>OY992876.1:203982007-204582007 GCA_963921405.1 Cepaea hortensis
AGGCTGGGTCTAACTGGGAGCCCGGATTAACTGTTAACATTTTAATCCGCGCCCGAAGGGGATCGAACCCTTGACAAGCGGGCCGGCAAAAGAGTGTCTAGCCACTTAACTAACATGGCTGCCAGGCGTTTGTTAAGCAGGCTGAAGTGTGTGGAGGACATGCATGTCTGGCCACAAAACTAACGCGGCTTCCAGATCTTTATTGAGCAGGCTGAAGTGTGTGGAGGACATGCATGTCTAGCCACTAAACTAACGTGTCTTCCAGATGTTTATTAAGCAAGCTGAAATGTGTGGAGGACATGCATGTCTAGCCACTAAACTAACGCGGCTTCCAGATGTTTATTAAGCAAGCTGAAGTGTGTGGAGGACATGCATGTCAATAGTGAGAAGGATATCAATGGATACACAGTAAAATAAAGGTCTTCGCCGTGTATTTTTATTTTTTTTTTTTTGCATATCCCTTACAGGACTTTGCAGTCAACATCAGCATTTTCCCGCTGCTGTTGATGTACTAGGCAAGATTACGCACAGTAGTTTGCCATTGTTTTCTGAGCAACCGGCTCATATACCCCTAAGTTACCAACGCGAGGAGAACCGCTACCAATTCTCACGCAGGTTACGTTACTCACGAGAATATACGGGACTACGGAGAAAGACGTTAACACGTAGGCCAGGGAGACGGCTGCAGTGTATTAACGAGGCTCTAATGGGGAACAATGAACATTAACATTTTAGCCGTTATCATGACAGCGCAGGTCAATTATGAAACAAATTGCTGTCTGGATGGGGATTCAACCAAATGAACACTGCCCTTGCAGGCAAATATGATAGCCACTGTCAATTGTTATTTATGCCTATAATACAGTACCTTGCGGTGTGGGGTTAGGGGGGAGGGGGTGTCTTGAGTCTGAGGATTTAATGCCATCTGGCTTGGCGCAATCGCCACGAACTGCGCTGGTTAGGATTCTCTTTTTTCCCCCATCAAAACGCCAGCACTCTGCCGAGGATTTGAACCTGGGTCTCCCGAATAGGAGCCCGACATTTTAGCCCCTCGGCCAGACGTCTTTCACTGTGCGCTCTAAAAGCAAGATAGAATTTAGTTAAACATACTCAGTGTAAATATTAGTGATTACAATGTTTCCTGGTGTAAATATTAGTGATTACTGTGTTTCCTGGTAACTGGCAATGCCCGAAGCTCAATTGACAGCAACTTTCTATTTGTTGTTCTTTGATTTCAGAACGTAATGTTTGCTCGTCAAAAGGTGGGAATCTGAGTTAAAGGTGTGCTGTGGTTGACTCACAGAACACCCCACCATCAAGTGCTCACATCGATGCGGTTTATAACGAATATAACGTAATGCCTGATTAAATCGATAAGTCCTTATTATTTGCAGTACCCAAAACCAGGAATGCGATAGCTGGCTGGTTCTAATCTCTGTGTTTGGCATTTCCATATAAAACATACCTGGCAAATCAATTGTTGCATCGCTTTTGTTGGACACTGTAAAACAACACCTTTGTATAAAACTTAAATGGGTTAACTCATTCTGTCGTGGGCTGCCGTTGTGTTAACTGTCTCTGTTCTACTTTTTAATTTAACTCTGTGGGTTCAGTTGTGGCAGTAACCAAAAATTGTTACTTTAATTATTTAGCCACGTCCAGCCCAAATGTGTGTATGTATTTCCAGACTCAAAATGCTAAATATTAATTGTGTGGTGTGTTTTCTAAGTTTGAAATTTAGCCTGGGCAGCAGACTATTCGGCACACTCGTTTCGGTTGTTTACTGCCAAATGAATTTATTTTTAGCGTATATGCAACGTGATGTGTTCTCCTAGTTTTTCGCTCTTTTCAGAGAAGACTAGGGATGCCATATACTACCCTAGGATCATGGGTAGCGTATTATCCTTCCTGTTTCCTATTCTCTGATTCGTGATAAGTACAAAGATTTCTCTAGAACTAAGAGTCGGGCGTCTTACAGCTACTATTCGCACACTAACATGAGGCTTGTTTAATATTATGCATATGACCAGCTACCTCCATGTCCTTCCCATATCATTCATCTCTGCCTCTAATTCTCTTAGCCGTGTGTTTCAGCACCGTTTCACCTGTGTTTAGAATAGGCGCTGTATTAAATGAGTTACGAACGCAATTCGTAGTCCTGCATACCACATTCGAACGCATTTGCGGGCGATTTGGAAGCAGACCGCTGTGGGCTAATTTTTATACATTGGTATGAGTGTCGGTAGTATAGAAAGCAAGGGCAAACCATTGCACGTAAACCTGGCAAGAAATCATTGCCAAAGCATGCTGGAGTTGACTGCGGCGTCCTCTAAAGGATAAGCAACTAACTTGTTTAGAAGCTGTTCCGTTCCATCTTATTTTGCATAATTTCAAATTTCAAACTGCTAATCTTAACTGAATAAGTGCCATGGGATGTTTAATGGTCACAATCTACTTCCAGTATCTGCCATGGGCTTATGTATCGCCGAAATATCTACTACTATTGTATGCCTTTTCATCAATCAAGTCATAACAATGACACACCCCTGCTTCCAATTTCAGCCAACCTAATTATTATTTGGCACTGAATCAGTTAAAACATTCTACAACAGTCTCTTCTACCCATTGTCTTTTCCATTTCATACATAGTTCTAACATTTCAGGTGGAAAATTTCCTGTGTAAAAGCATGTAAGTCGGCGATACTGACATCTTGTGGCTCTCTCTACATCGCGTCATACTTTATTTTTTGCGTGTAGATTAGCTTTCCCAGTGTCCCTCGCCATCAGGTGAAACCACTCCGAATTCGAGGTGCTTGTAATTTACACCCCGAAGTCAAGGATGAGAAGTCAACATGTTAGTCCAACTAACAATTGTAGGGGTTCAACCCACTACCTCTGCATCAGCACCACAGAAGTTAAAGAGCGAGTGCCCTGATCAATTCGGCCTTGCTGACCTCCACTGAAAGTTAATGATGTTGATGAATATGATGATGATTATGATGATGTTTTTATGACATTGCGATGTTGGTTATGCTGATGGTAATGATGTTGTTAATGATTATGATGTTGTAGATGATGGTGGTGTTGTTGATGATGATGATGATGATGATGATGATGATGATGATGATGATGATGATGATGATGATGATGATGATGCTGATGATGATGATGCTGATGATGATGATGATGATGATGATGATGATGATGATGATGATGATGATGATGATGATGATGATGATGATGATGATGATGATGATGATGATGATGATGATGATGACGATGACGATGAGCAGGTAAGTAGATCCACGTCTTGTAACAAGGGAAAAACCAGGTGCCCTATCTGATTTTTATTACTTTTGAAAAAAAAAATTGGACACTGACCTAAGTCAGCGCCCACTTAAGTACGCCTACAAGTCCTAGTGTTGGAGCTCTCCATCTTTAGTGCCGACTTACGACCTGCCAGTAGAAAGATAGTCGTCCAGCTACATTTCTCCCCATCCTGGGACTGGTCAGGTCTTATTGCCAAACACCAGGAGGTCAAGCCAGGGT
Organism: Cepaea hortensis; assembly: GCA_963921405.1. Taxonomy (NCBI): domain Eukaryota; kingdom Metazoa; phylum Mollusca; class Gastropoda; order Stylommatophora; family Helicidae; genus Cepaea; species Cepaea hortensis. The sequence continues at coordinate 203,985,557 of OY992876.1, forward strand.
GACATCCAGCAGTGATATAGCCACCTCCTGGCCCATCACTGCTGGTCGGGCGTCAGCTAACAGGCGGTCCTGGCCTGTACTTCATCGAACTCGTACGGCCAGTAGCAGCACGTGTATATAAGCTCGGATGTCCGAGCAGGCATACATGAGAATTTGAATAACTAAGACACAAACCATATATAGTACGATTTATTGCCAGGCACATTTCACTGCATCTCGTCAGGTACTTACTGCAGATGTCACACAACATAGAGTAAAATAAGTAGAATTATCGTTCAAGCTGAAATATACACATGTTCACACAGTAATATGGTTTGTGTCTTCGTTATTCAAATTCACTACGGGAAAACATTATTTTGATACATGAGAATGATTTAAAGCACATTTTGTAAATTTCCAGAAATCTTCGTAACGAAGTGGTTACGTCGCTTGCGTCGTTCCGTTCACAAGTGAAATTGTCTCTGAGACTCCTGGGGTCGGCGCTGAAACTACGGAATTCGTGCATTGTGCGGCTCTTTCGGCAGGACGCCCTGCGGAAAGATACCGAAACATATGGGATAAAACCCGGTGCCATGAAGTAGAGCCTCTTGTCGTTTAAATCTCTTTAAACCATTTGTAATTCCTTGTAGATTGCCAAGCAGACATAGCTGACACTTGCCTAATGAGCTTCACACAAGTATGCTACAGAGATACAAGTTTGTGGATTGCCAAGCAGACATGGCTGACAATTGTCTAATGAGCTTCACAAAAGATACTGCAACGATTCCAGTTTGTGGATTGCCAAGCAGACATGGCTGACAATTGTCTAATGAGCTTCACACTAGTATACTGCAACGATTCCAGTTTGTGGATTGCCAAGCAGAAAAGGCTGAGAATTGCCTAATGAGCTTCACACTAGTATACTGCAACGATTCCAGTTTGTCTATTGCCTATTGTGTCCTTATTCTACTGCTTGTCCTGTGTCAGTGGAGCGTAGGCTCCCAACCACCTCGCGCCAAGCACTTGGTCGACTGGTTCATGACTGATTGGATTTTGTGCATGTCCTCCGGGTGTTATAGTGTAATCGTAGAAGGTTACGCTGGTAATGTCATGAGAGCGGTCAGGCACGGATTCAACGCCGGGGGCTCAACCCCTGCTAAGTGTCGCAAAGACTGACCACCTAATCCTCTGTACATAAGCTCTACACAATGTGACGGTCCTACACACCACAAACCCATACCGCCAGTGGCGGACTGGGTCTGAAAACTGTGATTGCCCGGAGACAAAGCTACTAAAAGGTCATTACATTTTTTTTTAGATAAACACATTGTACTATACATTTCAAATGAATATCTGAAATATGGCTGGTTCGGTCACAGGATTATTAATGTGAGACTGGGATGTGCCCTAAGTATAACTTCTCTTCTGAGATTGAACAGGATAGAGGTAATGGAAAAAACGACACAAACACACACACATACAGACACACACACACACACACACACACACACACACCAGGGAGTCTCCATGGCGAAGTGGTTAATCCGTTTTACTCGGGCTCCGAAGGTTGTGGGTTCGATTCCGGGCCGTGTCCTTCGATTCACGAGTAAAATTTTTCGGAGACTCCTGTGAGTCGTCGCTAGAACTACGGAGTTCGTGTTTTGTGCGACGCTTTCCGCGCCGCGGAAAGAGTCTGAGCCATATGGGATAATAACCCGGTGAAATGAAGTCAACCCTGTCGACTTTTAAGCGACACACACACACACACACACACACACACACACACACACACCAGGGACACATACACACGCACAAGCGCGCACACACACACACACATACACACACACCAAGGACACACAGGGCTTAGTTGCCAACGGGTAAGCTGACAACCTGGCCAGCCTACCACTGCGTAGCAGTTTCCTGCCTCGGAACTACTTTCACAGATCTACTGACTGACATATTGTACACGGTGAGCAACTATGGTTATAATTAATTTGCCAGACGAAGACACAGATTATGGTCGTTCTAAGAAGAAAGAAACACCACAATGTAATATACAAGTAAATGGGAATATTCATAAACAAGTGAATCGGTACAACTATCTCTCACATTCATAACATCTGGCGGGAGATTCCATGAAGAGATAAGAACAAGAATCGCTATGGCAAAGGTAGTGTTTTGCAAAACGTAAAACACACTGACTATTAAAATGATGTCCACTGCAACAGAGTGTTGAAGTGCTACCTGAAATTGTGTATGGATGTGAAATTTATATAATAAGCAGATAATCTGAAAAACATATAGTTGCAGTGTAACTGGGCTTTCTAATGAAAGAATACCACGAACAGACACACTAAACACCCACCAAACAACGAATGACAAATCTTGACAGCTTAATTACCCGGATTATCTCCAGGTCGGTCCACTCTGCAATCTATTGAACCCTGCCCCATCACTCTGTATACTTATCATACTGATTTTAGCTCGCTTGCACGCGTTTCGTTCACGCAGCGCATCACTGTTATGACCACTAACGCTATGAGAGAGAGAGAGAGAGAGAGAGAGAGAGAGAGAGAGAGAGAGAGAGAGAGAGAGAGAGAGAGAGAGATGGTTGAGTAACAGAGGGGAGAAGAACAGGAAGATGAGTAGGTTTGGGGCTTTGTGGTCCTTGATTTACATACCCCATCGATGTAAGATCGTGCCGTGGCAACGCGGTCCTGGAATCGACCCAGCCTCCTTAATATGATTCCAGAAATTAGTATCGACGGCAAAAAGACCGGTGTTATACCAACCACTTTCCCATATAATAATATAAATTGGGGCAATCTTTGAGATCATTAAGACAACTTATAAATAAACACACATATTATTGTTTGGTGCTATTAGATGTGACAAGAAGGAAGTAGAGACTCGAGGACGCACTATACAGTCTAAACATTAAAAGCTATAGTTACCCACAGAGAATTGAACCTGTCACCTCCAAATAACGACTGTGCCTCGCTGCAGGAACAAGTGAACTTCGACGCATGACCAACTAGAAACCGGGCACTCCCATACCCACGTCACTTCACCACAGTTACACACTACTGATACCCTACCCTCGATAATCCCACAGTCCTCACCTATTCTTCACTACACTCCTCCACACAACCCGACCATCCTACCCCACTGCCAGAATAGACGTCACCTAAACTGACCCGCGTGTGACCTCATTTCCACACCACCTCTTATATAGTCCTCATACAACAGAATAGACATCACCTAAACTCACCCGATTGCGCCATCATTCCAATTCCAATTCCAATTTTCAAGGGAAAAAAATTCCAAATTCGGTCTCGTCCAACCTGCTTCCTCAACGTCGGTTATTGTTGAGATCCGTGGTTGTGTGGATTGTTAGTCCTAATTCATACTGGTTTTATTGGTTCCGCTCTGTTTGTCAAATAAAGTACTTTTGTGCTGTCTGGTTATTTTCCCCTGCTGTCTGCTGTCTGCGTCATCATTTGCATGCTACCTCTTATATGCTCCTCTAACCCGACTACCCCCAACTTATCTTATATATATATGATTAGGGATATGGGTTGCAGATATTCAAATGAAAACCTTCATCATCATCATCATCATCATCATCCACTTCTGCCGTCAAGCGTCGTGGGGAGGAATAATTTGCGTTCCAGTGCCCGGTGGACGGCACTGGATAGTGTAATGAAAACCTTAAAAACCACAAAAAGACACACACACACACACACACACAAACATATATATATATATATATATATATATATATATATATATATATATATATATATATGTGTTTGTGTGTGTGTGTGTGTGTGTGTGTGTGTGTGTGTGTGTGTGTGTGTGTGTGTCTGTTTGTGGTTTTTAAGGTTTTCATTTGAATATCTGCAACTCATATCCCTAATCAGTACTGCGACGAAATAGGCCACTCTCAGTTCTGCTGGGTTATTTCATGTCACTCTTCCCCATCCGACCATCACAATATATACACAAAATCATATTTTGTATGTATTTTAACCTAGTATAATTCGTATATATCTTTGACTAGTTGCAAGATCTGACGGAAATAGGTATAGTCAGGAAAACCCTGGTGTGTCTTCCTTTTCTCTACGTATTTTCGTGCACTAAAGTTGAACGCTCTAGGCGTGACGTAGAGGTTGTCATGGACTCGTAAATAGTGGTTGCTCACGGGTCGTCCGAGAAGGCCGTTCAATTGTAGATCTGGTTTCTCACCAAGTTTCTAATACTTTGACCAGTCCTGATCGGATTATTTGTTTAAGGAGAAAGGTGCCCCTGGTTCCAGGGTGAGTTTCAAGATCAACGGTCCAGTAGATATGGTACCAATTCTTTGGGGACGGTTGTTCATTTTATTCTGATAGTTTTATTAGGTTGCAACGGTCCTATCACCGGTTAGAGACAGTTAAACACGGGGAAACCTTGGCATCAGATTTCGGTTTAGCGGAAGAGTTGGCTTCTTTTCTTGGAAAGTTTGGTTAAATTTGGCTTTCCATCAGCCTGTGGCTGATTGCCTCCTTTAGGTATTCTGGCCCTTAGTGTCTTTACTTTCTAGGATGGAGGATTCAGAGAGGAGGATATCCCTATCACGACGTGATCTAGAGTTAGTTTGAAATGTCATGGTCCCTTCTTGGGAGGATTTGATGGAGAAATCTCGTTCTGGTCGTGATGGATAGGATCGGTTGGGGAAAATCCTTTAGGATCGGTTCTGTGAGAGCTGAAAGAGGAAACTGCGGGAGGAGAGTGTGGGCTATTCGGATATGCATAATTGGTGGGACTTAGCATAGGTTATTCACCGGGGGATTGTTTGTCGTTTTTTCTCAGATGGAGGGTGGGTGGATCTTAAGACGCATTCTAAACACAGGGGTAGCCGTTCGTGGACATCAATATACGTGCACATCTGTTGGACATCCAGAGATCGAATCTGTGTTCTAACCAGGAGCAGCACTGGGGAGGGAAGGACTTACGATTCCGGGTGAAACAAATTGTTTTTGTACCCAATTGAATATCACATGCACAATACACATTCAAACTCCCTTGGTGATCTTCATGGGAAACTCTTTCGTACCCCCTCACCTCTCCTGGAAATCTGACCGACCGGAAAAAGAAAATCTCTCAGGACAGTTCGTACAATATTCTTCCCAGCTGCGTTTTTTCTGAATTAAAGTACGAGTGTTAAATTTCTAAGTAATTCTGTCTTATTTGATGAGGATGGGAGAATGTGTCATATTTTTGTTTCAGTGATTAACACTCCCTTTGGTGTGGTCATTGTTTAGATTGAACGAGTGGAAACTCACTAAGAGTCGAATACCCCAGAGCTCGGGGTGTAACATATATCCTATCTCCTTGGATCCCGTTATGTATGTATGTATGTATGTATATATATATATATATATATATATATATATATATATATATATATATATATATATATATATATATATATATATATATATATATATATATATATTCGTGTGTGTGTGTGTGTGTGTCTTTGTGTTTTTACGGTTTTCAATTGAATATCTGCAACCCTTAACCCTAATCCGTACCCGTAAAGATGTATTTGATGATAGTGTTTAAGCTATACCCATTACAACCGATGATAACCGACATTTTATTTTTAATTGCTAATGTTTAAATTTTTCTTTATTTTATGAGACCGGAAGTAATAACGCCCCTTAGCGAAGAAAAAAGCAGAAGCATGGGGTAGGGGGTTCAGTCCATAAGTCAGAGTTATAACGCGCCAACGGCGGAAATATTTTCACCATTAGCAAAGAATATAAAAAGGGCGGTAACTTTTCAATCAACTGTTCGATTGGTTATTCAAGATGTATCTCGCTTGAAAATTGAGGATCCAGCACTGACCTTTCCTAATTACGTCACATCGGCGCAAAGAAGGAAACAACTGAGGATTGAATCCTCATTTAATACAGCAAACCTCGCTGATGTACTACTCTCTCTATCTACCACTGGGAGTGTAGACAAAGCAGCAAGCCTCTGTTACCACCGGGTGGGAAGACAAACCTGCAGGCCACTGAACTACCGCGTCCCCAATACAATTCTTTAGACGATATAAAAAATGTACAGCTATAGACACAATTGTTCTTTTAGTGAGACGCTGTCATAATTTCAAGATGGTCTATTCAAATCGCGGTATTCCCACAGCTTTGAATGTGTATATTGTCTAGTGCAGTGGTTCTCAACCGGTGGGGAATTCCCCCCCAGGGGGGAATTTTAGGGTTTCCAGGGGGGAATGAAGACCATTTCAAGATCTCATTAATATAAGAACCGATTACTTGATATTGTTTTTCCCTTCATACTTTACAGTTAAGTACCTCTCATCCTTCTAAAACTCATTTTATAAAGTCAGTAGACCCACAAATCATGTTTTATGTGGATGTCTAGACTTGTTTTAGTATGTGCTATTAAAATTTACCTTACATTTTTAGGTATACTGTATAGGGGTGGGGGGATTTTTTGATAGGAAATATGAAAGGGGGGAATGACGTTCTGAAAATACGGTGAAGGGGGGGGGGGGGGGGGAAACGGGCCAAATATTTGATAGGAAGGGGGGAATGACGTTCTAAAAATATGGTGAAGGGGGGAACGGGCGAAAAAAGGTTGAGAACCACTGGTCTAGTGTGTCCTCCGACTGACGAATATAAGTAATTGACTACCACCATATGTCCAATGCGCCTTATGTGTTGTAAAATAGCCCTTTATTTTACTTGTTTACTAGTGCGTCCCGTGGTCTCTGCTGTTTCCCATTACTTCTACGAGTATCGATCTGTTCCTGGGAATTTTTTCAAGACGTTGTAATTAGCGCAAGAACTGACACGATGAACCATGCATGTCCATTGCAAGACGTTTAATTTAATCCCGCGTTGATGTTTTAGGCAATTGTACGTTTAGGAGTTTGCCATTGCTTTCTGAACAAAATGTCAACGTTAAAATCCAGTGTCATATCGGTGTAAGGCTTGAATCCCTAATCTGCTATTATCAAATTACATAGTATATATCAAATAGCTAATAATGTTAATTAAATTACTAACAACATTCTCTTACTGGCGACATAAATCAAATTACTTAGTAAGGTATGTCCTACGAAACTATCCAGGTTGACAATCACAGTTAACAAACGCCGGGAAGAAATCAGATGTGTCAGTAAAAGACGCAACTACAGCAGATTTATTGTAAACAGGCCCTCCACAATTATGTCCATAAAAAACGCATATTGGAAGAACGATGAAGAAACTGATGTTGTTGTTGTTGTTGTTGTTGTTGCTGCTGCTGTTGCTGCTGCTGATGATGATGATGATGATGATGATGATGCTGCTGCTGTTGTTGTTGTTTAAAACAATGTTTTCCCGTAGTGAATTTGAATAACGAAGACACAAACAATAGATTGCACATTTTATTGCCTGGCATATTTCGCTGCATCTCGTCAGGTACATACTGCAGAATTAACACAGCGTAAAGTAAATTAACTAGATAAATCCATCAAGCTGAAATATACACATTTTCGCACAGTAATGTTAATTGTCTACCACGGTAATTTCAAGCTGACTAACATGTCTTTCTGTTTGCACAATTCTGGCGTGCGTTGATTGATCATTATTGATTCTGCATACTTTAACAAGCGAGTATTTTGTGTGTTAAACAACACTCGAAAGGCAATGTCTCTGTTAATCACATGGCCGCTTCCGAGGATGTGCCTTGCGATTGATGACGCTGGAGGCTTCCGGTGTGTCGGCCCCATTAGGCTCGCATCGCCTGTGTGTCGTATCTTGTCCACCCATTGAGGTATGTGTTCTAACACTCTTTTGTTCAGCTGTCTCTCTGTTCTAGAAGGCCTGGCAACTACATGTGAATTGGTAAATACAATTATTTTTGGCGTACAGAGGAACATGCTCTTTCACTGCTGGTATGGGAATCGGTGTGTTTTATACCTAATGACTGGAGTTGCAGCACAGAATGTTCGGCCTACTGCTGCAGTAAGCCGGTCTTGTAGACGTTGCATTACGTCATCCCCTCGAAAGGTTAGCTGGATGAATAACTTGAGTTTAGGGACTGTAGTTTCGTCTGGTTTTGGTTTAGGCTGTTGGCAGTGGCGCTTTATAAATCCTGTGGAGTACCCATTCAGGTTTAAGACATTCTTCAGAGTTTCAAATTCCGCTGTCAGTGTGTCCTCAGTGCATATCTTTCTAGCACGGTCAAACAGGGTCAGTACTAATCCCCGTTTGTACTAGACAGGTGTGAAGCTCTGAAAATTTAGGTATTTGCCAGTCCATGTCTCTTTGCGGTACACCGATCTTTGAATTGTGCCGTCTGCTCTACGTCTCATTAGAATATCTAGGAACGGCAACGCATCGTTGTGTTCGTGTTCCATAGATAGAGAGATGTTTTTATGAGTCATATTCATTGTGGCTTGGAACGACGTTGCTTGTAGCTCGTCTGTGGTGATAATTAGTATATCGTCCACATAACGACGGTAAAAGGCCAAGTTGTTGATGTCTGAGGATCTCTTTTCTTCTAAATGTGCATTGAAGATGTCCGCTAGAATAGGACCAAGAGGACTCCCCATGGCCACTCCGTCAATTTGGCGGTATGACTTAGTTAGAAAATTGAATTGTATGTTGGCTGTACACAGTAGTAGTAGCCTCTCCAGAATAGATGTTGGTATGCCTAGTTTTAGTTGTTTGTCTTTAATGCGCTCACTTATTATTATCACTGTCTCCTCTAATGGAACGTTGGTGAATACGGAGGCTATATCCATGCATGCCATGTGTTTGTTATTTATGTCCATAGTATCCAATAATTCCACCAGTTCGAATGTATCTCTAAGTATTTTTGGATCGAAGGACTGTCGTACAGTCGTACTGGCTTTAAAATTTCACCTAGCCATCTCGCCATTCGGTGTTGTGCAGAGTTAACCATGGACAGGATAGGTCTTAGCAGGATGCCAGGCTTGTGAAGTTATTGTTGTTGTTGTTGCTGTTGTTATTATTATTATTATTATTGTTGTTGTTGTTGTTGTTGTTGTTGTTGTTGTTGTTGTTGTTGTTGTTGTTGTTGTTGTTGTTGTTGTTGTTGTTGTTGTTGTTGTTGTTGTTGTTGTTTGTCCATCAAGAATGATGATGACCATTCATTTCATTCAGTGGGGTTGAAAGTATGGAGCCGTGAGTTCTAAGATGGCTGATAAGGCCTATTTTGGCTCGAAATGTTCTTTGACATTGTGGGCAAAGAATGCTTGACGTTCCAGGAGGAGGATCTCCTGCAGTGGTTTTTCTGTCCAGCCTTTTCTTCACAACTCTTGCAGGCCTGGTTGCTTCACAAGTGACTGCACCCTTATGTAATGATGTACGCCACGAATTACGGTCTTTAGCAGCAGTCTCCCATGTGTCAAGATGAATTCCAAAAGCTTTCAGTGAGATTTTTAGAGGTCTTTAAAGCGTTTCCTCTGGCCGCCTTGGGAGCGTTTACCACAATGCAGCTCGCCGTAAAAAAATTGTTAAGGGAGCCTGTGATCTGGCATACCAGTTAAGTGACCAGCCCAGCGAATCGGATTTTTCATTAGTATAGTGTGGATACTAGGCATGGACGCTCTTTCTAGAACTTCAGTGTCTGGGATCTTGTCTTGCCATTTAATCTTCAATAGCTTCCTAAGGCAGACTGTGTGGAATTGGTTTAATTTCCTAGCATGTCGCTGATAAACAGTCCATGTTTTACAAGCATATAGCAATGTGGATAATACGACTGCTTTATAGACTGTCAGCTTTGTTTGCAGGCTTATTCCATTTCTATCCCATACATTCTTGTACAGTCTGCCAAAGGCCGCACTGGCCTTGGAGATTCTTGCACTCACTTCGTCATCAGTTGTGGCAGCTTGTGATTCAGTGCTGCCAAAATAGGTGAATTTGTCCACAACACTTAGTCTATGACCATGCACCTTGATATTCGGCACGATGTGATTGATTGATTGATTGATTGATTTAAGAACCGACATCACAGCATTCGGGGCATTCCTATAATTCGGCACGATGTGATTGATGAAGAAACTATTAACTACGTCAATCACAAGGCTAACTAACACAAACAGTATTAACATGAATTCGTTCAAATTAATCAAGTTATAATAATACAAGAAAAGACTGACTATATGAATAGATTTTCAACTATGTCAGTCACAATGGCTAATTATCATCACCACCATGTGCCATGCCGATAAGCGTGGGCGGTCTTGTTTCGCCATCTCACTCGATCACCAGTGTCGTGGATCAGCTCCGTATTTTTTTCTCGACCATGCCAAGTGGCCAAGCCATCCAGGTATTTAGTTCTCTGCCTTCCACTTCTTCTCTTCGCCTCGAATTTGCCAGTTGTCACCAAGCTCTCCAATTTATTTCTTTTTATAACATGATCCAAAAATGTGTGACTGTCTACGTCTAACTTCTCTAATCAGTTTACGATTTTTATTTGTTTCTTGTAGGACTTAATCATTGGTTTTTCTGTTTTTCTGTATTCTTTGCATTTTCCTCAGAAATTACATCTCCACAGCCATCAGATGTTTTTTCAGCCTGTTTGCTCATTATCTGCGCTTCACGTCCATTCAAAAGCGCAGGTTCTATGTGATACCTCAACGCTCTTTTTCTCGTTGCAAATGACATCGTTTTATTGGTGAGTATGTTTTCCATCTTGCAAACGGCTACTTTTTCCATGACGATTCTTGTTCTAATCTCTTCATGGCATTACCCATCAGATGTTATGACTGTTCCGAGATAATTGCATTGATTCAGTTGTTTAAGAATATTCCCATTTACTTGTATCTTATATATTACATTGTGGTCTTTCCTTCTACGTAGTGACGACCATAATCTGTCTTCTTACAATTTAATTCTAAACCTAGTTGTTCACTGTGTGCAGCAATCGTATCTACTAAATGTTGCAGATCTTGCTCATTGTCCGCAATCAATACTGTATCATTCGCATATCTAACTATACCAATCACATTGTCTACATAATTAAATCCCTTCTCGGCCTTTTGGCTAACATCAACGTTTAGTATCTGTACTTGATCTTGCCAGGGCCACCAGCAGAGGCGGTCATGCGAATGAGACAAAGGGACGTGGAGACCTTATGGAGCGGATCTAGCCCCTGGAAAAACCGCGATCCCTTATTTAACTGATTCAGTGCCGAAGGATAATATATCGCCAAATATGACCTTCCATTTGGACATAAGGATGATATATCGCCATACTTTGGTCATCGTGTTATTTGTTTTGTTTTATGAGATTTTCCACAATTTCAATGCTCAGTGAACAGTATTTACGTTATAAAACTTGTTAATTTTTTGATTGTGTATCATGCATTTGGTCCAAAATTTGCGTTTAGCACTGAATCAATTAAATAAACTAATAATACATTAATCTAATTAATAGCTATATAAATCAAATTACTTCGCATTATTCATAAAATAGCTAACAATATATGTAAATTGCACACACACACACACACACACACACACACACACGCACACACGCACACATTGGCTTTGCTGTTGATGTAATGGTTATGACTTTATATTGACAATGGCATGAGCGCGGTCGGATAAGAATTTCGATGTTAGCTCTCAACGTTCGCGACGGGAGGGAAAGACTGACCACCTATTCCCCCATGCACTCCGGGCTGCAAGATGTGATCGTCCTAACACTTCACATACCCACAGCTGGTTCCTGAGACCGGACTTCAATAGAATAAATAAAACAATATCAGTAACATCACAAATTTAACAAACACAACAATTTAGTAAAATATAAACAATATAAAAAAGTATCAGTAACATCACAAATTTAACAAACGCAACAATTTAGTACAGTATAAACAATTTTTAAAACAAAATCAGTCACATCACAAATTTAACAAACACAACAAATTAGTAAAATATAAACAATATAAAGAAATATCAGTAACATCTCAAATTTAACAAACACAACAATTTAGTAAAGTATAAACACTATAATAAATGTCAGTAACATCACACATTTAACAAACACAACAAATTACTAAAATATCAACAACATACAAAACATTAGTAACATCACAAATTTAACAAACACAGCAAGTTACCAAAATGTAAGCAACATACAAAATATCAGAAACATCACAAATTTAACAAACATAACAAATTACTAAATATAAACAATTTATTAACTGCTATAAAGCTATAAAATGCTAAAATATCAACAACATACAAAACATTAGTAACATCACAAATTTAACAAACATAACAAATTACTAAATACAAACAATATATTAACAATATATTAACCGTAGAGAGAGCCGTGGAAGTGCAGTGGCTAGCGCGACTTTATGGCAGCCGGGTGTTGGAATCACCACTCAAGCATGGATCTCCCATATTTTACTTGCTTGATCCAGCTTAAAACATGTGCTGGGACATGTTCTGAGAAATAAAGGCAACGGGTGGGATACTAACAACATCACACATCGAGTGCTGATGGGTCTATCTAAATATAGAACTAGCACCATATACCCGAAACGCCTTAAGACGTGGAAAAGTGGCATGTATTTTAGTATTAAATTTTAAATTTTATATTATATTATATTTTTTATATTATATATTATTATATTTTAAATTTCCTCGACGAAAACACAAGAAAAATATTCTATACTTCCCACATACAAACACATATTGATTATTGCTCCACAATCTGGGATGGATGCTCCAAAACAATAATAAAACGCCTTTATTCACTCCAGAAAAGGGCAGTGCGTCTAATCAATGGTGATAAGCTTACAAACAATTCTAACCTACATGAATGTCTTCAGTTACTGCCACTCCACAAACGCCAACTTTTTAATAAGGCTAAACTAATTCACAAAATCCTATTTCAAAATGCCCCAAGCTACCTTTGGCCATTGTTGAAATATAATGCAAGACATAGCGAACGACAAAATATACTCCATGTCCCTAAACCTAGGATAGACTTATTTAAAACAAGCTTAGCATACTCTGCCACTCAGTTGTAGAACAATCTTCCACAAGAAATCAAAGACACCACCAATCATTATACATACAGTCGCAACCTGTTTGAACACTACCTCAGGACAGACTATATGCCCCCTTTAAAAAAAAAAAAACAGCAACACAGACAATAATAATGGTAAATTATCCCGAACGACAACTAGCCAAACAAAAAAAAATACATTCCCATATTTATGGCACCTTACACCCACCTTGGGTATTCGAGATGCCCATGTTAAGCATTGCCTCAACGAGTCATTATTGATTATTTTTCATGCGTTTTAATGCTTATTGTTCTTTTGTTATCAAAGAATTGCTTCATAAGAGATGTTGAATTAAAGAATGTATGAGAGGAAATAGAGAAGAAGGGCAGAATGTCAGACGGGCCTGCGTGCCCAATTCTTAACCCTTTGAAAATAAAGATTTACTTACTTACTTACTTACTATTAACAATGTCGATCATCATTCTAACTAAAACACGCACGCTGATTACTTATGCCTGTCACGTTATAATAATTTCACTTAAAATTTTGAGTGTACTTAAACCGTCAATATGTTGAATTTACTAACTTGTAAAGGCAATTACTTGTTATTGTTTGTCGTTACCACTACATCACATTAGGGATAATGTAAACATTTCACATAAACGCGAAATATTAATCCATAGCCTGTTATGGCGTCTATGGAAATCACATTAAGCAAACATAAAAATCAATTTGGAACGCTGTAATTGATCTGGGGTGGAGTTTTGGCGAGTCTCCGACTACTGACATACGTCATATGGGGTAACATTGAACAAATCAGCACACATGGAACAGAAAAGGGTCAGTTTTCTTCTTCTTCTTCTTCTTCTTTTTCTTCTTCTTCTTCTTCTTCTTCTTCTTCTTCTTCTTCTTCTTCTTCTTCTTCTTCTTCTTCTTCTTCTTCTTCTTCCACATCAGCACACATGGAAAAGGAAAAGGTCAGTTGTCTTCTTCTTCTTCTTCTTTTTCTTCTTCTTCTTTTTCTTCTTCTTCTTCTTCTTCTTCTTCTTCTTCTTCTTCTTCTTCTTCTTCTTCTTCTTCTTCTTCTTCTTCTTCTTCTTCTTCTTCTTCTTCTTCTTCCACATCAGCACACATGGAAAAGGAAAGGGTCAGTTGTCTTCTTCTTCTTCTTCTTCTTCTTCTTCTTCTTCTTCTTCTTCTTCTTCTTCTCCTCCTCCTCCTCCTTCTTCTTCTTCTTCTTCTTCTTCCTCTTCTTCTTCTTCTTCACCTCCTCCTCCTCCTCCTCCATCTTATTATTATTATTATTATTATTATTATTATTATTATTATTATTATTATTATTATTATTATTTTCTCATCCTCAACCCCTCCCCTTCATTTTCTTCTTCTTGTCCTCTTCTTCCTGTCCGCTTTTTCTTCTATTTCTTCTTCTTCTTCTTCCTCTCCTTCTTCTTTTCTTCTTTTTCTGCTACTACCTCCCAGCCCAACCCCCAATCCACCTCCCTTCCTTCTCGTCTTCTTTTTATCTCCCAGTGAGGAATAGGCCCTTAACTGGCACGTTGACTTATTTATATTTGATTGTATTTTGCAGCTCAAACTTTGTCTTGGAAATTAGGTAATAAATCTCCCATCAACCCATCTTAGTCACACAAAGACACAAATGCAGCACCCTAATACCATCTATTTTAATATGGTTTTAGTTTTTAAATAGTTTTACTGTAGATGTTTGTCGCTGTATTTTTTTATTTTTTTTTTTATTTTATGCTGTTGGAGACTTTCTAGTTGCAACGTCCATAGCGTCAATTGCTATTGTGTTCTGGTACAGCCGACCTTTCCAACTGTCGTTTTTGTTGAATTATTCACTGTATTTTAGAGCTTTATAGCAGTTCTACCCATTCATTTTAATAAGTTACTTTAAACCTTAGCTGGCTTTGTGGCAAAGAAGTCTTACGAGCGCAGTTCGTAATCCCGGAAAGCACGTTCGAAACACAGCCGCCGACGATTTGGAAACAGACGGTCGTGTGCTGATGTCCGTACAATGGTATGTGTGTTGGTCATTCAGAAAGCAATGGCAAACTACTGAACGTAAACTTGCCATGAAAGCACAAACAGTCAAACATGATGTGGTTGTCTGTGACGTCCTATAAACGTTTATGCAACTAAATAACTGTACACCCTGTTTTGCGTAATATGAAACTTTTAGTAAGGACGGATAAATGACTTATCATTATATACTTATGGCTTGGGCATAAAATTGATTAATTACAGGCACATTGAGGACTCTCCTTGAACATCAAGAAAACAGTAACAATGGCGATATCAAAGAAAATGGGGACACCAAAATGTGACATAGAAATAGAAGGGGAAATTCTCAACCAAGTGGATAATTTTAAATACCTAGGGACACTTTTAACATCAGATGGAAGATGTACAACAGAGATTAAGAGCAGAATAGGACAGGCAAAAGCCGCATTTCAGGAAATGAAGTATATCTTATGCAATAAGTCACTGTCAATGAATGTTAGAAAGAGAGTGCTAAAATGCTATGTAGAACCAGTTTTGTTATATGGCAGCGAATCTTGGGATGTAAATGAACAAATTAGGAAGAACTTGGAAGCAACATAGATGTGGTTTTTAAGACGAATGTTGCGAATTCCTTGGACTGCCAGAGTAACTAACAACGATTGCCTGAAATAGGCTAATGAAACTAGAACACTATATACAATAATAAGAAAGAGACAAACAGCTTTCTTTGGTCATGTGATGAGAAGAGAGGCATTGGAGACATCATGACAACTGGAAAAATCGAGGGGAAGAGAGGCAGAGGCAGACCAAGAGAAATTATGCTGGACGGATTGAGACGGTGGCATGGAGGAATATCATCAGCAGAGTTGATCCAGAACACCAAAAACCGAGATCTGTGGAGAGCCATGAACGCCTACGGCAGCCGGCACGGCACTTGATGATGATGACATTGAGGGTATAGTTAAAAAGAAATACAAGATAATTTTAACATAGATATAAAGAACAAATTTGATTTATTGTCTGATCTAGAGATCCTATTTCAAGAATGTAGATGATCAATGGGAAATGCTGAAGAATTTAGTCAGTTGTGCAGCGGAAATAATTATTCTACAATTATAGAAAGTGGGCCGTAAGACATGGATGACTGAAAAAATTTTATAACTAATGGAAACAAGAAGACAGACCAAAAATAATCCTGCCAAATATGAAGAAATTCACAGAAAAGTCAGAACCTTATATAAGGAGGCAAAAGTTGCATGGCTTGAGAAAAATTGCAGAGAAATTGAAAAACAACACAACAGTAGAATACAAAACTAATGCACAAAAGAATTCAGGAGCTTACTAATCAAAGAACACGTACATCAGCAGGCATTGATTAGGCAAAAGATGGAAGAGTCATAATAGAAAAAGATCACACAACATGATTTTCTTGGCATCTGTAAAGAAGGTAGTTTGCCATTGCTTTCCTTCCTAACAGTGACCATACTGGTCAGTGACCGTAGCCATTGTCTCCGAAAATAAGAGTTCCTCTGCCTACCGTCGTGAAGGTGGAGACCATAACCTACAACTATCTGTCGGCTGCTCTTCATCTTCATCCACCACCTGCACGCATGGCTTCACGTAACCCTGATCGGGGGGCTAATCGGGTACTCCACCTTGCCCAAGGGTGTCCCGCAGGCTAGCGGAGGGAAGGAGGCCCCTTACTTCTCCTTTGATAGGGGATACCCCTACCCCGCTACCCTGGTTCAGACAGCGTCAGAACAGAAATGATTAATGCTTTAGAAGAATATGGAATAGATAAGGTTACCAGTCTGCTTAATACAATATATGATACTGGAAATATACCTCATGAATTATGTAATTATGTGTTTATTGCAATCCCAAAGAAATCAGGAGCCTTTGAATGTGATCAACATCGAACAATTAGTATAATGAGTCACATCATGAAGATTTTGCTAAGAATTATCATGCACAGAGTTTGGAAGAAAATACAACCCGAAATAGGAGAAGAACAATGTCGCTTTGTAGAAGGCAAGGGTACAGTTAATGCTGTGTATATACTGAGAACCGTAATTGAACGTTCTACAGACGTAAACAAAGATCTACACCTTTGCTTTATTGACTACACAAAGGCTTTCGATAAAATGAGACATGTCGACATGATAGGGATGGTTGAAGATCTACAAATTGATGGAAAAGACCTTAGACTTGTAAAAAAACATATATTGGAAACAACAAGCTGCCATAAGAGTTGATAATGAAGTAGGCCAATATCAGCCTATTAAGAGAGGTGTGAGACAGGGATGTGTAATATCTCCAGATCTGTTTTCCCTGTAAAGTGAAAGCATTTTCAGAAATATTGAAGATATGGAAGGAATCAACATTGGGGGACGATGCATCAATAACATTAGATATGCAGATGATACAGTCTTGATTGCAGATAATAAACAGGACCTGCAACATTTAGTAGATGCGGTTGTTACACACAGTGAACAACTAGGGTTAGAATTAAATTGTAAAAACACACAGATTATGGTCGTCACAAGGAAGAGCGAAATACCACAATGTAATATACAAGTAAACGGGAATATTCTTCAACAAGTGAATAGGTACAATTATCTCGGAACAGTAATAACATCTGATGGGAGATGCCTTGAAGAGATTAGAACACGAATCGTCATGACAAAAGTAGCCTTTAGCAAGATGAAAAACATACTGACCAATAAAAAAGATGTCAATTAAAACGAGAAAACGAGTGTTGAGGTGCTACATAGAACCTATACTTTTATATGGATGTGAAGCTTGGACAATGAGCAGTGTCGCGGAATTCTTGGAGTTGTAGATCGATGAAAGACTGTCGCGCCATTCATCTACAGGCAGCCGCCATTCTTTGATGTTGGGGACAGACAGTCCTGATGAGAGTCGGCAAGATCTTTTGTTGTGGGGGAAAGATTCCTCCAGATCACAAGCCGGCAAGACTTTTTAGAGTACCGGGAACAATTCCCCAGATCAAAGCGGGACAGCCGGCCGGTTGTTTACATCGAGTCGGAAAAGGAGAGAAAAAAATAGTTTCTCGACGCCTAGTGTCTAGTCAGATTTGTGACGTCATTCAGACACAGTTTTAAAACAGTCTGGACAAATACCTTTGGCGGGAGTCGAAAAAATGTTGTGAGGCAACAAGGACGTGTTTGATGTTCCTGTTCTGATTATGGAAAGAGACCACGGTGTCTTATGTTGATTTACATCGGCGGACATTTGTCCATTGTGTGATTTAATGGTCTCGATTTCAGACGAGAATAAATATATGGTTCCACTATGTTTTCCACACAAATCAAGCTAGCAGACAAGTCATAGAAGAAGATTATGGCTCGATCATTGAAGGCAATTTTTACTCAGCGGCCTTTGCACTGGGCCCATAACCCAGAGGGTCTGCAAGAACCTGACCTCTGCTGAGCAGGAACCGACTATCATCCAAGAGTGATTCCTCCGTGGTAGTTCTCATCATAGTGAAGATACTTACAATACCACCAGTAACAGGGACAATAGTATTTATATAGAGATATTAACAATTAACATTGCTTTTTCCAAATGGTGAATTCCTGTGAGAAATTAGCAATTAACATTGTGTTTTCCAAATGGTGAATTCCTGTGAGAAATTAACAATTAACATTTTGTTTCAAAGTGACAGTAGACATTTATTTTACTGTACAAGGATTATCAGATCACAGAACTTTTAGTGACATATTAGTTACACTGTGTGTGTCTGATTCATGATCAGTATTGGACTACATCCACCATTGGTGACCAGGCATCCGGACTATCCAAGAGCCACTGGAGAAAGTCGACACCTGGCCGGAGAGACGCATCATTTGGTGAGGTCCTTCGGTACTTGATCTATGGTGCTGTTGTGTGGCCGGTACTGTGATGAAAGCAGACTTTGATCCTGAGCTGTTCGGTCTGATTCTGCATACACCCTAGACTATACGACAGACATTCTACACACACACTTTGCACATACCTGACACTTTTCTACATTAAATTAATTTGCCATTTTGTTAGAAGCTAGAGTTGAGTAGTCTCATCTCATCTCTCATCTCATCATGTTCCTCTTGTACCTTGCGGTGTCGAGGTGAAGTATAAACTTCGTGAGAGTGCCCGGTTATGGGCTTCGTATAACGACATTCCCATGGATTCTGTTATTCCCTCCGTCCAACGTTTACGTGGTCGGCCTCTTCCTCTGTTTCCATCTGGTCTGAACATCATTGCTTGTTGTGGCATGCTGTTGACTGGTAACCTACTTGCATGGCCAAACCATTTGACTTGCTGCTTTCTAATAAAATCTAGAGCAGCTTTAACCCCCACTTTAGTCCTGATTTCTTCATTTCTGATCTTATCTCTTCTTGATACGTTGAGTATTCTTCTCAGGAACCTCATTTCTGTTGTTGTGATTTTTCTTTTCTCTTTTTCTGTCATTGTCCAGGTTTGGCATTGGTAGCACAGAGTTGGTAGGAAGATTGTGTTGTAAAGTGCTTTCTTAGTAGTTATTGATACATGTTTGTTCTTTAGTATTGGTGCCATTTGTCCAATGAGTTGATTTGCCTTATTGCACCTATTTTCGATCTCGTCTTCTGATCTGCCATTTGATGATATTATACTTCCTAGGTACTTGAAGCTCTTTACTTGTTTCAAGGGATGTTCGTTTAGGTGAATTGTTGCTGTTTGTTCTTCTTTAGTTATAGTCATTACCTCTGTTTTGCTTGTGCTAATTTTCATGTTATGTTCCCTACACATTTCGTTTAGACTATTCATGTGGTCTTGTAATTCAGCTTCTGATTTTGCTATTAGTGCTTGGTCGTCCGCAAACAGGAGTTCTCTAATGGTTAGATTTGCAGATGGTTCTTCTTCTGTGTTCTCGTCATGCGGTATTCTTGCTGTCTCTGCTTGGCTGGTTTCTTTACATATGTTGTCTATATATGTTATGAACAAGAGAGGGGACAGGACACAACCTTGTCGTACTCCAGATCTTATGGTGAAGGGTTCTGAGTGTCCTCCAGTTGCTCTCACTATGCATTCACTGTTGTTGTATAAACTTCTACATAGGTTTGTTAGATGTGTACTCACTCCATATTGTTTAAGGATTTCCCACAGCTTGTTTCTATCTACCCTATCAAATGCCTTTTCTTGGTCGACAAAGGCTAAGTATAGTGTTTCATTGAATTCGATTGATTTTTCTATAAGTTGTCTAAGAGCAAAAATGGCGTCTGTGCCTCCTTTGTTTTTCCTAAATCCAAGCTGCGTTTCGCTTAGCTGGGGTTCTAAAGTAGTTCGTAATCTTTTTTCAAGAATTTTGCAAAATATTTTCCCAGTATGACTCAACAGTGAAATGCCTCTGTATTGTGTGCAATCTCTTTTGCTGCCTTTGTTTTTCCAAATTGGGATAATTATGGCGTTTCCCCAGTCTCGTGGTGTCTGTTGTTCTACCCAAACATGGTTGAATAGTCTATGTAGCCAAGCTGTTCCTACTTCTCTTGCTGCTTTAATTAGTTCATTTGGTATTTCATCCTGTCCTGGTGATTTGTTCAATGGGGCTAATCTGATGGCTTCTATAATTTCTTCTTTTAGTATGTCTGGTTCTAGTTCTTCGGTAACATCTGTGTAGGTCTCTTGAATTCCTGTGACATCTGATGGGATGTTGAGAAGTTGTTCGAAATACTGCTTCCATCTTATTAGGATCTGTTTTTGTTCACTTATTGGTTCTCCATTTTCGCTGTTAATTATTTCAGTTGGGTCAAAGGGTTCTCCTCTGGTTCGCATTGCACTTATCTTTTTGTAGAAGTTTCTGGTTGCCTCTTTGTAGTTTTTATTTAGGGTTTCTCCATACTCTTCCCATTCTTTTTGTTTTTCTCTCTTTACTATTCTACTCACATGTCTTCTCGCTATTCTGTATTCTCTGTAATCACATTCCTGTTTGCTCTTCAACCACTTTTTATATTTTTCCTTTTTTTCTTTTACCGCTTTCTTTACTTCTGCGTTCCACCAACTTGTTATTTTCTTTATCCGTGTTTTGCGTTTTTTCGTGGTTCCGCATGTTATTTTTGCAGTATTTAAAATGCTTGATTTGAACATCTCCCATTCTTCTTCCACTGTTTTTCTTTCCGTAGGTAATTTTACAAAGAGTTCAGTTAGTTCTTTCTCATAATTTTCCCTTACTGCCTCGTCTTTAAGGTTTTTTAAGTTTACTGATTCGCATGGCATGTATTTTCCTGCTCTTTGTTTTCTTCTTCTAATGGTTCTTATTGTGGCAACGACTGCTTTATGATCTGTGTTTATACTGAAATTGGGCACTGCTCTTGCATCTAATATATTTCTCTTTCTGTTATTTCTTGTTAATATAAAATCAATTTGGCTTTTAGTATCTAGATCGTTCCATTTATACCAGGTGTATACTTGCGAATCTTTATGTTTATAGAATGTGTTTGTTATATAGAGGTTGTGTTGGCTGCAAAGCTCTATCAGTCTACTTCCGTTATCATTCCTTTCATTTTGCTGATCTCCAAATGCTCCCAGGTGTTTTTCTATGCCCACTCTGTTATGTCCTAGTCTTGCATTGAAGTCTCCCATAACTATGATGTTGTCCTGCTTGTCTATTTTATTTAGCACGTCATGTATGTCTTCGTAGAAGTCCTCACATTCTTGCTCATTATTGTTTGCATTACATGGTGCGTATATCTGTACATATGTTGTGATTGTTTGTTCTTTTATTCTCACTGTTATGATTCTTTCTGATATATATTTTATTTCTAGTATTCCTCTTGCTAGCCGTGGTTCGATGACTATTCCCACACCGTGTCTTCCCCTTTCTTGCTGTTCTACTCCTGAGTAAACAAACGTGTAACTGCGGTGGAGCTCCTTGCATCCTTTCCCCTTTGTTCTGGTGTCCGCTATTCCCATCAGTCCAATATTCCTCTCCTCCATTGTTTCTATAAGCTCTTCTTCTTTACTATTGAAACCACAGACGTTCATTGTGCCTATTTTTTGAATCGCTGATCTATCTCGGAGTCCATTAACATTGCCGGGTCGATAGCCGTTTGGGTCAGTCCGTTTATACTTCTTAGTTTTTCTACGAGCAGTATGAAGATCCCCTGCCGGCTTGCTAGGCCAGTCGCAGGTTTAGGACACTAATCTGACCACAGGGAGTCCATCCCCTATGGCGAGCCATAGCCCCGTTAGCCCATGACCTAGCGGTCATGGTTGCCCGGTCTGCACCACGTGGAGGTGGGGGTTGACTTGTGTAGTCTGCGGGTCATCGGCAGGCTACTAATTTTCGCTCTTCACCCCTCCTGGGAGAGGCTAACCGATCCTAACCCTGCTGGCTGCAAGGCCAGGCGCATTCCACACCTTACAGTTGAGTAGTATGTTTTGGAAAAGAATGAGAGGGAGCATGGTCCAGCGGTAAGAAAAAGAAGAAGAAGACGAGAAAGAGAGAGAGAGAGAGAGAGAGAGAGAGAGAGAGAGAGAGAGAGAGAGAGAGAGAGAGAGAGAGAGAGAGAGAGTGATCCAAAGACTGATGGGGTTTTGTGGACAGAGATCCAGGAGATCCTCAAGATAACGATATGGAGTTAAAAGAATGTGGGTGTTGATTCTCCTCACCCCAGGGACGGCACTTATAACGACAAGCAGTCAAGCTGAAAAACATCTGATGGCTGTAGAAATTTGGTTTCTGAGGAAAATGCAAATAATACCATGGACAGACAGAAAGAGAATGAACAAGTCCTTCAAGAAACAAATGAAGATTGTAAACTAATTAGAGACATTAGACGTAGACAGTCAAATTTAAATTTTTTGGGCATGTTATGAGAAGAAATGAATTGGAGAATTTGGTGACAACTGGTAAGATCGAAGGGAACAGACCAAGGGGAAGATCTAGAAGCAAATACCTGGATGGCTTGGCCACGTGGCATGGTCGAGACAGAAACACGGAGCTGAACCACGACTCTGGTGATCGAGTGAAATGGCGAGTCATGACCGCCCACGCTTATCGGCATGGCACATGATGGATGGATGGATAAAATTGATCAAGGTCCCAGTTAAAAGTCATCATTATTATTTTTTTTTTTCATTTCGGAAACAATATTACGAATTCCAAGCCCTTTGATTTACCCGGCCTCAGCGAAAATGGGTGCTTCTGTTGACTTCTTGTCTATAATTTTTGTTTAACTAGTTCTCAATTTCAAAACATTGGCTTTTACAATATAAAAGCCTGGGTTTTGTTTCGATATTTCAAAGCTTTCATGACAAGATAATAACATTAGAGGCAAGTTGGTTTAAGCAAAAATGATAGTAGCACGCAGGTTCCAGCTACATTTGGAAAGTTGTAATTTGCTTCCCAGAGGGCTTGGGAGTTACCGGTCTGGGGAGGACACCTGGGCCAATGCATCAATTTTTGTATTTGATGTCTATGAGGGCTTCCATGATAAACAAGAGACAGTGGCAGTAGCTTTTGACTTGGAGAATGCGTAAAACAGGGTCAGGTGTGATCGGTTGATATACACTCTGATTGACATGGAGGTCTGCCCTTACCTTGTCAGATGGGTTGCGGCAGTCTTTTATTTAGCGGAAGGTTGCATTTCGCATCGGTTCCTGGACTTCTGACCCCTGTACCATTGTACCTGGGTTACCACAGGGATCTGCCATGTCCCCAGTGCTCTTTAATGTCTACACCAGCAAAGTCGCAGCTATTGAAATACCAGGTGTTGGTAGAATCTTGACAATTGCAGATGATGTGTTGGTGTACAGACAGGACAGAGAAAGTTTGGCTGCAGACTTACAGATGGCAGTAAACAGGGTAGCGGAGTGGTGCAGGGACGCAGCAGCAGTTATTAACCCTGACAAGACATCGGCTGTGTGGTACTCCCTGGATAACCGGATTGTGAAGGCAGATGTCCCATGTATTATATTGAGTGGATGTCCTCTTAGTAGAGATAGTAAATTGAAGTACTTGAGTATCACCTTTGACAGGCCTTTTAAGGATCATGTAGAGGCTTTTGTGATGAAAGTTGGTAGGAGACCTAATGCATTGAGGGAGATGACAGCAACCTGGTTAGAGCAGAGAATGCTTTACGGGATCTTTCAGCAGTTAATAATTTCTGTCATTGAGAATTTGCACAAAGAACACACCAATTATATGTTTGAGGCATATCCTGGCGCTACCAACAATTGCGGATAGGCATAGGGTCCTTCAAACCAAATGGTACCTGAGGATTGCTTCATAGAGGGATCACCCCCTGCATGAAGCTATGGCTATGATCAAGGGTCATAGACTAAGACGAGGCAGGTAGTGGATGGCACAGGTTGAAATATCTATACGTCAGGTGTGTGATCTAGAGACCATCAATCGTGAAAAAGAATGGGTTGAGTACCGGAAGACATGACGACGTGGCGCAATGTTATAGTCACACTGGGTCGTGAGTGCAGGGAATGGGCAGCGGCCCGCACAGAGTATGAGGTGTAACAAATTATCCAGAGTAATACACATCAATGTGACATAGTTGTCTATACCGACTGGTCAGTGGTGAGAAACAGACGTAGTTATTGGGGTTTCATTGCGAAAGCTAATGGACGATTCTTAAAAAAAGGAGAGTCTGGCAAATGAGACTACAAAATCCAGCATGAGAAACGAGGTGGAAGCAGTAACAGCGGCATTCTGTTGGTTAAAGGAGACCACTGCAACACACATTGTATTCCTTATGGACTCAAGGAGTATGCTAAGTAAGGTGGAGAAAGGGATGTTTCGTGTGGAATGGCTCACCACGCTTCAGATGTCACAGATTGTGAGAATTTATGGATTTTTTTTTGCCCTGGCGAAGCTGGAGTGCGGTGGAATTGACAGGCTGATAGGCTGACAAGGAATGCACACTTGGTGGTAGATTATCTATGGAAAGGCAGAGGTGGTGGTGCGCCCGTGGATACAGGTAGAAAATGTGTGGGAACAGATTTAGAACCGCATGTGGAAAGGATGAGATTGCGGGGGAGTGGCAAGGGTTCTGTTAGAATCTCAAAACTGAGAGGTAAAGACCAGGAGAACTTTCAATCAGATGGCGGTGGGATCGATTAGTAGTGTGACTCTTCGCTGGCTGTTGAACGAGAGAACAGAGCGCGTATGGGAATGTCCTGAGTGTATTCATGTCATTTCGTAGCTCAACTCAACTGGTTTGAGCAAACTATTTGATTCGTTTCTTCTCAATATACATTTTAATATTTTCATAAATACAGAAACGAAATTGAGGAATAACATTTTTTTTTCGCATATCCTTTACAGGACATCGCTGTCAACAGCAGCATCTTTCAGCTGTCTGTTGATTTCTTGGCAAGATTATGCTCAGTAGTTTGCCATTGCTTTCTGAGCGGCCGGCTCAGTTATCCCGCAAGTCACCAGCGGGGGTAGAACCGCTCCCAGTTCTCGCCGGCTACGAGACTGCGTGATAAACGGGATTTCGGAGAAAGTATTGTAACCCCTCGGCCAGAGAGACCGGCGAGGAATAACATACCGAAGAATTTTAAGTGTAAATGAAAACTGTAAGAGAGCGAAATATTATCCATAAAACGTAGAACAACTTTTACGTAAATTCACAATTATATTAAGTTTTTCTAATGTTACTTTGCTAAATTATCTTTTTCAGCCATCATGCCATCCTATTTAACCCACTCCACAAGCTTTTGATAGCACTGATAGGAAATCTCTACGGAAACTGACACGTCATTAATCACAAATAGCCAAAAAATGCTGGGGTTGACTGTGACGTCCTGTAAAGTATATACAACTACCTTTTTTAACTATTCTTACTGACAATAGATTTTTTTTTTTATTTGCATATTCTTTACAGGATGCCGCAGTTAACCTCTGCATGTTTTGGATGTTTTTGATTTTTTTGGCCAGATTACGATTTGCCATTGCGTTCTTATCGACCGGTACTCATACCATTGTATGAAAAGCAAAGCAAGGTGGTCTGTTTCCAAATCGCCCGAAGCTATGTTTTGAACTCGGAATCGGGGATTGCAAATTGCGTCCGTAACACCTTTGCCACAGAGCCGGCAGACTGGCTATAGACAGGGTTATAACGACAATAAGCACTTGCAGAAATGTAATGGACGTCTCTGACAAAGTAAAGCGAAGATCTGGATTTCTCTCTTTCTTTTTCGCTCTCTCTCACTCTCTCTCTCTCCCTCTCTTTCTCTCTCTACCCTCTTTATATTTCTTTCTGTCTCTTTCTGTCTCTCTCTCTCTCTCGCTCTCATTCTCGCTCCCTTTCTCTCTTCCTTTCTCTCTCGCCCCTCTATTTCTCTCTATCCTCTCTCTCTCTCTATCCTCTCTCTCTCTTTATCTCTCTCTCTCTCTCTCTCTCTCTCTCTCTCTCTCTCTCTCTCTCTCTCTCTCTCTCTCTCTCTCGTCTGTCGTTATCCCCCATTGGAATGAAGCACAGGTCCTCCAGATTTTTATTATTAGTTCGTATAGCTTTAGATGTAATGCATGGCCACCTGCCTTTATAAATTCAGCAGCAATTCCATCAGTCCCAGTTGCCTTATTGTTTTTAAGTCGTGTGATTACATATAGGATTTCTTCAAATGTAGGTTCTTCAATTTGTGGTTCGCATGTTAGAACCTCTTCCTGTGAGAAAATGTTACTTGGAGCTTCACAATTTAGTAATTCAATAAAATATTCTTTCTATGTGTTGCACATTTCCTCATTGGTATTTATCATATTCCCATTTTTGTCTTTTAAACCATATGTGTTTTGTTGGTGCCCTCGTTTCATTGACTTCAGTTCTTTAAAAAAAAAATTCTGGATTCATTTTTCTGGTGATTAGTTTCCATATCTTTGATTATATTACTCATATATTCTCGCTTCTGCTGTCTGACTATTTTTGTAGCCTCTTTACATTCATTTCTATAATGCTCTTCCTTTTGGATGTTATTGATGTCATTTAACCATACATGTCTGGCATTCTTCTTCCTAATGACTGCTTCTTCACATTTTTGATTGAACCATCTGTTCTTTCTATGCGTGGTTAACACACCGAGACATTCTTCTGCGGTAGACTGAATTGTATTCTTGATGTTCAACCAAGTTTGGTCAATGCTTTCCTCCAAAGGGTTAAAAGTCATAACACTCTTATAAAAACCATACTGGAGGGCAAAGTTGGGGGAAGCGAGCAAGAGGTAGACAACGATACAAGTGGGAAGATAACATCAAGATATGAACGAACATCAGTCTGACAGAATATACAGTCAAGGCGAGAAACAGACAGTGTTGGAGATCCATTGCAGCCAGCCTTCATTGTAGAGATGGCACTTGATTGATTGATTGATTGATTGATTGATTGATTGATTGATTGATTGATTGATTGATTGATTGATTGATTGATTGACTGATTGATTGATTGATTGATTGATTGAGTTACCGTAAAATATCGCTTATAGTATGCATCCTTGTTTTTGTCCAAACATTGCTATTAAACCGGTTGTCGATTTTGCAAAAGTATTTTAAGTACTTGTAAATAATAATAGACCCCGAGGTGTATTGAGTAGAAATTAGTAAAAAATTGTGTGTATTATAAGCAAGATTTTACTGTATACCATTCATAAATTTTCCTAATGTAGTGTACCATTCAACGCCAGCATCGTTTTTTACTCTTAATTCGCCAGTGTTTGTCTAGTTCTCTCCATGAACTCCACATTGGGGCTTATGTCATACCATATCAGTTCAGTTCTGCGCCGCTACCAATTAATGAATGTTTGTAGTATATTAGTAATTGTTTAAGTCCTTCTAACCAAGGATCGTTCCAAAAAGATATTATTCGACAGGTCAGAACGTGTGAAATTTCGTGCTTCAGAAACTACAAGTAATGATTGAATTAGGCACGACGTCATACCACAGAAAAGAGCAATAACTATATGGCTAGACAACATAGTGAACTATTCTACTGAGTCATCTGATAAAGGAACCTCAGTGACACGATGGTGTGTGTGCATATAAATATGATGTCTGTAAGACTAGAAAAAAAAATTAGTCAAAAATTGTCTGACTGTGTTTTTACCACAATACAAGAATATGTCGTGTCAGCTTTAATAGCTGACAACACAGAAATGTAAGTAAAGAAATTGACCCTGTATCAATCAATAAAGAAGAAACTTGTGAATATCAAGCTCAAATGATTCGGGTAAAGTCTTATAGAAATGTGGATCTCGAATTTATATAAATCCTACATGACCTGAACTTTATGGCCCATAAACAATATCAGACTGACATTCTAGAACAGTGGTTCTCATCCGGTGGGGAATCCCCCCCCCCCCCCCAAGGGGTGAATTTTAGGGTTTGGGGGGGGGGGGGGGGTAATTAAGATTAGTTCAAGATCGCGTTAATACTACAACCGAATACTTGATAATGTTTTACCTCTATACTTTACGGTTCTGTACTTCTCTCCCTTCTGAAATTCATTTTATAGTGTAAGTATCATGTTTTATGTAGACGTACAGACTTGTTCTAGTATGTGTTATTAAATTTACCTTCAGTTTTTACGTATACTGTGTAGGGGCGGGGGAATTTATAGGGCGGAAATACGAAAAGTGGGGGGGGGGGGATGAAGCTCTGAACATATGGTGGCCAAAATAGGTTGAGAACCAGTGTTCTAGAAGATCTGAACATCAAAGAAAACTAACTCATAAATAGATTGGTGTCTCAGAAACTAAAGTGCTCTGGCTACATTACAGGTCACATTTGCTTGGAGAGAGTAATGGTGGAAACATAATTTCCTCGGGGGTCAAAGGTGGATGCATGGTTCCTGGAGGGAAAAGTGGTGGAAGCATGGTTCCTGGAGAGAATAGGGTTTGAAGCATAGTTTCTGGATGGAATAGTGATTGAATCATGGTTCCTGGAGGAAACAGTGGTGGAAGCATGGTTCCTGGAGGGAACAGTGGTGGAAGCATGGTTCCTGGAGAGAATAGTGATTGAATCATGGTTCCTGGAGGGAACAGTGGTGGAAGCATGGTTCCTGGAGGGAACAGTGGTGGAAGCATGGTTCCTAAAGGGAACAGTTGTGGATGCATGGTTCTGGAGGGAACAGTTATTGAAGCATAGTTCCTGGAGAGAATAGTGTTGGGATCATGGTTCCTGGATGGAACATTGGAGGAAGCATGGTTCCTGGGAGAACAGTGGTGGAAGCATGGTTCCTGGGGGAACAGTGGTGGAAGCATGGTTCTGGGGGGAACAGTGGTGGAAGCATGGTTACTGGGCGAAACAGTGGTGTAGGCATGGTTACTTGGGGGAGGAGGGGGCAATGATAGAAGCATGGTTTCTTGAGGGAATAGTAGTGGAAGCATGGTTCCTAGGGGAACATTGATTGAAGCAT
This sequence comes from Cepaea hortensis, assembly GCA_963921405.1. Taxonomy (NCBI): domain Eukaryota; kingdom Metazoa; phylum Mollusca; class Gastropoda; order Stylommatophora; family Helicidae; genus Cepaea; species Cepaea hortensis. The sequence goes on from OY992876.1 coordinate 204,015,019, forward strand.
GGTTCCTAGGGAAACAGTTGTGGAAGCATGGTTCCTGTAGGGAATAGTGGTGGAAGCATGGTTCCTGGAGGGAATAGTGGTGGAATCATGGTTCCTAGGGGAACATTGATTGAAGCATGGTTCCTGGGGGAACAGTTGTTGAAGCATGGTTCCTGGGGGAACAGTGATGGACGCATGGCTCCTGGGGGACCAATTGTGGAAACATGGTTCCAGAGGGAACAGTGATTGAAGCATGGTTCCAGGGAGAAACAGTGATTGAAGCATGGTTCCTGGGGGAACAGTGATGGAAGCATGGTTCCTGGAGAAAGAGACAGGGTTGGCGAGCATGAGGATGGACACAAGACCTTGCAGACTCCTTGGGCATGAGGTCCAGGTGGCGGGAGACATGGCCAGAGATCGAGAGGCTTTCAGCACCTCATGATGAGAGCGACGTTCTGGAAGGATCTGCTACATGAAGATGATATTGATGTTGGTGGTGGTGATGGTGTTGTTGGTGGTGGTGGCGGATTGGGTGGTAGTGGTGGCTGTCTTGCTGGTGGTAGTGGTAATGGTGATGATGATGGTGGTGGTGGTGATGGTGGTGTTGGTGGTGGTGGTGGATTGGGTGGTAGTGGTGGTGATGGTTGTGGTAGTCGCGGTGGTGGTAGAGGTTGTAGTTGTGGTAGTGATGTGATTGTGATGGTGGTGTTCGTGGTGGTGAAAGTAAAATACCACATATTCCTTTTTACAGGACATCGCTGTCATCATGAATGAGCATTTTACTGCTGATGTTGATGTCAGGGCAAGTTTACATTCAGTATTTATATGGTATATGGTCAGTAAAATAAAGGACCCTTCTCCACGCCTTTAGCATATTGTATATTGTGGCATATTGTGTCGTACTGTGGTGTATGTATGCTAGCCCTATTTTGATAAACCAATCGGCACTAATTGGTGTAGTGGTTAATCTCACATCGCCCTTACTACCCAGGAGATTTCTAGTACATATTTGTGATGAGTCGAACTGAGAACCCAGGTCAGTGAAGGACATTCGAACACAAGACCATGCGCCGGCAGCCTGCTAGTCATTGTGTCACCGCAGCTCCTGCACTGAAAAATTAAATTATCTCACATTATGAATAATGAAATACTAGGTGCATGAGAAAAAGTCAAGACACATCTACCGACCGGCTGAAGAATGATTATCGGTCACACTTATGATGACACTTACAGACAGACTGACCGATTAACGGAGGGACAAGCAAGCATAATGACGAATTGGCAGATGGATGGATGGGTGGATGGATGCATGGATGTATGGATGGATGGATGGATAGATGGATAAGCAAGCATACTGACTAATGGACATATGGGTGGAGGATGGATGGATTGATTGATGGATGAATGGATGGACAGGTGGATGAATGGATGGATGGATGGATAGATGGATGGATGGGTGGACAAGCAAGCATGAGTAAACAGATAGATGAATTGATGCATGGATTAATGGATGGGTGGAAGGATAGATGAAAAGATTGGTGGGTGGATAAATGGATAGGTGGATTTTTGAATGGACAAGCAAGCATACCGACGAATGGATAGATGGATGGATGAATGGGTGGGTGGATGAATCGATGAACAAGCAAGAATGATGGATGGATAGATGGATGGATGAATGGATGGATGGATGGATGTATGTATGGATGGATGGATGGATAGATGGATGGATGGATGGATTGATGGATGGATGGATGGATGGATGGATAAAAAAGCACACTGACGAATGGACATAGGGATGGATGTTTGGATTGGTGGATGTATACGCAAGCATACTGACAAATGAGCAGACAGATAGATGGATGGATGAATGGATGGATGGATTTATAGATGGATGGATGAATAAGCTAGCATACTGACAAATGGACAGATGGATTAATAATGGATGGATAGATGGATTGATGGATAAATGTGTGGATAGATGGATGGATGAATGCATGCATGCATGCATGAACAAGCAAGCATACTGACAAGTGGGCAGATGGATGAAGGGATGGATGGATCGATCGATCGATGAATGAATGGATGTTTGGTGGATAGATTGATACATGGGTGCATGGATGGAAGGACAGATGGATGGATGGATGGATAAATGGAAGGATAAATTTTGGGACGGACAAGCAAGCATACTGACGAATGGATAGATGAATGGGTGGGTGGATGGATGAATGGATGGATGGATAGATAGATGGATAGATGGATGGATAAGCAAGCATACTGACGAATGGACAGAGGGATGGATGGTTGGATGGATGTATAAGCAAGCACACTGACGAATGGATAGAGTAATGGATGGATCTACGGGTGGATGGATGGATCTACTGATGGATGGATGGATGGATCTACAGATGGGTTGATTGATGGATGGATAAGAAAGCATATTGACGAATGGATGGATAAGCAAGCATATTGACGAATGGACAGAGGGTGGATGGATAGATAAGCAAGCATACTGACGAATGGACAGATGGATGGTTGATGGGTGGATCGTTGGATTTATGGATTGATGGATGAACAAGCAAGCACACTGACTAGTTGATGGATGAATGGATGGGCGGATAGATGGATTGATGGATCGATCGATCGATGGATGGGTGTGTGGATAGAGGGGTTGATGGATGAATGGATAAATTGATGGATGGATAAATGGATGAATGGATGAATGGATGGACAAGCAAGCATACTGACGAATTGATAGATGGATGGAAGAATGGGTGAATGGATAGATGGATGGATGGACAAGCAAGCATGGTGGATGAATGGATGGATGAATAGATGGATAGATGGATAGATTGATGGATGCATAGATAGAGACACATATTATAGGCAGACAACCAGACAGAAAGAGAAATAGACATATACATATATTGTCAAATATATATATATATATTTCCTGTGTGTTGCCGGGGCCCATAAGGGAAGCAAAGAATAGCAACACTGTAGCCTACCACGCACGTCGTGAGAGGCGACTAAGGAGGCTTGATGGTTCCGTCGCCCTGCTACTGAGTGAGTGCATGGCGCGACACTGTGAGCTGTGAGTTTCGTGTGAAATGCTTTTGAATCTGCCCGAGGTTTTTTGGAACGTTACTGCATGTTCGGAGCGATGGCAGCTGGCTATGTCCCACAGTTGATCGGTTTTTGCCTTATGCAGAAATGCGTGGTTGCTGGGCTTCTGGTTGACTGCCACTGCCATCGACGATAAACTGTATTTTCATGGACTGTGTGGGTGAACATCTAGGAAACATCCAGATGGGAAAATGACTGCCGATTCCATCAGAGATAACTGGATGTTTCGTGGGGGACTATTGTGTTGACATTCTGGCGGCGGCATTATGCACAGTGTATCTGTGCGGGCTGTTGTTTGTCGAGACTCCTGTCTTTTCCACTTTTCACATTGGGCAGTGGGGAGCGTTTTGTGTGATATTCACTGGCACAGGAACGGAGCATAATGGGGACGACCCGTTGCTGTGAAGTTGGAACCGCGACTAACTAATATATATATATATATATATATATATATATATATATATATATATATATATATATATATATATATATATATATATATATATAGTTCTTATTTCATAGTGTGCTGTGGTAAAATAAAGTTAAAAGCAAACATCAAGGATATAAGCTCACATTCTCAATACACTCACAGTGCTATACTTAATAGCTGCCTCTTGTACTTGTACTCACCATTAGCAGCCTTATTTGTAACCTCCAACACACTATCAGCGGGTCAACGAGCAGGAACAATTGTCCTCACAACAGAATATAGTCAACATGTAATCGCGTCACAGTAAACGACTATGTCCTATCTCTGGTTCATTGCCGACTGGAGATAAAGGAACTTGAAAGATCAGATCTGATAGCGCTCCATCCCTAATGCACCATGTCTGTGTCCACCCTCACACAATAGAGCTAACAGCAGGTGTGGTTAAAGCAGATGAGAAATTCTCTTACACCGGCATCATTGTCTTTTGTGTGAGAAGCAGCAGTGGCATTTGTAGCGGTCAGCATGGCTCACTGACTGTGTGTGGTGTCACTGTGATGCTAGTATGTGTTTTTGCGCTTGTCTCTGAATTAGGTTAGAGCAGTGTTTCCTAACGTGGGGCCCACGCCCCACGGGGGGGGGGGGGGGGGGGGCAATTCGATTGATAAAGGGGGCAATTCGAAAATGGAAGAAATCGGCTGGATATAACAAAACGGGGAGACTTGAGACTGAAGTTAACTAAATTGGAACCTGACATAAAATCTATTTGCAGCAAACATCAAGCGCAAGGATCTCACTAAATTTTAATAATTACTAATAATTAAAATAATATAGAAAAATCTTTCATTAAAATTATTTTGTACTTGAATTTCAGTTCTCCATTATATGTTTTGAAAATTTGCTTACTGTGTTTGCTCAATAATTTCAGCATAGCATAAAAAAGGTTGGGAAACACTGGGTTAGAGGTTTTCAAACGGGAAGGATCCCTTCGCCGGTTCCGTAGACAGGAGTGGTAGCTTGGTTTTTTTACAGGACGTCGCTGTCAACCACGGAATTTTTTGGCTTTGTGTTATTTCTTGGCACGTTTACGTTTAGTAGTTTGCCATTGCTTTCTGAACGACCTGAACTCGTACCTTTGTATGAAAACCAACGCAATGTGATCTGCTTCCAAATTGCCCGCAGCTATGTTTCGAACACGGTATGCGGGATTACGAATTGCCTCCGTAACCACTTCGCCACAGAGCCGGTAAGTACGGGTTGATATTATTTACTATTTACGTGATGTAGTCGTAATATCATGTGTATACTTTGTTGATAAAACAAAAACTTTGCTCGAAACGCTCGTTTGTATTTCTGTGTGGCCTTTCTTTTGTAGAGCTTCCACATTATGTTTTCTGTATGAGATTTTGCAATAGTTTTCGATACCATTTAGGACAGTTACCCATATTTTCTATAACATGTGGGACAGTTACTCATATTTGCAATATCATTTGGGACAGTTACCCTATTTTTCTGTATCATTTGAGACAGTTCTCCATATTTTCGATATCATTTAGTACAGTTACCCATATTTTCGATATTATTTGTGGCAGTTATCCATATTTTCGATATAATTTGGGACAATAAGCCCTATTTTTGATATTGTTTGGGACCGTTACCCCTAGTTACATCTAGAAATATCTAGAACTAGCTGACCCGGCCCGGCTTCGCCCAGGCCCTGGAGGGGATCTATCTATCTATCAGTCTGTCTGTCTGCTTGTTTGTCTGTCTGTCTGTCTGGCTGACCCGGCCCAGCTTCACCCAGTCACTGGTGGGGAGCATCTCATTTAATTAATATAAGTAGTCATATAAGCTCTCCCGTTCCCGACTATCTGTCTGTCTGTCTATCTGTCTGTCTGTCTGTCTGACCCGGCTTCACCCAGTCCCTGATGGGGAGCATCTCATTTAATTCATATAAGTAGTCATATAAGCTCTCCCGTTCCCGACTATCTGTTTGTCTGTCTATCTGTCTGTCTGTCTGTCCCGGCCCGGCTTCACCCAGTCCCTGGTGGGGAGCATGTCATTTAATTCATTCATATAAGTAGTCAAATAAGCTTCCGTTCCCGACTATCTGTCTGTCTGTCTATCTATCTGACCCGGCGTGGTTTCGCCGGTAAACAGTAACTTAAAAGAATGTCCTTCCACACACCATTCATTATTTTTAATGAAAACTGTTTTTAATCACAGTTAATCACAGTTGATAAGTTTTGTAAGCAGAAAAAGATGGGTTAAAATGTTATGCATAATGCATTATTTTTATGCAAACTTTAAAAATACCTTAAAGATTATATCATTATTTAATATAACTCATATGCCTAAAAATAACTATAGACAAAGAGTTTAACAATAGTGCAGGTAAGTCCAACAATATGACTATAAAGTATATAGAAATGTTATTAAAAGTTATGCCCCTTGAAATAACTTTTCTAGAGTGAAGTCCCCCTGCTATATAGACATTATATAATGAAAATGGAAAAGTAAATGTTATTAAATAAGTAGAAGATTTTACATTAAGAAATTATTATAGTCGGTTGCACAGGAATGAAAGGAAGACGTGTAGAAAATTTCATCTCAATCGGAGGTACCGTTATCGAACGCATCCAAGACCCACAAACATACACTCTGTTTTATAGATATATAGATGTGTAGGTGAACATCTAGGAAAACATCCGGATGGGAAAATGGCTGCGGCTTCCACCGAAGATAGGCTGTGTGGTTTCATGGAGGACTTTTGTGTTGGCATTCTGGCAACGGCATTGCTGAACATCTGAAAACGGAACAGACAACATCTAGAGATGTCTAGACTGTCGGTGAACATCTAGGAAACATCCGGATGGGAAAATGACTGCCGATTCCATCAGAGATGAACTGTGTGTTTCGTGGGGGACTATTGTGTTGTGTTGACATTCTGACGGCAGCATTATGCACAGTGTACCTGTTCGGGCTGTTGTTTGTCGAGACTCCTGTCTTTTCCACTTTTCACGTTGGGCAGTGGGGAGCGTTTTGTGTGATATTCACTTGCACAGGAACGGAGCATAATGGGGACGACCCGTTGCCATGAAGTTGGAACCGCGACTAACTAACTAACTAACAAAGTTACCCTTATTTTCTATATTATTTGGGCATCATTATAATCAGTAAAAATGATAACCCGATCTCCCTTTGTGAAACCTCACTTTAAGGAACGGAAGCATACATCTGTTTAGATTACCCATATATTCGATATCATTGGGACAGTTAGCCTTATTATCAATATTATTTATTATTTGGGACAGTTACCCCTATTTTCTATATTATTTTAGCATCATCATCATCATCATCAGTAAAATGATAACCCGATCTACCTTTGTGAAACCTCACTTTAAGAGACGGAAGCACGTACGTGTGCAGGTAGCGATGTAGACAACAATGGGGGAACAGATAAGAACAAGAACATAGAAGGCTAGATGAGTTTTACAGCAATAGGAAATTTGTGGAAATCATAAGAAATTAAACATTTTATCAAAATTAGAATATTCAATTCTAAAGTTAACGTACGAGGGTAAGTCAATAAGTAAGTCACAAATGGCTGTAGAAAAATAACTAACTATAACAACTTGAAACCAGTTTATTTTTATACATACATTGTCCCTTTATTTCTCAACATAATTTCCACCAACATTGATGCACTTATCCCATCGTTTTATCAGTCCTCCCAAACCAGCTGCATAGAACTACGTGCTCTGTTTTCTAAGCCACGTTTTCACTTCACATTCAACTTCGGCGTCATTCGCGAAATGTCTCCCGCCAAGGTGGGTTGTCAGTGTTTATGCTGACAAATGTTTGTCTCGTAAATCCGTGCATGGCTGGGTAGAAAACGTTACGAGGGCATGTCAATAAGTAAGTCACACAGTTCTGTGGGATGGCCGGTAAATGAAAACAAAGCACGCAGTTCTATCCAGCGGGTTTGGGAGGACTGATAAAACGATGGGATAAGTGCATCAATGTTGGTAGAAATTATGTTGAGAAATAAAGGGACAATGTATGTATAAAAATAAATAGGTTTCAAGTTGTTATCATGTGTGGTTATTTTTCTACAGCCATTTGTGACTTACTTATTAACTCACCCTCGTATTACTATTCTGTGGATCAGAAACATCGAGACAATTACAGATAAGCTGCACACATTTATTAATTGGTGCTTGTGTAAAATAAAAGGAATCAAATAGTATGACAGAACTGCTAAAGTGGAGATTTTGGAGGAACTAGACGAACACCAGTCACCCAAGAGGTAAGGAGAAGACGCTGGTGCTTGATAGGTCGTACATTGATAAAACTTGAGAATAGTATAACTAGAATGACCTTTGACTGGAATCGACAAGGCAGGGGAAGTAGAGGAAAACCTAACAACACATGGAGAAAAGAAGTAGAAACAAAAATAAACAATATGGGTAGGATATGGGCGGAGCTGCATTGGATAACTAAGGATAGTAGAGATAAATGTTTCAGAGCCCAGGTCTCTGTGGGTGGTAAATGGTGAAAGAAGACATCGTGTAGCAGTTCCTTTGCAGAACTTGGGTCTCATCCTTCCCCATGTCGATATATTTCTTGATCTCTTGTCATGTCTCACTATTCACGAACTCCCATCCACTACGTGTCTACAAGTCTTCCATGACCGCTCTCTCCACACCACAGTGAATGTAATATGACCAAAGTATTTTAGTTTTCCACACATGACACTGCTTATGAGTCAGTGTTCTATTTGTTTGGACCTTGCAGAATGTCAGTATATTTCTTCTGTTTGGTCCTAGATATTCTAAAATAACTTTCTGTAACATTTCAGCTCAACAGCTGCGATTTTCTTCTTTGGTGATTTCGAAATATTCTATAACTCGTATCCATATCATGCCATAGGAAAGATGGATGTTTTTAAACATTTCTATTTCGGGCGTTTCCTCGCTTTTAACTGGACCGTAGCCCATACACGTGCTACTACTTCTATAGGGTGTATTTTTAATGACTGTGCAGTGTTTGAACTATTGCCGGTCCGAGTTTTGTATTCACCCTCTGTAAAGTTCATGCAACATAATAGGTAAATAAGAAACCTGGACCGGCAATATTTTCAAACACTGCACAGTCATTAAAAATACACCCAGCAATTGCTGTTACTCCTAATGCACTGGACTGATGTTTGCGTGTGGATTAGCTTTCCCTATTACCAGTGTCCCTCGCCATCAGGCCGACCTACTCCGACTTCTGAGGTACTTGCAATGTAAATCCCCAAGTCAAGGACGTGAAGTCAATATTTAACTATAAGCACGCGTATGGAATACGCTTGAGTTCAAAGCGAGCTGTTGAAAAAATAAAAATCGCGTTCTGTTAGGTTTTTATCCTTATCTGAGACGATTAATGTCCAATTTACTACAGAGAGATCAATTAAAGAAAAGCTTTAGCAGATGTGTTACCGAGGCTATGGGGGAAACAAAGAATGATAAACTGTAACACTGTAACTTACTATGCAAGTCCTGTGAGGCAGCTAAGAAGAGTTGGCGTGATACCGGTTACTTTATCTTGTAGAAAATTTCTGCTTAAAATCCAATAAATCGTTAAAATGTCTACACAACACTTGACGCGTTTACATCGATTGCCTTTTACTCCACTGGGGGACAAGGTAACAGATACGAAGAAGAATAAGCAAAGCATTAGAACAAAACATTGCAGTAACTGATTAATCCCCATAAACAAATACACGAATGAGTTATAGCTATAAAAAAAAAAACAATTGAGCAGAGCTTTCAAACGAATGGGTGTTTACACAACGCAAGCAGTGTGGATAGATTTTAGTCTGAATCCCCTGTACACAAAACATAACCGAGAACAACAGCGATTTTTATATGTGTTGAAACAGTTAAACATCCTAACGTAGAGAGAGTATCTTACAAAATTAACAGAGAAATGTTCACACAACTACACATACACACACACACATTGGCACCTTGCCGTCTTGATAGACGATAGTTTGTGCTTTAAAAAGGCATAATAACTTTTAACTATGGCGGTAGCGAGTGTGACTGATAAGGCCAATTTGCGCTGTAAATGTCCGTTCACAGTGGGTGCATCTGAACACGTGGTCATTTCCACCATCATGCACCATCTTACGTCTCAAACGTTTGGTGTGTGACTTTTCTGCAATAATTTTCTCCTTTGACTTTATTCCATTTCTGATATTTGCCCTCCATGCAACACGTTCAGTGGCGACTTGCTCCCAATGTGCATTATCAATGCCTGTATCAATCATGTCCCGCTTACACACATCTTTGTATCGTAGTAGAGGCCGACCCTGAGATCTCTTACCCATCTGTAATTCACCAAAAAAGATATCCTTTGGTATCACACAACTATGCATAAAACAAGTACATACATATACATGTATGCATACACGTATGCAAGTGTGTACGTATTTACTTCTGTGTGTGTGTGTGTGTCTGGGTGTGTATGTGTATGTATGTGTGTGTGTGTGTGCGTGTGTGTGTGAGAGTGTCTAGCTGTGTATGTGTATATGTATATATGTGTGTATGTATATATGTGTATGTTTATATGTGTATATGTGTGTGTGTGTATATATATATATATATATATATATATATATATATATATATATATATATATATATATATATGGGTACATAGGTAGGTGGGTAGGTATTTAGGTAGGTAGGTACTTGCAGGCGTCTGTCTGTCTGTTTGCGTTTATGTATGCATGTATACATACATGTGTATATATATATATATATATATATATATATATATATATATATATATATATATATATATATATATATATGAATGCATGTATGCGTTTATGTGTATAGAGTATGCATGTATGCGTGTGTAAATATGTATGTACGTAGGTTAACGTACCGTATATCTGTTAAGGTGCGAGGTGACCGTGTTTATGCGGAGTGGCTATCGGAGTGCTATCGGCATGGCAAGTTTCGTTTTTCGGGTGATGTTACCCCGCCCCCTCCCAAGGAGTTTCCGAAAAAACATTGCACTCGTAACACAACTCACGACAATCAGAGCTCGAGACAACCGGCTTAACCACTACGCCACGAAGGCAAACGTGATACCGTTTATAAATGATCGGCTCTTGCACGAACAGACAAGTAAATGGCAATGAACGCCGACTAGCAGGAAGAATCATGGTAGAGGACGGAACCGAGGTGGCATTTTCTTAGGAAGGAGTAGCACATATGCATATTTCGCGAGTGATGTTCGTCGATACTGGATGACAGTGTTTGACATCTGGGTTGTCCAACATCTTACTTACTAATATCATGATCAACCGCGTTTTCCAATATTATTATTTTTGGTGTCCACTATATAAGCTGCCGGTCTCTCTGGCTGAGGGGTTACAACACTTTCTCCGTAATCCCGTTTACCACGCAGAGTCTCGTAGCGGGAGCGAGCTGGGAGCGGTTCGTCCCCCGCTGGTAACTTGCAGGACACTGAGCCGGCCGCTCAGAAAGCAATGGCAAACTACTGAGCGTAATCTTGCCAAGAAATCAACAGACAGCTGAAAGATGCTGCTGTTGACAGCGATGTCCTGTAAAGGATATGTGAAACAAAAAAGAAAAAAAAAACTATATAAGCTGGTTTTAATATACAATATGTTTTATAACTGGGCTATACAGCACTATATTTAATTGTCCTACAACGCTATAGCCGGTCTCTCTGGCTGTGGGGTTACAACACTTTCTCTCTGTAATCCCGTTTATCACGCAGAGTCTCGCAGCGGAGCGAGAACTGAGGTGGTTCGACCCCCGCTCGTGACTTGCGGATACTGAGCCGGCCGCTCAGAAAGCAATGGCAAACAACTGAGCGTAATCTTGCCAAGAGATCAACAGACAGCTGAAAGATGCTGCTGTTGACAGCTAAGTCCTGTAAAAGGATACGCAAAACATTAACACAACGCTATATCTGCTGGTTAGAATACAATATGTTGTACAATTGAACTATACAACAATGTACTTAATAGTGTCTAGGTAATCTGGATTGTGCAGATTGGTTTTTTTTTTTTTTAGCATATCCTTTACAGGACTTAGCTGTCAACACCAGCATCTTTCAGCTGTATGTTGATCTCTTGGCAAGATTATGCTCAGTAGTTTGCCATTGCTTTCTGAGCGGCCGGCTCAGTATCCCGCAAGTCACGAGCGGGGGTCGAACCGCCTCAGCTTTCGCTCCGCTACGAGACTCTGCGTGATAAACGGGATTACAGAGAGAAAGTGTTGTAACCCCACAGCCAGAGAGACCGGCGCAGATTGGTTGGTTAGTTCAAAACAACACTAGTTGTTGTTGAGATCGACTGAGTTCTTCACCACACTACTTACTCGTGTCGAGATCAGGTGGGTTGTACAACATTATACGTAACTTGGAGACAAGGTAATGAAAGACAATAAACAATTAAATTGGAAAATAAACACATTTTTATAGGTTAACTGAAAATACAATGTCATTTTGCATCCAGGAAAACAAAATTTAGAATAATTTGTCCCGAACCAGCTTCCAGCTCTATGGGTCTGAGATATCTCATTTTGTAGGCCTGAATGCATGGAGGAATAGGTGGCTAATCTCTTAGCAGGCAATAAACCCAAGTGCCGAGCCCACTTCTAACCGTGTCATTATCAGCGGTGCAATTTCCAATCAACTAGATAAGGAACAAAAGCACACATAATTTAAGTGAAGAGAACGGGCCATTTTCAGCTAACAGCAACTTGTTATATTACTGACGACAGACATTGAATCTTTTGTAGACTAGCGGAAATGTCTGAATTTATTTAAACTCAGAGGTGCTGGGAGTAAACGTTTGGCGATCCGATGCACACTGTGTCTGTCAGGAAACAAGAGTGTTGTGCTACTGGTGATATATGCTGCAAATAAAATACTCAGTGTCATAACGTAACGTCGGTGTATGTAGCTTAGGTGTTTGTGAAGAGCAATTTCACAATTCCTGGACATCTCGAGTCGAGATTTCGAAATTAGCTGCTGGGTGATTTGAAACCAGGTTGCTTCGCGTTGATTTAAAAAAATATATAAGGCGTTGTCCGTTCATAAAGCAATGGCAAATTACGGAACGTAAAATTTCCTTAAAAGGAGCCAACAAATTATGGGGTTCATAGCAACGACCTGAAAAGGGCCTGCAGTTAATTTTTAACAAAATATCTTTTTCATAATTCTTGATGTGAATACTTTCTCACAACCACAGACTTACATGTATTCCCTAACTATATCTGCCAGTTTGGACCCAGCCATGTTTTCCTCAAATAGTTTATTAAAGATCTCATTTTGTTCCGTGGTTAGCCAGTTTTTCCAATCACCAACTTCTCCTCTTCTAAAAATGAAATCTTTGCCTTTTTGAGTTATACATTCATTTAACTTTTTCATTTTTCCATTGTTGAGTACGTCCTTTACGTTACAGAATTCCGTTACTCGAGCTATGTCTTCTGCGAGTACATCTGGCTTGCCCAGGAAAGAGCAAATGCCGTGGATAACCTTGACCGGATCTTCCTTCATCTTTTCAAAGGACACGACATAAACGGAGTGTTCGGGATTTTCATTCATGAATCGTTCATATGTCCACACGTGATCAAACCAACGACCCCAGAAGAATTCACCTTTCAAATAAATGTCCATAAAATCGCCGAAAGTGCCGCTGTATCTTGTGAAATGTGGACCGTTGTTGATAAACATACTGTACATGGACACAGCAATATCTTTGGGGTTTCTCAAAACGTACACCATTTTCAGATTCTTTTCCCTGACCTGCAATGGAAGTCGTTGAGATCGTAGATGGGTGGTCAGGATTCTAGGGGAAGGTATAGCATTTAGCACTGCCTGAACCTCTTCATTCAGAAACTCCAGCATGTTGGTGTGAAACACGCGATCGTTGAAATCGGTGTTCTGGCGTAGAACCATGGTCAGTACTTCGAAGAGCCAGTGATTCCCGGATTTAGGGTACCCACACATAATGACGTCATCACACAGCAGATCAAGGCCGAGAACTATGGGATATTGCTGCTGTACTCTACCGTTTTTATTGAATGAGTAGTAGTTGACTCCATCAATGGTGTCGTAAAACATGTGGTCAAGGGACTTCACGTACATCCTGTCACTTGTTCCCGTTTCTGCCACATGTGGAATATCTTTAACAATATCCAGTTTCTTACTGTTGGTGTTATCATCGTCTGTAGTCTGGTTCATATTTTGTGATACGTATTGCACCTTATTCGGAAACTGAGCACTGGCTATTGCTGAAAAACAAAATGCATGCATGGGGAAAGACAGAGAAATTGTTTTAAAATGCATAATTAACGAAGCTATAACAAATTATATGTCTTTAAATAACGAAGACACAAACAATAAATTGTGTTATTTATTGCCTGAACTATTTCGCTGCACCTCGTCAGGTACATACTGCACAATTCACACAACGTAAACTAAAATAACTAGATAAATCCTTCAAGCTGAAATATACACATGTTCGCACAGTAATGTCAATTGTCTACAACGGTAATTTTAAACTGACTAACATGTCTTTCTGTGTGCACAAAACTGGTCTTAGTTGACGTTTTGTGTGTAAAACAACACGTGAAAGGCACTGTCTTTATCAAACACATGGCCACTTTCCAACATGCCTAGCAATTGATAAAGCGGGAAGTTTCCGATTTGTCGTCCTCCCTGGGCTCCCATCACCTGTGTGTAGTATCTTGTCAATCCATTTAAGTATGTGTTCAGCCACTCTGTTGTTCAACTGACGCCCTGTTCTGCCTATGTAGGTAGACTGACACCTGCATGTGAATTGGTAACTGCAATTAGATTTGGCGTATAGAGGAACAGGTTCTTTTACTGCTGGGGTGGGAATAGGTGTGGTTCCGTACCTAATAACTGGAGTTGCAGTACAGAATGTTCGGCCGACTGCTGTAATGAGCCGGTCCTGTAGACGTTGCATTACGTTATTCCCCTTCTCTTCCCCCCCCCCCCCCGAAAGGTTAGCTGGATGAATACCTTGAGTTTAGGGACTGTAGTTTCGTCTGGTTTTGGTTTGGGCTGTTGGCAGTGGCGATTTATAAATCCTGTGGAGTACCCATTCAGGTTTATGACATTCTTCAGAGTTTCAAATTCCTCTGTCAGTGTGTCCTGGGTGCATATCATCCTAGCTTGGTCAAACAGGGTCAGTACTGAGCCCCGTTTGTACTGGACATGTGTGAAGCTCTGAGAATTTATGTATTGGTCACTCCTTGTTGCTTTGCGGTACACCGATCTTTGAATTGTGCCGTCTGCTCTGCGTCTCATTAGAATATCTAGGAAAAGTAACTCTTCGTTGTGTTCGTGTTCCATAGATAGAGAGATGTTTTTATGCGTCATGTGCATTACGGCCTGGAACGATGTTGCTTGCAGCTCGTATGTGGTGATAATTAGTATATCGTCCACATAACGACGATAGAAGACCAAGTTTTTAATGAAGATGTCCGCTAGACTAGGACCAAGAGGACTCTCCATGGCCACTCCGTCAATTTGGCGGTATGAGGCGCTAACAAAACAAGTCACCTGAACAAGTCAAGAAGCCTGATACGGGGGGGAATGGCACGTGGCAAGAACACCAAAAGACACGCGGCAACCAAGATGTGCAGCGTGGGAGCGGACAAGAAAACGAGCGGAGTGAATCTATCTGCGAGCTGCAGCAAACAACAACAACCTAAAGCAACCTCTAACGAAGCGACCACGAGGACGGACGACAACAACCCATCACAAACAAGAGTCAAACCTACGGAGAAGCGGAGAGAGGAGAAAGACACCAGAGTTGGAAACACCGACTCACCGACAATCAAGTGGGTTGTCAAGCGTATGCAAGTGGAGCTATCAGACGAAGAAATCCTGAAGCAACTACGAGAAGAGAACCTCCACATCAGATTCTTGAAGGCGGAGCGGCTCCTCACCCACTCCAAGATCCCTACAACCTTGGTGGTGGTGACGACAGAGGGCAGCGAGATGCCGAACACAGTCTCAATCAACAAGAAAATGCAACAGCCAGAGAGATTCATCCCAAGAGTCAATCAATGTTCAAGATGCTAGAGGGCCGGCCACAGGAGAGCAGCATGTCCAGTAAGACGGAAATCTGCCGGTACTCCACCGATCACCACGCCTTCAATGAGTGTCCGCTGGCCAACCTGGACACGGTCTTCCGGGCACCCAACAACAAAAGAAAGTGCGCCAACTGCCTCGGCAAGCATGGAACAAGATACTTGGGCTGTCCGTAGCTGCAACGACATAGAGACGTATTAAAGCTTGCCATAAACACAAATACACCATACAACAAAGCAATGCGGAGGTGCGAGACAGCCACGGGTATATCACAAGCTGAAAGAGATCAACTGCAAAAACAGATAGACGAGTTGAAGAAACAAGTCAAGGAACTGCTAACGCCGACTCTAACCAGCGACAACGAAAAACTACTGGCGGAAATGAAAGAGATCCAGCAAACATCAAGCAAGAAGTGGAACATATGGCACTGATAAAGAATGAGAACGAAGAAACCCTACAAACCATTAAATCAGAGCGAGAACTGCAAAAAGCTGAAATTGAACTTTTCCAAAACAAACCAACAGAAACCATACAAGAAACCGCAAGATGAAAACCAAGAGACCGAGCCTGAACCGCAAGCTAAAGCCAACAGCCCAACCACAACGCGCGAGACATACAAGGGGAAAACCAATATCCCGCCAGACATCCGAAAAAAAATGAGATGAACACCCTGATGACGGCACGGAGAGGCCCCAGGGACCTACCTTGGAGGAGTCCCTATAATTAATAAAATTGCAGGCAATTAGAGAGGAACTCGGGCGCAAGGAATTCAGAATGCGCTGGAGAGAAAAAAGAAAAGAAGAAGCCCAAGAAACTCAGCGGGAACCGATAGAATACCCCGATACACACTATCACCCTGAGTCCGGCTTCGAGTACTATATAGATGACGGAGAGATAAACTATTTATCGAAATAGAAAACAGGAGAAAGGAGGAATATTACTACATCGAAAAGTTTCTACGGACAATACACAAAAAAGGATGCAAACAGACCAAATAAAAAGTCCTTATAAGGACTGCACCCAGCTAAGCCAGACGGGCCAGGAGCCTGCACCAACAAAGAAAACCACAAGAGGAGACGGGCACAAAGGATAGCCGCCGACCAATCCCCAGCTGACGTCACAGACACAAATGCCGATATACCCAGTCCGGGTCAGGTCCAACTCGTAAGAGCGCACAAGACAAGAATCAGGGTGAATAAACCCACAGAAACCACGGACCTCAACAGTAACC
Organism: Cepaea hortensis; assembly: GCA_963921405.1. Taxonomy (NCBI): domain Eukaryota; kingdom Metazoa; phylum Mollusca; class Gastropoda; order Stylommatophora; family Helicidae; genus Cepaea; species Cepaea hortensis. Next base: position 204,031,937 of record OY992876.1, read on the forward strand.
ACAGCTGAAAGAAGCAGGCCGAATGAGGCCGAATTTGGAATTTTTTGTTGTTCAAGTCAAGGCAAGTCAAGCATAGTTTTAGATGTTTGTCTTTAATTCGTTCAATTATTATTTTCACTGTCTCATCTACTGGAACGTTGGTGAATAGGGATGCTATATCCATGGATGCAATGTGTTTATTATTTATGTCCATTGTTTTTTCGCATATCCTTTACAGGACATTGTAGTCAACACCAGCATTTTTCAGCTGATGTTGACGTCTTGGCAAGTTTTACGTTAAGTAGTTTGCCATTGCTTTCTGAACAACCGGCTTACATACCCTCTGTAAGTACCAACGCGACTCGATCCGCTGCCGAATCTCGCGCAGTTGTGTTTTGTACAAGAGTATACTGGATTACGAACAGCGTCCTTAACCCCTACGCCAGGGAGACTGGCTTTTATGACCATAGAGTCAGAGTCCTAACTATCTTCTCCTTCTAGCTCACTGGACTCGGGCAGGCAGATTACAACATCTACGACACACATACTAATAACACATGAATGCAATCGGAAACTCGCAGGAGCTGTCTCCTGAACAATCTTTATTACATTATATTACAGGATAACAATATGGTCTCACTTCACGCTTAAGCAATCATTCGACACAGGCAGCCAAACGCTCGCTCACGTCTACATGGGCGATATTTACACTGTCGCCCGTATGACCATTCGCAATCACAGTCTCACATCATCCCCCACATATCACAGTTAGTACATTCCTCGAATATCAATACACAACGTTCATCTCCATCTATCCGTCACAACACTATCGTTCGATCGTTCTATCACTCGCTATTCTCCACACGTCCGTCTCTATCCGCTGTCTCACACACACTGACTCCGCCCTCCTTGACCTTCCCACATCACGTGGGTCTGTCCACGGGCTTCTTGCCTGACCGTCCGTTAGCCAAGCCGTGATGTCTCCTACTGCCCTTGACCTCAGCTATTGCTTACACTGACTCTCGCTTACATACCGGCAATTACACTATTACATACAAGACCCTGACAAGTATCCAATAACTCCATCAATTCAAATGTATCTGTGAGTATTTTTTGGATCGAAGGACTGTCATACTGGCTTTGTAAGCGTCTCTAGGACCGGCTCATTACAGCAGTCAGCCAAACATTCTGTGCTGCAACTCCAGTTATTAGGTACAACACCACGCCTATTCCCACCGCAGCAGTAAAAGAACCTGTTCCTCTGTACGCCAAATCTAACTGCATTTACCAATTCACATGCAGGTGCCAGTCTACCTACATCGGCAGCACAGAGCAGCAGTTGAACAACAGAGTGGCTGAACACATACCTAAATGAATTGACAAGATACTACAGACAGGCCAAGGGATCCTAGGGATGCCGACACACCGGAAACTTCCCGCTTTATCAATTTCTAGGCATGTGTTGGAAAGCGGCCATGTGATTTATAGAGACAGTGCCTTTCGCGTGTTGTTTAACACACAAAATAGTCGCTTGTTAAAGTTTGCAGAAGCCATAATGATTAATCTACAAAGGTCATTTTTGTGCAAACAGAAAGACATGTTAGTCAGTTTGAAATTACCGTGGTAAACAATTGCCATTACTGTACGAATATGTGCATATTTCACATTTTTATTTTATCTAGTTATTTTACTTTACGTTGTGTGAATTCTGCAATATGTACCTGACGAGATGCAGCCAAATATGCCAGGCAATAAATCGTGCAATCTACTGTTTGTGTCTTCGTTATTTAAATTATATGTCTGTCTGTCTGTCTGTCTAATATTGGATATGCCTTTTCTGCATTGTCTGTCTATCTGTCTGTCTGTCTATCGATATGTCTGTCTATTTATCTATATATCCGTCCGCCCGTCCGTCCGACTGTCTGTCTGTCTGTCTGTATGTATGTCTGTCTGTCTGTCTGTCTGTTGCTCGAACCGTTTTCATGCCATTTTGGCATACCCGGTTACTGGGGACACATTTTAATAACTAAACGGCCACTGTGAGCAGCTTCACTTCGACTGAATCTTCCAGACAATTTCATAGTATTCATTGTATGATACTGAGTTGGTTCAGAATCATCTGGTTCGCATTGGGGCGGATTTGAATACATTATTACCACACCGAATACACCAGTCACCATGATATTGTGGCGTGGCTACCATTAACTTAACACATATCTCTATAATTGTGCATGCTACACGTTACTAATACGTTGTATATAGTCTTGACAGACTATAGTTTGTAACATGGAGTTATAGCACAAAGCCTGGGCTGAATGTAGAGACCATGTGTTGCCCACTAGGCACGATCCTTCTCACTACCTGCCTAATTTACTCCAGAGAACATGTAACACCAATATGTCTGGAAGAAGACAAGCTGCAAAACATGCCGGATCAGCAATGCAGTGTTCTAACTGTCCGCCTGCCGGAGCTTTCATCCTGGACCAGTTGCCGATCGAGGCTTAGGACCTAGTCTGCCTGCCATGACATTTAGTCTTTAGGTTGCATTTCCTCGTACTAGGGTAAGGCTTTTTAGAAGAGCGTTATGTTCGTATTTTAACTCTTACAGACGAAAATTCAGTATGAGTGGAGGGTGACAGTATTAATGGCAAGCTAGAAGTCACAGTTAGTAAACTTTCATTAATTTTCTTGTTCTCTTCTCCCTGCTTACGCTTTTAGATATTTTCTTTATAAATATTAACATTTATGGGAAAGCTCTCAGAATAATAATGAACGTTTACTGGAAACAAGTAGCAGAAATTAAAATGGGAAATAAAGAGCTTACTTATGAACAGGTGAAGCAAGGAGTAAAACAAGTATGTGTTTTGTAGCCACATTTATTTCTCTCTCTCTCTCTCTCTCTCTCTCTCTCTCTCTCTCTCTCTCTCTCTCTCACCCCCCCCTCTCTCTCTCTCTCTCTCTCCCTCCCTCTCTCTCTCTCTCTCTCTCTCTCTCTCTCTCTCTCTCTCTTGCGCGCGCGCGCGCGCGAAATGATGAGAGAGATCAAAGAGAGACCAGGAATACGAGTTGGAAGATAAAATATAAAAAATCTATGCCATGTACATGACACAGTATTGTGGGTGGACAAAGCAAAATATCTACAACTTTTTGATATAGCAGTAACATAGAGTGTAAGAAATCAAGAAAACAGTAACAGTGGTTATATCGAAGAAAGAAGAAACAAGTGACACCAAAATGTGAAACGGCAGAAGAGAGAATATTTAACCAAGTTGATACATTTAAATACCTTTGGACTCAGTCATCCTTTTACAGGACTTAGCTGTCAACAGCAGCATCTTTCAGCTGTCTGTTGATGATCTCTTGGCAAGATTACGCTCAGTAGTTTGCCATTGGTTTTTAAATACCTAGGGGCAATTATAACATCATGTGGAAGATGCACGCCAGAGATTGAGTAGAATAGGTTCAACAAAAAGCTGCATTTCAGAAAACAAAAGTATCTTATGCAGTAAGTAACTATCTCAGAATGTAAGAAGCAGAGTGTTGAAATATTACATAGAACATGTTTTGCTGTATACCAGCGAATCATGGGACATTATTGAACAAATCAGGAAAAGCATTGAAGCAACGGAGGTGTGGTTCTTGAGACGAATCTTGCGAATACCTTGGACTGCCATAATTCATCAGTTTTGTTTTTCTTACTTCCATCATTTCTGTTGTTATTACTTCCATCAGTTCTATTACTTTCACACATTATGTTAGTACTTTCATCAGTTCTGCTATTACTTTCATCACTTCTATTATTATTACTTCCCTCATTTCTATTGTTATTACTTCCATAAATTCTGTTATTACTAGCCGGTTTCAAGATGGCGACGGACGGTCGTGTTGTTTTGTGTTCGTTAACTTTTTCGCGTAGGGGATGGATTTATTCATCTCTTGCGTGTAATTGGTGTGCCAGGATGTAAAACCAGGAGTTTCTACTCAAGATCTGCGCGGGTGCTACGGAGTTCGTGCATCGAGCGAAGCCATCCTTGAGTGAATTTTCAGCAGCGTGTGTGGTTTTCAAAGTCTGTGTTTACGTTTTTTCAACATGGCGGAACAACGTGTGTTCTTCGTGCGGTCTGCAGTCAACATACCGAAGCGGCGGGGTAGCCGCGCAGGGAAAAAGAAGCAAGGTAAGCGTGGAGGTTTGAGGCGTTTTAGACTCAAGTGTCACCGTCTAGGACTCAGGAATATCCGTATTCTATATTGGAACTGTGCCAGTGTAAAACAACGGGGCTCTATTTTAGAAACCCTAGTTTACAGGAACGACATTGTAGCACTCCAGGAGACGAGACTGGGCGATCAGCTACTCCAGATTGCCGGCTTCAAATGTTTCTACAACAGACGACATCTGGGAATGGCGATTCTCGTTCGCGAAAGCATGGTGGCGTCAGAGCTAGACATGTCCAGTTGGGACAGTGACGATATACAAATACAGGCGTTGAGAGTTCATTCCAGTATACCATTCGTGGTGGTTAATGTTTATGCCCGCAATGCCAGTGTGGACGCCCAGAAGTGGCAGTGCTTAAGTGGCATATTAGGCCACGAGAGAAATGTTATTTTCTGTGGTGATTTCAACGCTAAAGGCAGATCATGGGGAAACACTTCATCCAATACACAGGGGGAGGAGCTCGAGACTGCACTGGAAACCATCGACCTGGTTTGTATCAACAGTGGCTGTGTCACCAGAACAGCAAGCCGTCCGGGCGATGATGACAGTGCTATTGATCTGGCGCTAGTTTCACCTTCACTCACTACAGTGTGTAGATGGGGTGTCCTAGGACACCATGGCAGCGACCACCACCCGTGCAGCATACTGGTGGAGAAAGGCAAAACCAGGCAGCACAAGCTAAAGGTAAAGACGTTCCAGTATGACAGTACAGGGCAAGATGTGGTGAGTAAAATAAGACGTGACAAGCGCAGAACGTTTCAGGGCAGGAAAAAAAGCTGGGAGCAGCCAACGTGGTGGAGTTTCGAGGTGGAGAAGGCTTGGGTGGATAAGCGTAGTGCTGTAAGGAGATGGCAAAATGCCAAGAAGAACAGAGCTGGTCATCCTAGTCCCTGCTTGCACTTAGAAAGAGAGATGCACACAAAAGTAAGCTACTTCAAAAAACTGGTCAAGGTTGTTAAAAGCGAAAAATGGGCAGAGGTGTGTCAAAGAGTAAGCACAGGCAAGTCACTGAAATTGTTCTGGCGACTTCATAAAAGCATGAGTGGTGTAGTTAAGAATAAGAGCATTTCTGACTTCCAAGGTGCTGACCTCATCTGGCAGAGGACTGATGAGGACAAGGGCAAAGCCCTATTTGAACGCTACCTTGAGCAAAGCAACCAGACAGACATGGGAGGCCGAAATCTGGCCAAGGAGGTCAACTCAGACAGATGCAAGGCCCAGGACACTTCGGATGAAGACACAGTGACAGTGAAAGAAATCAAGGCTGTGCTTCGACGATCAAAAAACAGTGCTCCAGGTCCTGATGGCATAAGATACGATGACATTAATAGGTGTACCGACAATGAGCTAGAGAAACTAGCAGACATGTACAACAACAGTATAGGGGGTGCTAGCATCAAGGAGGAATGGTTACACAGCTATCTGATTCCCTTGCCGAAGCCTGACAAAGACCACACAAGAATTCAGGGATATCGAATTATAACCATGCAGAATACAATAGGCAAGCTGCTGGAGAAGGTAATTGCCAAGAAAATATCAAGCCAACTAGAGAGGCAAGGTGTTTTCCCACCCACCCTGGGTGGGTACCGTCCAAAAAGGGAAACCTGGACCAATGCAGCAGTCTTTGCCCAGGATGTCTATGAAGCCTTCCACTCAGGCACTGAAACCGTTGCTGCAGCGATTGATCTTGAGGACGCATACAACAGAGTACCATTGGATTTTTTAATGTTTCAGCTTCTCGAACTAAACATAAGTCCATTCCTCCTTAGTTGGATCGCTGCAGCCCTCTTCCAACGGAAAGTAGTTTTTAGATGTGGCAGTTGGACTTCGGAACCAACAACAATATATCCTGGCCTACCACAGGGATCACCATTATCTCCGGTACTGTTCAACGCCTACACAGTGAGAATCACCAGTGAGCAGATCACTGGACCTGGCAGGACATTGTCATATGCCGATGATGTTTTAGTGTATCGTCAGGGGAAGGATAGAGAGGAGGTTGCTGTGGAACTACAAACCGAACTCAATCGCATAAGTACTTGGTGTGATGAAGCTGGGGCAATGGTCAACTCAACAAAGGCAACAGTGACTTGGTTCTCGTTGAATAATCATATTGTCAACACTCCAACACCAACTGTAATGCTGTGTTCAGAGATGGTGGAAAGAACGCAAACAATGAATTACCTGGGGATACGGTTTGATCGAAGCCTTGCTTATAATGTGCACATAGACCAGGTGATAACAAAGGCCAAGCGGGGTTTGGCAGCGATGCGGGTGATGGCGGCAGCAAACTGTGAGCAGCGCCATCTATGTCTTCTGTACGAGGGGTTGGTCATGTCTGTTTTGGAGTATGCAATGGCAATCCTGACTCTCAGCCATAAGCAGATAGAACGGATGGAAAGGATACAGAATGAAGCTATGCGCATTATTCTTGGATGTACAAGAGATACAGCATGCAGGGCGATGCGCTACCTTCTTGGGTTTCCAACCATTGAAGAGAGAATACAAGATTGCAGGGCACGCGCCTACCTCAGAATTAACGCAAACACACAACATCCACTGCATAGTGAAATTAGGAAGGTGAAGGGCAGCAGGTTAAAAAGAGGACGGTCGTGGATGGGTCAAGCCGAAGACATTCTTCAACAGGTGTGTTCACTTGAGGACTTAGAACCTGGCGAGGAGTGGGTGCAAGTGCCAACAGACTTCTACACATCCTTTTCTGTTTGCATCCAACTTGACAGAAAATGCAGACAAGAAAATCCGGCTGCTGTTGAGGCTGAAGTACAAGCGTTGATTTTCGAGAATTCGCTAGACGGTGACGCGGTCATCTACACAGATGGGTCGGTCGTCCGACATGTGAGAAGCTCATGGGCCTTTACAGCTCGGGCCGGAGGGAGAATTGTGAAGGAGGACTCTGGTGCTTTTACTGAAACCACAAGTAGCCTGACCATGGAAGTCATGGCAGTAAGTAAATCAATAACATGGCTCGAGACACAGACATTCACTAGGGCTTGTTTCCTTAGCGACTCAATGAACATGATCAAGAGGATAGAGGAGGGGTCGATCCGAAAAGAATGGTTGCTGCCTCTGGAGCGGTCTCGACTGGCAAAGATTAGTTTCATCTTCGTGCCAGGGCATGCGGGAGTACAAGGAAATGAGCGGGCTGACAAGCTCGCAGGTGAGGCTACTGTCGAGGGCGGACGCGCCATGGACCAGGCCGACATTCTGAATGCTCTACGAGAAGTGAGACTCTTGCGTGAACCAAGTGATGACTGTGAATCTACAACCATGGCCAGACTGCGAGAACAGCAAATTCAAAGAGGGGTGGCCAAACAAGAACACTACGCAGGAAACCAAAGAAGATTGTTAAACCAACACAGAACTGGCGTCGTTAGCCGCTACACGCTGCGGGATTTGCTGAGGAGGGGATCCGAGCACTTATGGACTGAATGGTTCGATGTGCAATGAGGATGATCTGTCGACTAACTAACTAACTAACTAACTAACTAACTGTTATTACTTTCATTAAGTCTGTTATTACTTACATCAGTTATGTTGTTATTACTTTCATCGGTTCTGTTACTACGTCCATCAGTTCTGTTGTTATTACTTTCATCAGTTATGTTGTTATTATTGTTAACGGTTGTGTTGTTATTAATTCCATCAGTTCAATTATTACTTCCATCAGTTTTGTTCTTATTACTTCCATCATTCTGTTTTATTTCTTCCATCAACTGTTTTTTTTTTTTTTTACTTCCGTTCAATTTTTTTTTTGTTTACTCCGCCAGTTATGCTTTATTACTTTCATTAGTTATGTATTTATTACTTCCATCAATTCTGTTTACATATTAAGCTTCTCAAAGACTCCTCCGTAAATGGCAATGATAGTTCTAGCCACTCTGAGCAAGTCAGTAACATTCCCCATAGAATTAAATGAAATACAGTGTATTGTGTACCACAGTAATGTTTGTTTTGATGGTTGTTGATATTTATTGGCTAAATAGAGTTGGGTTGGAGGGCGAGTGGTAGAGTTATTGGGACGTAGAGGCATTAAATTCTGCCTCTTCATCTGAGGATGAAACTGTAACCTCTTCCTGCCTCTTGTCCTGGTTCTTCTCTGCTTGAACAAAAAATGTGTCCAATGTCTGCTGCACAGTAGCCACCCTCCTCAGTATCAGCACTCGCCGCTTCACCTGTTGCCTGAATGTTGTGCAGGTGTGAACGCTTCTTAGAGCGCTGAAACCAACCACGACTCACTCTAAAACTAACATCAGCACTACTAGTACCGCTCTCGCCCGCTTTCTTAGCTAGATCTTCCTAGAGAGACTTTGCTTTCTCTTGGATAACCATCTTGCTCACAGGCATATTCCGTTGGTTCTGGTCTTTAATCCAGACGGCCAATTGTGCTTCCATGTTCTCCATAAGAATACTTCTGGTACAAGTGATCTTGGAAGCACTCAAAGGGGTTACGCTTTTAGCACCCTCTTTGATTTTGTCAGCACCTGCATGAATTGTCTTTACCATCGTTGCAGGTAAACCATGGACATTGCCGATATCAACAGCCCGATCGCCAGCCTCAAAACGACGTTATGGCGAAACGTAGCGACGTAAAGTGAAGTTAGTCCCCTATGTGACAACGACGTTATAACGAAACGACGTATACCGAAGCGACGTATAGCAGGGCCTACCTGTATATAAAAGTACATCATACTAAGAACTCTTGAAACATATTCTTGCATGCAATTTAATTCAGATTTACTTACCAAAATACTTTTATAACAGGCACGGTGTGTGTGTGATCGTCAGGTAAATGATGTTATGAGAATCATTCGCATGGTTTAATGAGGTTCATGTTTACAACCCGACCAATTAATTGTTCAATGGTGATGGATGTGCATTCGTTCTTAATGTGCAGTTGGTACAGTAAAATAATAATTCTGCAACCAGAACAACATAAAAATATATAATATTCTTTTTAACACTTTTGGGTTATAATTAACATATATGGTGTGTTTTTATGGAAGTAATTTTAGGAGACAAAAAGAAAATCTTAACCTGCACAGGTTGTTGTAATTCCTCAGGCTCAAGACCCCCCAGTCTTACAATACAAGGTAGCATAGGCAGTAATAACGGAGAGTTTGACAGTGAGAGTGTCTATCGTTATTTCTTCTTCTGCGTTCATCCGGAGTTTTTTTTTTTTTCGGACGTGATTGCGTTGTGCCTGTTTACAGCAGAGCTGCGTTCTTGGGCCGTTAGGCAGACACATCCGACTTCTGCGGGCATTTGTTGACCGGGTTAACCTCCCCATGGGTTTCTTAGGACGTTTGACTCTCGCTGTTGTCGTGTTATCCCCCATCCCAGCTGGCCCATATAGAACAGCCAAAGACATCCTGGTCAGCCCTCAAGGGAAGGCAGGGGCAGACCATGGGCATTCCCCGCCATCCAAGGAGGCTTCCATAATTGCAGAGCCGACACATAGCACTCTAGTACTGGGCTCACCCAAGGAATCGTCACGTCCTGCACATGGCTGCTTAGCCTCACTTCCGTATATTGGGCCTTCCGTTCACCATAGGCTGTTCTTCCGGAAACCAGAAGAATGCAGTCTGCAGATGACATCCACACAGTGAGTTTTCGATTCGGACTTTCCACGTAATGGATTCGCTATCCAAGCAATAATCCATTTCGTGCCACTAGGACACTTTTTCCACCTTTTATGAAACCCACACAGTGAGCTTTCGATTCGGACTTTCCACATTATGGATTTGCTATCCAAGCAATAATCCATTTCGTGCCACTAGGACACTTTTTCTACCATTTATGAAGCCCACACAGTGAGCTTTCGATTCGAACTTTCCACGTAATGGATTTGCTATCCAAGCAATATTCCATTTCATGCCTCTGTGATGCTTTTGTAACCGATATACCTGTGGTATGAAGTGTTGCAGTCTAAATACTTCTTCATGCACCTTTAGATGTCAACCTGAATGTAGTTAAGTAAGCTGCGGTCAACTTGAGCTTCTTGATATCTCCATAGAGCTTGTCCTCAAATGAAGTAGGTGTGGGCCAAAATATCTTTCTCTGTTCTGCATATATTGGGCACTCCTGCAGCAAATGTTTAGCTGTCATTTTACCAGTTCCACAACTACATTCATCCGTATCTCCTATCTATAGTTTATTGAACAAGTGGTATTTCAGCCTGTTATGTCTTGTGCGGAGTCTGAAGATTGCTACTTGTTCTCTTTCTGGTAGCCTGGATGCTCTGATTCCCATTTGGTTCTATAAGTGCTTTTTATAAACCTCTTTGCCTCATTATAGGTTATGTCTATGTCAGGCTGTGGTAGTCGTCCACCCTCTTTTGCTAGTCTGTCAGCCTCTTCATTTCCAGGTATACTGCAATGTGATGGGAACCACTGTTGACTGTATTACAACTTTTCTGGATTTCTGGCATAGATCATGGAGTCGGCTAGTTATGTGCTGTTTTTGCTCTTCAGTATTGATACTGCTGACTTTGCATCTGTGAAGATAGCTATTTGCTTCTCTTTATTTTCCTCCATCAAGAGCATTTCTGCTGCAGTTTTCAAAGCCTCTACCTTCGCTTTGAAGTTACTTGAAAATTTTCCAGTTACCACTGACTGTGGTGTTTTTTTTTTTCACTCAATTTTTTAAATTTAGGAGAATTCCTCCACCTCCATTTTCTATTGAATTTTTGGCTGATCCATTTGTATATGCATGGGTCCAATTGCTGCTTGGGTAATGTTCTTTTATGTAGTTTAGGGTTATTTTTCTTCTTTCTGTTTCACTCTGAGTGTTCTTTTTCTCAATACCAAGAATGTTTTCTATCATCTCATGCAGTTGCTGCTGTCTCCAAGCTGGTATCTTGTGTGCATTGTAAATGGGTTTGACTGTTGATATGTTAAGTATAGGATCTGCCATAATATTTCGTTTTGCAGTTTCTACAAAGTTGGTACGCTTCAGTCTTCCCTTTCCAAAACCATTAAACCTGTTATGCATAGGGTGATCTGTCAATCTTCTAAATTTTTCTGCTTGTTGCTGGGCTCTGCTATCTCTTCTATCCTGCATTGGTTGCAAACAAGTGATCTTTTCTAGTTCATTAACTATCGTTGTCTTCAGGCTTCCAGTTATGATTCGCATTCCTTGATTTTGGACTCTACTTATTTTGTTAAAGTTTGACTTAACTGCTGTTGCCCAAGGTGCGATGCCATATTCCAGTACTGGCCTCACCCGTCCAGTATATAACTTCTTGAGAACTTTCTCATCTGCTCCCCACGTTGTAACAGCAATCTTTTTTTATAATTCCCATTCTTTGCCTTGTTCTTGTTCGATTTTTCTCAACCTGTGTCTTCCATGTCACGCGACGATCAAAGGTGACTCCTAGATAGTTTGGATTTTCTTCATGGCGCAATATTTTTCCATTCAATACCAGCTTAGGTTGCTGAGTTTTATTTGAGAGGGAGAACACTGTGCATGTTGTTTTCTCCTCACTTATCTTCACTAGCCATGATTTTGACCAGTCCTCTAGCGCTAATAAGGCTTGCTGTATTCTGCTGTTAACTGTACTAATATATTCTTCAGATGTCCATATGGCTAGGTCATCTGCAAAGGAGGATGTGTGTACTGTGGCTGGAAAATTTTCCGTGATGGCATTTATATATGCTAGGAATAATGTTGGTGAAATAACTCCTCCTTGGGGGACACCTTGCTCCAACAGCATCATTTTGCTGGTTTGTCCTTGTACTTTTGTCCTGGCAATTCTGTTCTCAAGGTAGTGGCTGAACCATTTGTACATTTTCCCACAAACATGCATTTTTTTGCAGTTTTACTTTCAGTCCTTCCTTCCATACTTTATCAAATGCTTTTTCAAAATCTATCCAGACCGCTAGTGTGTGCTTTTTCTCTTGGAAGGCATCCTCTATTTCCTGAGCTATGTAGGTTATTTGATCTTCAGTGGATCTGTACTTTCTGAATCCTGCTTGGTGTGGTGTTAAGAGTTGGTTTTCTTCCAGATGCCATGTTATCCTGTCATTGATTATGCGTTCCTTAATTTCCCTACACAGCTAAGTAGACTGATAAGTTGATAGCCATTTGTTTCTTCCAGGTCGTTTCCTTTCTTTGGAACAGGTATTAGTATAGCTTCCTTCCATACCTGTGGGACTATTCCTCTCTTCCAGCTGTAATTTAGGACTGCTAGTAGTTTCGTTTTTGCCTTAGTGTCTAGTCCTATTAGCATTTCATTTGTGATTCCATCCTTTCCTGGTGATTTCTTCTTTTTTAGGGTATTCATTGCCTGTTCCATTTCTTCCATTGTTAGATTTACCATCATGTATTGTGCTGCTGTCTCTGTATTACGATCGGGTATCTGTATATATGTGATTGCTTTCTTCTGTTCGATTGTAATATCAGTGTGGTTTGCACTGGCATAGTGTTCAATTAGTGCATTTACAGCCTTTTTCCCTGTAAGCAAGGCATTTTCTTGTTTAATAGTTATTTGTTTATTTCTAGGTCCTTCATTGTTCATGGCTTTCACTAGTTTCCATAGTTTGTTTCTATCCCTGTCAAAGTTCAGGTTTTCTGTTTTTTCCCTCCAACAATCTCTTGTTGTTTGATTTACTGTTCTTTTATATTTTGTTGAGATGGCTTTGAGAGAGATGTTCGCTTCAGTTGTTTGTTCTCTCTCTGCTGTCTTCCTGGCATCTTCAACTTTGTCCTCCAAAATGTGTAGTTCTTCAGTCCAGTATGGTTTGTAATTTTTCCTCGCTCCACTTGGAATAGACTCAGTGGCCGCCTGTATTATTGCTCTGTTTAGACTTTCCACCATTTGCGTCATTTGTTGCCATATCGTGTATTTATGTTTTCACAATATGTGTCTGTTAGTATGGCGAATCTGTCCCAATCTGCTCGTTTGTAATTCCAGCGGGGCAAAGGCTTTTGCTCCTGTGGAACATACTCCATATTCATTACAAGCTTGATTGGTCTGTGGTCACTACCTGATAATTGGTCAAGCACATGGCGATCGATTGTATGGAGGATGTCTCCTGTACAGAAAGCTAAATCTGGAGTAGAAGTGGTAAACCATCTTCTGGAGTAGAAGCTCGGTGTGTCATCCGCTTTGTTGAGTAGATGGAGATTTGAGTCTTTTTCCCAGTCCTCCACTTAATTTCCTCTTTTGTCAATATCTGGGTATCCCCATCTTTCTGAACGGCTATTAAAGTCTCCGACAATAATGCAGTTTGTGTCAGTTATTTTCATGTTTGAAAGTGTAAGGTCCTTATCTGCTTGGCTATACAGATTGTAAATTCTTATTTTCACGTCCTTTATCATTATATCAACACCTATAATTTCCGTTTGGTTGTCAGAGATCACAGATACTTCACTGCAAGGTAATGTATTTTTTGGTAAGTATTAGAACTCCTCCTTTATGTCCTTCGCTGTCGAAACGTGTGACCTGATATCCTCTGACTGAGAATTTGCGATTGGCGTTGAGGTGTGTCTCTTGAATGCATGCCACGTCTATTCTATCTTTATGAAGACGCTTTGTTAGGGAGACTTTCTTGTTATAAACTCCTTCGGCATTCTACTGTAGTATGTTGAGTGTCCGGGGTGTTTGGTCAATAGCTCTTAACTTACTCCTCTGTGTCTTGAATCCACAGCACAGGGGAAGGTGACCACCAGTAGTCATGGGTGGACCCCTAGAGGCAGGGGGTCCGGCACTATCACCGTCTGATGGGACTTCACGTGATTAGCACCATAACCATTAATTTTCATCTGTGGCATCATGAATTGATTAAGTTACGTTGCACTGCTTTGTCAAGCCTGTGGCTCAGTACATCCGATTTCGACTAGCATTTTTTTGGGTGCTTTCCCTAGCCTTTGACTGTCTCCAGTCTACCTACATGGCAGCATGTTAGTGTGTCTCTTAGTCTGGTTCCTCTCCCTTGACCTGTCCGACATGGGTGACCCTACCAATAGATGTGCTACCGTCGGCATATCTCTTGTGGTCATTGGAACACTCAAGCCCCTCTACCTCGTCAAGGTGGACACACAGCAGAGGGGATATCGTTATTTCAGATAATGGATTTGTATGCGTTTTTAATGTCTTTCATGCAATTATGGTATTGATATCACGGTCCTTGGTTCCTTCATAATGTTGTGCAGTGTTATATTTTTTTTTTCTATTTCATAATGTGTCGGTGTCAGCATGGCCAAATAGATAAGAGCACTTGCTCTTAAACATCCGGTGTGCTGATGCTAAGTAGCGGGTTCAGCCCATACACCGGTCAGTTTGACTAAAATGTTGACTTTTTGTCCTTGACTTGGGGACGTAAATTACAAGTACCTCTGAAGTTGGAGTGGGTTTGCCTGACGGCGAGGGACACTGGTAATAGGGAAAGCTCTCTCTCACACACACACACACACACACACACACACACACACACACACACAAATCAGTCCAGTGCACTAGAAATACTTGCACATGTAGGCTATGGACTATGCTTTAAGTTCAAAGCGAGCGAGCGCACAATACATTGTCTGTAACTCATGTGCAGGTCATGTATTCTCGCTATTTCTGGTTTTATATTTACAATTTTCCATCTAGTGACTTAAAATTATAAGTATTTCACTTGATGAGAGCAATGCTCTGAACAGTGATTTTCTTTCTTGTGATATATTGCTGGACTATGCTTTACAAGAAATATCACAAAATCACTTGAGAAATCATTACCAACATAGGTCAAATCTTGACAAGTCTTTTGTTTCCCCATTTCATTTCGCTGTTTTGTTTTGTTTTGTTTTTTTATTTTGCGTAACGTTTCTAGGATTGTGATAGTACTTCGGTTTTCTAGATATTTTTTTTTTTTTTTTTTTGTGGGGTGAGGGGTCGAAACTGGTTGTTTTTTATTTTTTTATTTTTTGTTCATCTGTGCTTGTTGTTGATTTCATTGAACTTTCTAGTTACGCTTTGCATCAATCAGATTCCAGTCTGTATGTGCTGTGCTCAATCATGAACTAGTTATATTCTAATATAGTCGTTACTCGCGGTTCAAACTTCACGACAAAGGACCACCCCCATAATACTCCGTTCATGTACCAATGAATATCACACAACATGCTTTTCAATGTCCCATGTGAAAAGTGGAACAGACAGCAGTACAGAAAAACTAACAGCACGCACAGGGAAGTACATGCATCAGGCTGCTGCCAGAATGCCAACACAACAGTCCGCCACGAAAATTACTGTCCATCGTCGAAGGAAGCAGCTTCACGCACATTATTGCATAATTGCAAAATTAGCTAGTTCAGCAACCGGCCGCCGCCATTTTCTGAACATGCAGTTCACAATACAAAAGCAATCCACACGAAACCCACAGCTCACAGTGTCGCTCCATGCACTTAATTAACTAAGTAGCTGGGCGACGGAACCATGTATTACCAGTCCAACATGAGACAAATGCGTAAGCAAGCCGTAGCCAGAAGCACAAACATTCTAGAGGCCTTAACAGCTCAGTCGCCTATCCGCCATATTGGACTGGGTGTTCTCAAATGCACAGACGGACTATTCACCCAATCGCAGGACAAGAACAGCATCGCTCAGCGCGCCCCCTCGGTACCCGATGTACATCCTAATAAGCCTGTCCATAGCTGTGAAGTTCCATTACCGGTCTGACACATTCATCTGGTTGCTTGGCGTGGAGAGGAGATGCAGACCTCTGCTACACAATTCCCGTTGCACTATGTTAACAGGTTGAGGAAAACGGCTCTACACCAGCCTTACTCTGGCAGACTCAAACCCTTTCAACTGATTCAGTGCCAAACAAAATGTAGGTTTGGACCAAAGAAAGTGCATGGCGGAAAATTGGAAGTAAGAGAGTGTCACAGTTAAGACTTAAAAATTTTTAATATGATAGCAGACATGTTGTATTATGTATCAATTTAAAGGGGGTGACATGGGGGGGGGGGATGGTTGCATGTCCTTTATAGGACATAGCAGTCAACCAAAGCATGTTTTGGGTGTTCGTGATTCCTGGCTAAGTTTGCATTCAGTAGTTTGCCATTGCTTTCTGAGCGACCGGCACCCATACTATTTCATACAAAATCAACGTAAAGTGGTCTGCTGCCAAATCGCACACAGCTGTGTTTCGAACGCTGGTATGCAGGATTACGAACTGCGTCCGTAACCACTTCGCCACGGAGTGTAAGGAAACAATTGTATATAAGCCTATAGCAGATTCGGGAAGTCCCTTCATATGATTAATCATCCCATGGCACTTAATCATTTAAGGGATGACCTGAACGTCAAAGCATTTGACTTTATAAAGAGTTAAAATTCACTCACTGTCTCCCAGTGGATTCATAACAACCAACCAATTAACCAATCTAGTCCCAACCAATACGGTTTTGCATTTCTCCCAGACTATATATCTTTAACATGTCTCATTTCAATAGGATGGTAAAACCAGTAATAAACAGTGAAAGTACTGCAGCCAAAACTATGCCAAGGTGTGTAGAGAAATACAACATATAGTTAATACTGTTGTAAAACACAAATGCCGTACTAGACAGCAGAGCATTAATAAATAAACATAAAACCAGTGAACAGTCTAGTCACATAATTGCATATTTATATCCAGCAGTAAACAATATGTTAGCCGCAATTCGGTTTTATAATTAATATTTTTTAATCACCATTGGTCACGTAAAAATGTCCCAGTAAATCACAAACAGCCAACAAATGCTAGAGTTGATTGCGACGTCGTGTAAAGGACTTTTTAATGGTCATCAGATGTCTCCGATAACTAAAGAACTTATTACCCGTTGAACTGGGTGACTCATTCTATTATTCAGTCAATCGATCATGTGCCATCTCCAAAATAAAGGTTGACTGCAATTGATCCACAATGCTTTCTGTCTCATATTCTGGTGATACAATCTCACACACTGGATAATGTCAATCTCTTGTTATGTTCACACTTGTCCTATAGCCTGCTCTTGCTTGGCTGCCTTCAACAGTTCCCTCTTGATGTCACTATAGACTGGCCGCAGCCGATCAGACATTACTAGTTTTAGTTTTTTATTTTTAGTCGTTGGATCAACATCACTGCACACGGTTTAACCCATAAGTGCTCCGTTTTCCTCCTAACTCAAACCTGAGTCTGGAGAAACTCAGCTCAATGCACGAACTCCGTTGCATCGGCGAGGATCCTGAAATACTTTGGGTAGATTTTTAACTCAAAATTTTGCCCGGGCAGCGCCATTAGGCTACTCTTTTTCGATTTCCAACTGCCAAGGGATTTTTTACGTGCGCAACAATACACATGGGCGTCCGATCTCACTACCCAGAGACCGGGGGACATTTTATTACCAGAAGTCCACGCGAAAAATTCCCGGTCCTCACCGGGGCCTGAACCCGGGACCTCCAGCACTCGAGGCGGACACCATACCTCGAGACCACTCAGCCCCCCCCCCCCCCCCCCCCACAGCCCCCCAACAGTGATTTGAACTTCAGATCAGACATTACTATCAGTCGTTAGTCGCGGTTCCAAGTTCATGGCACAGGGTCACCCCAAATCACATAAAATGTTCCTTACTGTCCAATGTGAAATGTGGAACAGACAGGAGTCCCGACAATTCAACAGCACGCACAGGCATATATGCATAAGGCCGCTGCCAACACAACAGTCCGCCATGAAAATTACAGTTCATCATTGATGGAAGCGGAAGACGGCTAGAAAAACGGCATTTTCACACATATTACTGCATAATGCATAACCAGCTGGTTCAGCAACCAGCTGTCAGCCATTTTTATTAACATGCAGCTCACAATACGAACAGTATTGAGAGCAATGCTACAATAGCAGCAAATATGTTAAAGTACACTGTTTGAGAACATACATGTTTCCTTTGGAATCATACAGATGTAAGTCATTCACTACACAAAAAAATTAGCTCTTTGGAATTTACATGTTACACAATAATTAATAGAATTCCTTAGATCAAGTAGAAGAAGAACTGACATTTGACATGATTTGAACTTCAGAGAAAACTGCGAAGGTCGTTCAGAAAGTACTGCACCGCATCGTTTTTCTCAGGAGCTGTTTATTCAAAAAGCTTGAAATTTATACACAATATAAATGGATATCTCATGTAAACATCGGTATTATTCAACATAATCCCCATCGACTTGTACGGCTTTATGTCAGCGCAAAAGTGCATGTATTCCGTGCCCGTACCAGATTTTGTCTTGATCATGTAGCCATTTCCTCGCTACATGAATCACTCCTTCATCATCTTCAAACCTTGTCCCACGGAGTGCATCTTTAGGTGGACCAAACAGATGAAAACCAGAAAGCACCAAATCGGGACTATAGGGTGGCAGTATAGTCCAACCCAATTTAGTGATTGCTTCCCGTGTTGCCAGACTTGTGTGAGTACGCACATTGTCGTGAAGGAGAAGCAGGTCTGCTAGATTCTTGTGCGGCTGAAGTCTGCGAAAACGTTGGATTCGCCTTTCATGCCCTCAGCGCATTTCAACATTTCCGCATTGATGGCTGTGGCAGGACGTACACGGTAAGGCCGATCAAGCAGCTAGCTCCGTATCTCCACTTCTTGATTCTTTGATTCTCTGAACCCAGCGACTTACTGTACTCCTGTCGACTGCAAAATGTCCATACACATCACATAGACGCTTGCGAATGTTCACAACAGTTTCCTTCTCTGCAACAAGAAATTCTATTACAATTCGCTGCTTTATAACGCAGGTTATCAGTTATCAGTTATCAGTTATCAGTTATCAGTTGGGGTATCTTCATTGCACTCCGGACATGTCCATGGGTGCTCAGATCCTCCCCCCCCCCCCCCAGCATATGCATCAGCGTCCGGTGGCTAATAGTGCCAGTTCTGTGTTGGTTGAGGAGGCGCCTTGTTTTCCCGATGTACCTCTCGCGTCTGGCCGTGCCGATTCTTACTCCAAAGTCTTTCATCCTGGACAGCGATGTGGATTCACTGACGTCAAAGTCCTCTGTTCTCGCCATATCTTTGAGGACGTTAATAACATCGGCACGATCCATGGGCTGGCCATCTACAGGGGGTGCAAAGCCAGCCAGTTGATCAGCACGTTTATTTCCCTCGACTCCCGCATGTCCCGGGACGAAGATGAAGGTGACTTTACGGACAACAGACTTCCGCAGCGGCTCAGTCCACTGTCTACGTACAGATCCAGCTTCGACCTTCTGAATCAAGCTCATTGAATCACTTAGTACACACACGTTGGTATAATGCTGTGATTCCAGCCATATGAAAGCCTGTGTAACTTGCCATCACCTCCATCGTCATGCTGCTCGTGGTCATAGAATGGGCACCACTGGATTCTTGAACGGTTCGGCCAGCTGAACGGGCTGTAAATGCCCACGCACTTCTCTGCTGCTTTACAACAGATCCATCTGTATAGATGAGCACTTCGGGGCTATCTGAGTGTTCATATATGAGCGCGTTAACCTCTGCATTGACAGCTAGTTAGTTAGTCGACAGATCATCCTCATTGCACATCGAACCCTTCAGTCCATAAGTGCTCGGATCCCCTCCTCAGCAAATCCCGCAGCGTGTAGCGGCTAACGACGCCAGTTCTGTGTTGGTTTAACAATCTTCTTTGGTTTCCTGCGTAGTGTTCTTGTTTGGCCACCCCTCTTTTAATTTGCTGTTCTCGCAGTCTGGCCATGGTTGTAGATTCACAGTCATCACTTGGTTCACGCAAGAGTCTCACTTCTCGTAGAGCATTCGGAATGTCAGCCTGGTCCATGGCGCGTCTGCCCTCCACAGTAGCCTCATCTGCGAGCTTGTCAGCCCGCTCATTTCCTTGTACTCCCGCATGCCCTGGCACGAAGATGAAACTAATCTTTGCCAGCCGAGACCGCTCCAGACAGCAACCATTCTCTTCGGATCAACCCCTCCTCTATCCTCTTGATCATGTTGACATTGATCATGCTGCATTGACAGCGACAGTGTTCTGCTCTCTGCACCGTCTATCGAGAGTGATAATGCAGGAGAAAGTGCACTTAAAAGCTGGAGGCACCGGCACCCATTCCTTGCCGGGGTTGATACTGGTATGACTGCAGACCTGTCTGACGACATCTTCCGCCCGACCCATCCATGATTTGCCCCTCTTTAGCCTGTCACCCTTTTCTCTGAATATATCGTCATGCAGAGGGTGCTGCTCATCTGTACTTATTTTTAAGTATGCACGAGCTCTCCAGATCTTGATCCCGTGTTCCATTGTCGGGAAGTCAAGGAGGTATCTATTTGCTATACAGCTGGTGTCTCTCGTGCAGCCCAAAATGATGCGCATTTCTTCGTTTTGTACCTTTTCAAGTCTTCCAATCTGTGTAGGGCTGACAGTGAGGATGGCCAAGGCATACTCGATGCGTGAAAGCACCAGTCCTTGGAACAGAAGTATTAGCAGTCTTTGCTCGATAACGCAGGTTGCTAACACGCTCTATTTAAACTGTTTAGGGCAGCTATATTATTTGGCTGGTTGGGTTTCGATTTGGTGCACACAATCGGCATATGCATATTTGAAGTGTGCAAAATTTTATGCTTTTATCTTCTTATAAGCTGAAGAAAAAAAAAATGTGGTGCGTTACTTTCTGAACGCCCCTTGTAGTTCATAAACGGCATCACATCTCAACAACTGAAATATTTTGGCCATACTTAACATTATAGTGGTTTGGAAAGACAAGAGGTCAAAGGCATGGTTCCTTGAAGAAGAAGAAGCAGGTGCTGATCAGTACAAAGTTTAACACATCGGAGACACTTTGTACACGACAACTGAACAGATGAACTGGTAAAGGACTGAGAAACTTTCGGCTGGGCTTGATAAGAGCCACGTTCATATCGTGCTCCGTGCGACACTTCAGATTGACTGCTCTGCTAAATGAAATTGAGCTGGATAGGATAAAAACCCGGTGTAATGAAGTCGATCTTCTTGATTTTCATTTCTCCTTTTTACATTTCTACAAGACATCTTCCAACCTGTGCTACACCAGAGTTATACCAGTGTTAAACCAGTGTCATACCAGTGTTAAACCAATGTTATACCAGTGTTAAACCAGTGTTATACCAGTGTTAAACCTGTGTTATACCAGTGTCAAACGAGTTTTAAACCAGTGTTAAAGCAGTGTTAAACCAGTGTTAAACCAGTGTTATACCAGTGTTATACCAGTGTTAAACGAGTGTTAAACCAGTGTTATACCAGTGTTAAACCAGTGTTATACCAGTGTTAAACCAGTGTTAGTTTTAAACCAGTGTTAAACCAGTGTTATACCAGTGTTATACCAGTGTTATACCAGTGTTAAACCAGTGTTATACCAGTGTTAAACCAGTGTTAAACCTGTGTTATACCAGTGTCAAATGAGTTTTAAACCAGTGTTAAACCAGTGTTATACCAGTGTTAAACCAATGTTAAACAAGTGTTAAACCAGTGTTAAACCAGTGTTATACCAGTGTTAAGCCAGTGTTATACCAGTGTTAAACGAGTTTTAAACCAGTGTTAAACCAGTGTTATACCAGTGTTAAACCAGTGTTATACCAGTGTTAAACCAGTGTTAAACCTGTGTTATACCAGTGTCAAATGAGTTTTAAACCAGTGTTAAACCAGTGTTATACCAGTGTTAAACCAGTGTTAAACCAGTGTTAAACCAGTGTTATACCAGTGTTAAACCAGTGTTAAGCCAGTGTTATATCAGTGTTAAACCAGTGTTAAACGAGTTTTAAACCAGTGTTATACCAGTGTTATACCAGTGTTAAACCAGTGTTATACCAGTGTTATACCAGTGTCAAATGAGTTCTAAACCAGTGTTAAACCAGTGTTATACCAGTGTTAAACCAATGTTAAACCAGTGTTAAACCAGTGTTATACCAGTGTTAAACCAGTGTTAAGCCAGTGTTATACCAGTGTTAAACCAGTGTTAAACGAGTTTTAAACCAGTGTTAAACCAATGTTATACCAGTGTTAAACCAGTATTATACCAGTGTTAAACCAGTTTTATGCCAATGATATACCAGTGTTATATCAATATTAAGCCACTGTTATAGCAGTATTAAACCAGTGTTATGACTGTTCAAAGATATTTGAAACTGAAGCCAGGTTAGGCCCATTTCAGCAATGACCGAATCATGGAATATGGATTAAACATAATCTATAAGAATAAAGTGTGTGGCAAAGGGGTTACAAATGCAGTTCTTAATTTCGCCTACTGCGTGCCAAACACAGCAGAGCGCTTTGCGTTGGTTTTCATACACTGGTATGAGTGCCAGTTGTTCAGAAAGCAATGGCAAATTACTGAACATAAAAACTTGTCCAGGAATCACAAACAGCCAAAAAATTCTGGGGTTGACTGCTATGTCCTGTAAAGGATATGCAACTAGCTTAGTTAGTTAGTTAGTCATGATTCCAACTTCAGTGCAAAGGGTCGCCTCATTATGCTCCATTCCTGTGCCAGTGAATATCACACAAAATGCCCCGCACTGCCCCATGTGAAAAGTGAAACAGACAGGAGTCTCGACAAACCAACAGCCCGTGCAGGTATACTATGCATAATGCAACTAACTAAACTAGAGTAATACGACCCCAGTAAGCCCGACCCCTGACAGAAACAATTCACTTGTTGAAGATTATTCCCATTTACTTGGATGTTACATTGTGGTATTTCTTTCTTTCATTCTTGGAGATGTCTATAATTTCCAGCAGTCTTTACACTCACCCAAATCCACTCACAAGACATCATCAATAACATAACACTTAAATAAAAATTTTTCATGTATTCGTTTTATTACCATCTGTACACAATTGAGCTATCTTCTGGCAAAATATCAATTCCACATTTAACACTTTCCTCAATCGTATTAACATCAGTTAATTGTTAACAGAAACCAAGAGCTCAATATGTGGCAAAAAATATTCATAAATAATTTTCATTAATAATTAGGATAAAGTAATGAAATAATAATATTGTACACATTGTGAGTTCAAAAAATATATTTCATGGCACACAAAAATGGATCCACTTCAGCATTTCAATAATAGGCACAATCAATAACAATGATATTCATAACATTCTTTTTATTTGTTCCATTTGATTCCTATGATGTGTGACCAGTTTTTAACTTATCTACTGCAAGTTTTTAAGAACCTATAGTACAATACCATCCATTCATTCATTCATCAGCGTGTCACTTGCAGAACTTGGCTCCCACAACAACATTCTGGAAACCTTCTCGGTCATAAGCAAGATGCCCCGCATCCGATACACCCATCTGGAGATCATCTGTCACATCCTGCACCCATCTTCTCTTTTGCCTTCCTCTTCTCTTCTCAGGCATATACCCCTTCAAGATCGTTCTCTCCAAACTTTTGTGACGTTTCAAGTGACCAACATATTTCAATTTTCTTTGTTTTATTGTCATTAATAGTCAACCTTCTTCAATATTTAGCTCTTGTGGTATGGATGCATTTATTCTTTTCTGTATACAAGATATTCTTAGAACCCATCTATATCATTTGTATTAAGGCATTTATGTGCTGTTCAGCTTGTTTAGTAAGTGTCCATGTCTCACAAGCATATGTTGCAATAAGAAAGATGCATGCTCTTAAAAATCTAACTTTTGTAGTTCTATCCGACCCCTTCATGATTTATTCAGTTGTTTTAGTTTTTGAAGAGCAATAGATAGATTTTCCTCATGATTTCCCTAAGCTTCTGATGTTGTACTGTCAAATGCCTTTGAATAATCCACAAAACATAAGAATAGATTTACATTAAATTATCTGCACTTCTCTATTATTAAACACATATTGAGTATGTGATCTCTTGTTCCTCTTCATTGTCTAAATCCAGCTTGAACCACGTTAATCTCTTCTTCCATTTTCTTACAAACTCATCCTATTACGATTTTTAGTAGAATTTTACATGCATGACTGATCAGGGCAATAGTTCTATAGATAAATCAGGTTGCATCGATATTCAGGTCCTGTAAGATATCTGTATTTTTTCCTCTTTTTGACATGATATTGTTGATAAACCAGTTTAAATTGATATTCAGGTCCTGTAAGATATCTTATGTTTTCCTCTTTCTTCTACTTTCATCTTCCAATGAAGCAAAGACCCCCCCCCCCCAACCAACTCAAGCCAAGCCCTTTGTAAGCGGTATTGATGACTGGTTGGATATTACAGATAATGTTTTCAAACGAACAAACTAATGAACTTTATTTTTGAAGGGTCAAAAATTGGGCATGCAGGCCCATCTTACATTCAACCCTTCCAATCATTCATCTTTCGTAAATCAATTAACTATTTTGCATGTTGCATTCACATAGTAAAATAAACATTTTAAAATGAAAGTTGTAAACACAAACAATGTATATTACCATGTTATGAGACAGGCAGGCAGCCAGACACACATACATAGCACATGCATAAACACATACATACATATGTTTTCTATGAGATGAGGTATCCCAGTCTCAAACCAACCCTCCTATCCCTCCTTCGTTGCATGGTAGGTGTTAGAATCCTTTGCTTCCCTTATGGGCATCACTAACACATGGGCAATTAAAGTGTTAGAATTCTTTGCTTCCCTTATGGGCACCATTAACACATGGGCAATCAAAGTTTTAGAATCTTTTGCTTCCCTTACGGGCACCGCTAACAAATGGGCAAAATTAAAGAGTTAGAATCCTTTGCTTCCCTTATGGGCACCACTAACACATGGGCTTTTAAAGAGTTGGAATCCTTTGCTTTCCTTATGGGCACCACTAACACAAGGGCAATTAAAGAATTGGAATTCTTTGCTTTCCTTATAGGCTGCTTCCCCTAAGTGCAGCACTAACACGTGGACAATTCCTCTTTTTTTGGTCCAGGGCATTCTATGAATGTTTATACAATATTTTACCTTGAAGGATTTAATTTGCTTCTTCATTGTTTGTGAAGTGGTCCATGATTCACACTTGTAAGTGAGAATAAATATGGAATGAATACCTTCTACATTAAATATTTATGTACCTTAAATAACATACACATTATCCTGAGTCTGTTTTTGTTTTAGTTGTATGTTGTTTTGTTGCCTTTTTCTGTAACTATGATTACTGCTGCAGGGAAAAACTAGAGTATTGGTGAAAACAGATTCAGATTTGTATATAATAAAATTATGTGTAATTCTGCATGCATATGACTTCTTAATATGAGCATAACTATAATTCATTTGTTGGGATTATCCATGTACTTTAGATATTCATCATCATCATTAAGTGCCCTGTCAGCTGGCAGGGTGATCATGACTCTCCTCTGATCTCGGTATTTGGTATTCTGGATCAACTCTGCTGATGATATGCCACCATCTCAATCCATCCAACATCATTTCTCTTGGTCTGCCTCTCTTCCCCTTCATCTTTCTAGTTGTCATGATGTTCTCCAATGCCTCTCTTCTCATCACATGACCAAAGAAAACTGTTTGTATCTTTCTTATTGTTGTCTTCTTCTGCGTTCATCCGGAATACTTTTTATAATGTAATTGCGATGTGTTTCTTATTGTATACAATGTTCTAGTTTCATTAACCTCTTTCAGGCAATCGTCATTAGCTACTTGGACAGTCCAAGGAATTAGCAAAATTTGTCTCAGGAACCAAATCTCTGTTTTTTCCAAGTTCTTCCTAATTTGTTTATTTACATTCCAAGATTCCTTGCCATACAGCAAAACAAGTTCTATATAGCACTTCAGCACTCTCTTTCTTACATTCAATAATAGTGACTTATTGCATAAGATACTCTTCATTTTCTTAAATGCAGGTTTTGCTTACTCTATTCTGCTTGTAATTTCTGTTCTGTATCTTCCATCTGATGTTATAAGTGCCCCAAATTATCCATTTGGTTAAGAATGTTCCCTTATATTTCCCTTTTACATGTTAGTGTCACCCTTAGCTTTAATATCACCATTGTTACTGTTTTCTTGATATTCAAGGAGAATCCTTTCTTTGCACTCTCTCTTACTACTTCAGACATTACAATATGTTTTTTTTTAGTTGCATGTCCTTCAGAGGACATAGCAGTCAACCCCAACATTTTGGCTGTTCGTGATTCCTGGAGAAGTTTCATGTTCAGTAGTTTGCCATTGCTTTCTGAACGACCGGCACCTATACCTCTTTCGAAAAAAACTAGCACCGCTGTGCTTCTAACCCGGGTATATGGGATTACGAATTGTGTCCGTAACTCCTTTGCCCACGGAGACCTGTACAATATGGTACAGCTAGTAAATTAAAAGGGCATTGTTCTTGCCATGAGGCTACTGGCTGTATGGTGCCAGCCTGACACATATTTAGACCAAATTGGCACTGGATGGGTGATGTCAACAACCTTTACTCCCCAGAACATTTAATGGTACCTGTTTGGGTTAACCT
The DNA here is from genome assembly GCA_963921405.1 of Cepaea hortensis. NCBI lineage: Eukaryota > Metazoa > Mollusca > Gastropoda > Stylommatophora > Helicidae > Cepaea > Cepaea hortensis. The sequence continues at coordinate 204,058,585 of OY992876.1, forward strand.
GGCAGCACATGTACATTTTTTAAAAAATCCCACTCAATGCGGATTTTAACACATGATCATAGGGCTAGCAGGCAAATGTGCTAGCCACTGGGGTACTGCAGCTCTCTTAAAGTTTAGCGTCAATTATTAATTAATTTGCTCAATGGATAAGAACATGTGTTCTTAAACATTCGGTGCTGAGGCCCAGGTAAGGGGTTCAGTTCCTACACTGGATAGTTGGACTAAAATGTTGACCTCTCGTTCTTGACTTGGGGATGTAAATTACAAGTACCTCTGAAGTGGGAGGGGTTCGCCTGATGGCGAGGGATTGTTAATAGGGAAATCTAATCCATTTGCAAAATTCAGTCCAGCGCTATTAGAAGTAGCATGTATGTACTAGGCTTGAGCTCAAAGAGAGAGAGAGAGCACGTATGCACGCACACACACACACACAATTTAATTAATTTCAAAATACAAAAGATGGCATTCTGAGGCATTAACTACTCACCTTTATATTTGTATGTTCTCTTCAAACCCCAGGTATTCTTAAAGTATTGACATAAAGGTGATAAGATTGACGTCATTGTACCAAGTTTTACTCCATATGTTTCTGTCTCTCTCCACAAAATGGCAAGCTGATTGCTAAAAGTATAACAAAAAACTACAAACTCCATAGCTCCAGCTGATTTTTTTAGCAGCCGAACTAAGACATTATCACTTAATTTTGGCATTATTTGCTACAAATACCAGTTTACCTGACATACTGCAGTGCCAAGCATCATTCTTTATATATTGTGCGGTAATTATATTGCATTGTTTCCTAACTTCAAAATAATTTACATAAAATGTACAAACTTAATAAAACACAAACACACCTATAAAATAAAGTACAATTATACACTTATTTAGTGACTATTTTCTCAGCACTTCCCCAAATAAATAAGTAAAACTGAACATAAATATACATTGTTATAGATAACTCAATCGTCTCGCTTTTGATAGCGCTTTATTTTCAAACGCAACCTCAAAGCGAGGTTGTATTTATTTATATAATTCAGCTTACTCTAAAGTTAAGTAACGATTGCCCTCAACAGACACACCTGTTAGATACACAAGCATGTTTATTTTTATTACCTGCTTATTCTAATATTATGTAACAATTTCCCTAAGATACAAGTGTATTCTATTATATAAACACTTGTTCTAATGTTGTATAACGTTTGCAGTCAACAAGGCACATCTGTCAGATACAAGTGTATTCTATTATATAAACACTTGTTCTAATGTTGTATAATGTTTGCAGTCAACAAGGCACTTCTGTCAGATACAAGTGTATTCTACTATATAAAGTTGCTCTAATGTTTATCAAATGATCACCAAGGCACAAGGAATTCAATTCTTCAACAAAAGTAGCCAGAATATGTTCATCCTGTAACATCAATCTGTTAATCCATCAAGAACAAATTACAACAGTTGGTCGGTATCAATCCTTAAACAATATTAATCACAGTGGAATTTGACATCAATGCTTGAAACCACCAAACTGACAGCAACAGCACATGGGTGTAAATCATTCAAACTCAATGGCACATGATTAGCAATATTTGTCCATTGAAAATCTGAACAAACAAGACACAAGCAACAGATTTCACAATTTATTGCTTGGTATATTTCACTATATCTCACAATAAAATATAAAGTGAATAGATTAATCCTTTTTTTTGGCTGAAATATATATCAAACAGTGTCACTAATGCTACTCCAATGAACACACATGTTATCAAGGTAGCCACAAATTCATTGCCACTGCTTACACAGATGAGGTTTTCTATAGTGTATAGTGTCAGCTTCAGCAAATTTATTGTTCATGGAATACAGCAGAAAGTATTTTCTAGATTAACCGTGTGACCAAAGTTCAACAGATGCCGTGCAATAGAGGAGACAAGGTCATTATAGCAAGGCACTCAAAATCATCACTTCTGAACTCAAGGATGGAAGGCCATTATGTACGGCTAGTAACTTTTCCCAGATGTATGTTTAATGTTATACAGGTTATAATTTTAACTGGGTGGTGAAGTTGGGGTAACCTCTATAAAATGAGAAGTAAAGCACCTCCTTCCTTCCGCTAGCCTACAGGAGACCTTTAGGCAAGGCTGAGTACCCATTTAGCCTCTCCCCTCCTCCGACCAGGGTATCAAGAAACCATACCAGCAGATGGTTGATTAAGCTTGAGAGTAGCCAAAAGATAGTTCTTGGTCTCAAGTTCAAGAGAGCAGGCAGAAGATCTCTTTATAGAGACAATGATTAGTCACTGACCAGTATGGTCACTGCCAAGAAGGAAAGCAATGGCAGGCTACCTTCTTTATAGGTGCCTAATAAATCATGTCTGTACACAATAATTTATTCAATGTGAATAACATCAAAGGGAGTTCAAGAACTGCCTCATCCAGTGAGGCACACTGCAACACACATTGTATTCATTACAGGCTCAAGGAGTATGCTAAGTAAGGTGGAGAAAAGAACATTTCATGTGGAATGGCTATCCTCTCTTCAGAGGTCACAGATTGTGAGAATTGTATGGACTTTTTTGCCCTGGCCATGTGGGAGTACGGGGGAATGAATAAGCTGATAGGCTGGCAGGGAGTGCATGTCTTAGTGGTAGACTACCTAAGGACAAGGGAGAGGTGGTCGAGCGCCTGTGGGACCGGGTGGAGAAGGCAGGGGAACAGATTGAGAACCTATATGTGGAAAGAATGATATTGTGGAGGATCTGCAGGAGTTCTGGAAGAATCTGAAAACTGAGAGGGAAGACCAGGAGAACTTTCAATCAAATAGCTGTGGGAATGATTAGTAGGGTGACTCTTTGCAGGCTGTTGAAAGAGGGTACGGAGCGTGTATGGGAATGTGCTGAGTGCAGTGATGTTGGTCTTTAGCTCAACTCAACTGGTAGGGCACAACATGTGCTACCTGAGTTTGGCATCGCTGTATCGATGGACATCATTATCATAATTGATTAGCAGTACTTACAACACACAGCTGTGGACAGACATGATGACAAATACCACATGGTACAGACTATAAGAAGATACCATTTTAAGTCCCTTTAACCATGTATGACATATGCCATCACTATAGTCTTGGCAGTCAGCATTACCGAATGGATAAGAAAACATATTCTTAAACATCTGGTGTACTGATGCTGAGGTAGCGGATTCAACCCCTACACCAGTCAGTTGGACTAGATATACTGACTTCTCGTTCTGGACTTGGGGATGTAAATTACATGTACCTCTGAAGTCGGACTGGGTTCGCCTGATTGTGAGGGACACTGGTAATAGGGAAAGCTAAACCACGTGAAAAATTCAGTCCAGTGGACTAGAAGCTGTAGAACATGTATGGACTGCGCTTGAGTTCAAAGTGAACAAACAAAAATGAAACCATAGTCCTGACACAATAACACCTGACCTGAAATCTGTAACCTGGTTTAGAAACTGATAGAAATGTACATATACTAGACCAAACATTAAGACATGTTTATGTGTTTTCAGTTAACCAGAGTTTTAAAAAACCACAAATGAATGAACAAATGAACAAACAAATGAATAAACTTTATTTTCAAAAATTTAAGGATTGGGCATGCTGGCCCATCCAACAATTTGTCCTTATCTCTCTCCTTTCAAACATACTTTCATTCATGCATCTTTCTCCATTCATACATACTTTCATTCATGCATCTTTCTCCATTCATACATACTTTCATTCATGCATCTTTCTCCATTCATACATACTTTCATTCATGCATCTTTCTCCATTCATACATACTTTCATTCATGCATCTTTCTCCATTCATACATACTTTCATTCATGCACCTTTCTCCATTCATACATACTTTCATTCATGCATCTCTCTCCTTTCATACATACTTTCATTCATGCATCTCTCTCCTTTCATACATTCTTTCAATCATGCACCTCTCATTAGGTTACAATTAAACTGTAACAATACTATAAGCATTATAAATGCATGAAAAACATGCTGACCAAAATAACACTAGAAGATCAATCCTGTAATTCAACAAAACAGCAATGATTGAAAAGTAGCAATCGTAAAATGTAATCAAATACTCCGATGGCACATGGGCATGAGATACTTAATTTAACATAATGTTACTGGCTGACATGCACATCAGCCTGAAGATCAAAACCACAATGGCACATGTCAATCAATCTTTCAAACCAACAAAATCAGACCAATCATAACTGGTATAAAACTGCAGTGCATGAACTGTTATACAATGCATGAAATGTTATACAATGCATGAATTTATATTGGTACGTCTAAGGACTCATATGAAAGTGTATCAGCACATACATTAAACTCATGGCAAAACCATCAGAAATATGAAATTGTTGGGGAAACTTTGCACACTAAGACAGCACATAAACAAAACATAAACAAACTCACAGTAATGATTGACATTCATAGAAGTAGAAGAAAGATGTAGAGATTAGAGGACACACTCATCATCATCAAGTGCCCTGCCAGCTGGCTTAGGTACTCATGACTCTCGACATATCTCGGTCTTTGGTGTTCTGGATCAACTCTGCTGATGATATTCCTCCATGCCACCGTCTCAATAATCCATCCAGCATGGATGTTGGCCTCTGCCTCTTTTGCCCATGGTATTTCCAGCTGTCACAATGTTCTCCAATGCCTTTCTTCTCATCACATGACCAAAGCAAGATGTTTCTTATTGTTTTGTATATTGTTCTAGTTTCAGTAGCCTCTTTCAGGCAATTGTTGTTAGTTACTCTGGCAGTTCAAGGAATTTGTAATATTCATCTCAGGAACCACAATATCTGTTGCTTCCAAGTTTTTCCTAATTTATTTCCAGAATTCAATGATATACGGCAAAACTGGTTCTAGATAGCATTTCTTTTTCTTAAGTTCAAGGATAGTGACTTATTGCACTAGACATCATACAAGCTATTGCTATCATACCCGGATTCGAACCAATCACCTCCAAATGATGACAGCGACTCACTGCAGGAACAAAGTGTACTTTGATGCACGACCAACTCGACACCCCATCTAATCTCTACATCTTTTTACTACTTTTATTACAAAATTAAATGCTGCTTAATGCAGGTAAATCTACAGCAAGTTTAAGTAACAAATAAATACAACCATATGCATCGTAACAAGATGACTTCAGCAAGATAATATGCAACAAAATAAATGAGAACATACTGTATTGCATCAGTTCAACGCTGAATTAAGACCCTTTGAGTGAAACAAAACCAATGAATACACTTATAAATCAGTGTTTCTATGGTAACATCAATGAAAAAGTTGAATCAAATTATGAATCTTTGTACCTGTCATTTGACTAGTGTTTGTGAGACTAATGACTTTGTGTTTTAGTTGATACTCATTTTCATTTCTGGTGGACAAATTATTACACTATCTTACATACATATAGGAATCTCAAAATAAGACTGATATATGTGTGCATATATTTCTGTTTGTATCTGTCTGTCTCTACAAGAACCCATCCTGTGTATGCCCATCTGTGTGTGACCACTTGTATATACTTGCATTCAAGTATGTAACACTGGATTTCCCTCTCAAGATAAATTTATGTTAACTCTTCTTTTCTTATTCATTTGTTGATTTTATAAGTAATTTAGCCATTAGCAGCACTGCTCTGATATCATTCTTTACAAACATGGAATATATATTAAACCATGTTTTTTTTTAACACTTTGTTTCACAATCCTCTTCTTATAATGGTTAACTTCATATTGCTGCAGTACTGTCTTTCACAATTCTCTTCTTATAATGGCTAATTACATACTGCTGGAATATTTTCTTTCACAATCCTCTTCTTATACTGGTTAATTGCACACATTGCTGCAGTACTTTCTTTCACAATCCTCTTCTTTTAATGGGTAATTACATACTGCTGGAATACTTTCTTTCACAATCCTCTTCTTATAATGGTTAATTACAAACTGCTGGACAACCACAGATTTTTCTGCCTGAACAGTTCTCATTTATCTCATCAGTAATCATTCAAATATTTATTGATCAATACAAGTAGCTGCAGCTTCACAGTGACCTTCAACCTGTGCCCATTCTTCAGTTCGTTACATTTACACAGAAGGCTGTCACAGTTTATTTGATTGTTTCATAATGGCACATGTGTGAATTATGTTGGTACTTGTTACCACGGTGCATCAGGACTGATCACAAGAGGGCAAATTCTCTCACACAAGAGTGCAAGTTCTCACACACAAAAGTGCATGTTCTTACACACACAAGTGCAGGTTCCCACACACAAAAGTGCAATTTCTCACTCAAAAGGGTGCAAGTTCTCTAATGCAAAAGTACAAGTTCATACACACAAAAGTGCAAGTTCACACACACAAAAGTGCAAGTTCATACACACAAAATTGCAAGTTCATACACACAAAAGAGCAAGTTCTCACACACAAAAGTGCAAGTTCATTCACACAAAAGTGCACGTTCATACACATAAAAGATTTTACTAGACAATGTTCAGTATTTTTAAGAAAACAAAAAACATGAAAGATGTTCAGTATTTTTCAGAAAACAAAAAACATGAAAGGAAATTATACAAATATTAATACTGACAATCCATTGTGGAATATTCTCGTAAATATTACATGTATTATGACAACATTAGTACCATTATGCCTCACATGACACCAGCCTTGAAGTCAGACTTTATATAACAGTTGTTATATGTACATGCATAGTACAGATATAAAATCATGTATTCTACTGTTGCAATAACCTAATGCTATATCACTGTTGCAACAACCAGTTAATTATTATTGTTACAACAACCTGATTACCATCATTGTTACAACAACTCAACTTGTTGGTATATCCCTATTACAGCAACCTGATTATCATCACTGTTACAAGAACATGCTAGCACATCATTGTTACAACAACCTCATCATCATCATTGTTACAACAACCTGCTGGTATATCACTGTTACAACAATCTGATTATCACCACTGTTATGCTAGGTTCCCACCACGGTCAACACTGATATAAAGGTACTGATAAGGTAGCATTCACATGTCGGCGATATCACAACCTGCTGATACTAACTATTAACAACTTCTAACATCCAAATTATTTCATTACTAGCACAGTGTAAAAAGCCTACAGCAACGGACTTTTTACTCAACAAGACTCTGCAAAAGAGCTGCAGCTTCAGTGAATCAGTGGACATACTGTGCCAGGCGCACAACACTTGTGAAATGCATGACCTGAAAATAACACGAGAACAAAAATGACAATCTGGCAATAATTAATACAATTTACAAGAATACAAGTTCTGTTTAACCTTTTTGGCTTAGAAATTAGGGGGGGGGGGGGGGGGGGTTGAGAGAGAGATGTGCATTTGAAGCAGACACAGACACCCACTCACTCTCAGAGTGACAAAGGAAGACAGACGCTACGTGATTTGTAGTTCCATCTAGCAGTCAGTATGAATCTGAATCAATCTCTGTCTCTCTCGTTCCCTCCCTGCCCCCTCCCCTATCTCTCTCCTTCCCTCGCTCCCTGCCTCTCTCTCTCTCCCTTCCTCTGCTATCTCTCTCTCTCTCTTTCCCCCCTCACTCCCTGCCTCTGTCTCTTGCTCCCTCCCTCCCTCCCCCCCCCCCATCTCTCTCTCCCTTCCTGCCTCTCTCTCTGTGCTTGTGTGGGTTTGTTTGTTATTTGCAATTATGTGTGTGTACATATATATATATACCATCTCCTCCAGAGGCACGATTATTTTTCCCAACTGGAGTCAAACCAACTTTAAATGGGTACCAGACAATTTTCTGGAAATTGTCTGGAAATGAACGGCAGTATGGAAGGAAACTGGCTAACCCACCTCATATGACCTAGAATATGTGAAGGCTTACTACCGGACTACACATACATATATCTATAAAGTAATTCAGACATCTTGCAACAATGAAGCCCATTATCCTACTTTAACACTCCTCTCTTGCTGTTGCGGCATATGTCTGAACGATGCTGACAATAAAAGAGCTGCCATGAAACTACCAGTAATATCCTATCTGACACTAACTGGTATCCTTTAACAGGTGATCTTTTGAGATTGATAATAATGGCTACATCTCTTAGATGGCTCTTTCCCACCGTATGGACAATTTTAACCTTGTCAGACTTTATCATACCTGCCCCTGGCCCACCGATCTCACACATTTCAAAGGTTGTAATATTCTTGTTTAATATTCTCCAATTTGCCATGTGCGCTCATGGTATGAGAATTCCATGTCCTTACTTTAAGCTACAACCAAAGAAATTCATCTTCAACAACTGGACAACAAATAACCAAAATAAGCAACATCGACTTAATCAAAATGAGGAGCATCTAGCCGAGTGGCTAGAATACAAGCTGCCAATCAGGAGACTTGGATTCAAATCCTCAGTAAGGTGATGGATTTTTCTTCTGTCGAGGGAAAAAAGACAACCCTAACTTACACAATTCCTCAGGTTCAAGACACCCCCCCCCCACCCCCCCCCCCCCCACCCCACATGTATTAATAACTACTAAGAAAGCATTTTACAACACAATCTTCCTACCAATCCTATGTTGCCAATGCCAAACCTGGACAATGACAGAAAAAAAGAAAAGAAATATCACAACAGAAATGAGATTCCTGAGAAGAATACTCAATGTATTAAGAAGAGATAAGATCAGAAATGAAGAAATCAGGACTAAAGTGGAGGTTATAGCTGCGCTAGATTTTATTAGAAGGCAGCAAGTCAAGTGGTTTAGCCATGCAAGCAGGTTACCAACTAACAGTATACCACAACAAGCAATGATATACAGACCAGATGGAAGCAGAGGAAGAGGCCGACCACGTAAACGATGGATGCAGGGAATAACAGAGTCTATGGGAATATCAATATGTGAAGCCCATAAATTGGCACTCTCCCGCTATTTATACTTCACCTCGACACCACAAGGTACAAGAGGAACATGATGAGAGATGAGATGAGATGTAGATAAATAATGAAACAGATAATAGAGTAGACAGGCAGGCAAGCCAAATGACTTACTGACCAAACTTTCTATGAGCAGCAGCAAATATGGATCACAAAATTGCAATCTATATGTTGATAGTTGCATATCCTTTACAGGACATGGCAATCAACCCCAGCATTATTTTGTCGTGGTTGTTTGTGATTTCTTGGAAAGTTTATGTTCAGTAGTTTGACCAGCACTCATACTTTTGTATTAAAACCAATGCAAGGCAGTCTGCTACCAAAATTTCCGCAGCTGTTTCAAACTCGGTATGCAGGATTACTAACTGTCCGTAACCCCCTCACCACAGAGACCAAATCTATATGTAGATACATAATAAAACAAATAATAGAGTAGACAAGCAGACAAACAGAGACAGGCAGGCTAGCCAACTGACCTACTGACCAACCAACCGATAGACAGGGAAAAAACTAAATTAACTTATATTTGACTTACCACATGGAAAAATCACCACACCTTGTACAATCACAGACATCACTGATTTCAAAGGCTGGTGGCAGCACAGACAGTAGCTGCAATTGACAGTATAAAGAACACCTTTTTATTTAAGAGGAACACAAACAATGCAGACATTTCCAGAAAGACTTAATTCTAAACCATTCTCACTTCAACAAATAAATACAAAGAATAACGAAGAAAACAAACAACAGATTGCATGATTTCTTCTTCTTCTTCTTCTTCTGCGTTCATCCGTAGTTTTTTTTCGGATGTGATTGCGTTGTGCCTGTTTACAGCAGAGCTGCGTTCTTGCGCCGTTAGGCCGACACATCTGACTTCTGTGGGCATTTGTTGACCGGGTTAACCTTCCCGGGGGCACGATTTATTACCTGGCATATTTCGCTGCATCTCATCAGGTACATACTGCAGAAATCACACAATATAAAATAAAGCAATAAAATAAATCCTTCAAGCTGAAATATACCACACACATATTCACACTGTAATTTGAATTGTCTACCACGTTAATTTTTAACTGACTATCACGTCTTTTTGTTTGCACAAAGTTGGTTTGTGTAAATGAATGGCAATTGCCTCTGCCAGCTTTAACATAACGTTAATCAACACACAAAACATATTGGCCCTATCAATCACATGACCGATTTCCAAAATGTGTTGTCCAATCGAACATGTAGATTTGCATTGTGTAAGCTTGGCCATGTTCCCAGAGTCTTTGTTTATTATTCTGTCCAATCTAATTGGGTATGTGCTCTACCACCCTGTTATTCAACTGCCTCTCTGTTCTGCCAATGTAGGAAGACTGGCACCAGCATGTAAATTGATCAATACAACTGGAATAAATACAAAGATTGCGATATCAGAAGTCCTACTACATCTTCGGATGTCTGGGCTGGAGCACATATCGGACATCATGTCACTTTAATCTTTTGTGGCATTTTATATTCAGAAGAAGTTGGTCTTATTATTTGATGACCAGCTGTTTAATAATTCTATATACATCTTTCTCTGTTTTCCTCTGCCTCTCTTGCAGGGCATATATCCACATAAAGCTAGTTTCTTTATTCCCATCTCTTCTGTTGATATTTTCCATGAATTCCATTTGTCTTTTCTTGTGACTCCTTTAATCTTTTCTCTATGATTATGATGTGTGATCTTGTGACTCCTTTTGTCTTTTCTAACCGATTATGATGTGTGATCTTGTAACTGCTGCAGCTCTCTTACCTCATCATGTTATTTCTTCTCTGTCCACGATATTCTCAACATTCACCACCCCTGCCCAAGTTCCACCACATAATGTAAACTTCCAATCACTGAGTATTAAAATTGTGGAAGATACCATGAGATCTTCTTCTTCTGCGTTCATCCGGATTTTTTTTTTTTTTTTTTTTTTTCGGATGTGACTGCATTGTGCTTGTTTACAGCAGAGCTGTGTTCTTGTGCCGTTAAGCCGACACATCCGATTTCTGCGGGCATTTGTTGACCGGGTTAACCTTCCCGGATACCATGAGATGAAACAAACAACACAATAACTCATTATGGCGTCATTTCACCCTTCTGTCCAAATGGGAAGTCACATTTGGCAATATACAATCCTTTGGGAACTAAAATGGTTAATCTCTTGCCATTTCTCCTGCCTCATACACCCTCATGCCCAAGGTGTCTGTCTTGTGTTGTGTCCATCTTCAAGCTGGTCTACCCTTGCCTCATGAACCCCCATGCAAAATATGTCTGTCTTGTGTTGTGTCCATCTTCAAGCTGGTCTACCCTTGCCTCATGCACCCTCATGCCCAAGGTGTCTGCCTTGTGTTGTGTCCATCTTCAAGCTGTCTACCCTTGCCTCATGTACCCTCATGCCTGCAATGACTTGTGTCCATCTTCAAGCTGGTCAACCTAGCCTCATGTACCCTCATGCCCAAGGTGTCTGCAATGACTTGTGTCCATCTTCAAGCTGGTCAACCTTGCCTCATGAACCCTCATGCCCAAGGTGTCTGCAATGACTTGTGTCCATCTTCAAGCTGGTTAACCTTGCCTCATGAACCCTCATGCCCAAGGTGTCTGCAATGACTTGTGTCCATCTTCAAGCTGCTTAACCGCCTGCACTTTCTTCCAGGAACCATGCCTTCCATAGCTTTTCTTTCCAAGCCACTGTGATGTTTAATCATCATCATCATGTGCCATGGCGATTAGCATGGGCGGTCATGTTTCGCCATCTAACTCCATCTCCAGAATTGTGGATCAGCTCCTTGTTCTTGTCTCGACCATGCCATGTGGCCAAGCCATCCAGGTATTTACTTCTCTGTCTTCCCCTTGTTCTCTTCCCCTCGATCTCGTCAGTTGTCACAAAGTTCTCCAATTTATTTCTTCTCATAACATGACCAAAAAATTGTGACTGTCTACGTCTAATTTCTCCAATCTGTTTGGGATGTGTAATAGGGCACAAGATAACAGAAATAGACTATACTTGCAGCTGAAGTTTGCTGGCCAGTAAAACTGATAATAACAAATAATGAAAGCATTATATATTGTTTTTAAAAAATTTAATAAATACACTAGCATACAAGAATGCTTGATATCAAAGTCAACTATTTAAGATTACCTGGAAATTGTGACTTCATGACCCCACTGGCTTCCATAATTTTCTGATATCAAGTCCTTGCTACTGAGTGTCTTCACTTGATTGAACTGAAAAGGAATGGGAGAACGTGTTTTGAATTTGGATGAAGGAGGCGACAAAAAAGATGAATGAATGGCTCAGTGGTACTATTACACCATATGTAGCAAAACAGTGTTGTGTAAATTACTTGAGACATCAGAAAGTTTGCAAAAATAGAGGATCTGCTTTTTTGATAATATAATTTGCTGAACGTGCTCTAGGTTGATATTTGCCTCTGAAAGTATACAGAATGCTGCCATGTGGGTAATCCTGGGGTGCACAAAGGACACACCAATTATATGCATGAGGCATACCCCGGCACTACCAACAATGACAGATAGGCATAGGGTCCTTCAGGCCACTTGGTACTTGGTACACTTGGATCACCCGCTGCATGAAGCCATGGATATGGCCAAGGGTCATAGACTAAGATAAGGCAGGTCTTGGATGGTACAGGCAGAACTTTCTATATTTTAGGTGTGTGATCTAGAGACCATCAATCGTGAAAGAGAGTGGGTTGAAGTTCCGGAAGACATAACGGACTGGCACAATGTAATAGTAACACTGGGTCATGAGTGAAGAGAATGGGCAGCGGGCCGCACTGAGTTTGAAGTGCAACAGCTGATCCAGAGCAACACACATCAAGGTGACATGGTCATCTACACGGATGGGTCAGTGGTGAGAAACAGACGTAGTGGTTGGGGTTTTATTGCAAAGGCTAATAGACGAGTCTTGAAAAAAGAGAGTCTGGCATATGAGACTACAACCTCCAGCATGAGAATTGAGGTGAAGGCAGTAACAGCAGCATTCTGTTGGCTAGAGGAGACTACTGCAACACACATTGTATTCATTACAGCTTCAAAGAGTATGCTTAGTAAGGTGAAGAGAGGAATGTTTTGTGTGGAATGGCTATTGTCGCTTCAGAGGTCACAAATTGTGAGAATTGTATGGATATTTTGTCCTGGCCATGCTGGGGTGTGGAGGCATGAAGAGGCTGATAGGCTGGCAGGGAATGTATCTCTTGGTGGTAGATTGCCTATTGACAATGGGGAGGTGGTCGTGCGCTTGTGGGACCAGGTGGAGAAGGAGGGGGAACAGACTGAGACTACATATGTGGAAAGAATGAGATTGCTTAAATCTCCATATAGATTGTTCTATGCTAACATTGCTGAAATCTCCACACAGTTTGTTCTATTCTGATACAGCTGCTGTAATCTTCATATAGTTTCTTCTATGCTAATATAGTTGCTGAAATGTCCATACAGTTTAATCTAAAGTGACATGGCTTTTAATATTTTTAAACCATGGTCTATGCTGACATTGCTGTAGAAATCTCCATATACAACCTGCATGAATTCGTAAAGCTGCATACAGCGTTTGAAACACAGTTGTGGGCGATTTGGCAACAGACTGCCTTGCGTTTGTATTTCCATACAATGGCAAACTATTGAAAGTAAACTAGCCCAGGTATCACAAACAGCCAAAAAATGCTGGGGTTGACAGCGACGTCCTGTTAAGGATATGCAACTAACTTTTTTATAGGATGGCATGGCTAGGGATCTTCATGGTAAGGTGATCAAGCCATCTGTCTTGTGATATGAAGGTCATGGGTTCGTTTCCAAACTACGACATTCAGACCATAATGGCAATTTTTCCTGAGACCAGGGGTCATTGTTGGAGCCTCGGAGTTTGTGCTTTCTGCAATGCTCTCAGAAGGCAGCTTGCCATTCTGCAGAGAGAAACTGAGCCAGATGGTGTAAAACCCAGTGCAATGAAATGGATCCTCTTGTCTTTAACCTTAACCTTTATGGCTGTTGACAAATGTGTTCAACTTGTTCTATACTGACATGACCTTTGACATCTAAATTTAACTTGTTTCGTGTTACAATGTCTCCTATGTACAAATAATAAACACAAGGATACATTTATATACCAGCTATAACTCACAGGAATTATGTGGAAGCAGCGGAGGTGTGGTTTTTGGAAGAATGACCAAAACACTGTGGAAGGATAGAAAGAGCAATGAAGATATCTTGTACGAAGTTAAATCACAAAGAGAACAGGTTACTCACATCAGCTGAAGACAGTCCACATTCTTTGGGCAAGTCATTAAAAAAGGAAAGCTGGAATATGCCGTCACAAGGGGAAGGTTTAAGGGGAAGAGAGGCATGGAGGAGACCAAAAGAGAAGATGCTGGACAGTCTGACATTATGACTTGAGGAAACATCAGTATCAGAAATGATTCACAGCACAAGAGACAGAAGGCTGTGAACAGACATGACCACAAATGCCACACAGCATAAACTATAGGAAGAAGATTACCACAGGAGCTGTTGTGGCATAGAGGTTAGTTCACTTGCCTGTCAAGAATATGGCCTAGGTTAAATCCCCAGCAGAGGCAGCAACCAGTACAGCTTTGAGATCGACCCAGCCTTATAAAAATTGGTACCAAACAATTTTTTACGAGTTGACCAGGAAGAAAAGGTGCGAAGGAAGGGAACTGGCACCCCACCTCGTTGTGTCATAGCCTAGTATATGTGAAAGCCCAACACTTCACACCCCAAAGGCAGAATCTGCTGTGGAACTAACTACTTTTGCCCATTTTTCACCTCTACTTACCAGTCCTTGGGTAGCAACATCTTCCCTTTCTCCCTTCTGGATGAACCTTTCAGTTCTGATGGCATGAAACACCTGCAGATAGACAACACTGACAGATTGAGTGAGCTGGCATTTGGGCAGGTGTGTGTGTGTGAGTGTGTATGCATGCATGTATGTGTTGAGGGAGGTGGGGGAGGGGGGAGAAGGGACTGACTGATTGGGTGAGCTGGCATTATCTAACTATAAAGATAAACACACGACTGACATAGTATTGATCTATAAAGATAAACACATGAATGACACAGTACCTATCTATTAGGATAAATATATGACTGACACAGTACCTATCTATAAGGATAAATATATGACTGACACAGTACCTATCTATAAGGATAAATATATGACTGACACAGTACCTATCTATAAGGATAAATATATGACTGACACAGTACCTATCCATAAAGATAAATATATGACTGACACAGTACCTATCTATAAAGATAAATACATAACTGACACAGTACCTGTCTATAAATATAAACACATGACTGACACAGTACATATCTATAAACACAGGACTGACAAGGTACCTATCTATAAAAATAAACAGATGACCGACTGTGGCATAACGCAGCCAACATTATTCATTTTATCAACACATGCCGCAAAAAGAGGAAACAACATTAAAAGAAATTGACTTCACAAACGCAATTGGAGATTGGGACTTAAAACTTAACATCAAAACTGGAACTGAACAAGTGACAAATGACGTGGATTCTTGGAAAGATTTCATCAGACCAAGCTCAGAAAACCATTGGATAGGAAAACCACGTGACCCGCCTTCGCGCCAGTGCATAATTAACATATATTACTATTTCATCAGAAATGTTAATAAGCCCGCACTTTTGTCTGAACTCGCTCCATGGACGGATGTGAGAAGATTGTGTGACAAAAATTCAATGGACAAGGCAAAAGTCTGGATCCGAGTGATCTTGGTGGCTACATACCAACAACCACCCAACACATCAGCAAATTAACCACCTAAATCAGACCTGAGGGAGGGAAGCCGAGAGAAAGAGATGAACCACAAGTGAGAGGGAGGATGACTTCGCTATGAGCAGAGCATGGGGAGGCCTTCAGAGGAGCTATACGGGCAGACCTGAAGTGGATCCATCAGTCAATGGACCCTGGCTTACCTAATCCTCAAGTCACCAGGTTACTTTTCTCATAGGTAGAAACCACACCCAATTACAGGAACACTGATATATTTATGGTTGAGACACCACTATCATACTGAATATGTACAACATCAAAATGTTTACTATGTTTTCACACTTGTTGACATCTCATATATTGATGCTTGTTATTGATTGTCTGGGACAATGGTCCAATGTGCAACTGTTCTATTACTTTGTGTAAATCACAATAGAGATGTATGTACTGACCAGAAGGCTCAGGCCAGTCAATAAATGATTAACATGAATTGACCTTCTGTTAATTTGTCAAGTTCAAACCTATCTGTGTCAATAACTTCTTTGTACATCATGTTGTCAAAATCTAATGTGATTGATTATGTGTTTGATGGTTTAAAGATAAATTAACTCATAATGACTTACTGAATGGGGAAATAAAAAGACTCTAGATCTGTCAACTGCTCAACATCCATGTTTTCTTCATCTAAATCAGGCTGAGAAACTTCTCCAGACTTTCCTCAGATTTGATAAACAATAAGGGGGCTCCAGAGCTATCAGAATCATTGGAGAAGGGGCAGATTCCCAGTTGGTAATTACCATTCTTACCAGGGCCATAATCTATATCTCCTAGACAATACTTAATAGAACGAGGCCTGCAGATAACTCAAGGTTCATATTCTGGGGTTATTGAAGATAGAAGAGGATGGGGCTCTACATCTTTTATTAGAGATGGGGCATGCACTACAGTGATCTCCCACTCCCTTCAAAAATATATGACACCGACACAGTATCTATTTAAAAATATAAACCCACACTGACACAGTACCTATCTATAAAGATAAAGACATGACTGCCACAGTATATATATATATCTATAAAGATGAAAACATGACTGATACAGTATCTATTTATAAAGATAAACTCACACTGACACAGTACCTATCTATAAAGATAAAGTCATGACTGACACAGTATCTATCTATAAAGATAAACACATGACTGATCGGTATTTATCTATAGAAGATAAACACACAACTGACACATTATCTATCTATGATTGATTGATTGATTGATTTAGGAACCGACATCACAGCATTCCCATAAGTGCTCCGTCCCCATCCTCAGCAGCCAGTGAAGAGTTCCAACACCAATAGTACCAGTAGCAATCTGATTATAAGTCCGTCTCGCCTTTCCTCTGAGCGTCGAGCGTTGGCCAGATCCCCTCATCACTCCTCGCTGTCTCATTCTTGCTAGACCATGGTGATCCATTTGCTCCTCCGAGGTGTACACGTGCTCCCACAAGACTGCTACCGCGTCTGCCTTGTCATGCATCAATACTCCACCAAGTTTTGCAGAGCCAGCCAATCTGTCCGCCTGTTCATTCCCCAGCACACCGGCATCCCCCGGAGAAAAGATCCAGGCGATGCTTGTGACCCTCCAAAGCGAAGCAAGCCACTCTGCCCGAAGCTTGCCTGTCCTCACCTTCCTCAGCATGCTTTCTGAGTCAGTTACAATCACGATGTGTGTGTGTATCGTATTCTCCATCCAGTGGAAACTGCACTGACCGCCTCCACCTCCATTCTTAAGCTACATGTTGTGGTATCATATGCCAGGCTCTCCTGCACCAAACGTCGACCATTAGCTTTTGCTAAGAACCCCCAGGCACTTCTACCTCTCAACACCAACCCATCTGTGTAGATAATCACATCATCCGAGCAAGCATTATCCTGAATTAGTTGCTGGATTTCCACTTCCGTGGCCCCTGCTGGCCATTCCCTGCACTCCCGGCTCAATGTGATTATAACTTTGCACAAGTCTGACTGCTCTGCTGGCACTCTAACCCCCTCCTCTCATCGCCTAATGTTCTCCAAGATGCACACCTGTCTGATCGTATCCTCCGCCTGAGCCATCCATGATTTCCCTCTTATCAGTCGCTGACCCTTAACTGCGTCCAGCACCTCATGCAACGAGTGATCTGTGTCAGCAGCTACTCTGAGGTATGCCTTCGCCTGCATCACCTTGAACCTACCAGCAACAGTCGGCAGACCAAGGATGTAACGCATACACACTACTGGGGTGTCTCTGGTGCATCCCAGAATGATCCACATAGCTTCGTTCTGTATGCACTCTAATTTCACCAGCTGACTCTTTGAGACAGTGAGCAGTCCTAGTCCATAATCAATCACTGAGAGGATCAAGTGCTGGTATAGTGTGAAAATCATTCTTTGCTCTGTGTCCATTGCGGTATATCTATCTATACAGATAAACGCATGAGTGACACAGTATTTATTTATAAAGATAAACACATGACTCACACAGCATCTATCTATAAAGATAAACACATGACTGACATAGTATCTATAAAGTTAAACACACGACTGATAAAGTATCTATAAAAATAAACACACAACTGACACAATTTTGATCTATAAAGATAAGCACATGACTGATACAGTACCTATCTATAAAGACATGACTGACACAGTATCTATCTATAAAGATAAACACATGACTGACACAGTATCTATCTATAAAGGTAAACATATAACTGACAAGGTACCTATCTATAAAGATAAACACATGACTCGCACATTATCTATCTATAAAGGTAAACATATGACTGACAAGGTACCTATCTATAGCAATAAACACATGACTGGCATTGTACCTCTCTATAAATATAAACACATGACTGACACAATATCTATCTATAAAGATAAACATATGACTGACATAGTACCTATCCATCCATCCATCATGTGCCATGCCGGTAAGCGTGGGCGGTCATGTTCTGCCATCTCACTCGATCAACAGAGTCGTGGATCAGTTCCGTGTTTCTGTCTCGACCATGCCACAAGGCCAAGCCATCCAGATACTTGTTTCTAGGTCTTCCCCTTGGTCTGTTCCCCTCGATCTTACCAGTTGTCACCAAGTTCTCCAAATCATTTCCTCTCATTACATGCCCAAAAAATTGTGACTGTCTACGTCTAATGTCTCTGATCAGTTTACGATCTTCATTTGTTTCTTGAAGAACTTGTTCATTGGTCTTTCTGGCTGTCCATGGTATTCTTTGCATTTTCCTCAGAAACCACATTTCTACAGCCATCAGATGTTTTTCAGCCTGGCTGCTCATTGTCCAAGCTTCACATCCATATAAAAGTACAGGTTCTATGTAGCATCTCAACACTCTTTTTCTCGTTTCAATTGACATCTTTTTATTGGTCAGTATGTTTTTCATCTTGCTAAAGGCTACTTTTGCCATGGCGATCCTTGTTCTAATCTCTTCAAGGCATCTCCCATCAGATGTTATTACTGTTCCGAGATAATTGTACCTATTCACTTGTTGAAGAATATTCCCATTTACTTGTATATTACACTGTGGTATTTCGTTCTTCCTAGTGACGACCATAATCTGTGTCTTTTTACAATTTAATTCTAACCCTTGTTGTTCACTGTGTGTAACAACCGCATCTACTAAATTTTGCAGGTCCTGTTCATTGTCTGCAATCAAGACTGTATCATCTGCATATCTAATGTTATTGATGCATCGTCCCCCAATGTTGATTCCTTCCATATTTTCAATATTTCTGAAAATATTTTCACTGTACAGGGAAAACAGATCTGGAGACATTACACATCCCTGTCTCACACCTCTCTTAATAGGCTGATATTGGCTTACTTCATTATCAACTCTTATGGCAGCTTGTTGTTTCCAATATATGTTTTTTACAAGTCTAAGGTCTTTCCCATCAATTTGTAGATCTTCAAGCATCCTTATCATGTTGACATGTCTCACCTATATATAAAGATAAACACATGACTGACATAGTATCTCTCTATAAATATAAACACATGGCTGACACAATATCTATCTATAAAGATAAACATATGACTGACAAGATACCTATCTATAAAACATAAAGTGATGACCAACACAATATATTTATAAAGATAAACAAATGACTGACACATTATCTATCTATAAAGATAAACACATGACTGATGCAGAATCTATAAAGGTAACAAACACATGACTGACACTGTATCTATCTATTAAGATATACAAATGACTGACACAGTGTCTATCTAAAAAGATAAACACATGACTGACACAGTATCTATCTATAAAGATAAACACATGACTGACACAGTACCTATATATAAAGATAAACACATGACTGAAACAGTATCTATAAAGATAAACATATGACTGACACAGTATCTATCTAAAAATACAAACAGATGATTTACAGTGTATCTATCTATAAAGAAAAACACATGACTGACACAGAAACTATCTATAAAGATAAACACATGACATACACAGTATCTATCTATAAAGATAAAGACAAGAGCAAACTTACTGCCGGAGGCACAAAGTCAGGTTTCTTCTTCCACATGTAGACAGACATCTTCTCCAGGATGTCATGAGTTACACGGCTGTAAGAGAAGAGTCATGATACACATTCATTGTTACAAGGATGTCATGAGTTACACGGCTGTAAGAGAGCAGTCATGATACACATTCATTGTTACAAGGATGTCATGAGTTACAGGGCTGTAAGAGAACAGTCATGATACACATTCATTGTTACAAGGATGTCATGAGTTACACGGCTGTAAGAGAACAGTCATGATACACATTCATTGTTACAAGGATGTCATGAGTTACACGGCTGTAAGAGAACAGTCATGATACACATTCATTGTTACAATATGCATGAAATAGGGCAGGTCAGCATGGCCGATTGGATAAGAGCACCCCTTCTTAAACAGTCGATGTGCTATTGCTGAAGTAGCGGGTTCAACCCCTAGACCAGTCTGTTAGGACCCGTCCTTGACTTGAGGACGTAAACCCAAATACCTCTGAAGTCAGAGTGGGTTCACCTGATGGCGAGGGACACTGGTAATAGGGAAAGCTAATCCACACGCAAAAATCAGTCCAGTGTATTAGAAGTAATTGCATGTGTATGGACTGCACTAGAAGTAATTGCATGTGTATGGTCTGCACTAGAAGTAATTGCATGTGTATGGTTTACACTAGAAGTAATTGCATGTGTATGGTCTACACTAGAAGTAATTGCATGTGTATGGTCTACACTAGAAGTAATTGCATGTGTATGGTCTACACTAGAAGTAATTGCATGTGTATGGTCTACACTAGAAGTAATTGCATGTGTATGGTCTACACTAGAAGTAATTGCATGTGTATGGTCTACACTAGAAGTAATTGCATGTGTATGGTCTACACTAGAAGTAATTGCATGTGTATGGTCTACACTAGAAGTAAGTGCATGTGTATGGTCTACACTAGAAGTAATTGCATGTTTATGGTCTACACTAGAAGTAATTGCATGTGTATGGTCTACACTAGAAGTAATTGCATGTGTATGGGCTGCACTAGAAGTAAATGCATGTGTATGGTCTACACTAGAAGTAATTGCATGTGTATGGTCTACACTAGAAGTAATTGCATGTGTATGGGCTGCACTAGAAGTAATTGCATGTGTATGGTCTACACTAGAAGTAATTGCATGTGTATGGGCTGCACTAGAAGTAATTGCATGTGTATGGTCTACACTAGAAGTAATTGCATGTGTATGGTCTACACTAGAAGTAATTGCATGTGTATGGTCTACACTAGAAGTAATTGCATGTGTATGGGCTGCACTAGAAGTAATTGCATGTGTATGGTCTACACTAGAAGTAATTGCATGTGTATGGGCTGCACTAGAAGTAATTGCATGTGTATGGTCTACACTAGAAGTAATTGCATGTGTATGGGCTGCACTAGAAGTAATTGCATGTGTATGGGCTGCACTAGAAGTAATTGCATGTGTATGGTCTACACTAGAAGTAATTGCATGTGTATGGGCTGCACTAGAAGTAATTGCATGTGTATGGGCTGCACTAGAAGTAATTGCATGTGTATGGTCTACACTAGAAGTAATTGCATGTGTATGGGCTGCACTAGAAGTAAATGCATGTGTATGGGCTGCACTAGAAGTAATTGCATGTGTATGGGCTGCACGTGAGTTCAAAGCGAGCGAACACAAAGAAAACAAATAGTTCATAAAATGTGATCAAGGTGTAGAAATGTGATAAAGCTGTGGAAATGTAAACAGCATTACAAACATGAAGTGTAGGGCAGCTTTGCAAAATACAGTTATGGAACATAGAGGATACTGTTGTGACATGTCTTCATCAGTAAATAACAACATGAAAACACATCAATAAATAAACCACGGAGATGACACTACAGTGTCAGTCATCTTGTAATAAATGCAGCTGCTAATATCTCAGCATTTTGCTTCTTTGTCCATGATATTCTCCACATTCTTCTTAGAAACCATATCTCTACTGCCTCCAGTTTTCTCACCATTTCATCATTCATTGTCCAGTCTTCTGTTGATATGTCCCATAAATGTCATTAGCAACATAGCAGAGACAATAAGCACCATCTTGAATAAAGCCTGAACAATGGTTTTGGCAAGAAAGCTCTTCCCAATGCAATGTTTAAAAGGCATAATAGGGACAGTGGAAAGAAGAAGGCACATTTTGTATAAGGACAATAACTTTTGGTTCACATTTGCTGGTAAGCATAGAAGCAGTTGAAATGGGTCACATGGACTGTGCAGAGTATCATTTTTTTTAGTACACACTGTCCCATGCTCTGAAGGTTGTGGGTTCATTTTCAAACTATGTCATTCAAACCTTGATAGCAAAATTTCTAGAAACACCTTTGGGTCATAGAGTTTGTACTCTGTACGATACTCTCGAAAGACAGCATTGTTCTATGATAGAAAATTTTCTAGAAACACCTTGCTTCGTGTGAAATTCTCAGCAGGCAGTTTGCCATTCTGCAGAGAGAGAGACTGAGCCAGAAGGGACAAAACCTAGAGCAATAAGTCAATCCTCTCGCCTTTATCTTTGTAACCCTTGACAGAATCTACTTTCTGATTACATCATTTCTCATTATTATTCCAGTGAAGCCAGCATCTGTGCTCAAGTATCTGATCTCACATGCGATGAATTTCCTCACTTGCCTGTAGATAAAACTGTCTGCCACAACAATAAATCATCATTAAGTGCCCTGCCATCTGGCATAGATGTTCATTTCTCTCCACATATCTCGGTCTTTGGTGTTCTGTCAACTCAACTGATGATATTCCTCCATGCCACCATCCCAATCCATCCAGCATCATTTCCCTTGATCAGTCTCTGTCTCTCTCTTCCCTTTGATCTTTCCAGTTGTCACGATGTTCTCCAATGCCTCTCTTCTCATCACATGACCAAAGAAAGCTGTATGTCTCTTTCCTATTGTTGTATATAATGTTCTAGTTTCATTAGCCTCTTTCAGGCAATCTTCTGGCAGTCCAAACAATTTGCAACATTCATCTCAGGAACCACATCTTTGTTGCTTTCAAGTTCTTCTTAAATAACAAGAAATATCAAACTAATATCAAGGACAAACAAGCTACTCACTTCTGTTCCATCTTTATAAGGAAATCCACATAACAAGCTTTCAGAAATGCAGCACTCAAGCAGTTCTTACTGACCAAAGGATCATGCAAATGCTCCATTAGCAGACCAATGGCTGCAGCTCCCCCAACATGTTTTAGCAGTAGACAACCCAAGGAGTTCCACGTGATGCACTTGTCCCCAACAGCAACATCATGACTGTGTACTTTTGAGAAGGACTCATATCTTGGGGACAGGTGCTCTTCTCTTGATTTACTGAATGCTTCAACAAAGAGGGAATTAATTTGTTCTTTGGCAGAATTGGAATTTTCAGTTTTGTCTCCAGAATCTTCTACACCATTATCTTTCCCCAGAATACTGAAGAAAGGTAGTTTACTGTCTGAGAATTGAAGATGAGAGTTTTGTTCTTCAGGTATGCTATCTCTGCTCTGAATAACTGTCTTTGCTGACGCAGGAACAGAAATATGACCCAACCACTTGTCATTGAAACATCTCAACAGAAACTTCCATTCTTGTTCATTTTTAGGAATATAACCATCTGAAGAGATGAAAATTAAACAAATGAAATTAATTTCAGCACTGTTGTGTTTCTAACTTGAATGCATAATGAACGACAAATTAAAATAACAAGAACTAAAGGTGAACTGAAGTAGTCATAAGAAAATATAATAAATTATTGTTTTCCATATACTGTAAGGGAATAAGGAATATATCAACAATGTAAGACAAAATCACAGCTTTTGAAATGTGGGTATGATGGTGAATAGAAAAAACATCATGGTAGGAGAAGACGACAAACAAAGGAGTACTAGAAAAACTAGAATTGAAGAAAATGTTACTGAATGAGATTAAATTAAGGTACTTTGACCACATAAAGAGGCACAGTTCCGTGCTAAAGTTAATGTCAGTGGACATCGAAAATGGACTGGAAGAAGACTATATAAGAGCACCATGAGCAGGCAGGCAAGAGAGTGTTGGAGATTCCTTACAACTGACTTTCAAAAAGGAGATGGCATTTGGTGATGATGATGAACTGAACTGAGCTCAGATTTTCCTGTATAGATCATAAATGGGTGGTAATGATGAAATGCACTTCTCTGATGGTACAAATAATAAGATGCAATCACAAGTAGAAGAAGAATTCATTACCATTGCAAATTAACTCTGCCAGATTTGAAAATGTAAATACAAATATCAAGTATGGTTATACTTTCTTTGACCCCATAATCATGGTGAAGAAACTGAAGGCAGTGAAGACTTGGCTTTTGAGAAAAAAGTTGAGAATATCATGGACAGAGAAGAAACCAAACATGCAAGTGTTCTAACCAAAGGAAAAGTTACATGAAATGTATGGGATATATCAGCAAAAGCAGTGAAATACACAAATGAATCTTGTGTGGGACGGTCTCCTTAGTGAAGTCATCTGCCTAGTGCCCAGAAGGCGTGGGTTCCCTTCCCGATTCCGTCATTTGATTATCAAGTACAGTTTTTTCATTATCACTGGAGATCATGCTCTGTGCAATGCTTTCACAGGCTGCTCTGCAGAGAGACCATGTTACATGGGATAAACACGGTGCAATGAAATCGACCCTTTTGCCTTTAACGCCTTTTTTTTTTTAATTCTTATGTTGAAAATACAGGGAAAGAGATGCAGAGGAAGACAAAGATGTATGTAGACAGCTTTAACAACTGGGCAACAAATAATATATAGGCAACACCAACTTCACCAAAATATGACATAGCAGATGGGATTGCAAGGTCATGATTAGCGACATCTGCTCCAGACAAGCAACCAAAGATGAAGATGATCACACAATCAACAATGTATGACAGGAATGTTAACTCACCTTGATCAGCAACATCTGCTCCAGACAGGCATCCAAAGAAAAAGATGATCACACAATCAACAACGTATGACAGAAATGTTAACTCACCTTGATCAGCGATGTCTGCTCCAAACAGGCAAACAAAGAAGAAGAAGATCACACAATCAACAACGTATGACAGAAATGTTAACTCACCCTGATCAGTGACATCTGCTTCAAACAGGCAACCAAACAAGATGATGATCACAGTCAACAATGTATGACAGAAATGTTAACTAACCTTGATCAGCGACGTCTGCTCCAAACAGGCAACCAAAGAAGAAAATTATCACACAATCAACAAATTATGACAGGAATGTTAACTCACCTTCACCATGGGCACCTGTCAACAGAGTGATGTCATTGAAATCCACAATAAGCTGAACCAGCTTCTGCCACTGATTGGCTTCACTTAGCAGCTTCACACACACAGCTGGATAACTGGAATCATCACGGTTTTGGAAAAAGAAAGAAATGAATGTTACAAGATCAGTCAAACTGTCATCTACTGCCTATAGTACCTTGCGGTGTAGGATATTTTTTTTTTGGGGGGAGGGGGGATGTCTTCAGCCTGAGGAGTTAAGGTCACCTGACTACTGCAGTCACAGCAAACTGTACAGGTTAGGGTATTCGTTTTGCCCCCGACAGAAAAAATCCACACCTTACTGAGGTTTTGAACCCGGGTCTCCTGAAGTAGAATCTGGCATTCTAGCCACTCGGCCTGGTGACAATAATTTTAACAACGCTTTATAAACCAATCAAAACATGTGACTGTGTAGAACATGAAGAACTATGGAACATAATACAACCAAAAAAAGAACAAGGATTCCCATTACACTTAATACAGATCATAAAAATGCTCTATACTGAACACAAAGGCAGCCATAAGAATATGTGACGATACAACTGATTGGTATGATACAGAACAGGGAGAAGTGAGAAGTAACAGCTGCAGCAGGATATAACAATAGGAAATAAAAACATTCAGTTACATGTACCTAATTGTTTTTATTTCCTATAAAACAGGTAGCTAGACAGCATTTCATTTGTTCCCATTATCTGTTTAACTTATATATCCTGGAAACTTCATGAGGAATATTAGAGAAAGGACTACTGACAAGGAACAATACGATCCTGTTGTAATCATCATCACCATTATGTGCCATGCCGATTAGTGTGGGCTGCCATGGTTTGCCATCTCACACGATCACCAGAGTCATGGACCAGGTCTGTGTTCTTGTCCAGATTGTGCCACGTGGCCACCTCCTGGGATGTAGAGATGCCAATACCTTGAGCTCAGGTTCTATACTACACAGGGTGGTCTCCATGGTGAAGTAGTTAGGATGTGTGCCTTGTGCTCCAAAGATTGTGGGTTCATTTCTGGACTCTGTCATTCAATTTACAAGTGCAATTTTCTCACCTGGGGGTTGACGCTCGAGCTACAGTTCATGCTCTGTGTGCCGCTTTCGGCAGGCCACGCTGCAAAATGAGATCATCGTATGGGACAGAACTCTGTGCAATGAAGTTGATTGTCTCACATTTAAAGATGTCTCTCTCCATACATCCCCCCCCCAGCTTTTACTCTTTTTAGGTACCATACTGTATATAGTAAATCAAATCAAATCAACTTTATTAGGGTCACAAATTGGGCGCGCAGGCCCGTCTTACATTCGGCCCTTTCAATCACTCGTCTTTCGTTCATCAAGAGCATTATACATTTACATAGGAAGAAAAATAAACATTGTGAAATGAATGTTGTAAACATAAACAAGGCAAATTACCATGTTATGAGGCCCATCTCCCACCTACCCATACATCACCCCACCCACACACAACCCCACCTACCCACACACACGCACACCAAGGGACACATACATACCCCACCAACTGACCCATCCCCCACCCACACACACTCCCCTCACCTGTTCCCCCAACCAAAACACACTCGCCACCCACAAACATTCCCCATTAACCCACATATCCCACGCTCACCCACATACACATCCTCTCCCCATCCACACCTCAAACCACCCATCCCCCAGTAACAGTATATGAGTCCATATTCAGAAACTGTAACAGTATGTGTACACTAGAAACTATAACAGTATATAGACATTCAACAACTGTAACAGTATATGTACACTCCAAACTGTAACACTTCAGGGGTGGGGGAGTGGTGAGTTGCGTGCGAGAGAGAGAGAGAGAGAGAGAGAGAGAGAGAGAGAGAGAAGAGAGAGAGAGAGAGAGAGAGAGAGAGAGAGAGAGAGAGAGAGAGAGAGAGAGAGAGAGAGAGAGAGAGAGAGAGAGAGAGAGAGAGAGAGAGAGAGAGAGAGAGAAAGTATGAGAGAGAGAGAGTGTGTGAGTGTGTGTATGTATGTATGGTGTGTGTGGGGGGGTGTGGTTTGTGTGTGTGGGGGATGGGGTGGTGTGTGTCTGCGTGCGTGCGTGCGTGTGTGTGTGTGTGTGTGTGTGTGGGGGTGTTACTTGTGTTCAACTTGAGCCTAATCCACACACATGCTAATACCTGTAGTTGCTACTACTAGTGAGTGCACTGGACTGATTTTGTGTGGGGGTTAGCTTTCCCTGAGTGGACACTCAAATCAAATACAAAACAAATCCTGCATAAAACATGCAAAAAGACTCAGTTACAGTAAAAACTAAGGCCCTGTTAAGTGCTGACACTATACATACCCATTTTGTGCACACAGTTGCACAATTCTCTCTCTTTCTTCATCTGATGCAATCAGTGCAAGAAGATTATTCAGCCAATCAAATGGCAGGACAGTTTTCACTTGAGTCACGAGGCTGAGAAATTAAAAGAGAAAACAAAGAACATGAATCCTCCTATTTCCATGAAAACAATGCAGGTGA
This sequence comes from Cepaea hortensis, assembly GCA_963921405.1. Classification (NCBI taxonomy): domain Eukaryota; kingdom Metazoa; phylum Mollusca; class Gastropoda; order Stylommatophora; family Helicidae; genus Cepaea; species Cepaea hortensis. The sequence goes on from OY992876.1 coordinate 204,086,790, forward strand.
ATCTTCTTCTTTCATTTCCCTGAAATAATTTGTCTTTATCTGCAATTTTCTTCTCTTCCTCCTTCTTCTTTCATTCCCCTTAAATAATTTGTCTTTATCTGCAATTTTCTTCTTCTCCTCATCCTTCTTTAAATCACTTGAAATAAATTGTCTATATCTGCAATGTTGTCTCTTGTATACATTTCACTGTATTTTTTAGTTCACTCAGTGGTCTGTACAGTTTATCTTCTCTAGACCAAATTGTTTGCCTTAATATGTTGAATTCGGGGCAGTCTTGAAGTATGTGATCTGCTGTCTGAAGCGCCAATACACATGTGAATGCAGGTGATAAGCTGAGAATTACTTCGTAACACAGAAACAGGCAAAACAAAAATAACTCTATACTACTCCACTTGCATAACAATTGGCATGTGGATGCAAATTAAACCAAAAAGTCAGCTGCATACTTTGTAGATCAGAAACATGTGCGACTTTATGAAGTGATAGAAGAAACAAGATTCTTAATCCAAAAATGCAGAGATCTACCCTTATTCTTCTTCTTCTTCATGGTGGCAGCAGTGGTGGTGGCATCCTCCTCCTCCTCCTTCTTCTTTTGCCTTTGTCTACCATTGAAGCAAAGGCCCTCAACCAACTCCCAGCAAGAAATTCTATCTTTTGTTATCTCCTGCAGCTCCCTCCATATCTTAAATATGGATACTTCTTCTTCTTCTGTTTTCATCCGGATTTTTTTTTCGGATGTGACTGCGTTTTGCCCGTTTACAGCAGAGCTGCGTTCTTGCGCCGTTAGGCCGACACATCCGACTTCTGCGGGCATTTGTTGACCGGGTTAACCTTCCCGGAAATATGGATACTAAAATAAGCACAACTAAATATGTTTTCAGTGCAATCTAACCAATATGGTTTGGGCACAATAGTTTGTCTCCAAGAGTCTGGACAGGAAGCCACAGAGGAAGTGATGAGGGGAAAGACTAACAAGAAAACATAATAATCACAGAAAAAGAAGCCAGCAAATTTAAAATGTTATGGGCATGGTGTAAAAGGGACAGCCAAGAAAAGCAATTACTGGACTGCAACTGCTGCAGCTTTTTTCAAAAGCAAAATTTATGACTACAAAATTATTATTTTGCAACAGGTTTTTTAAGAATAATTTAAAGCAATGCAATGTGACATTTGCTGAAATGAAAATTTATATTAAACAGACAAACAATCAATGTTACAACCAACATAAATTTACAAAGAAAACAATTTACTTGTTGATTCCATCTGCCAATCCTTCATTACATTCTGGTGACAGAATTGTTTCCAAAAGCAAAAACCTGACATCCTTGTTGCTACACAACTGACTGAAGACTGCTGGTCTAAACAGCCCGCCATATTGATTGAAGAGTACAGAAGGAAAAGAAGTACAAGAACAATGATTATGTGAGAACAAATAAATTAAGTAAATGCAACTTTAAAAATGTATGTAGTAAATACTATATAACTTCTTAAAAGAACCAAATGCAGATTCAATATTGAAAGAAGGATAAACAGACAGCTCAAGTTAATAAGATATCAAAGTTGCATAGAGATATGGTGTCTGCCTCATAACTTGAAAAGCATTAGGTTTAGGACCAAATAAGGACAACTTTCTTTAGAGGAACCCTGTGATGATAGTCATACTCATTAAATCCCATCTCCTGATCCATGGGTTGTGGATGAGGCAAGGGTGAAAACAATAGGAGCTTTCATGTGCCTACTACACATGGTTAAACTTCCTCTGCGGTTGGAAATCATATTGAGTAGGCCCTAATGGAAACTGTAATGGCAACAATCCAACACAAACAAAATGACCAACAACAGAGTATTTACTGTACATGCGACTCTGGTGCCTGCAGAGTTTTAGGCTCTGCTCTGGAAAATGTTTAGGCTCTACTACCTGAAGAGGTTAAGACTACTTGCTGGGAAGGTTTAGAGTCTGCCTGCCTGGAGAGGTCTAGGCTCTACTACCTGGAGAAGTTTAGACTGTGCTATCTGTAGAGGTTTGGCTCTACTACCTGGAGAAGTTTAGGCTTTGGTTGCTGGAGAGATCAAGGCTCTGATATCTGGAGAGATTTAGGCTCGGTTACCTGGAAAGGTTTAGGCTCTGCTACCTGGAGAGATGTAGGCTCTGCTGATAATTAGGTTCTGCTACCTGAAGAGTTTAGACTGCTACCGGGAGAGGTTTAGGCTCTACTACCGGGAAAGGTTTAGGCTCTACTACCGGGAAAGGTTTAGGCTCTGCTACCTATAGGTTTAGGCTCTGGTACCAGGAGAGGTTTAGGCTCTGTTACCTGAAGAGGTTCAGGTTCTGGTGTCAGGAGAGGTTTACAATTTGGTAGATAGAGAGGTTTAAAATCTGGTGCCAGGAGGGGTTTTGAAACTGTCCACAAGACACCACATGAGTCAGTTTTGTGTCTTAATGACCGTCTAGGTTACTGAAGGTAAATGTTTTTATTATGTCGGGTCAAAGTTTTGCACATATACAAGAGACTGCTATATAAAGTCAAGTCAAGTCAAAGTGAGCATGTAAACTGTGTAATTCTTGTATGGAGTCAGGCCACAGTGATCCATATATACTAGGCAACTGTTTAATGAAGTGGTGATGCTGTGACCTGGTATCAAACCAATCATTTTAGCCGCACAAGATTAACCATCATCATCTGTGACATGCCGGTAAACGTAGGCGGCCATGTTTCCCCATCTTACATGATCACTAGATATTTACTTCTCTGCCTTCCCTTGTTTTGTTTTTCCCTCGATCTTGCCAGTTGTCATCAAGTTCTCCTGTTTATTTCTTCTCATAATGTACCTAAAAAAACTTGACTGTCTAATATCTAATTTCTCTAATCATTTTGCGGCTTTCATTTGCCCCCTGTAAGACTTGCTCATTGGTTTTTCTGTCTGCCCATGGTATTCTTTACATTTTCCTCAGAAACCACATCTTCACTGCCATTAGATGTTTTTCAGCTTGCTTTGCTCCTTGTCAACCAAGCTGGCCACACACAAGAACACCCCAATAAAAAGTTAACAACTAATCAGCTGACAACTATATTATCATACCTCGCCGTTGTTGTTAGGGAGATCATGGCCTGCTTGAAGTACCTCAGGATGTATGCTGATGGAGGTTTTGAGCAGAGGCAGCAGAGCTTGATGATATCAACTGGCTTGATGGTCGCCCAAATCTCACCACAAAATTCACTAGTTTTCACTGGAGCCATCTCAAACAAGCTTGCAATGACAAAAAAAGCATAATTGTTAATGAAAAAGACTGTCATTTACTACACTTCCCGTCAGTGATAAGTTCTCATAATGAATTATGTCGATGAGAGAATGCAGACAAGACAATTATAATTTGAGCTGTATAATGTTAAAGCTGAAGGTGGTTGTATGCAACATCTAAAATTAGCTACTTCTATTGGATTCTATTGAATCTTATGGAAGGCTTCCATCAGTGATAAGTTCTCATAATGAATTATGTAGATAAGAGAATACAGACACAAAAATTATCATTTGAGCTGTATAATGTTAGTTAGTTAGTTAGTCGACAGATCATCCTCATTGCACATCGAACCATTCAGTCCATAAGTGCTCGGATCCCCTCCTCAGCAAATCCCGCAGCGTGTAGCCGCTAACAACGCCAGTTCTGTGTTGGTTTATCAATCTTCTTTGGCTTCCTGCATAGTGTTCTTGTTTGGCCACCCCTCTTTTCTTCTTCTTCTGCGTTCATCCTGATTTTTTTTTCCGGACGTGACTGCGTTGTGCCTGTTTACAGTAGAGCTGCGTTCTTGCGCCGTTAGGCCGACACATCCTACTTCTGCGGGCATTTGTTGACCGGGTTAACCTTCCCGGACCCCTCTTTTAATTTGCTGTTCTCGCAGTCTGGCCATGGTTGTAGATTCACAGTCATCACTTGGTTCACGCAAAAGTCTTACTTCTCGTAGAGCATTCAGAATGTCAGCCTGGTCCATGGCGCGTCCACAGTAGCCTCACCTGCGAGCTTGTCAGCCCGCTCATTTCCTTGTACTCCCGCATGCCCAGGCATGAAGATTAAACTAATCTTTGCCAGCCGAGACCGCTCCAGAAGCAGCAACCATTCTCTTCGGTATAATGCTAAATCTTAAGATGATAAAACTGGTTGTTTACAACATCTGAAATTAGCTTCTTCTATTGGTTTCTTGGTGAATCTCCTGGAAGGCCGAGGTTTAACTCTTATCCAATGCATTGATGTTTGTGTCATTTCAACCCTGAAACGGGCTTATATCTATCAAAATTAGATTGGTGTATAGACTCGGTAGCAAAATGCCATTTCTATGGATGCTGTGCCGCTAAGCTCACCTTCCACTATCCAAGCTCAGAATCCAGAGGGGTTTTTAAAAGAGGAAGGTTTGAAAGCAGCGGGTCAACTTCATTGCAGCAGGTTTGATCTCATTTGGTTCGGTTTTTTTCCTCAGAGCGATGTGCCAAAAGCATCACACAGAGCATGATCTTTGTAGCTCCAGCGATGACCTCCAGAAGTCTCAGAGAAAACTGCACTCATGAACCAAATGACAGTCCGGATACGAACCCACAACCTTCAAAGAACAAGGCAGGTGGCTTAACCACTAGGCCATGGAGAAAAACAGGCAACAAGCCTCTAAACACAGGTGAAAAGGCAATAAAATTATTGATTATGTGCTTTTAAGGCTGTCAAATGTAAAAGCCCATGCATATGCTTCACTTCTTTGCTTCTCCATTATGCTGTGAGTTAAGCAAACAAGCCATCGAGCATGTGCTACAGGGCCGAGCTCAGAATAGAAAACTCAGAAACCTATACTAGCCCATTGGAGGTCAGCATGGCTGAATGGATAAGAGTGCTTGTTCTTAAACAGTCGGAGTGCTGATGCCGAGGTAATGGATTCAACCCTTACAATGGTCAGTTGGACTGAAATGTTGACTTCTCGTCACTGACTTGGGGAGGTAAAGTCAAGAGTGGGTTCACCTGATGGCGAAGGACATTGGTATTAGAGAAAACCAGTCGGCATACAAAAATCAGTCCAGTGCACTAGAGTAGCATATGTATGGACCCCGAGTTCTTCTTCTTCTTCTTCTGCGTTCATCCGGAGTTTTTTTTCGGACGTGATTGCGTTGTGCCTGTTTACAGTAGAGCTGCGTTCTTGCGCCGTTAGGCCGACACATCCGACTTCTGCGGGCATTTGTTGACCGGGTTAACCTTCCCTGGGTGCTTGAGTTCAAAGCGAGATAACGCAAAAATAAAACAAAACCATAAATAGTAATTACACATTACAATTCAAATTACTCTGTGAATATGTGTGCTGTATATCTCAGCTTGAAGGATTTATCTAATTACTTTAGTTTATGTTGTGTGATTTCTGCAGTATGTACCTGACAAGATGCAGCGAAATATGCTTGGCAATAAATCATGCAATATATTGTGTGTGTGTTCGTTATTCAAATTACGCATTATGATAAATATGATAGTAGTGACAAACAGGTTTTTCTGAACCCTCACAGACAAACAGAATGTTGTATCACAAGAGTTTTTGTTTCTGCATACCTGTAGATATGTCCCAGCAGAGCTGACTGGTTTGGCAAGATGCCTGATCTTAAATAATCTATGGCAGAGCCAATCTGCTTGTCTGCCAAGATACTGCTGACAATGTCCCCTCTGCCTTTCTCTGCAAACAGTTGGAAAATATAAAGTGCTGGTTAGCTTTGCAAAATTACAATTACACAAAATATAGAGTGTTATGATGACAAGCCTTCATCAGCAAATAGCAATCAGAAAAAATTAATGACTTACACAGAATGGACATTAAAGTAACTACATTAAGGCACAATATTATGGAACCAAGTGATATTTTTTTAAGCAAGCAGAATGAAATGAAATATATACCATGTTTCCCCCAAAATAAGACCGGGCCTTATTTTAATTTTAGCTTTAAAGATCCACTAGGGATAATTTTCGGGGGATGTCTTATATTTTATTTTTTTTCAGATACAAAAATATACATTTATTCAGGTACAAATTTCTACATTTATTCAAATACAGTCATGTCATCTTTTTCTGAAACATCGTAATAACTCACCAAATCAAGTGTGCACAGGTGGAATCTGTACTCTGACTGGTCATTCGGCAGCAAGTCTCTAATTCTAGCTGACAATCTTAACTAGGGTTTATTTTAGGGGTAGGTCTTATATTAAAAACATCCTGAAATATCGTGCTAGGGCTTAATATAGGGCTAAGTCTTATTTTTGGAGAAACACAGTTGTACCTAACTCACAGGCTCCAATGCCTTTCTCTTTAATGGTATATAACTGTATAATGAATGAACCAACTGTATAATGAAAGGAACAACTGTATAATGAAAGGAACAACTGTATAATGAAAGGAACAACTTTATAATGAAAGGAACAATTGTATAATGAAAGGAACAACTGTATAATGAAAGGAACAACAGTATAATGAAAGGAACAACTGTATAATTAAAGGTATAATGAAAGAATTATCATGCAAAGAATGAGGAAGAAGATACAACCTGAAATAGGGGAAGAACAGTGCGGGTTTGTGGAAGGAAAGGGTACAGTAAATGCTGTGTATATGCTGCGAACAGTTATTGAACGTGCTATAGAAGTAAACAAGGATATACATCTTTGCTTTATTGACTATACAAAGGCTTTTGATAGCATTAGACATGTCAGCATGGTGGATATGCTTGCAGATCTACAAATTGATGGGAAAGACATTAGACTTATAAAAAAACATATATTGGAAACAACAAGCTGCAATAAGGATTGATAATGAAGTGGGACAGTATCAGCCAATTAAGAGAGGTGTTAGGCAGGGATGTGTGATGTCTCCAGATCTTTTTTCCCTGTACAGTGAAAATATTTTCAGAAATGTAGAGGATATAAATGGAATCAGCATTGGAGGACGAAACATCAATAACATTAGATATGCAGATGATACAGTATTAATTGCAGACAATGCACAGGACCTGCAACAATTAGTAGATGCGGTTGTTGTACACAGTGAGCAACTGGGGTTAGAATTAAATTGTAAAAAGACTCAGGTTATGGTCGTCAGTAGGAAGGAAGAAGTGCCACAATGTAATATACAAGTAAATGGAAATATTCTTCAACAAGTGAATCGGTACAATTATCTTGGAACAGTTATAACATCTGATGGGAGATGCCTTGAAGAGATTAGAACAAGAATCGCCATGGCGAAAGTAGCCTTTAGCAAGATGAAAAACATTCTGACCAATAAAAAGATGTCAATTGAAACAAGAAAAAGAGTTGATTATGTGGTTGTTTCGGGATTTGAAATTTAAATATTGAGCACAACCCACTACTGGCAACGCTGATCGTATTCTGGTATAAAAGAGTGTTGAGGGGATACATAGAGCCTGTTCTTTTGTATGGATGTGAAACTTGGACAATGAGCAGTCAAGCTGAAAAGCATCTGATGGCTGCAGAAATTTGGTTTCTGAGGAAAATGCAAAGAATACCATGGACAGACAGAAAAACCAATGACCAAGTACTACAGGAGACAAATGAACATCGTAAACTGATTAGAGAAATTAGACGTAGACAGTCAAAATTTTTTGGACATGTTATGAGAAGAAATGGATTGGAGAACTTAGTGACAACTGGCAAGATCGAGGGGAACAGACCAAGAGGAAGACCGAGAGGAAAATACCTGGATGGCTTGGCCACATGGCATGGACAAGACAGGAACACTGAGCTGATCCACGACACTGGTGATCGAGTGAAATGGCGAGTCATGACCGCCCACGCTTTCCGGCATGGCACATGATTGATTGATTGATAATGAAAGGAACAACTGCATAATGAAAGGAACAACTGTATAATGAAAGAACAACTGTAAAATGAAAGGAACAGCTGTAAAATGAAAGGAACAACTGTATAATGAAAGGAACAACTGTAAAATGAAAGGATCAACTGTATAATGAAAGGACCAGCTGAACAATGAAAGGAACAACTGTACAATGAAATAAACAACTGTATCATGAAAGGAACAACTATATCATGAAAGGAATAACTATATAATGAAAAGAACAACTGAATAATGAAAGAAACAACTGTATATTTAAAGGAAATCCAATGGCAATTCTACAATAAAAAAGTTAGTAGCATATCCTATACAGGACGTAGCAGTCAACTGCAACATTTTTTGGTTGTTTGTGATTCCTGGGCATGTTTTACAGTCAGTAGTTTGCCATTGCTCTCTGAGTGACCGGCACTCATAACATTGTATTAAAAACCAACGCAAGGTGGTCTGCTCTCAAATCGCCCGCAGCTGGTCCGCAAAGCCAAATGGGTAAGAACGCATGTTCTTAAACATCCGTTGTTCTGATGCCAAGGTAAGTGGTTCAACCCCTACACACATCATTATCATAGCTGAACTAAAATGCTGACCTGTCGTCCTTGACTTGGGGACGTAAATTACAAGTACCTCTGAAGTTGGAGTGGGTTCGCCTGATGGTGAGGGACACTGTTAAGAGGGAAAGCTAATCTACATGCAAAATTAAGTCCATCACTACTATAAACAGTGTGTATGGGCCACGCTTGAGTTCAAAGCGAGCGAGCGCCAAAAAAAAAATTGCCCTCAGCTGTGATTTGAACGTGGTATGCGAGATTATGAACTGCATTTGGATCCTTATCACCACAGAGCCAGTATTCTACAATAAGGGTGTAAAGTATCACATATATCAAGTCATGACATAACAAGGTGGGGTGAACAGTTCCCGTCCCCACCCTTTATTACCCAGACAATACTTCTGCTCATTCTTCTTCATTATCATCATCATTGCTGCAGCTGCTTCATTATCTTGTGATAGCTGTCTTTGAAATTTTCACTATCAGGCAGGTTCTCACGATTAATTCGTTTTTGTTTTCTGTGGAAATCCTCTTGTGTTCCACATAAAAGCTAGTCTCAGAGCAGATACTGCCACTGAGGTGTGAAGTTTCAAGTCTTCACCTATTCTAAGCCATGACATATGAGGTGGGAATGGCCAGTTTTCTTCCCCTTCATCATTCCTTCCCAGACAATTTCTAAATTCTGACAATTGTCTGGTACCCATTTTAATTAAGCCGAGATGACCCCAGAGCTGTACGGGTAGGTAAAAAATCATCCTGCCCCTACCGGGGATCAAACCCTCACCAGTGTCTTGGTGGGCAAACACACTAACCACTCGGCCACATTGGCTGAATTTGTTTTTAGAGCCTGGAATTTACTGTTTACTCAGTGAACCAGTATAGTTTCCTTAGCTCACTGTACACACGGCAATCCTACCGAGCACGTTCAGCAATCTCCTTGCTTAGCCCACAAACTCATTCTGGTGAAGCTGAAAGATGAAGCCTAACTACTTAGCAATAAGCCTGACTAGTCAAAGTGACTTACCTCTACAACACAGAACAAAGCTGGCCCAGGCAATGAACATGCTACTCTTCTGTTTTTCCAGTGCCTGTTTGATTTTCTCGTAGTCTAGAGCAAAGAAGTACTGACGAATAAACAAAGCCATGCTGATATCGTGTTTCAATGCTTCATTCTCTTGCCAACTTACTGGCTGGTTTTTGCAAGAACAAAGTTTTAATTTGTTGTCATGCACTGGTGGGTTTTTGCTCTTTCTCTCAAGAAGGGAAAAGGTGCTACTTAAAGATGAACTATCATATTGCTGTTTGATATCATTCTGACTAACTTCTGTAGCTGTCTGATTACTTTCAGCTGCGTTTTCATTCAAAGGACCCTGCTTCCCATCTGTACTTAGATTCTTCCTACTGTGCTGATGAGGGCTATGATCAGACAATGAAATGTCTTGATCAGGAAATAAAGACATGAGACAAGCACAGTCTGGACTGAATAGTTCATAAACAGTGGCTGGTAAAACTGCTCGCACAAAACTTCTCAAATGTACTTCCTCCGTAAATTTGAAATGACGAAGGATGTCCCCAGTGGCTCCACTCACAAAACACATGGTTGTAAGGGTTCTAATTACATCCAGATGCTTGGTGGGCAGTTGAAATGGGTCATTACAATTTATGACATCAACCCAGTATGTGGGTGTCAGACTGTTGTATTGAGAATTAGACAATTCTGAAGGCAATGACTGTGTAAATTTAACATGTGATTCACTAGGAGATGCACCAGCAACACTTGAGGTAATATTCTCATTTCCATGTGATGTCAATAAATTAGAATCTCCAAACAATATACCATTACTTGATTTATAAATGAGATGCTTCTCATTGCTGAGTTCATGACCTTCAAGGTTAGTGTCAGTTTCTTCATTACTTCCACCATTTTTTGACTCAGGGTTAATTAATCGTTTCTCATTCAGCTGCATCTCACTCTTTCTCTTCATTAACTCTTCATGGTAACGATACAATGCAAAGTTCAATTCTGCTGCCCAGTCATTCAGAATTTTCTGCAGCATCACTGGTCTGACAACAGCAGAAGAACTTCTCATCTGTGTCTGAATATCCAAAGCAAAGATGTAAAGAGATGAAGTTCTTGCCGCAAACACTGCAAAACTTTTGGCACTAGCAATTTTCTCTGTGTCAGTAGGTTCATCCGGTTGTTCTGCATATTGCGCTTGTATGCTGATACCATCTTTTGCTGACCTTTCACGCTGAAAGAAACAAGGCAACTGCAATTAGTAAGTAATATATTTAAGTCATTTGTAACATTTGAAAATACAATATTCATTAACAAGAAAAGTTCCGGAAATTAATTTTATTCCTCCAGAATATCTCAAAAAAGTAACTTTCTTTCTGCCTGAATATCTCAGAAAGTAACTTTATTCCTGCCAGAATATCTAAGAAAGTAACTTTATTCCTGCCAGAATATCTCAGAAAGTAACTTTATTCCTGCCAGTATATATCAGAAAGTAACTTTATTCTTGCCAGTATATGTAAGACAGTAACTTTAATCTTGTCAAAATATCTAAGAAAGCAACTTTATTCCTGCAAGTATATCTCAGAAAGTAACTACTTTATTCTTGCCAGTATATCTAATAAAGTAACTTTATTCCTACCTGAATATCTCAGAAAGTAAATTTATTCCTGCCAGTATATATCAGAAAGTAACTTTATTCTTGCCAGTATATGTAAGACAGTAACTTTAATCTTGTCAAAATATCTAAGAAAGCAACTTTATTCCTGCAAGTATATCTCAGAAAGTAACTACTTTATTCTTGCCAGTATATCTAATAAAGTAACTTTATTCCTACCTGAATATCTCAGAAAGTAAATTTATTCCTGCCAGTATATCTAACAAAGTAACTTTATTTATGTCTGAATATCTTAGAAAGTAACTTTATTCCTGCCAGTATATCTCAGAAAGTAAATTTGTTCTTGCCAGTATATCTAAGAAAGTCATTATATCTAAGAAAGTACCTTTATTCCTGCCAGAATAGCTAAGAAAGTAACTTTATTCATGCCAGAATGACTCAGAAAGTAACTTTATTCCTGCCGGTATATCTCAGAAAGTAACTTTATTCTTGCCAGTATTCTAATAAAATACTTTATTCCTGCCTGAATATCTCAGAAAGTAACTTTATTCCTGCCAGTATATCTAATAAAGTACGAGGGTGAGTCAGTAAGTAAGACACACAGTTCTGTGGGATGAAAGGTAAATGTAGTTGGTGTTTTCAACAGTGTCATTAGGTGACAGCAACATCAAACTTTATATTCCCGTTCGTCAGGTGATGCTATGTGTCTCATGCGCATGCGCATAAACAAAATGGCGACTGTACTTACGGAGTGTACAACCAAAGAGCAACGTGCTGTTGTGCATTTTTTTTGTGGGCAAAAGGACTGCCTGCAAAGGCCATTCATAAGGAAATGCTTCCTGTTTGTGCTGACAAATGTTTGTCCCATAAAGCGGTTCATAGCTGGGTAGAAAATTTTCTCAAGGACATGAATCACGCCGAAGTTGAATGTCAAGTGAAAACTTGGTTTAGAAAACAGAGTATGCAGTTCTATGCAGCTGGTTTGGGAGGACTGATAAAACAATGGGATAAGTGCATCAATGTTGGCTGAAATTATGTTGAGAAATAAAGGGATAATGTATGTATAAAAATAAACTGGTTTCAAATTATCATATTTAGTTATTTTTCTACAGCCATTTGTGACTTACTTATTGACTTCCCCGCATACCTTTATTCCGGCCTGAATATCTTAGAAAGTAACATTATTCCTGCCTGAATATCTCAGAAAGTAACTTTATTCCTGCCAGAGAGGTACATTATCGGATAAAGTGTCTTCCCGATTGATGTGGATGATCAAGCTTCTCTACAACTCGTGACCTCCAACAAGACTCAGTATGTTTCACACGGGATAAACATAATGGTGGCTTCCGTCACCTTCTGCCAGTGTCTGTATGGTTTGACTTCAATAAACTTTGTCTAAAATCACAGACCCTGCAAGGCCGCAGAGAGGAGAGTTATGTAAGCTGTCTCATACCTATCAAAGGCTGTATGATGTCTTGTGCTCACCAAAGGCCACGAGACAGAGTTCTGAGGTATTTAATAGAGATAACTACCCCACCAGCTCCACTTCTGTCAATAACTACAGTCTGTGTTTGTTATATGTATTCAACATATTTGCAGCTAACCTCTATATCTAGAGATGACCATTTGCCACATGATGAAGTGCCTAGTAGTAGGTTCAACTCCCACCCAAGAGCATGTTAAAGTGCTGCATGATAAAACATTGCCCCAGCAGACAAAACAGGAACACAGACATGTTACAAACAGAACGTCATGTCACATAACCTTATGAAAAAAACATCACACCTGAAGCAAACCACTAAACAAATCAATAAGAATAAGAGTATTCCTGACTTCCAAGGTGCTGACATCATCTGGCAGAGGACTGATGAGAACAAGGGCAAAACCCTCTTCGAACGCTATCTAGAGCAGAGCAACTAGATAGACATGAAATCTTGCCAAGGAGGTCAATTCAGATAGGTGCAAGGCCCAGAACATTTCGGATGAAGACACAGTGACAGTGAAAGAAATCAAGGCTCTGCTTCAACGATCAAAAAACAGCACTCCAGGGCCAGATGGCATAAAATATGATGACATCAATAGGTGTACCGACAACGAGCCAGAGAAACTAGCAGACATGTACAACAACAGTATAGGGTAGTGCTAGCTCCAAGGAGGAGTGGTTACACAGCTATCTGATTCCCTTGCCGAAGCCTGGCAAAGACCACACAAAAATTCAGGGATACCGGATAATAACCATGAAAAATACAATTGGCAAGCCGCTGGAGAAGTTACTTGCCAGAAAAACATCAAGCCAGCTAGAGAGGCATGGTTGTTTCCCACCTAATCTTGGAGGGTACCATCCAAAAAGAGAAACCTGGACCAATGCAGCAGTTTTTGCCCATGATGTCTATGAAGGTTTCCACTCAGACAGTGAAACATGTGCTGCAGTGATTGATCTTGAGGATGCCTACAACAGAGTACTGTTGGATTTTTTAATGTTTCAGCTTCTTGAACTCAAGATAAGTCCATTCCTCCTTAGTTGGATCGCTGCAGCCCTCTTCCAACGGAAAGTAGTTCTTAGATGTGGCAGTTGGACTTCGGAACCAACAATATATCCTGGCCTACCACAGAGATCACCATTATCTCCGGTGCTGTTCAACGCCTACACTGTGAGAATCACCAGCGAGCAAATCATAGGTAAGGGGAGAACATTGTTGTATGCAGACGATGTTTTAGTGCATCGTCAGGATAAGGATAGAGATCAGGTTGCTGTGGAACTACAAACTGAAATCAATCGCATAAGCACTTGGTGTGTTGAAGCTGGGGCAATGATCAACCCAACAAAGGCAACACCCCAACGCCAACTGTAAATCTGGGTTCAGAGATGGTGGAAAGAACGCAGGTAATGAATTACCTGGGGATACGATTTGATCGAAGCCTAGCTTATACTGAGCACGTAGAATAGGTGATAACAAAGGCCAAGCGGCATTTGGCTGTGATGCGGGTGAATGTGGCGGTAAACTGTGAGCAGCGCCATCTATGTCTTCTTTATGAGGGTCTGGTCCTTATGTTTTCAAGTATGCAATCGCGATACTGACTCTCAGCCATAAGCAGATAGAATGGATGGAAAGCAAAAAGAAAGGATGGAAAGGGTACAGAACGAAGCTATGCACATTATTCTTGGATGTACAAGAGATACAGCATGCAGGGCGATGCGCTACCTTCTTGATTTTCCAACCATTAGGGACAGAATACAAATTTACTAAGCACGTGTGTATCTCAGAGTCAACGCTAACACACAACATCCACTGCATAGTGAGATTAAGAAGGTAAAGGGCTGCACGTTAAAAGGAGGAAAGTCGTGGATGGGTCAAGCCGAAGACATTCTTCAGCAGGTGTGTTCACTTGAGGACTTAGAATCTGGCAAGGAGTGGGTACAAGTGCCAACAGACTTCTGTATGTCCTTTTCAGTATGCATCAAACTAGACAGGAGATGCAGACAAGAAAATCCAGCTACTGTGGAGGCGGAAGTACAGGCTCTGATCTTCGAGAATTCTTTCAGGCTCTGATCTTCGAGAATTCTTTAGAGGATGATGCTGTCATTTACACAGATGGGTCAGTCATCCGAGGAGTTCAGAGGCCTTTACGGCTCAGGCCGGAGGGAAAAGTGTGAAGGAAGAGTCTGGCGCTTTTGCTTTGACCACAAGCAGTTTGACTATGGAAGTCATGGCAGTAAGTAAAGCAATAACATGGCTCAAGACACAGACATTCAATCTGGCATGTGTCCTTAATGTCTCAATGAGTATGCACAGGAGGATAGAGATGAGGTGGGTCCGAGGAGAGTGGCTGCTGTCTCTGGAGCGGTCTCGGCTGGCAAAGATTAGTTTCATCTTCGTACCAGGGCATGCGGGTGTACAAGGGAACGAGCAGGGTGTACAAGGGAATGAGCAACTGACAGGCTTACAGGTAGGGTTACTGTGGAAGGCGGACGAGCCATGGACCAGGCTGACATTCTGAATGCTCTACGAGAAGTAAGTCGTTTACGAGAACCAAGTGATGACTGGGAATCTACAACCATGGTCAGGTTGCGAGAACAGCAAGTTAAAAGAGGTGTGGCCATACAAGAACACTATGCAGGAAGCCAAAGAAGAGTAATAAAGCAACACAGAACTGGTGTCGTGAGCCGCTACACGCTGCGGGATTTGCTGAGGAGGGGATCCGAGCACTTATGGACTGGATGGTTCGATGTGCAATGAGGATGATGTGTTGACTAACTAACTAACTAGACAAATCAGGAACAAACAACCGGAAAGATTTGTGGAAAGAGAGAGATAAGGAAGACAGGGAGAGAAGATTCTTGACAGCCCTGTATCATGGCATGGATGGGTGTCAGTGCACAAACTGATATATACTGTTAGAGATTGTAAGACGGGGATAGCACGATTGCCCTAGCAAGTCGGCAAAGAATCTGATGATCAAGATGATTTACGGAACTGAAGGAAGAGAGAGAGGGAAGAGGTAGAGAAGAAGCAATAGAGGAGGAGGGTAAATTCAAACAAATGTCAACCGTACCTGCAGAGTAGAAATGACTGGGGGTGTTGCGGAGTTTGAAGACTTGTTGAGTGGGTTCTTCTCTTTGAATGTCTTGATCAGCGACTTGGTCTGAGTCTTCAGTTTTAAAGAAAGTCTGCCAGAAACAAATGGTATTGAGAGAGTATTTTTATTTTCAATACAACCCTACCTTACTGCCAGCATGTATATTTTATATCACATACTTATGAATGATACTTATATTCACATAATTCCTTTGAGATGCCATGGCATAGTGGTCAGTGCACTTGAAAGTCAAGACAATGGTCAAAGTTAAATCCTCAGCAGAGGAAAGATTACTCATTTCCAGCCAGTATGCTTTGGGGGTAAATCCAGTCTCACAAAAAGTTTCAGAATGTTCTGGAAATTATTTGGGAAGGATATATGATGAATGAGAAATGGAACTGGCCTCCCCACCTCATATACCATGGCCTAGAATATGCGAAGGCCTAAGACTTGACACCCCAATGGCTGTATCTGCTATGGGACTACCTTTACTTTTACGTTAATAATCCCTTCAAGTGTTGACTGGCTAATTACTGAAGTCATCAGTGTAGACTGGCTAATTACTGAAGCCATCAGTGTTGACTGGCTAATTACTGAAGCCATCAGTGTAGACTGGCTAATTACTGAAGCCACCAGTGTTGACTGGCTAATTACTGAAGCCATCAGTGTAGACTGGCTAATTACTGAAGCCACCAGTGTTGACTGGCTAATTACTGAAGCCATCAGTGTAGACTGGCTAATTACTGAAGCCACCAGTGTTGACTGGCTAATTACTGAAGCCATCAGTGTAGACTGGCTAATTACTGAAGCCACCAGTGTTGACTGGCTAATTACTGAAGCCACCAGTGTTGACTGGCTAATTACTGAAGCCATCAGTGTAGACTGGCTAATTACTGAAGCCACCAGTGTTGACTGGCTAATTACTGAAGCCACCAGTGTTGACTGACTAATTACTGAAGCCATCAGTGTATGACTGGCTAATTACTGAAGCCACCAGTGTTGACTGGCTAATTACTGAAGCCATCAGTGTAGACTGGCTAATTACTGAAGCCACCAGTGTTGACTGGCTAATTACTGAAGCCACCAGTGTTGACTGGCTAATTACTGAAGCCACCAGTGTTGACTGACTAATTACTGAAGCCATCAGTGTATGACTGGCTAATTACTGAAGCCACCAGTGTTGACTGGCTAATTACTGAAGCCACCAGTGTTGACTGGCTAATTACTGAAGCCACCAGTGTTGACTGGCTAATTACTGAAGCCACCAGTGTTGACTGGCTAATTACTGAAGCCACCAGTGTTGACTGGCTAATTACTGAAGCCACCAGTGTTGACTGGCTAATTACTGAAGCCATCAGTGTATGACTGGCTAATTACTGAAGCCACCAGTGTATGACTGGCTAATTACTGAAGCCACCAGTGTTGACTGGCTAATTACTGAAGCCACCAGTGTTGACCAGCTAATTACTGAAGCCACCAGTGTTGACTGGCTAATTACTGAAGCCATCAGTGTAGACTGGCTAATTACTGAAGCCACCAGTGTTGACAAGCTAATTACTGAAGCCACCAGTGTAGTCTGGCTAATTACTGAAGCCACCAGTGTTGACAAGCTAATTACTGAAGCCACCAGTGTTGACTGGCTAATTACTGAAGCCACCAGTGTTGACTGGCTAATTACTGAAGCCATCAGTGTAGACTGGCTAATTACTGAAGTCACCAGTGTTGACTGGCTAATTACTGAAGCCATCAGTGTAGACTGGCTAATTACTGAAGCCACCAGTGTTGACTGACTAATTACTGAAGCCATCAGTGTATGACTGGCTAATTACTGAAGCCACCAGTGTTGACTGGCTAATTACTGAAGCCACCAGTGTTGACTGGCTAATTACTGAAGCCACCAGTGTTGACTGGCTAATTACTGAAGCCACCAGTGTTGACTGGCTAATTACTGAAGCCACCAGTGTTGACTGGCTAATTACTGAAGCCACCAGTGTTGACTGGCTAATTACTGAAGCCATCAGTGTATGACTGGCTAATTACTGAAGCCACCAGTGTATGACTGGCTAATTACTGAAGCCACCAGTGTTGACTGGCTAATTACTGAAGCCACCAGTGTTGACCAGCTAATTACTGAAGCCACCAGTGTTGACTGGCTAATTACTGAAGCCATCAGTGTAGACTGGCTAATTACTGAAGCCACCAGTGTTGACAAGCTAATTACTGAAGCCACCAGTGTAGTCTGGCTAATTACTGAAGCCATCAGTGTTGACAAGCTAATTACTGAAGCCACCAGTGTTGACTGGCTAATTACTGAAGCCACCAGTGTTGACTGGCTAATTACTGAAGCCATCAGTGTAGACTGGCTAATTACTGAAGTCACCAGTGTTGACTGGCTAATTACTGAAGCCATCAGTGTAGACTGGCTAATTACTGAAGCCACCAGTGTTGATGAGCTAATTACTGAAGCCACCAGTGTTGACTGGCTAATTACTGAAGCCATCAGTGTAGACTGGCTAATTACTGAAGCCACCAGTGTTGACTGGCTAATTACTGAAGCCACCAGTGTTGACTGGCTAATTACTGAAGCCATCAGTTTAGACTGGCTAATTACTGAAGCCACCAGTGTTGACTGGGTAATTACTGAAGCCATCAGTGTAGACTGGCTAATTACTGAAGTCATCAGTGTAGACTAGCTAATTACTGAAGCCACCAGTGTTGACTGGCTAATTACTGAAGCCACCAGTGTTGACTGGCTAATTACTGAAGCCATCAGTGTAGACTGGCTAATTACTGAAGCCACCAGTGTTGACTGGCTAATTACTGAAGCCATCAGTGTAGACTGGCTAATTACTGAAGCCACCAGTGTTGACTGGCTAATTACTGAAGCCATCAGTGTATGGCTGGGGTCTGTAATGGAAGCAAAGAATAGTAATACTGTTAATTAATGTGAGGACCAGCTGGCAAACAATGTGCCATGACTCAAAAGTAGTCAATAGAGAGTTAAAGTAAAAAGCGACAGTGGTGAATTATATTAACAGGACCAGAGAGGGTTCAAACATCGGTGACGGGTAAACAGTAACTAAAGACAACACACCTTGTGAAAAGTGCTCATAGGTGAGTCACTTTTCACGGTCTAGTGTACAAACTAGACTTTCATTTTGAAATGCACCAATATAAGTGGAAAGAAGCATAGAAGGGACAATATCATCAAAGTAGTATGGACTCAGCTGGTTGAAACCAATGAGTCTCCGACACTAGTTGAACTACATGAGAGTAAAGCCTGACCAAGAATGTTGATGATGCCAAGGCAAGAGAGGAGTGTATACAACCAACACCTCATGGGAACAGTGAGTACAACGAATGAGCAAACTTTATTTTCAAAGGAGCACACATTCGGCTTTTCCATTCACTCATCTTGCATACATCAATTATCTATTGTGCATGTTAGATTCACATAGATTTTTAAAAAAAACATTGTCAAATGAAAGTTGTGAACATAAACAATGCATATTACCATGTTATGAGACAGGCAATATAGATATTGTGAGATGACTGCTACATCGGAGAACTGAGTTCTCATGGAAAATACCAATGTGTGGGGATGTTGACAGTGATAACATAACATAACAGGAACACTGTAACCTGCTGTACAAACAAGGTGACTATCAATATTTGGCTTTTTTTTTTTTTGCACTCGCTCGCTTTGAATTCAAGCATAGTCTATATATGGACTGAATTTTGCATGTGTATTAGCTTTCCCTATTACCAGTGTCCCTCGCCATCAGTCGAACCCACTCTGACTTCATAGGTACTTGTAATTTACATCGCCAAGTCAAAGACGAAAAGTCAACTTTTTAGTCCAACTGACCGTTGTTAAGGTTGAAACCCCTACCTCAGCAACATCACACCAGATGTTAAAGAACGAGCGCTCGTATATATTCAGCCATGCTGACCTCATGATATATATTAACACAGAAGTGTTACACTCTCATAGAAAATACAGGATGTATTTTTAATGACTGTCAGGTTTTTTAAAATATTGCCATTCCAAGTTTTGTATTTACCTTTTATGTTGCATGAGTTCACAGAGAGTGAATACAAAACTTGGAATGGCAATATTTTCAAAAACCCCACAGCCATTAAAAATACACCCTATATCATTTATTTGTTAAAATGTCATACCCATCTTTGAATGCTGACAGTGACGCCCTTGGCGAACCAACTGACAGGAAGTGTTCTCCAGATACCGAAAGCGGGCTGCCAGATGGAGAGTCCTGGTGCAAACCTGCAAGCATGTCGTCACTACTAGCTGAGCGATGGGCAGCATTCAGTCTGTCTATCAGAGGAGGGATAACCTCATGCTGCCGCTCACCATGATATGACGAAGAGGATGATTTTCTTGATACTAGTTTTCCTTTACAACAAAAATAACAACTGTTATATTTACATTATAAAATATATCTAAACAATGTATTTCCTTAGTTAATAACCTCATGCTGCCGCTCACCATATGACTTGACAAAGAGGATGATTTTCTTGATACTAGTTTTCCTTTACAACAAAAATAACAACTGTTATATTTACATTATAAAATATATCCAAACAATGTATTTCCTTAGTCAATTTCAACACAGAAGCCACAAAACATATGTTGCACAATTTATTGCTCCCAGCCGGTTTTGTGCAAACAGAAGAAGTTTGTGTTCAATTTAAAATTACCGTGGCATAGTGGTCAAACCATCTGTCTCGCGCTCTAAAGGTTGTGGGTTTGATTCCGAGCTACGTCTTTCAGTTCATGAGTGCATTTTTCTTGGAGACTCCTGGGTGTTGTCCCTGGAGCTATGGAGTTTGTGCTTTGTGTGACGCTTTCAGCAAGCCGTCCTGCGGAAAGAGACTAAGCCATATGGGATAATACCCGGAGCAATGAAGTCGATCCTCTCAACTTTTAAGACTTTTTTTTCTTGAAGATAACAAATGACTGGAACATGTGTTAATGTAATAACTAGAGTCATGAGAATTAATGTAACAACACCCAGAGACAGAAGAAGCTCATGTTCTACTTACCCTGTATGTCCAGAGGAATCAATGATGGAAGTTCTGGTGAAAACTTGTGTCCAGCCACTAGTTCAGTGGCATCTGAATCTTCAAGAGCTGACCCAGAATCAGGAGAGCCGACAGCACTTTCCTCTTCAATGCTGCTGATCGTGGCTATTGAGATGGTGTCCATCTCTAAGTCCAAATCTTGCATGAAGTGATCGTCAGTGTCATCTCCAACAGATACTGTTGTTCGCAATATCTCAGCTGTTAAATTACATTCATTAATTGTATAGGTTAAACTGAGGAAAAGCCAAGGAAATTGTGTGAATTTTTGTCACAAGGCAACAGCATTATTGCATACATTTAATGGAATATTTATGATATAAATATATATATGCCGGTCTCCCTGGTCTTGGGGTTACATGACTTTCTCTGTAATCCTGTATACTCTCATGAGTAATGTGATGTGCGTGAAAATTGGTAGCGGTTCTCTCTGCATCGGTAACTTACGGGGGATGGGAGCCGGTCGCTCAGTAAGCAATGGCAAACTACTGAGCGTAATCTTGCCAAGAAATCAACAATCAGCTGAACGATGCTGATGTTGACAGTGATGTCCTGTAAAGGATATGCAAAAAAAAAATATATATATACATATATATATAAATAAATTGTATAGGTTAAACAGGGAATGTAAACAACTGGAAAATGTGAAGAATAAAGCAGCTTTACATAATTACAATGACAATAAAAAGAAGAATGTTGAAAAACCAGACCTTCTCCGTCACCAACAGGAAAAAATGCACAAACAAAAACATACAGTATAGTAATTACATGAAGACATAATAATATAAAATTATGTGAAATACAAATATGCAAGAGAATAAAATAAAATATGTGGTACTTAACTTAGACACTCCAAATGTGAAAAGGGTGAACTTTGACAGTAGTCACAATGTTAATCATACAGCTAGAGCTAGTGGGGGGAGTACTGTATATGAGAGGAGAGGTCACGAACAGTAGTCCAGTGATAGTAAAGGATAATTTATGCCAAGTCAGCTCTAGAGCGACGGGGTTAAGAATGCAATTTGTAATCCCACAACCGCGTTCGAACACAGCTGCGGGCGATTTGGAAGAAGACCACCTTGAATTGGTTTTCATACAAAGGTATGAGTGCTGTTCGTTCAGAAAGCAATGGAAAACTACTGAGCGTAAAACTTTTCAAGAAATCACAAACAATTAAGACAATGATGAAGTTGACTGTGATGTCCTATAAAGGATATGCAACTAACTTTTTTATTTGTGAATGCTGTTTAATCTCTGTCTTGATGTGGCCTGTTTTTCATGATCGTTTCCGAGCTGTTAGCATTTCATCATAAATTGCTTGATTAAAAGTTATTACCATTATAAATGTTATTTTTCTTACCTTTGTTAGTCATTATTGGATTCACATCTGTAATATGAAATACAGACAACAGTAAGTAACAAAAATCACATTTCCAGAGCTATACATAAATTACTCAAAATTCAAATCTATATAAAATAATAATGAATGTGTGAGTTGATTCATTCAATAGGTCAATCAGCTCCGAAGACTGGTACTGAAGTCATCTGATTTTGTCCCTCAACTGTATAATATTCTCACCAGCTGTCTTCAGCTCAGCATAAACCTATCCGCTCTTGCAAGCTTGAGTAATTTAGTCTTTCCTAAGCATTTCTTGCAAGCTTGTGCAATGTAGTTGTTTTTTTTTCCTAGGGCATCCCTTGCAAGCTTATGTGATGTAGTTTTCCCTAGGGTGTCCCTTGCAAGCTTGTGATTTAGTTTTTTTCTAAGGGCATTACTTGCAAACATGTGATTTAGTTTTTCCTAGGGCATCCGTTGCATACTTGTGTGATTTCGTTTTTCCTAGGGATCTCCTGCAAGCTTATGTGACGCAGTTTTTTCTTTCAAGTAATAAACACATAAGACATATATATGAACACATTTCACCACACATACAACATATGAACACATATCACCACACACACAAGACATATGAACACATATCTCCACACACATAAGACACATTAACACATTTCACCACACACATAAGACATATGAACACATTTCACCACACACATACAACATATGAACACATTTCACCACACACATAAGACATGAACACATATCACCAAACACATACAACATATGAACACATATCACCACACACATACAACATATGAACATATATCACCACACACATACAACATATGAACATAACATATGAACACATATCACCACACACATACAACATATGAACATATATCACCACACACATACAACATATGAACATATATCACCACACACATAAGACATATGAACACATATCACCACACACATACAACATATGAACATATATCACCACACACATACAACATATGAACACATCACCACACATATAAGACATGAACACATATCATCACACACAAGACATATCAACAAATATCACCACACACATAAGACATATGAACACATTTCACCACACACACAAGACATATGAACACATATCGCCACAAACATAAGACATATGAACACATATCACTACACATATAAGACATATGAACACATATCACCACATACATAAGACATATGAACTCATCACCACACACATAAGACATATGAACACATATCACTACACATATAAGACATATGAACACATATCACCACACACATAAGACATATGAACACATCACCACACACATACAACATATGAACACATATCACCGCACACATAAGACATATGAACACATATCACCACACACATAAGACATATGAACACATATCACCGCACACATAAGACATATGAACACATATCACCACACACATAAGACATATGAACACATATCACCACACACATAAGACGTATGAATACTTATCACCATGCACTTATATTATAAAATTATAAATACTTAAATCAATAATGGTTAATGGGGTTCAAAGGCTAAACCTCCATAGAGTCCAAAAATGAACTCATAACATAGAGTGTGAGGCAGATGATTTACCCAATATACCCCCCCCCACCCATAATGCCTATAAAATGAAGTAGCCTGTAAATGTAACACCACCTACATTCTATCAAAATAAAGCTTGTAAGAAATGTATACACAGATTTGCCATACCTAGTGATATAGAGCGGAAAACATTTTCATTGTTTTTCTTTCGTCTCTTCTTGGGCACTCTCACAGGTTGTGCAATATGAGAATTTTCAGCTAAATTATCAAAACAGAACCAAAATAAGTTCAAGAGAAATTGTATTCTTATTTAGCAATTTAAAATAGCAGGCAATTATCAATATGCACTTAACAATGAAAACTAAACAACTGTCATTTTTAAAAAGATACTAAATCGTTAGTCGCAGTTCCAGCTTCACAGCAAAGAGTCACCCCATAATGCTCCATTCCTATGCCAGTGAATATCAGACAAAATGCTCCTCACTTGTCTATGTGAAGAGTGGAACAAGCAGCAGTCCTGACAAACCAACAGCACGAACAGGCAGACATTCATGAGGTGGTGAATGCCAACAACAGTCTACCACTAAAATTAGTTTATCGTCAATGGAAGTGACAGTCACTAGAAAACCAGCAGTTGCACACACATTACTGCAGAAGGCAAAATGAGCTAGTTCAGCAACCGCCCATCCGCCATTATTCTTAACATGCAGTTTACAATACATACAACTGCAGACATATGTAAAAGCATTCCACATTAAATCCACAGCTCACAGTGTCACTCCACGCATGTAACTCGGTAGCTGGCAAAGGAACAAAACAAGTTGAACTATGTAATGTCTTACCATTAAAAGATCTCAAAGAGATGTGTTCTGAAAATTGGAGCACTGATTAATTGAATTCAAAACCATCCTCACTGCACTTGAAATATCAACAGAGGCTGTAACATCCTCCTGTGTTAGGTTACGAGAAGCTCAGCTCGGTGCACATACTCCAACGCCTCAACTAGAATCCTCATATGTGTTACCAGTATCATCATCATGTGCCATGCTGATAGGTGTGGGCAGTCATAGTTTGCCTTCTCACACAAACATCAGTCTAGGATCAGGTCTGTGTTATTATTCTGATTATGCCATGTGGCCAAACTATTCAGGTATATATCTCTCTGCCTTCATCTTGCTTTTCACTCATCAAGTTTGTCAGTTGTCACAGTTTTCTAGTTTCTTTTTCCTCATGGCAGCATAAGATATGCTTTAAATATTCTGATGTCATGTAAATATGTCTAGTTGGTCATGCATGAAGTACACTTGTTCCTGCAGCGAAGCACTGTTGTCATTTGGAGGTGACAGGTTTGAATCCCGGTCTGTAACTATAGCTTTCAATTTTAATAT
The DNA here is from genome assembly GCA_963921405.1 of Cepaea hortensis. Classification (NCBI taxonomy): domain Eukaryota; kingdom Metazoa; phylum Mollusca; class Gastropoda; order Stylommatophora; family Helicidae; genus Cepaea; species Cepaea hortensis. The sequence continues at coordinate 204,111,835 of OY992876.1, forward strand.
TGTCTAGTATGTCCTCTAGTCTATAATTCCCACCTTTACTTCTACGAGCGCCAAACAATATGTGTGTATTTATTTATGAACTGTCTTAGTGGCCTCTAGAGGTTCCCCAATTGATATTCATGTGTAATACAAATATGAAATGACCTCTATTCGTGTGTAATACACATGTGAAATGACCTCTTTTCACAACATGAGGGATACTGAGTATATATGGTGCTAGCCCCATTTTATTTTTTATTTACAGTAATCAGCACTTGATGAGTGACATGATCAATATGATATTATATATATATATATATATATATATATATATATATATATATATATATATATATATATATATATATATATATATATATAAGGCAGCCACAGTAGCACAATGGACAGATATCAGAGAAGCCTTTTCAACCGGTCTTTTCATAAAATGTATTAAGCCCATCTGTTCATTTGATCTTTATTTTAACTTTCCCATTCCTATTTGTGATCAGTTCACTTGGCTGGTTATATCTTCCTACCATCTGCCTTGTGGTGCTATAAAGGTCTGCTTCTTTATGAGCTTCTGTATATTTGTCATGGGCTCTGGTTTTACTATTGTGTAACTCTGCTTTTTAATTTTTAATTTCTTTTACTTTTTAAGGATTTATGTTTTTGTTCCCTTTTTCTTCATAGGCTTCTATATATGATCGACCACTTGCTTTGAACTTGCTGCCAGCAATTTTCCGTACTCACCTCAACTTGTAACTGATGCAGGACCTGGTACTTTTTAGAAACTGTGACCATAAAATATTCCTTAGTTTCTTGATTTATGTGTTTTTCAGATGTTATCTCTTGAATTAACTAAATTGTATTATTCATCAGCAGTTGTTTATGTGCTTAAACTTTCTCCATTACGGTAGTATTGTCTGGTCGTTTTACATAGCTGGATTTACATTTTGACTTCTGATTCAGAAAACATCTCATCAGTAGAGACAATGGTTATGGCCACCGACTAGTAGTCACTGCTCAGAAGGAAAGCAATGGCAAACTACCTTCTGCAAAACTTGCTAAGAAACCCTAACATCCCAACATCTCCAGATGGGTGTATCAGATGCTGGACATCTTGCTCATGACCGAGAGGTTTTCTGGAAGGTTGTTATGGGAGTGAGGTTCTGCAAAGGACATGCTACTGTATGAATTCAGAAAACAATGGCAAATAACTAAAAATAAAATTGCCTAGTAGATCACAAACAGACAAAAGGACTGGGGTTGATTGCGACGTCTTACATAGGACATATAATTGTTATTTTGTGATCTGAATCTATGTCTGCACCTCTAAAATCATTTATATCATGTAAGTAAAAGTGAGTAGATGACTCTTTGACATGCCTCAATGTGAATTGGGCATATGGTGCAAGAACCGTATGTTTATAGGTCAGTCTGCACTTGGTCATGTGGTCAGTTTTACACCATTTTTTCTGTACTGTGGTATGTGAAACACACTTTGTTTTGTTAGTTGCATATCTGTTACAGGATGTAGCAGTCAACTCCAACATTATTTGACTGTTTGAGATTCCTGGGCAAGTTTACGTTCAGTAATTTGCCACAGCTTTATGAATTACCAGCACCCATACCATTGTATGGAAACCAACACATGGGAGTCTGCTTCCAAACCACCCGCAGTTGTGTTTCGAACTGGGTATGCGGAATTACTTCTTTTTTTTCTGCGTTCACCCGGAGTGTTTTTTCAGATTTAATTGAATTGTGCCTGTATACAGCAGACCTGTGATTCTTGCGCCTTTCGGCTGACACATCCGACTTCTGTGGAATATGCAGGATTACAAATTGTATTCATAATCCTTTGTCACAGTGCCAATGTGTTTTAGGTACTGTTTTATGTGTCTGTCTGTATGTTATCTGTCCTTGCCTGTCTTTATCTCTCTGCCTGTGTTTCCATTTGTGTATGAATGTCTGCTTGTATGTTTGTGTGTCTGTGTGTTTGCCTCTGTCTATATGTGCCTGTCTGTGTTTCTGTTTGTGACTGCCTGTGTGATTGCCTTCCTGTTTGTGTGTGCATGCAGTGTTTGTAAGCAAGTGCATTAACGACTATACTATCATGCAGCCACAATTTACATTGAAAAAACACTTTTAGTACTCACTGTCTAATAGATTGAGTGGAGGAAACTTCATTGCTGGATGACTCCTGTCCGTGCTCGTTACTTCTCCTTTACTTACATCAGTTGCATTATTACCCGAATGATCAAACTGTGCATCTAACATCTGTGAAACTGGTGCCACACCATTCTGACCAAGCAGTTCCAATTTGGAATAAGTCAGCTCAATGCCATTACTAAACAGCGGCAAGTCCTGGCTAACGGTAGAAAGTGACAGTTCCACCTCATGTTTTTCATGACCATCATAATCAGTACTCCATGAAAGCTTTTCTACTGAAGCATCTTTGTGATGCTGAGAAGAATCAACAGTAATCTCATCTAATAAGCAAGAAAGATATTCACTGGAATAAGGATCATCGGTGTCGATCTTGTGTGGTCTGCTCTGTGGTCTGGCAAGGAATCTGTCACTTCCGGAGTCTGAATGATCACTTATATTTTCCTTTGTAAATTCCCTACCTTTTAATATGCTAGGACAACCTTCAGAACCAGCAGAAAACCCTCTTGCTGTGTTTTGAGACAGAAAACTAGATGGAATATCACTGTTTGGAATGAATCCTGTTGCTGTTTCTTCCGTAATAAACTTTTCAATAAGCACAGAATCAACACTTTGAAAATCATTCGATCCACGTGAATTATCACCAAAAAAGACATATGAAGATACATCTGCAGCACTATGAACTGTTTGTATTTTGCTAGTCAAAACAAGCTCAACGCCATCTGAAAAATTATTGCTGTTATCTAATATGTCATCTATTTTCACATCAGTCACGGTTCTATCATACAATAATTGGCTACGATTGTCATAAATTTCTGAAGCAGATGGTGAGCTGACTTCTTGTGCTGAGTTTGAGTCTGTAACAGGAATTGAGCAGTTTTCCGACTGCAGGTCACTGCTCTCTAATCCTACAGTTTCCTGATCTGCATTCCTCCACAGATTAAAGTTCTCATTTTGTGCATTTGTACTTTCACACTCCAAGTTCGTATCAACATACTGCCCAGTAACAGTCCATTGACAAACTGTACCTGCATGAGACATTCTGTTTTCCTCCCCATTATCTTCATGAATTAAGTCATTGTTTTTTATGTGTTCATTTCTGCATCCTTCTGTCTGCTTGCCTTCCTCTGGCAACTCATTACTACTGTAACTATTCACACGAGTGCTAACTCTTTGGTGCTCAGCATTGTCTGGATCTATACTGCTCCTTGCCTGTACATTACTATCTCCAGCTTCTAGATAATTCCCTTTTTCCAGAGGCTTCTTTTCCCAGGCCTGTGTCACTGGAATACCTTCACTGACAATTACCATCCCTGATGGTAGATAAGTATGACCTTTAACCTCAAATGAATCCACATATTCATCAAAGGCTTCAACAGATTCAATAGATCCCTCACTGACATCCTCCATTAAGGCTTTGACCTTTTCCACAATTTCATCTTTGCCTTGGCTTTTCAACCCTGAAAGGAAGAAGACAAAGAAAGAGTTCATAAACTTCAAAATCCCAGTCAATTGCAGCTGAACATGGAACCTAACCACATACTACTATGATTCTTGTATTGGGTATTGGGAGAGTACTGGGACTCTTTGCTTGCTGTTGAAGATGAGGATGGAGCATGTATGGGAATGTCCTGAGGGCTATGATGTCAGTTCTTGACTCAACTCAAATCTACGACTAAGAATCTACAACAGATGTGGATTTGTTTAATCTGGTCTTTAACGATCACTCAATTAGAATTGGGATTCTGGATTCTCTTACAGTCAACTTACAGGGAGTGCACTTCTTGGTGGAAGATTACCTTTGGGCAAGGGAGAAGTGGTCGTGCGCTTGTGAGACCAAGTGGAAAAGGCGGGGGAGCAGATTGAGAACCTGTATGTGGGAAGAATGAGATTGCTGGGATCGGCAGTGGTTCTGGAAGAATCTCAAAACTGAGAGGGAAGACCAGGAGAACTATCAATCAGATAGCGGTGGGAATGATTAGTAGTGTGACTCTTCGCTGACTGTTGAGCGAGAGGACGGAGCGAGTATGGGAATGTCCTGAGTGCAGTGATGTCGGTTCTTAGCTCAACTCAACAACTCAACTTACAGTCAACTAACTGTTTTAGAGGAGGGTGTGTAGGTGTATGTAAGTGAGTGTGAATGTGTAAGTGTGTTTATATGTGGATGTGTATTGGTGGGTGGGGGAGAGAGGAGCAAGAGAGAGACAGACAAGAGAGATATATGGTGGGGGAGGGAGAGGGAGGGAGTCAGTTCACTAACTTCTGATTTGCACATTGTTTTAAAAACCTGAAAATGTATCCAATAATGAACAGTAGCATAAACACAGCTACTCTTTCAGCATTGGTTCTACCAAAGAAGAAACAAGTGAACAGCTGAGTCAAACCTGCAAGTATGTCCTGCAGTAGATCCCTCTTGATCCTTTTCATCACAGCCAGCCTCATGCCCATCTGGTCAGCTGCCAGGAGGAGGCTGGATGAGACTGACCACCAACCTCGATTGCATAGGACTATGAACAGCTGGTAAACTGGAAGCAGAGTCACCCTGTGTATGGAGCTGCCCTCTAGAAAGAGGTAGACATCATTGTTGTAGACACTCATGTCTTTGATGCCTGGTGAAAGATTGAAAGGTAAATCCCAAAAGTCAATCAATGTTCCATCAAAATACAGGGTGTTTGTAAAGTCTCACTACACTTTTTATGTAGAACAGCTGTTTGTTGGAGAGTATGTTTTCCATCTTGCAAACGGAAAACATACTCTCCAACAAACAGCTGTTCTACATACAAAGTGTAGTGAGACTTTACAAACACCTGTATAATACATTATGTGACCTTTGAAAACTATAAATGGAGACTAGATCCTTCCCTTCTTCTTCTGTTGTCTTCTTCCTCTTCTTGTTATTTTATTTTTTCTTCTTCTACTTTATCTTATCTTATTTTGCCTCATTAACTCTGCAAATGTCAGTTGTTATGTGTTCACTTTTATACAAAGATGTCATTTGTGCAATTTTTTACTGGTAAATAGATGCAATTGTTGCACCTATAGACCGATACAGAGATGTTATTTTTGCAACTTTTGACCAGAACATAGATGTGATTGTTTCGCCTTGTGACTTGTAAATAAATATGATTTTTGCACCTACAGACAGGTACAGAGATGTGATTTTTGCACCATTTGATTGATACATCTAATTTCAGCTCAGTGGATTTTGAGATGTGTCCTCCATTGTATGTACATACAATTACGCACCGATAAATTTATTTCAGAAGCCGTCACAACACCTATAGACGGTTTCCGGAGTGCAATGATGGTAAACCAAACTGAACTGAGGTGACAAATGTGATTAAAAGACAAACACAGAGCCAGCAGGAAAGAGTCCTAGTTCTTTTTTTTGTTTTGGTGCTCGCTTGCATTGAACTCAGACATAGTCTATACACACTACTTCTAGTAATCCTGGACTTAATTCTGCATGTGGATTAACTTTCCCTATTACCAGTGTCCCTCGCCATCAGGCAAACCCACTCCCACCTCAGAGGTACTTGTAATTTACATCCCCAAGTCAAGGACCAGAGGTCAACATTTTAGTCCAACTGTCTGGTGTAGGGGTTGAACCCCTTACCTTGGTATCAGTACGCCGGATGTTTAAGAATACATGTTCTTATCCACTCGGCCATGCTGACCTCCCTAGGTATTTTTTATTTATTTATCTGGACGCCCATGTCGACCCATCCTAAATGGGTACCAGGAAATGTCCAGGGAAATAAAGGCAGCCTGATAATATTGTCTCTGTCTTTGTCTTGCAGTGATCTGTAGTTAGACGAATCATAATGAACTAGGCACTATTACAGAAGGTAGTTTGCCGTTGCTTTCCTTCCTTGGCAGCGACCATACTGGCCGGGCACCACAGCCATTGTCTCGTGAAAGAGATCTTCTGCCTACCATCGCAAAACTTGAGACCATATTGGGCTTGGCCACGTGGCATGGTCGAGACAGGAACACTGAGCTGATCCATGACTCTGGTGATCAAGTGAAATGGCGAGTCATGACCGCCCACGCTTTCAGGCATGGCACATGATGGATGGATGGATAATATTGAACACATCACCCATCGAGTGCCGACTGGTACATAAGAATATGGGGCCAGCACCAAACGTCCAATGCATCTTGAGGCAAAAGAAAAAAGAAAAGGTAATTCATTAGTCGCGGTTCCAACTTCACAGCAAAGGGTCACCCCATAATACTCGGTTCCTGTGCCAGTGACTATCACAAAAAATGCCCCTCCCTGTCCCGTGTGAAAAGTTAACAAACAGATTGAGAACCCGTTAAGTGGAAAGAATGAGATTTCAGGGGATTGGTAGAGGTTCTGGAAGAATCTCAAAACTGAGAGGGAAGACCAGGAGAACTTTAAATAAGATAGTGGTGGGAATGATTAGTAGTATGACTCTTCGCTGGCTGTTGAATGAGAAGACGGAGCACAACTCAACTCAACTAACAAACAGCAGTCCCAACAAACCAACAGCATGCACAGGCATACAAAAGAAGGCCGCTGCCAGAATGCCAACACAACAGTCTGCCACTAAAATTACATTTCATCGTCGATGGAAGCAGCAGTCACTAGAAAGCCAGCAGTTGCATACACTTTACTGCATAAGGCAAAACCAGCCAGTTTAGCAACCGGCAGACTGCCAATGTTTTGAACATGCAGTTCACAATACAATCATAGACAGATGTAAAAAAGCATTCCACACAAAATCTACACTCACAGTGTTGCTCCATGCACTTAATTCTTCTTATTCTGCATTCGTCCAGAGTGTTGTTTTTTTGAGGTAGTTGTGTTGTGCCTGTTTTACAGCAGAGCTGTGATAATTGCACCTTTAGGTCAACACATTCGATTTCTGTGGGCATTTGTTGACCAGTTAACCTTCCTGGGGCACTTAATTCACTAGCTGGATGCTAGAACCATGTACTGCCAGTCCAAAATGAGGAAAATGCATAAGCAAACCATAGCAAGTAATAGAACCAATTCCCTAGGGTGAGCCCAGTACCAGAGCACTATGTATTGGCTCTGCAATTATGGAAGCCTCCTTGGATGGCGGGGAATGCCCATGGTCTGTCCCTGCCTTCCCTTGAGGGCTGACCGTTATGTCTTCGGCTGTTCTAAATGGGCCAGCTGGGATGGGGGAATAACACCACAACAGTGAGAGTCAAACGTCTTACGAAATCTCCAGGAAGGTTAACCTGGTCAACAAATGCCCACAGAAGTCGGATGTGTCGGCCTAACGGCGCAAGAACGCAGCTCTGCTGTAAACAGACACAACGCAATCACATCCGAAAAAAACTCCGGATGAATGAAGAAGAAGAACCAATTCTGCTGATGATATTCCTCTATGCCAGCAACTTAGACCATGAAGATTAATTTATCTTGGTCTGCCTCTTTCTCTTCTACAGCAGATCTCTCCTGTCACCACAATATTCTATGATGCCTTCCTTATTATATGACCAAAGAAAACTGTCTCGCTTTTAATGTCTTATGATGCATTGGGCATATGGTGCCAGATCAATATTTGTATAGACCAATCAGCACTCAATGGGTAATGTTATCAGTATCACACCAGCCATCTTTATTTCCTGAGACAAATTTAATTGAGCCCAGGTCAATTAAAAAAATTCTGCCTCCAATGAAGATCTGAAAACATAACCATCTGGCTGGCCGGCAAGTGTCCTCTTTCTTACAGCTGTGTATAATGTTATACTTTTATTAGCCACCCGCAAGCAATCATTGTTAGTTACTCTAGCCGCCCATAGTATTTGAAACATTCATCCCAGAAACCACATCCACACAAGCTCATCTTAATTTGTTCGTTCACATTCCAAGAATGACTGCCACATCATGTTCGATATAAGATTTCAGTACTCTCTTTCCAACATTCAATGTCAGGATTTATTATACACTTTCATCTTCTGAAATGCAGTTCAGGAAACTGAATATCCATCAGGATATGTGGACAACTCTGAGTATGATTTACTCTGGCAGCCAGAAACTGCTGTCAAAGGTGAAGGTCACATACTACTCTAGACAGTGTAAAATTCAAAAGGAGAAACCACAAAATAATCTTCTGTAGAATAGGTTATAGTCAGGTAGCAGGTCCTTTGCAGAATGTTGATCCTGGTCTATTGAAAGGTTTCTTAATCTCTCACCATTTCTCCAGTTTTATGAACCCTCATGTCCAAGGCATCTGCAATGTCAGTGTCCATCTTCGTGCTGGTCAATCCCTGTCTCTTCTACATGGAACCTTGCCTTCCATCACTGTTCTCTCCAAGCCACTGTGACATTTACTATGGCCAAAGTATTTCTGTTTCCCAGACATGATACTGTTTATGGGCCATTTCTTCAATGTTCAGATCTTGTAGAATATCAGTATTTTTCTTCTCCTTGGTACACATTATTCTAAGAACTCTTTTGTAAAATTTAAGTTCAAAAGCTCCAATGTTCTTTAGTGATGCAAATTTGTCCATGAAAAAATCTGTTTTTGTCATAGGAAAGAACAACAATGTTACTTTAACTTGCTTGATGGTGGTGTGCAATACTTCTCAATACTAGAATAGGTCACAAATCTTAAATGGAGGAGTCACATGACTAGAAATGTCACACTAGTCTCAGACTTGTAATGACATGTTATGGCAGAAGACAATTACCTCGAAAACTCTGTGTCCAAATCATGACTTTTACATTGATGGGATCAAATAAGTACAGGCCTTTAGAGCTCCAAGTGACAATGAACTGACTGTAATATAATTAAAAGAAAACATTTTAACAACCTGGCATGCCATGAATGACAAAGAAACACAAAACTCAAGCTTGTACAATAGTTTAACTACCATAGAAACTGGGAACAGTAGTAGTGCAATGGCTAACACGTCTTCAAATCCACATTTTTTGTATTGACTTTGGCTTCCAGGTTCAACCCAACCTAAAAAGGGTACTATTCTGCACCTCAGAACAGGACACAATTTACTACGCAATCACATGTATACAAAATTCCAGATTGGCAAATCAGCCTTGTGCACATGTAGATTTTGTCAACAGCAAACAAGGGACACTACACACTCAAAACCTGCCTGTACTTTAAGACAATGCTCTAAATTTGGCTCCATCAGACATTTTTCTTTTTCCAAATCTGGCAAAAACAGCTCAAATGAAATTATTTTGACAGTGAAGAAGAAGTCACACTGGCATGTGATACATGTATACAAAATTCCAGATTGGCAAATCAGCCTTATGCATATGCAGATTGATGCCACAGACAGCAGATCACATACTCCCAGACTACCTCAAATACAACAAATCAAGGCAAACATTCTGGCCTAGATAAACAACTGTCATCTACTGCCTATAGTACCTGGTGTTGTAGGACAGGGTCGTGGGGAGCTCTTGAGCCTGAGGAATTAAACCTGCATTGCTAGTGCAGTGGCCGCAAACTGTGTAGGTGAGGTTTTTCTTTTTTGCCCCCGACAGAAAACAATCCACACCTTACCAGGATTCAAATCCAGGTCTCCTGAAGGAGAAGCCAGCATTCTTAGAGAAACAACAGTGGAACATAAACCTTATGGATCACTTAGTGAACTAAACAAGACGACGAAGTTTATACAAGAGACAACATTGCAGATAGACAATCATTTCAAGCGCATGAGAGAAGAAGAAGAGTACTAGGAAATGTCCTGGAAAGTAAAGGCAGCCAAAGTGCAATAAAGATAATCCTCAATGAACTGAACTCCTTTCAGTTATTTCTTAGAGAAATGTCCTACTGCACATCAAGTTATCATTATTTTCTATAGGTTCTTTTCTTCTTTGCTTGTTGTAATGGTCACTTTTCATGGAATCCTTGGTGTTTCCTTATGGTGAACATCCACTTAGTACAGTAACTGCCACTTACTGTGTTGTATTTACACCAAACTGTGAAGTTTGATGATGCTGTCCAGGGTGTAATCCTTGGCAAATATGTTTAGAGAACAAGTTGTTGTCCATGTGACAAATTTGTTTATAACAACATTAGTAACAAATTAATAAAATTAAACATGTAACAGGAGGTTAGCATGGCTGAAAGGATAAGAGAGCTCGTTCTTAAACATCCGGTGTGCTGATACCAAGGCAGCGAGTTCAATAAGTACATCGGTCAGATGGACTAAAATGTTGATTTCTCGTCTTTGACTTGGGAATGTAAATTACAAACATGTCTGAAGTAAAAACAATTTTACAGTTCACTATTTCTTCTTCTTCTGCGTTCATCCGGAGCGGTTTTTTTTTCCCAGATGTAATTGCGTTGTGCTCAGTTTTTCACCCGTAGGCCGACACATCCAACTTCTGTGGGTGTTTGTTGACCGGGCTAACCTTCCCGGGTGTTCAACATTTCTAAAGTTATCTATTACTTTCATGTGATTACCTGATATGAAACATTTTACAGAAGTTGACCGATTGGCCTGTCTGTGGGCTATTTACAAAATCAAACTGCTCACTCCTGTACAAAGAAATAACAAAATATATTAATAACTCAGTACTATGGAAAGAGGAACTTGTAGAAGTGCAGTGGCTACCATGCTAGCTTGGCAGACATGTGTCTGAATTTCTGAGGCGGGTATTTTTTTTTTAAATGCTTGTCTGTCAGCCGACTTAGCCTAAAATAAGTGCCAGGAAATAATCTGGGAAGTAAAGTAGCCACTGTGCTAGTGAACTCAAAAAGTTAGTTGCATATCCTTTACATCAGTAGTTTGCCATTGCTTTTTAAACAACCGGCACTCATACCATTTTCATTTTAAAAAATCAATGTCTGCCGCCAAATCGCCAGCAGCTGTGTTTCGAACACGGTATGTGGGATTACGAACTGCATCTGTAACTCCTTCGCCACAGAGCTGGCCATTACAGTAAACAATATAATACATTAGGAGACGTGATACCACAGTGTCTATATGCTCACCTGCCAGCCCAATAATCACGGGTTTGAATCTGCAGATGTGTTAATTTCTGGGTTTCCAGGTTGACCCAGCCTAACATGGGTACCAGAAACATTTTCTAGGAAGTAAAGGTGGCAGCATGATACACACCAGTAACCCATTGATACACACCAGACAACCCATTGATACACACCAGACAACCCATTGATACACACCAGACAACCCATTGCTTGTCCACTGATCTATACAAATATGGGGCTGGCACCATATACCCAATATAGCTTGTGGTGTGAAAAAATGGTCCTTTATGATTTAACTAAGAAATGTGATCAAGATTCATTAAAATTGAAAATGTGTCAATTACTGTGATCCCTTCATGTGAGTTATTGAATAAATAATATAATAAAGTTAAATTGCATGATAAATTGTCATGTTCTTAATTGTGTGCCACAAATGTCCTTTTGAACTCAAACGCAATAATTAAGAATTTATACAGAATCACGTGCATGCACATGTGCATGCACCCATACACAGACTGATATATGCACGCATGTACGTGCACATGCACGCGCACACACACACACTCATTTTATATACATATCAAAACACTAATCACTATTTTAGGTCCAAATATAAACAAAAATTGTACTCACCCCAATCTGATAACAGGAGTTGGAGGAACAGCCAGCAACTGTTTAAACTGGTGAGTATTAAGGACCTTCCCTTCTGAGTCAACCTGTTCATACATATTTTTTTTTAAAACACTGAACATAATTTCCAGAATTCTGTCTACAGTGTCTCAGCACTTACAAGATGTTTTTGTGAGATGGTTAAGAGAGTTTGTTTTCTTTGAAGTAAAATAAGTCATACTCCCCCGATGTGTCTCCACCTTGCCGTGGTGGTGGAGCTTGCGTGTCCCATCGACCCCATGTGCTTGCCGATGGGTGAAAACTACATATCGGACAGCTCGTGGGATAGGGACCAGACTAAGAGAGACACAACCTGCTGCTCTGCAGGTAAGATTGAGGATAGCAGTCAAAATCAGGCAAACGATCCCTAAATCTCAGTCCGGGCATAACCTCTAAGGCTCCCATCCGAGGTGTATGGCTGAACGTCTCTAAGCCATAAACTCTCGGAAGTGAGAGCCTGGCCGACACAAACCTACATCAAAATTGTGATGATGTGCTGAGAACGCTACATTCTCGGCGCAGATTCGTTAGATGGCTCTTAGCTGGGGGATATGAGGTATCCCCGGATGAAAGGGCCTGACCGTTACTCGCCCACAGACGCACGGAGGTAAGGTGCTGAGCCGGCAGCACATGTAGCCTACCTCGTGAGTGAGTACAAAAGGTGGAAAAACACCTCGGTCGCACTTCTCGCAGACGTCCGATAGTCTGTAACCACACTCATGGAGTGAGTGTAGTCAAAGGTGGAAAATTGTCTCGTTGACACGAAATGGAACGCCTGTCTTGCGAATCCATTACATGGCAGCCCGAAGCGAAAGCTTGCTGTGTGGAAGCCGAAACAAGAGTCTCGAAACCCGAGGAAGGCTAACCTCATTAAAAAATGCCCGCCAGAAGCCGGAAGTGTCGTCCTACGGGTGGCAAACTAAAAATTGACACTACACATTTACGTCCGAGTGAAATGTCTCGTCCGAATGTCTCTCGTGCTAGGAACAGCTCTGACTACCTAGTTTCCGAATGCCGCTCTTGTTCGGAACAGCTCTGACTAGGTAGTTTTCCGAATGTCTGTCGTGCCTGGAACAGCTCTGACGGGCGCAACGACAAGCACATGTCCGAAAACTCGCTGAGTGGATGCCGTCTGCAAACCTGTCTGGTTTGTGCGGGAATGGCCCGGGGCAAACGAAATGACCAATATATTGAAGTGAGGATTTAAAGCAGCCATGAGCAGGACGTGACGATTCCCTCGGCTAGCCCAGAACCAGGGCGTTATGTGTCGGCCCTGCAACTATGGAAGCAACCTTGGATGGCGGAAAATGCTATGGACTGTCCCTGCCTTCCTTTGAGGGATGACCGTTGTCTTCGACCGTTCTAACTTGGCCAGCATGGATGTAGACGGCACCACAAAAGTGAGAGTCTCCCAGGAATGCTACCTGGTCAAAAAAGCACGCTAAAGTCGATGTGTTGGCCTACGGGTTTCGGCCCAAGGGCGCATAACAGACACACCGCAATCACATCTGAAAAAACACTCCGGATGAACGAAAAGAAGAAGAAATAAGTCATACACTGTCAAATTCATTTAAGTATCTCTGCTCTCTTGTTATTCTTATATCATAATATGAGACAGAGATATGTTACTGAAAATGCTGGAGGACAAGAACCCAGGCAGAAGATACATAGATCATGTCCTAGAAAAAACTACATCACACAAGTTGCAAGGGGCACAAACTTAAGCACAGTTGAGGAGAGTTGTTGAGAATAGGAGAGAGTGGAGGGACTTGAACATATTATTTCTACACCAGTCTTCGGACTGATTGATCTGATATCTGGCCGACACTAAAATCTCAGAGGAAAGGTGAGACAGACACATAATCAAACTGTTACTGGTGCCATTAGTAATGGGACACTTCACTGGCTGTTGCAGATGAGGATGGAAAAGTCCCAAGAGTTATGATGTCGGTTCTTGAATAGGAACTCAACTCTGATGATAATGACACTATCAATTCAATGTCATTTTATTTATTCATCCACTTAAAACGGAGACAAGACAGATTAATGTTAATTCTTCTTCTGCTGCTGCCTTCCATCTCTCAATAAAGCATTTCTTCTTCTTCTTCTTCTGCGTTCATCCGGAGTTTTTTTTCCGGATGTGATTGCGTTGTGCCTGTTTACAGCAGAGCTGTGTTCTTGTGCCGTTAGGCCGACACATCCGACTTCTGCGGGCATTTTTTGACCGGGTTAACCTTCCCGGGAATAAAGCATTTTATAGACTTGATGTGTTGGATTCTGCAGCTAAATTGTTCTGTGCGATGAGGTAGCCAACCTTGCACCAAGGTCACTCACCAACGAGATGCACAGTAGGTATTATTATTTTGCACTGGGTGGAGAGACAAGTTTCTACATCAGCCTCACCGAGATAGATGCAAGCCCTTCTCAGGGAACAGACAACCTGGACGTTCATGAATTTTACTTAAGAGGTAAAAATTGCACTCTTCCAAGTGATTCACAAACAACCAATCAACGGACACCATTCTACAAGAGCAGATAACTGCTGTAATAAATATGTGTAAAATGACTGATTACCTCCCACATTCGGGATCCGGGCCTGGCACAGTAGATAACAGTGGCTTTGGAATTTGGCTCCATATAAAAACATGATCCATACTCTCCTTGTCTATTAAAACAAAGTCACACGTTTTTATGATCTATAGCAAAATAACAGAAAATTAATTACGAGGGGAAGTCAATAAGTAAGTCAAAAATGGTGTAGAAAAATAACTAAATATGATAACAACTTGAAACCAGTTTATCCTATCGTTTTATCAGTCCTCCCAAACCGGCTGCATAGAACTGCATGCTCTGTTTTCTAAACCACGTTTTCACTTCACATTCAACTTCGGCGTTATTCGCGAAATGTCTCCCACCAAGGTGGGTTTTCAGTGGACCAAAAAGGTGGAAATCGCTCAGGGCTAAGTCAGGGCTGTAAGGTGGTTGTTCCAGAATTTCCCACCTTAGTTGGTTAATTTTCTCCTGAGTTAATCGAGCCGTATGTCGTTGTACATTCCGTAAGTACAGTCGCCAATTTGTTTATGTGCTGCGCATGCACATGAGACACCTAGCGCCACTTGACGAACGGGAATATAAAGTTCAATGTTGCTGTCACCTAATGGCACCTCATCCCACAGAACTGTGTGACTTACTTATTGACTCGCCCTCATAATTTGCCCTCTCTTTTCCATCCCTCAATCTCTCTTCCTGCTCCCTCAATCTCGCTTTCCTCCCTTCATCTCTCTCCTCCTCCTTCTCTCATTATCTCCTCCAGTAGAAAAACAATGCAACTTATCACAATTCTACCAAATGTTACAAATGTTATGGGGGTTTCATCTCTCTGTAGGTCAGCATGGCCGAATGGATAAGAATGCATGTTCTTAAACATTCAGTGTGCTGATGCCAAGGTAAGGTGTTCATCCCTACACCAGACAGTTGGGCTAAAATGTTGACCGCATGTGTGCTATGGTTCTGTAATATTCTTTACATTCCATAAATTCATGTATTTCTTTATATTTGCCAAGAAGAGAGCAACATTACACAATCATATTCACAATGGGAGTTTAGCATGGCTGAATGGATAAGAGCACTCATTCTTAAACATCTGGTGTGCTGATGCTAAGGTAGCAGGTTCAACCCCTACACTGGTAAGTTAAACAAAAATGTTGACTTCTCATCATTGACTTGGTGACGTAAATTACAAGTACCTCAGTTGTCAGAGTGGGCTTGCCTGATGACCACATGCAAAAATCAATCCAGTGCACCAGAAGTAGTAGCACATGTATGACTACTCTTGAGTTCAAAACTGAAGCGAACAAAACTAAATAAGGGGAACAAAGAAGAAGAAATGTAGTCCTACTTACCTAGATTTTGTCCCAATGGTGCAGTAGTTTTGCCTGAGATAGAAGGATAACAAGTGTTAAACAAATAAATAGTAAACTGTATTACTTCTACAATGGTTTCAACTTGCACTCTCATAAAAGCAAATAATATAGCACAATTCTACATAAACATATACACTGCTACAATAAATATAATCTGGCAATAAAAAGTTTTCTTCTTCTATCTTCCATCTCCTACTTCAAATAAGGCCCTCAACCAGCTCCTGCCATTAATTGTGTAGGCTTGTTGATGCCTTATTGGATGTCGCGGCTAAAAGTTTTCTTTTTCTATAAGATGAGATAGCATGTCTCACACCACTACTTCTTAAGTTTCCTCTTACGACATGCATAGTAACTTAGTGCCACTATTCTTTGCTTCCTTGACGGGCGATGTTAACACAGCAGAAAATAATGACTTTTGCTAGTAAACTAATATTTCTAAAGGAGAATACTGGGGAATCCCACAGGGTAAATTAAATAGTGGAGACCTAAAAACATATACAGAAGAGAATTACAGACAATGATTAATAATGTAAGGAGGACACAGAGGTTGCCGCTGGAGATATCTAAAGATAAGATGGCTTGGTGTGAGCTCGAGCCTATGTTCCACTGGGCAATAAAGGGCAGAAGAATAAGACAACCATGATCTCAATCAATCAATCCATCATGTGCCATGCCGGAAAACGTGGGCAGTCATGATTCGCCATTTCACTCAATCATCAGAGTCGTGGATCAGCTCAGTGTTCCTGTCTCATCCATGTCATGTGGCCAAGCCATCCAGGTATTTTCTTCTAGGTCTTCCTCTTGGTCTGTTCCCTTCGATCTTGCCAGTTGTCACTAAGTTCTTCAATCCATTTCTTCTCATAACATGTCCAGAAAATGTTGACTGTCTACGTCTAATTTCTCTAATCAATTTACGATTTTCATTTGTCTCCCGTAGTACTTGGTCATTAGTTTTTCTGTCTGTCCATGGTATTCTTTGCATTTTCCTCAGAAACCACATTTCTGCAGCCATCAGATGTTTTTCAGCTTGACTGCTCAAGTTTCACATCCATACAAAAGAACAGGCTCTATGTATCCCCTCAACACTCTTTTTCTCGTTTCAATTGATATCTTTTCATTGGTCAAAATGTTTTTCATCTTGCTAAAGACTACTTTCGCCATGGCGATTCTTGTTCTAATCTCTTCAAGGCATCTCCCATCAGATGATATGACTGTTCCAATATAATTGTACCGATTAACTTGTTGAAGAATATTCCCATTTACTTGTATATTACATTGTGGCACTTCGTTCTTCCTAGTGATGACCATAATCTGTGTCTTTTTTCCAGTTAATTCTAACCCCAGTTGCTCAATGTGTACAACAACCGCATCCACTAATTGTTACAGATCCTGCGCATTGTCTGCAATCAATACTGTAACATCTGTATATCTAATGTTATTGATGTTTCGTCACCCAATGCTGATTCCATTTATATCCTCTACATTTCAGAAAATATTTTCACTGTATAGGGAAAAAAGATCTGGAGACATGACACATCCCTGCCTAACACCTCTCTTAACAGGCTGATATTGACCCACTTCATTATCAATCCTTATGGCAGCTTGTTGTTTCCAATATATGTTTTTATAAGTCTAATGTCTTTTCCATCAATTTGTATATCTGCAAGCATATCCACCATGTTGACATGTCTAACTCCTATCAAAAGCCTTTGTGTAGTCAATAAAGCAAGAATGTAGTAGACACCTTGCAGTCTTGACAGACTAAAGTATGTGAGTGGAATGTGGCCAATATTCCATCACAATGTCTGGGCAGAGCTTCAGAGATCATGTGATGCCCAAACGACATGACCCCTCTCTCGGCCTAGTCTTGTGTATTCCAGAGGAATGGGTAACCAATACGTCTGGCACAAGGTAGGCTGCAGACGCTGGCGGCTCAGCGTCAATCCACCGAGACCTCACCACCACGAGCCGGTGGCGAGTTATGGCCAGACCCTGACACCCAAGGGACCCGGCTTAGAGACGTTCGGCCATGTCCCACAGGTGAGGGCCTTGTACGAGCCCGGACCATGAGGGCGCGCACATCTGTCAATCACAAGTGTCCGGACCTGTGTAAAGCGTGCACTATCGTCAGACTCCCCACCTGACTTATAGCGGTCCCCGCGACCAGCGGGAATAGGTCCGCCATAGCTACCGCAGGAGATATTGCCTGTCTATTTGCAAGCAAATTTCCCATACTTCCACTGTGCGGCTCTCGCGACCAGCGAGAATAGGCCCGCCGGAGATTTGCTCGTCTGCTGCGAACAAATCTCTACCGAGAGCCTTGTTTAAGGGGGGCTGAGTGGTCTCGAGGTAGGGTGTCCGCCTCGAGTGCTGGAGGTCTCGGGTTCAGGCCCCGGTGAGGACCGGGATTTATTTTTAAAAATCCACCTGGACTTCCAGCAATAAAATTTCCCCTGGTCTCTGGGTAGTGAGATCGGACGCCCATGTTATATTGTTGTGCACGTAAAAAATCCCTTGGCAGTTGGAAATCGAAAAAGAGTAGCCTAACGGTGCTGCCCGGGCAAAATTTCGAGTTAAAAATCTACCCAAAGTATTTCAGGATCCTCGCCGATGCAACGGAGTTCATGCATTGAGCTGAGTTTCTCCAGACTCAGGTTTGAGTTAGGAGGAAAACGGAGCACTTATGGGTTAAACTGTGTGCTGTGATGTTGATCCAACGACTAAACTAAACTGTATATCCTTGTTTACTTCTATAACACGTTCAATAACTGTTCGCAGCATATACACAGCATTTACTGTACCCTTTCCTTCTACAAACCCACATTGTTCTTCTCCTATTTCAGGTTGTATTTTCTTCCTCACTCTTTGCATGATAATTCGTAGCAAAATCTTTGTGATGTGGCTCATTATACTAATTGTTCTATGCTGATCACATTCCAAGGTTCCTGATTTCTTTGAGATTGCAATAAATACAGAGCTACATAATTCAGAAGGTATATCACCAGTATCATATAATGTGTTCAGCAGTCTGGTGACTTGCTCTAGTTCAAATTCTTCTAAAGCTTTAATCATTTCTGTTGTGATGTTATCTGCACCAGGGGCCTTGCCAGCTTTCATATGCTATAAGAACATTTCGAACTTCCATCTTCAAAATTGGCGGCCCTTCATTATTAAATCTAATATCATACTGTTCCTCTCTGTTATCATCATAAAGGTGTTTCACATAATCTGTCCATACATGTAGAATCTGATCTTTTTCTATTTTGATTTTGCCATATTTAGTTTTTAGACAGCCTGTTGATGTACTTGTTCTTTTATTAGCAAGTTCCTGAATTCTTTTGTGCACTATGTGGTATTTTTACTGTTGTGTTCTTTTTCTTCTTCTTCTTCTTCTTCTTTGCGTTCATCCGGAGTGTTTTTTCAGATGTGATTGCGATGTGTCTGTTATGCGCCCTTGGGCCGAAACCCATAGGCCAGCACATCCGACTTTTAGCGTGCATTTTTGACCAGGTTAGCATTCCTGGGAGACTCTCACTTTTGTGGTACCGTCCACCTCCCAGCTGGTCAAGTTGGAACAGTCTAAGACTGCACGTTCATCCCTCAAATGAAGGCAGGGACAGTCCATAGCATTTTCCGCCATCCTGGGTGGCTTCCATAATTGCAGAGCCGACACATAACGCTCTGGTACTGGGCTCACCGAGGGAATCGTCACGTCCTGGCCTCATGGCTTCATGAATATGCACATGTTAACTATTAAAGTACAAAATGTTGATTATGCTCTGCACAAATGTTCACTGCGCAAGCCAGTGGAGACAGAAACACTGGTCCAATGACTCACAGTTGTCTGGAATTAAAGATGAACTTCCGACAGTGAAGAGTTGATCATGAAAAATTGTGTATGGTACAAACATCGACCATGTGATTACAAGAAAATAGGAAATCTATTCTCAATGTTTCATTGACTGCTTCATGTTGCAAGTTCAGTTGTTGTTGTCTTCCACTTATGCCATTGTGACCCCACATGGGAGAAGTCATCAATGTTCCAGCGTCTTCCCTCAAATTTCTTCCATGATTCGTGAGCTGTATTGCCTAGGATCAAGTAAATTCCCTACCTGTTTGCTAGACCTGTCACAGGTTCCTTAATAATATCAATTCAGTAAACCCTTTATTACCCTAGAGAACTGTATCAGTGGCTTTTATCCTCCAATGTTTTGCACAAATGCAGACCTTACTTTTACATATATGTCCAAACTAACTCTACTGGAAACATTACATCCGGACCTTCCTTTTCTTCTTCAGCTACTGGCCTTTATTTCCCATTGGGCAATAGGGCCTCAACCAAACCACGTCAAGTAGTCATGTCTTTGCTATCTACTGCAGCTTCCTGTATGTCCTCTTCATATTATTCATATCTGTCTCTAAGTCTTTTCTCCGTGCATTTTTAGGTCTCCGTCTACTTCGTTGGTGGGTTATAGACAAGGGCCTTTTCAGTTATACTGTTAACAGGCTTTCTCAAACACCTGGATCTGCTCAGAGAATATTACGTAATATTGAATCAATCTGGATAATTAATGTCATCGTTTGGTAACATTCTGTCGTGTATTCCACTGCACAACAATTCAATATGTCCATGTCTTCAAACATGTTACACCCTTGAACAAAGCCATATCTATGAGAAAAATTAAATATTTTGTATCATTAAAATAAAAAGAAGAAAACTAAGGAGAGAAGTGAACCAGATAGGCAGAGAAGTAAAAAAAGCCCTAAAGCAGGAGTCTGCTATTAGTCAATGAAGTGCTAAGACCATCACATTTGTAGGCCTGAGTGCACGGAGGAAGAGATGGCCAATCTCCCTCTCTTAGCAGATTATTAACGCAGGTTTAATGACATTATCACTGCAACCTCCTAGAGATTACACTCATCATCATCATGTGCCATGTCGGTATCATGGGCAGCCATGTTTCGCCATCTTACATGATCACCAGTCATGGATCAGCTCTGTGTTCTTGTTCCAACCATGCCATGTGATCAAGTGATCCAGATATTTACTTCTCTGCCTTCCCCTTGTTTTTTTCCCCTCAATCTTGCCAGTTGTCACCAAGTTCTCTAATTTATTTATTTTCATAACATGCCCAAACAAATTTGACTGTCTACATCTAATTACTCTAATCAGTTTGTGGTTTTCATTTGTTTCTTGTAGGACTTGCTCATTGGTAGAGGCACCCATTAAGCAGAGAAGAGGAAGATCATAACATAGAAGGATTCAAGTTGTGGTAGATAATTTACACAAGACAGCAACAGAGGCAGGACATCTGCACATACGATAGAGAGAAATTTCAAGTCTGTTACGGGGATTGAATCTTCTTCTTCTTCTGCGTTCATCCAAAATATTTTTGGGACTATTTTTTGTGCCTGTTTACAGCGAGCTGCGATATTTGCACCTTTCGGCGGGCACATCCGACTTCTGCAGGCATTTGTTGACCAGGTTAACCTGCCCGGGGTTACAAGGATTGAATCTACATACAGGACCGGCCAATGGATGATGATGATTTTGTTATCTATGAGGTGGCTTACTTGATTGTGTCAAAGAGGTGAGTGTGTGTTAAAGTGGACACCAGCAGCTTATCCTTCCACCACTCCATCTGATACACAGAAGCCTCCACATATGCAATCACTTCTGATGGAGAAGCAAACAAACTTTTGCCCTGGCAAAGAAAACATTTTGTGCTTTACTTATTTAATGTCTAATGGAGAAACGTATGAACAGAACATTTTACAATTAGGAATCAGTTTGTAGTATATTGTTTAGTTCACCAGTTTGTAGTATATTGTGGATGTTGGTGTTTTTCTCAACTTCAAGCAATTCTAACCATCTGTCATCATCATCATCCATTGGCTTGTTTTGTACAATGTCCCATAATGGTCTTCTGAAGTAGGTCTCCATCGCCAACTATATTCTGCAATCATGTCTCAATTAGATATCCCATATTGAAACCATTTGTATTATGATCTTCCTCTGCTCCACTTGCTTGGCATACCTCCCTCCAGTTATCTGTGATGTGATAGGGCCATCTCAGCCTTTCTCTCACCGAGTGAGATGGCGACCGCAGGCATCGAACCATCACCCGACCATGCCCCTGACATTATCAGTGTAGCTCACTATCAACTTTGCTAACATGCCTGCAGTCTTCCTCAATGCTGAGTTCTCATTGGAAGATTTGTTTAACATTCCTCTTTTGTTCTTCATCTTCCACTAGGATACAGGCCCTCAACCAACTCCTTCCAAGCCGTCCTATATTTAGCTATCTCATACAGTTTTGTCCATGTCCGTCCTTCTTCTGTGTACATCCAGAATGTTGTTTTAGACACACTTGCATTGAGCCTGTTTACAGCAGAGCTGTAATATTTGCACCTTTCGGCCAACACATCTGACTTCTTCAGGCATTATTTGTTGACCAGGTTACCTTCCCGGGTGTTTCGTAGGACGTTCGACTCTCACTGTTGTGGTGTTATCCCCATACAAGCTGACCTATTTAAAACAGCTGAAGACATCCCGGTCAGCCCACAAGCGAAGGCAGGGGCAGACCATGGGCATTCCCTGCCATCCAAGGAGGCTTCCATAATTGGAGAGTCGACACACAGTGCTCTGGTATTGGCTCACCCAAGGAATCGTCATGTCCTGCACATGGCTGCCTCACTTCCGTACATTGGGCCTTCCATTCATCACAGGCTGTTCTTCCAGAAACAAGAAGAATGCAGTCTGCAGATGACACCCATACAGTGAGCTATCAATTTGGAGGTGTCCTTCCCATATAGTACATTTGTGTCTCTAATTCTCTTCTCCATGTTTTGTGAGTCTTCATCTATTTCATTTGTCTGTGAGTTCCAAAGGTTTTCTAATTATACTATTCTCATGACCCACGCTTACCATCTTGGCACATGAAGATGATATTCAACTGAGAATTACTATACACAAACCTCAATAATTTAGAAAGCTAAGGTTCATTACCTTATTGGGTATAAAAATGGTGGAGATTTTCCCAGTGTCATCTCCAACAAACACCCGGGCAGACGCAGCATCCCATGCCAGAGCTGTCACTGTGTGGCCCGCGTGATCCTGAGTATAGCGAACGCGCTCAGGCTTGACTCTTCTGTCGATGTTCAACTCAAACACAGCAACATGACCTGTGCTAAAAATATTTGTTGATGGATTAGTGGTTTAATGCCGTAGGTACGAGGGGACTTCAAATGAAAACATTAAATTTTGTTTTTCGGTGAATATATTCTGAAAGAGTAAAGAACAAATGCACCATTTTTTGATGTAGTCACCACTGTGTTCAATTCAAGTCCTACAGCGCCAATAAAGTGCTTGGATTCCTGTAGAAAGAAATTCTCATGGTCCCATGTGTAACCACTCATGCCCCATATGCTGTAACTCTTCACAGAAGTCACACAATTTTGAAACGTCCTACTCCCCTCTTACACTTGCTGGACTGACAGGCATGCACCACCATACTATTGGGAGCATCTCTTCCCCAGGACATGATTGTGTGTTGAGAAATATCAGTCAGACAATGTGGCATGCTGCAATACAATTAAAGATAGGAAGCATCTATTGTGTGTATCTTTTACCCAAGACATGCTGGTGTGTGGGGGAAATTAACAAGTAGACAGATTGGCTGGGTCTGCACCACTGATGCATGATAAAACAGCTGTGGTCAGAGCCCTTTGCTTACAGTGTGGTTAAGATAGCTGCCTGTCCTTTACAGGACATTGCAATCATCTCATCTTGTGAAGTATAAACAGCAGGAGAGTTCCCGTTCATGAACTTCATGCATGACCCTGCTATTCCCTCTGTCCATCGTTTACGTGCTTGTTTTATCTACTCTCAAATGCCTTTTCTTGGTCGACAAAGGCTGAGTAGAGTGTTTCATTAAATTTGATTGATTTTTCAATAAGTTGTCTAAGAGCAAAGATGGCATCTGTGCATCCTTTGTTTTTCCTAAATCCAAGTTGTGTTTCGCTTAGCTGGGGTTCTATTGAAGTTTGTTATCTTTTCTCAAGAATTTTGCAAAATATTTTCCCAGTATGACTCAAAAGGGAAATGCCTCTGTATTGTGTGCAGTCTCTTTTACTGCCTTTGTTTTTTCCAAATTGGAATAATTATGGTTTTTCCCCAGTCTCATGGTGTCTGTTGTTCTACCAAAACATGGTTAAATAGTCTATGTAGCCATGCTGTTCCTACTTCTCTTGCTGCTTTAATTAGTTCATTTGGTGTTTCGTCTTGTCCCGGTGATTTCTTCCATGGGGCTAATCTGACGGCTTCTCAAATTTCTTCTTTCAGTATGTCTTGTTCTTTTTCTTCTTCTTCTGCGTTCATCCGGAGTTTTTTTGGGATGTGATTGTGCGTTGTGCCTGTTTACAGCAGAGCTGCGTTCTTGCGCCGTTAGGCCGACACATCCGACTTCTGCGGGCATTTGTTGACCGGGTTAACCTTCCCGGGTATGTCTTGTTCTAGTACTTTGAAGGCATCTGTGTCGGTTTCCCGAATTTCTGTGCCATCTAATGGAATATTGAGAAGTTGTTCGAAGTACTGCCTCCATCTTTTTAGGATTTGTTTTTGTTCACTTATTGGTTCTCCTTTTCCGCTGTTAATTATTTCAGTTGAATCGAAAGGTTCTGCTCTGGTTCTCATTGCACTTATCTTTTTTTAGAAGTTTCTAGTTGCCTCCTTGTAGCTTTTATTTAGGGTTTCTCAATATTTCTCCCAGTCTTATTGTTTTTGTCTTTTTACTATTCATTATTCTATGTAATCAAGGTCTTGTTTGCTCTTCACCCAGTTTTTATTTTTCCTATTTGTCTTTTACAGCTTTCTTTACCTCGGCGTTCCACTATTTTGTTATATTCTTTATCCATGTTTTGCATTTTTTTTGTGGTTCCACGTTATTTTTGCAATATTTAAAATGACTGATTTGAACATCTCGCATTCTTATTCCACTGGTTTTCTTTTTATAGGTAGTTTTACAAAGATTTCAGTTCTTTCTCATTTTTCCTCACAGCCTTGTCTTTTAGATTTTTTAAGTTTACTAATTCGCATGGCATATTTGCCTGGTCTTTGCTTTTGCTTTCTTCTTCTGTTGGTTCTTATTGTGGCAATAACCGCTTTGCAGTCTGTGTTTATACTTATATTGGGCACTGTTCTTGCATCTAATACATTTTTCTTTCTTGTTAATACAAAATCAATTTGGCTTTTGGTATCTAGATCGCTCTATTTTTACCAGGTGTATATTTGCGAGTCTTTGTGTTTATAAAATGTGTTTGTTATATGGAGGTCAAGTTGGCTGCATAGCTCTATCAGTCTACTTCAATTATCATTTCTTTCATTGTGTTGCAATCAACCCCTGCATTTAATGACTGTCTCTAATTTACTAGGCAATTTTAGTTCAGAAGTCTGATATTGCTTTCTAAATGGCCGACATCTCATACCATGAAATCAACGCAAAGCGGTCTCCTTCCAAATCATCTGTGGCTGATTTCAAACAACTTGACTCATACTGTCGTGGAATTATGAAACTTGTGCATCTGACTATCCCATAAGCTACAGATGCTGGTTGTATAATGTGGAAGAACAGGTAAATCATCATAGCCTGAAGAAAATGGTGTGGCATCGAATGACTGCACCTGATACCATTGATTCATTAGCATTGAGACTTTCGCTGTTTGTTGAAGATAAGGACGGAGCATACATGGGAATATCACAAGGGCTGTGATGTCGGTTCATGACTCAACTCAACCCATCACAACTGCTGTTCATACATAAACACACAGCAGTTTGAAATGAAACATTGTTTTTAGAATATTAATCATATTTATGTGCCCCTACCTCAAAGCAATGGCCACATGTTGATCTGAAGGTGACAGGCTGACACTCACAACAAGGCTCGCTTCCTGTGATAAACACAAGTTCAACTAATCAGATTAAACAACAGTTAACATACATATAAACAACACAAGAAAATAAGAAGACCGGCATTCAGACCAAATGCTGTAACTTAAACATAACAAAAACAACAATCTATATTAGACTAAATGCTGTGAATTAAACATAACAACAACAATCTATATTAGACCAAATGCTGTGACTTAAACATAACAAAAACAACAATCTATATTAGACCAAATGCTGAATTAAACACAGCAGCAATCTACATTAGACCAAATGCTGTGAAGTAAACACAACAACAACAACAAACTACAATTATTCATCAACTTACTGTGTCACCAAAGACCACTTGCAGATACTTCAGAGTGTCCCTGCTAAATATGTACACACCACCAGAATTCGAGCCCAGAGCCAAGAATTTTCTGCACACTGACAAGCATGTGTACTGAAAACCACACATCATGAACAGATTATATTGATGCACATGAACATTTATCATGAATACAATCAATCATTCAGGTGCCATCTCCACAATGAATGTTGGCTACAATGGACCTCCAACATTCTCAGTCTCTTCCCCTTGTACACTAGCAGACTCATGTTTGTCCATCTCTTGGTGTTATCTTTCCACTAGTATCACTATCTACCTCTTGTTCACCTGTTTTCAACTCTTCAATCCTGTCTTTTTAATGTGGCCAAAATAGTCACTTTACCCTTTTTTCATTCTCAGCCTCTCTCGAACCTCTGTATTTGATTGTATTTTTTTTTTTTTTATGAAATACAATATATTCTTTTGTATATCCACATTATCATGCTTTAATTTGGATTTCCAGTTGCTAGATTAGTGGCCAGATTTCTGCAGATGATTTGGCAGCATACTGTCTTGCATTGGTTTTTTATGAAATGGTATGGGTGTCGGTGGTTCAGAAAGCAATGGCAAACTACTGAACGTAAACTTGCCAAGAGATCACAACAGTAAAAAACGCTGGTGTTGACTGCCACGTACTGTAAAAGACATGCAACTAACTTTAACTAGATCAGTGGTCAGGTTTCTGCACCATACAGTAGTGCTGAAAATATTTTTCAAATATATCACGAATTTGTCTATGGTGTAACAGGGCATCACATTTTGGAGGCCTGCATGTATAGAGGTATAGGTGGCCAATCTTTCCTTCGAATCAGCAAGCGATGATAATTACAAAAGCATCATCCTGTAGCACATCCTTTGCAGAAGGGGCTCTCATCATGGCCTGCCAGAAAGACTTGATCTTTGGCCAGTTCCCCCTTTCCCATGCATTTTCATGCCCAGGCTGTCTTTAATGTCCTCAACCCACCTTCGTGTTGGTACACCTGGCCTCGTTTTCTACATTCCTCTTTCGAGGGAAGTGTGTCCTGCCTAGTTATGCACCTCAAAGGTCAGAGTGTCAGAGTTCAGCAGAAATGTGTGTGAAGTGTGCTTCCTATATACAGATCCCATCCAATGTGGCCTACTCTGTGATTTCTAACTGCTGTGGGATTTGTCATGAGCAGTTTGCACAGGGTGCCTCCTGTTTTTCACCCATATCTAAGAAGACTAGGTTTCTTGTCTCATGAACCTGTACTTCTGGGGGACTAGTGATATTATTTTAAACCAAGGGTTATTGTAAAAAGCCCGGCCTTATGCTGAGATTCAAAACAGGTAACCTTGAAGTTTGAAGCAGACACTACAACTTCTCATTCACACCTCCTTTCTGCTAGTTTAGTTCAGGCAAATAACAGCCATTTAAAATAATATATTTAAAGGGTTATAAGGATCGACTTCATTGCGCCATGTTTATCCCACATGGCTCGGTCTCTTTCTGCAGGGTGGCTTGCCAAAAGCGTCGCATAGAGCGCAAACTCTGTAGCTCCAGTTACAACCCTTGAGTCTCTGAGAAAAATTGCATTCATGAACTGAACGATGTAGTCTAAAATTTAACCAATATTTAAGAAGACTAGATATCTTATAGCATGAACCTGGACATCTGGGGGACTAGTGATATCATTGTAAACTAAGGATTATTGTAAAAAGCCCGGCCTTATGCAGAGATTCAAACCAGGTAACCCTTAAGTCTGAAGCAGACACTACAACTTCTAAGCCGTACCTCCTTTCTGCTAGTTTAGCTCAGGCACAAGAGCCATTTATCAACAACAAACAGATTTAAAAGGCAAGAGGACTGACTTCACTGCACCAGGTTTAAACCCATATCGCTCTGCCTCTTTCTGCAGGGCAGCCTATCATAAACATCACACAGAGTATGAACTCTTTAGCTCCAGCAACAACCCTCAAGAGTCTCTGAGAAAACTGCACTCGTGAACTCAGTGACGTAGGCCGGATTTGAACCCACAACCTTCAGAGCAGGAGGCAGGCAGTGTAACCACTTCGACATGGTGAATCCCTGTAACCATTTATCAGTGATGTATTAATGGACCTATTGTGGAAGTCCTGTATGGGGTTCCATAAAAACCAGCAAAGAATAATCTGGCACCAACAGTTGGGTACAGGGCAGCCCTTTATGAACTTCTAGAATGCACATTAAAACATTACCTTCAATCTTGCAGACCTTCCCAACAGAGAGTTGAGATCATCTAGTGATGAAAGTTCTGCAAACAAGTGAGTCACGCCTCCTGATTTGGCCATAGTGCAGGCAACTGAAAAAAATTACAAATGTGCGTTTAAGGAGAATAACTAATTCAATGTCCATTCAATCAATTCTTCTTCTTCATCATCATCTCAGTGAGGTGAGATTTGAATAAAGAGTCGTTTAACTAGTTTTCAAGATCTATCCAAATATGCAAGCCTCATAATTTTTCTTTTTTGTTTTACTAACATAAAAGACAGACAGAAAAACCAATGACAAAGTCCTAGAAGAAACATGAAAACCATAAACAGAAGAGAAAAAGCAAGAGAAGATTTATTAGCACTAGGAAATATGTGGACGTCAATAAAAAATTTGTAAAAAGCATCAAACTTTGAAAATGCAACTCATGAAATCAGTGCTGCTTCATGGATCAGAAACATGGAGAATCACTAAAATAACAATTATTAATAAACCACAAACATTCATTAACTGGTCCCTTCACAGAAAAGGACTAAACTGCGATGACAGAATTATTAATGCAGAGTTTATGGAGAGAACTAGACAGGCTTCAGCAAATCAAGATATTGAGGAAAGACCAGCGCAGGATTCAACATACATCAAGACAATAATACTTCTTCTTCTTCTGCTGCATTCGTCTGGAATGTCGTTTTAGTCATAATTGTGTTGTGCCTGTTTACAGCAGAGCTGCGATATTTGAACCTTTTGGCCGACATATCCAACTTCTTCAGGCATTTTTTGGCCAGGTTACCTTCCCGGGTGTTCCATAGGACGTTTAACTCTCACTGTTGTGGTGTTATCCCCATCCCAGCTGTCCCATTTAGAACAGCTGAAGACATCTTGGTCAGCCCTCAAGGGAAGGTAGGGGCAGACCATCCCCACCATCCAAGGAGTCTTCCATAATTGCAGAGCTGATAATAATACTATAAATAGAAAATCCTTTCTCAGGAGCCCACAGGGCACATGAATTAGAGAGATACCTAAAACACTTGGAGATGACTATTGGAGACAGATGAATATTTTAATTTGGGGAAGACATAACAGGAATTAACAAAAGGATATTGTAGTGAGTTGGTTGATGGTCTAGGTCCCAATGAGAGAGAAAGAACAGAGGAAGAATCTTTCACACAATTTAATTTTCAGTGGCTTGTTCTTAAACATCCGGTGTGCTGATGCTGAAGTAAGGGGTTCTTCTTCTTCTTCTGCGTTCATCCGGAATTTTTTTTCCAGACGTGATTGCGTTGTGCCTGTTTACAGCAGAGCTGCGTTCTTGCGCCGTTAGGCCGACACATCCGACTTCTGCGGGCATTTGTTGACCGGGTTAATCTTCCCGGATTTTTTTTAGGACGTTTGACTCTCACTGTTGTGGTGTTATCCCCCATCCCAACTGGCCCATTTAGAACAGCCAAAGACATCCAGGTCAGCCCTCAAGGGAAGGAAGGGGCAGACTATGGGCATCCCCCGCCATCCAAGGAGGCTTCCATAATTGCAGAGCCGACACACAGCACTCTGGTACTGGGCTCACCCAAGGAATCGTCATGTCCTGCACATGGCTGCTTAGCCTCACTTCCGTACATTGGGCCTTCCGTTCACCATAGGCTGTTCCTCCGGAAACCAGAAGAATGCACTCTGCAGATGACATCCACACAGTGAGCTTTCGATTCGGACTTTCCACGTAATGGATTTGCTATCCGAGCAATATTCTATTTTGTGCCACTAGGACACTTTTTCCACCTTTTATGAAGCCCACACAGTGAGCTTTCAATTCGGACTTTCCAAGGTAAGGGGTTCAACCCCTACAATGGACAGCTGGGCTAAAATGTTGACCTAACGTCCTCGACTTGGGGACATATATTACAAGTACCTCTGAAGTCAGAGTGGGTTTGCCTGATGGCGAGGGACACTGTTAATAGGGAACGCTAATCTACACACAAAAATTCAGTCCAGCACAGCTATAAGTAGTGTGTATGGACTATGGTTGAGTTGAAAAGCGAGCGAGCGCGAATATATATATATATATATATATATATATATAGCATAGGGTACCCCCAGGGGCCAAAGCTGCCCCATAAGGTCCACGTCCATGGGTGTCAATCGGATGACTACCTCTGCTGGTGGCCCTGGCAAGATCAAGAACAGACATTACATTTTGATCATAGCCAAAAGGCCGATATGACATATGCGTTCCTGGTTTTAATAAACACCATTCAATTATCAATTATATTTATAATTTATATTATGAAATATTTTAATAAGTTCAACAACGTGCACAAGTTTTATGACATAATAACCCAGTTACAACAAACTCGGTTTGAACAGAATATAAATGAAACAATACAACGCTACAGCGTGTACACTTGAAATATAAATGAGCACGTACTGTATGGTGCAAATCTATCTTCCAAACGATGGGCGGGTACTAAAATTTAGGTCTATCACCCCAATCACTAGTCACTAGACTAGGTACCGTCATTGTGGCAAAACTCGAATCTGTTTTTATTTCCAAAACTAAAACTAGTAGTACACAAAACTACAACCATGTTCATGTTGAACTAATGTGCACCATTTACTAAAACGGTGCTACTCTCTGGCAATTTTCTGTGATATAACTGACTGTGACTGCTGTATGTGTATCTAGGAGCTCACGTAACATCCCTGCCTGTTCCTTGGTCTAATGGTTTCTGAACAGATAACAAATCACGTGATGACATAAACATTGGAGAGTGTCGTTACTGGGACACAACTCTTAGACTTAGACAATCAAATATGACAGAAAGAATCAACACCATTGCACTAGTGTCATTGCTGTCTCCTTCTTCGGTAGCCAACGAAGATTCTCCGTTGGTTAGAGGAGACCACTGCAACACACATTGCACTCATTATAGACTCAAGGAGTATGCTTAGTAAGGTGGAGAAAGGATCGTTTCGTTTGGAATGGCTATCCTCGCTTCAGAGGTCACAGATTGTGAGAATTGTATGGATTTTTTTGCCCTGGCCATGCGGGAGTGCGTGGGGAATGTACAGGCTGATGATAGTGATAGGTTGGTAATGAATGCACATCTTGGTGGTAGATAACCTATGGACAAAGAGGGGGGGGGGGGGTCGAGCGCCTGTGAGGCCAGGTGGTGACGGTGATGGAACAGACTGAGAACCCGTATGTGGAAAGAATGATATTACGGGGGATCAGCAGGGGTTCTGGAAGAATCTCAAAGCTGAGAGGGAAGAATACCAGGAGAGCTTTCAATCAGATACGATTTGGGAACGACTAGTACTATGACTCTTCGCTGGCTGTTGAACGAGAGGACGGAGCGCGTATGGGAATGTCCTGAGTGCAGTGATGTCGGTTCTTAGCTCAACTCAACTCTGCTCACCCCCACAACTAAATCAGCCTTTCCATATGTGGGTCCTTTGTTTTGCTGCACGTTCCATTTAGTCAGTCCACATAGCTTTCACCACATGAGCCTTAACATATTCTTTGTATTTCGGCTCACTTTCATTGAGGTGTAAAAGGTACAACGGCTTGGCTTCAGATGGCTGAGGACCTATCACCCCAAAGGGGATAATTGAAGAAGAGGAAGTATGTGTTCTAATCTATACTTCTTTCCTATTTCGCTATATCCATAGCACATGGAGAGGCTATGTGCTATGGAGAGGCAATAACTCCATCCCTGGTCTTAACCGGTCTCGGAATCAAAGCGAGAGGCAACTGTTACGGGTTATAAGTCCTTGTCAGTTGGCGTAGACATGGGGCGCCACGCGTTGCCTCTGACGGTGGGAGACACCTACGGGTGTCACTGATCAGCTACCGCCCGCCTCAAGCTGGGCATCCCCCAGCCAATTGGGTGCTGATCCGCCACGGCCTGCCTGCTTCAATGGGTGCTTGGGGCTAGGACAAAATCTGAATTGCAGGCTGTAAAACCAATGCACCAGGTACAAACAAAAATAAAAATAGAAACCTCAAGCTACGGCTTGCAACCTGGGACGTGAGAACCATGTGTCCAGGGTTTTCCACAGACTTGACAAATATTGACGATGTGAGAAAAACGGCTGTGATTGATGCTGAACTCAATCGTCTTAACATTGATATTGCTGGCCTGCAGGAGACTCGCCTCGCTGAGGAAGGGTCACTCAGGGAAAACAATTACACCTTTTTTTTTGGAAGGGAAGAGGGCAGGCAGAAAAAGGGCAACATGGTGTGGGCTTTGCAGTGAAGAATTCGCTACTGGGAATGATTGATATCCCAGCTGGAGGTAATGAAAGATTATTATCACTGCGCTTGGCAACCTCTTGTGGATTTGCCACCATTCTCACTGCATATGCACCGACACTCGCTTCCTCTGATGATGTGAAGGATACGTTCTATGAGCAGCTAGACTCTGCGATCAAGGCAGTTCCAAAATCCGACTACATTTATATGCTCGGTGATTTCAATGCTCGTGTGGGCAAGGACTCGAGTTCATGGCCAGTGTGCCTTGGAAAATACAACATCGGTCGCATGAATGATAATGGGCAAAGGCTGCTGGAGCATTGCACTAGAAATGACCTATGTATTACAAACTCCTTTTTTAAAACAAAAGAGATGAATAAGGTCACATGGAAACATCCAAGATCCAGCCATTGGCATCAGTTGGACTTCATTATCACACGGAGACAACATCTGAACCATACATCATTAACTCGAAGTTACTGTCGTGTGTGTAAAGAATGAATGTCGTATTAGTTACTTGTTCTTCTGTACCACTTTAGTGTCGTCCCTGGAGTGAAGGGAATCAACACCCACATTATTTTTTAGTCCAATATCTCTATCCTGGAGATATCCAGCAGACTCCGTCCACACACTCCCTCAATCTGAGGACACCTTCTTCTCACTCTTGCTCACTCTTGGATCATGCCTCCTCTCATTCTTCCCCAACATAACATACTTGACAACTCTAGCCTCAACAAATAAAAACAAGAAATTTATTAAAGCAAAGAGTATATGTAGGAGAAGTGTGTGTGTGTATAAGGTGTAGAATGTGTGACGTGTATTCTAATGGTAGACCAGTGATTTAGAAGCAAAGTCTGTAACATCATAGTGCTTGGCACACAACAGCACCATTTATTCCGGACAGTGAACCTCACCCAGAAGATGACAACTTTCTCCAATCACTCGAACAAACAGGATGCTGGTAATCCGATAGACACTGTTGATCTTGGTCTTCACTCTACCACATGGTGAAGTTACTCTGTTTCATAATGTTTGTTGAACTGATAATCTTCCAATTAACTGAAATGTCACTTGGGGAAAATCTAATGTTCATAAGTCTCTGATTATAACATTTTCCCCTCTTTTAGAACACAACTGTCATGGTCTTATATGTATGTAAGAATGTAAGTGCCGGTATGTAAGCGAGAGTCAGTGTAAGCATAGCTGAGGTCAAGGGCAGTAAGAGACATCACGGCGTGGCTAGCGGACGGTCAGGCAAGAAGCCCGTGAACAGAGCCACGTGATGTGGGAAGGTCAACGAGGAGAGAGGCAGTGTGTGTGAGGCAGCGAACAGGGACGGACGTGTGGAGAGCTATAGAGCGATAGAACGATAGAACGATAGTGTATTGTGATGCATAGATGGAGATGAACGTTGTGTATTGATATTCGGGGAATGTGCAAACTGTGATATGTGCGGGATGATGTGAAGTTGTGATTGTGAATGATCATACGGGCGACAGTGTCAAGATCGCCATTGTGAGCTAGCGAGTGGTTGTTGGTGGTGAACGATTGTTTGAGCGTGAAGTGCGACCATATTGTCAACTTGTAATATAGTGTAATAAATGCCAGTTTCCGATTGCATTCATGTGTTATTAGTAGATGGTTCGTAGATGTTGTAATTTGCCTGTTCAAGTCCAGTGAGCGAGCAAGCGCCACATAAGTAGGACTCTGACAACAACCTATTAATGTTTGTTAGGTAGAAGTATATATATATATATATATATATACATTGGCACCTTGCCGTCTTGACAGACGATAGTTTGTGCTTTAAAAAGGCATAATAACTTTTAACTATGGCGGTAGCGAGTGTGACTGATAAGGCCAATTTGCGCTGTAAATGTCCGTTCACAGTGGGTGCATGTGAACACGTGGTCATTTCCACCATCATGCACCATCTTACGTCTCAAACGCTTGGTGTGTGACTTTTCTGCAATAATTTTCTCCTTTGACTTTATTCCATTTCTGATATTTGCCCTCCATGCAACACGTTCAGTGGCGACTTGCTCCCAATGTGCATTATCAATGCCTGTATCAATCATGTCCCGCTTACACACATCTTTGTATCGTAGTAGAGGCCGACCCTGAGATCTCTTACCCATCTGTAATTCACCAAAAAAGATATCCTTTGGTATTCTACCATCATCCATCCGCCTAAGATGTCCTATCCATCTAAGTCTACGAAGACTGAGCATGGAATAAACTGTCACACAACCTGATCTTTCCAATACTTCAGTATTTGTGATTTTGTCTTGCCACTTAATACCAAGAATTCTTCGCAGACACCGCATATGAAAGCTGTTTAAATTGTTCTCTTGGTGTGAGTAAGTTGTCCAGGTTTCACTGCCATAGAGAAGAGTACTAAGGACACAGGCTTGATAGACAAGGACTTTTGTTTTGGCAGTAAGCTTCCTGTTCTCCCAGACTCTTTTTCTTAACCTGTTCATTGTTGTTGCTGCCTTACCAATCCGGATGTTGATTTCCTGATCTAGGGATAATTTGCTATTTACCACCGATCCTAGATATGTAAAATGATCTACTATCTCTAGTTCGGTGTCGTCAATAAAGATTGATGGTACCCCATGTGCACCTTGTGACATAATCTGTGTCTTCTTTTTGCTAATTGTTAAACCAAATTCAGAACAAGCATTGGAGAATGCAGATAGTAGACATTGCAATTCTTCCTCAGAGTGGGTCGTAACTGCAGCATCATCTGCAAAAAGCAACTCTCTGATCAGTACCCTCCTAATTTTGGTCTTAGCCTTCAATCTCTGAGCATTGTAGAGGCCGCCATCTGAGCGTGAGTGAATGTATATACCACCATCCTGATCACGAAATGCATATTTCAGTAGAAGTGAAAAGTATATTCCAAAGAGGGTGGGAGCTAGTACACAACCTTGCTTAACTCCACTCTTGATTTCAAATTCTTCAGAAGTTGCACCATCAAACTTGATTATACCCTTCATGCCTGTGTGGAACGATTCCACAATAGACAGAAGAGTTGGTGGGCAGCCAATCTTCTTTAGTGCCTTGAACAGACCCTCACGACTGACCAAATCAAATGCCTTTGTGAGGTCGATGAAGGCAATAAACAGTGGTTGATTCTGTTCACGGCATTTTTCTTGCATTTGTCGCAATGAGAATATCATATCAGTGGTAGACCGGTTCTGTCGAAAGCCACACTGTGATTCGGGGTAGACTTGATCTCCTAGGACTTGAAGTCTGCGCAGAACAATTCTGGCAAATACTTTTCCAACAATACACAGAAGTGAGATACCCCTATAGTTGTTGCAGTCGCTCCGATCGCCCTTGTTCTTGTACAGTGTTATGATGCTTGAATCTTTGAAATCCTGTGGGACTTGTCCTTCACGCCAGCATAGCTCTATTAGCTGGTGGATCTGTATAGTGAGTGTGTCTTGCCCACTCCTGATAACCTCTATTGGAATCCCATCCTTACCTGGAGCCTTGCCAGATGCAAGTTCATTTATAGCACACTTAACTTCTGTTATGGTGGGAAGTGTGTCCAGGTGGTCAAGAGTTGGTAGAGCCTCTATGGCGTTGAGGGCATTATCCGCTAGTTTGGTCTCACTTGAGTAAAGCTCCAAATAGTGCTCTACCCATCTGTCCATCTGCTGTTTCTTATCAGTGATGACTTCTCCAGTCAAGGTTTTCAATGGTGCACGTCTTTTGATCACTGGACCACAGGCTTTCTTTATTCCTTCATACATGCTTCTTATGTCTCCCTTATCACTTGCGATTTGAATGGACTCACATAACTTGATCCAATAATCATTTGCACACTGCCTGGCAGCCTTTTGCACGTCCTTCCTAGCTTGCCTTAGCTCACTCAGAGTGTTACGCGTTGGTCTTTCCTTGTTTCTTAAGAGAGCTTTCTTCTTCTTATCAATCAAGGGCTGCAGAGTCTCGCTGTTGGCCGCAAACCAGTCCTGCCTCTTATGATCCACAGTGCCGTAAACCTTTACGGCAGTTTTACAAAGAGTTTCCTTAAGTTTATTCCATTTATCATTTACTGTACAATTTTCTGGTGTATCAGTGAAAGCGTCTTCAAGTTGCTGTTGAAACTGAAAGCACTTTTCAGGATCATGAGTGTTAATAATATTAATCCTGGGGCTAGATTTGTGTTTAGCTGTGTAGATTCTCTTTGGTCTCAGTCTAACCCTTGCAACAACCAAAGAATGATCCGTATCACAGTCAGCACTGTGGTAACTACGAGTCAATGATATATGGTTCAGATGTTGTCTCCGTGTGATGATGAAGTCCAGCTGGTGCCAATGGCCGGATCTTGGATGTTTCCATGTGACCTTATGCATCTCTTTTGTTTTAAAAAAAGAGTTTGTAATACATAGGTCATTACTGGTGCAATGCTCCAGCAGCCTTTGCCCATTTTCATTCATGCGACCGATGTTGTATTTTCCAAGGCACACTGGCCATGAACTCGAGTCCTTGCCCACACGAGCATTGAAATCACCGAGCATATAAATGTAGTCGGATTTTGGAACTGCCTTGATCACAGAGTCTAACTCCTCATAGAACAAATCCTTCACATCATCAGAGGAATCGAGTGTCAGTGCATATGCAGTAATAATGGTGGCAAACCCACAAGAGGTTGCCAAGCGCAGGGATAATAGTCTTTCATTTCCTCCTGCTGGAATTTCAATCATTCCCAGTAGCGAATTCTTTACTGCAAAGCCCACACCGTGTTGCCTTTTTTCTGCCTGCCCTTTACCCTTCCAGAAAAAGGTGTAGTTGTTTTCCCTGAGTGACCCTTCCTCAGCGAGGCGAGTCTCCTGCAGGCCAGCATATATATATATGCTGTGTGATCAAGGCAGTTCCACATATATATATGTGTGTGTGTGTGTGTGTGTGTGTGTGTGTGTGTGTGTGTGTGTGTGTGTGTGTGTGTGTGTGTGTGTCCTTGGTATGTGAGTTATTAATCTTCGGTGATGTAGCTTATCACTCATTAAACACAACACATATGTTTAATTAAGTCCTGCTCAGCAGAAGTCAGGTTTCTGCGGAATAACTAGGTTCTGAGCCCCGTGTAAAACCTCTCAGCAACCTCTGTCTTCTTTCCATGAGTCATCATTGTATAAAACTTTGAACTGCTTCTTCGTAATAAATCATCTCACACTCACGTGGAACACTCAAGGGGAACTGTAAATGGAACCTGTAGAATAGAGAATACCATGGTGAGGGCAACTCCGTCCTGGCCAGAATTAGGTAAGTGTAGGCCAATAACAGCACTCAGATCTATAATAGAGATCCGATCTCTGTCATACGGCCAAATCGCGCATCACAATGGTCTTATACATGGCAACACCAGGAAAGAATAAAGGAACGGGTAGAAACCCAGCAGATGCCCTACTGGAAGATCCTACCATTTCACATTCCCCTCCTCCCTCTCAACCATCTTTAATCTCTCTAATTATTATTCCACTACATTGTCCTCAACTCCCCGAGTAAAATGATATATCACACAAGCTAGTTGAAGCCACACAATAGGATACCAGTGCCGACGCTCCTATGATACTTTCTAGCATCGCACTAATAGAACATTCTATCACTAATTGCCATATACCTGGATCAGGCTATGGTTTGTAAGACACACTTTGCACGGCATTAGTTTAAAAATAATGAATAAGTGTGAGAAGTATAGAACGACATTATCCGCCCGTTTTGTGGTGCACATGGCTTTTGCACCACAAAGGGCGATAACTCCGATTAATTTCCTCCGCAAAGGGCGATAACTCTCCGGGTTGTTTTTAATTTCTATATCAAAGGGCGCTAACTCTCCGGATTTTTTAAAAAGTCAAGGGCGATAACTCTTTTAATAGGCGTGTGTCCGAGTGGGTGTGGTCTAGTGACACTAGGTATGTGTACAACATAAAAATACAAAATAACAAACGACTCAAGTAAGGTATATGTTTTTTATTAAACCATGTATAGACAATACAATGCATATTAAATAAGTAGCGGCATAGTGGGAAAGTCTAGCAGGTAGTACAGGGGAGTTATACGTCGGCAAGTGTGGGAAAATCTCCAGCGGGTGTGACGGTGGTCGGTTCATAACAGACGTGGAGGGGTGCATATGGAAAAGTAATTAAGTAACGGGTTGTAAAAACGGGGGTGGGTGGTATGTTAAAGTATTTTGAACTGTTAGCACATTGGCGGTGTACATTAGTACGAATAAAAGGTGCGGTGGGGATAGTAGTGGGTATGGGTTAGTGCAATTAGTTGATAAGGGTGGTTATTAGTGCTATGTAGATGTTCATAGTAGCTTATTCACTAACATCACACGTGTTTCAAATGAAACCATGAAAGCTAAAGATCGTTGATTGCAATGGATATGGTGTAGTGTCATTCGGTGGTAAGGGGTGGGTACCAGGTATTAGTGGTCAAGTAGTGGTCAAGCAGTGGTCAAGTAATGGTCAAGTGAGGACATTTTAGGGGAAAGTGGTTGTAATTATATGGTGACGAATAAAGAGTGGTAAGGGGTGGGTACCAGGTATTAGTGATCAAGTAGTGGTCAAGCAGTGGTTAAGTAATGGTCAAGTGAGGACATTTTAGGGGAAAGTGGTTGTAATGATATGGTGACGAATAAAGAGTGGTAAATTAGTGGTCAAGCAGTGGTCAAGCAATGGTCAAGTGGGTCAAGTGAGGAAATTTTAGGGAAAAGTGGTTGTAATGATATGGTGATGATTAAAGGGTGATAAATTAGTGGTCAAGTAGTGGTCAAGTAATGGTCAAATCGTGGTCAAGTGAGGAAATTTTAGGGAAAAGTAGTTGTAATGATATGGTGACGATTAAAGAGTGGTCAAGCAGTGGTCAACCAGTGGTCAGGTGGTGGTCAAGTGAGAAAATTTTAGGGGAAAAGTAGTTGTAATGATATGGTGATGATTAAAGGATGGTAAATTAGTGGTCAAGCAGTGGTCAAGTGGTGGTCAAGTAAGGAAAATTTTAGGGAAAAGTGATTGTAATGATATGGTGATGAATAAAGGGTTATAAATTAGTGGTCAAGTAGTGGTCATCTTCTTCTTCTGCGATCATCCGGAGTTTTTTTTTCGGATGTGATTGCGTTGTGCCTGTTTACAGCAGAGCTGCGTTCTTGCGCCGTTAGGCCGACACATCCGACTTCTGCGGGCATTTGTTGACCGGGTTAACCTTCCCGGGGGTTTCTTAGGACGTTTGACTCTCACTGTTGTGGTGTTATCCCCCATCCCAGCTGGCCCATATAGAACAGCCAAAGATCCTGGTCAGCCCTCAAGGGAAGGCAGGGGCAGACCATGGGCATTCCCCGCCATCCAAGGAGGCTTCCATACTTGCAGAGCCGATACATAGCGCTCTGGTACTGGGCTCACCCAAGGAATCGTCACGTCCTGCACATGGCTGCTTAGCCTCACTTCCGTATATTGGGCCTTCCGTTCACCATAGGCTGTTCTTCCGGAAACCAGAAGTATGCAGTCTGCAGATGACATCCACACAGTGAGCTTTCGATTCGGACTTTCCATGTAATGGATTTGCTATCCAAGCAATATTCCATTTCGTGCCACTAGGACACTTTTCCACCTTTTATGAAGCCCACACAGTGGGCTTTTGATTCAGACTTTCCACGTAATGGATTTGCTATCCAAGCAATATTCCATTTCATGCCACTAGGACACTTTTCCACCTTTTATGAAGCCCACACAATGGGCTTTTGATTCGGACTTTCCACATAATGGATTTGCTATCCAAGCAATATTCCATTTCATGCCTCTGGGTCTTCATGCACCTTTAAATGTCAACCTGTATGTAGTTAAAGTAAGCTGCGGTCAACTTGAGCTTGTTGATATCTCCATAGAGCTTGTCCTCAAATGAAGCAGGTGTAGGCCAAAATATCTTTCTCTGTTCTGCATACGTTGGGCAATCCTGCAGCAAATGTTTTGCTGTCATTTTTCCAGTTCTACAATTACATTCATCGGTATCTCCTATCTTTAGTTTATTGAACAAGTGGTATTTCAGCCTGTTATGTCCTGTGCGGAGTCTGAAGATTGCTACTTGTTCTCTTCGGTCGAGTTTGTAATATGCATCATCCTTCTGATGGCCTGGATGCTCTGATTCCCATTTGGTTCTATAAGTGCTTTTTATCAACCTCTTTGCCTCATTATAGGTTATGTCTATGTCAGGCTGTGGTAGTCGTCCGCCCTCTTTTGCCAGTCTGTCAGCCTCTTCGTTTCCAGGTATACTGCAATGTGATGGGATCCACTGTATTACAACTTTTTTGGATTTCTGGCATAGACCATGGAGTGTTGCTCGTAGGTCAGCTAGTTCTGTGCTGTTATTGCTCTTCAGTATTGAGACAGCTGACTTTGCATCTGTGAAGATAGCTATTTGCTTCTCTTTATTTTCCTCCATCAGGAGCATTTCTGCTGCAGTTTTCAGAGCCTCTACCTCCGCTTTGAAGTTACTTGAAAATTTTCCAGTTGCCATTGAATTTCTTTTTTTCACTCCATTTTTTAAATTTAGGAGAATTCCTCCTCCTCCATTCTCTATTGAATTTTTGGCTGATCCATCTGTATATGCATGGGTCCAATTCCTGCTTGGGTAATGTTCTTTTATGTAGTTTAGGGTTATTTCTCTTCTTTCGGTTTCATGCTGAGTGTTCTTTTTCTCAATACCAGGAATGTTTTCTATCATCTCAGGCAGTTGCTGCTGTCTCCAAGCTGGGAACTTGTGTGCATTGTAAATGCGCTTGACTGTTGATATGTTAAGTATAGGATCTGCCCTAATCCTTCGTTTTGCAGTTTCTACAAAGTTGGTACGCTTCAGTCTTCCCTTTCCAAAACCATTAAATCTGTTGTACATAGGGTGGTCTGTCAATCTTCTGAATTTTTCTGCTTGTTGCTGGGCTCTGCTATCTCTTCTATCCTGCATTGGTTGTAAACAAGTGATCTTTTCTAGTTCATTAATAGGCGTTGTCTTCAGGCTTCCAGTTATGATTCGCATTCCTTGGTTTTGGACTCTACTTATTTTGTTAAAGTTTGACTTAGCTGCTGTTGCCCAAGCTGCAATGCCATATTCCAGTACTGGCCTCACCCGTCCAGTATATAACTTCTTGAGAACTTTCTCATCTGCTCCCCATGTTGTACCAGCAAGCTTTTTCATGATTGCCATTCTCTGCCTTGCTCTTGTTCGATTTTTCTCAACCTGTGTCTTCCATGTCAGGCGACGATCAAAGGTGACTCCTAGATAGTTTGGATTTTCTTCATGGCGCAATATTTTTCCATTCAATACCAGCTTAGGTTGCTGAGTTTTATTTGAGAGGGAGAACACTGTGCATGTTGTTTTCTCCTCACTTATCTTCACTAGCCATGATTTTGACCAGTCCTCTAGCGCTAATAAGGCTTGCTGTATTCTGCTGTTAGCTGTACTAATATATTCTTCAGATGTCCATATGGCTAGGTCATCTGCAAAGGAGGATGTGTGTACTCTGGCTGGAAAATTTTCTGTGATGTCATTTATATATGCTAGGAATAATGTTGGTGAAAGAACTCCTCCTTGGGGGACACCTTGCTCCAACAGCATCATTTTGCTTGTTTGTCCTTGTACTTTTGTCCTGGCAGTTCTGTTCTCAAGGTAGTGGCTGATCCATTTATACATTTTTCCACAAACATGCATTTTTTGCAGTTTTACTTTCAGTCCTTCCTTCCATACTTTATCAAATGCTTTTTCTAAATCTATCCAGACTGCTAGTGTGTGCTTTTTCTCTTGGAAGGCATCCTCTATTTCCTGAGCTATATAGGTTATTTGATCTTCAGTGGATCTGTACTTTCTGAATCCTGCTTGGTGTGGTGTTAAGAGTTTGTTTTCTTCCAGATGCCATGTTAGCCTGCCATTGATAATGCGTTCCATTAATTTTCCTACACAGCTAAGTAGACTGATAGGTCGATAGCCATTTGGTTCTTCCAGGTCTTTTCCTTTCTTTGGGACTGGTATTAGTATAGCTTCCTTCCATGCCTGTGGGACTATTCCTCTCTTCCAGCTGTTATTTAGGACTGCTAGTAGTTTCTTCATTGCCTTGGTGCCTAGTCCTATTAGCATTTCATTTGTGATTCCATCCTTTCCTGGTGATTTCTTCTTTTTTAGGGTATTCATTGCCTGTTCCATTTCTTCCATTGTTAGATTTGCCATCATATATTCTGCTGCTGTCTCTGTATTTCTATGATGTATCTGTTTGTCTTTGATTGCTTTCTTCTGTTCGGTTGTAATATCAATGTGGTTTGCATTTGCATAGTGTTCCATTAGTGCATTTGCAGCCTTTTTTCCT
The DNA here is from genome assembly GCA_963921405.1 of Cepaea hortensis. NCBI lineage: Eukaryota > Metazoa > Mollusca > Gastropoda > Stylommatophora > Helicidae > Cepaea > Cepaea hortensis. Next base: position 204,154,669 of record OY992876.1, read on the forward strand.
GTAAGCAAGGCATTTCCTTGTTTAATTGTTATTTGTTTGTTTCTAGGTCCTTCATTGTTCATGGCTTTCACTAGTTTCCATAGTTTGTTTCCATCCCTGTCAAAATTCAGGTTTTCTGTTTTTTCCCTCCAACAATCTCTTGTTGTTTGATTTACTGTTCTTTTATATTTTGCTGAGATGGCTTTGAGAGAGATGTTCGCTTCAATTGTTTGTTCTCTCTCTGCTGTCTTCCTGGCATCTTCAACTTTGTCCTCCAAACTTTGTAGCTCTTCAGTCCAGTATGGTTTGTAATTTTTCCTCGCTCCTCTAGGAATGGACTCAGTGGCTGCCTGTATTATCGCTCTGTTTAGACTTTCCACCATTTGCTTTATGTTGCCATATCGTGTATTTATGTTTTCACAATATTTGTCTGTTAGTATGGCAAATCTGTCCCAATCTGCTCGTTTGTAATTCCAGCGGGGCAAGGGCTTTTGCTCCTGTGGAACATACTCCATATTCATTTCAAGCTTGATTGGTCTGTGGTCACTACCTGCTAATTGGTCCAGCACATGGCGATCGATTTTGTGGAGGATGTCTCCTGTGCAGAAAGCTAAGTCTGGAGTAGAAGTGGTAAGCCATCTTCTGGAGTAGAAGCTCGGTGTGTCATCCGCTTTGTTGAGTAGATGGAGATTTGAGTCTATTTCCCAGTCCTCCAATTCATCTCCTCTTTTGTCAGTATCTGGGTATCCCCATCTTTCTGAACGGCTATTAAAGTCTCCGACAATAATGCAGTTTGTGTCAGTTATTTTCATGTTTGAGAGTGTAAGGTCCTTATCTGCTGGGCTATACAGATTGTAGATTCTTATTTTCACGTCCTTTATCATTATATCAACACCTATAATTTCCGTTTGGTTGTCAGAGATCACAGATACTTCGCTGCAAGGTATTGTATTTCGTGTAAGTATTAGAACTCCTCCTTTGTGTCCTTCGCGGTCGAAACGTGTGGCCTGATATCCTCTGACCGAGAATTTGTGATTGGCGTTGAGGTGTGTCTCTTGAATGCATGCCACATCTATTCTATCTTTATGAAGACGCTGTGTTAGGGAGTCTTTCTTCTTGTAAACTCCTTCGGCATTCCACTGTAGTATGTTGAGTGTCCGGGGTATTTGGTCAATAGCTCTTAACCTACTCCTCTGTGCCTTGACTCCACAGCACAGGGGAAGGTGACCACCAGTAGTCATGGGTGGACCCCCTCGAGGCAGGGGGCCCGGCACTATCGCCGCCTGATGGGACTTCACGGGATTAGCACCATATCGATTAATTTTGATTTGTGACATCATGAATTAAGTTACGTTGCACTGCTTTGTCAAGCCTGTGGCTCAGTACATCCGATTTCGACAAGCATTTATTCGGGATGCTTTCCCTAGCCTTTGACTGTCCCCAGTCTACCTACAAGGCAGCAGGTTTTACGTTGCACTGCTTTGTCAAGCCTGTGGCTCAGTACATCCGATTTCGACAAGCATTTATTCGGGATGCTTTCCCTAGCCTTTGACTGTCCCCAGTCTACCTACAAGGCAGCAGGTTTGTGTGTCTCTTCGTCTGGTCTCTCTCCCTTGACCTGTCCGACATGGGTGGCCCTACCAGTAGCTGTGCTACCGTCGGCATAGCTCTTGGGGTCATTGGGACGCACAAGCCCCTCTACCTCGTCACGGTGGACACACAGCAGAGGGGAAGTAGTGGTCAAGTAATGGTCAAGTGAGGAAATTTTAGGGAAAAGTAGTTGTAATGATATGGTGACGATTAAAGAGTGGTAAATTAGTGGTCAAGCAGTGGTCAACCAGTGGTCAGGTGAGAAAATTTTAGGGGAAAAGTAGTATAGAACGACATTATCCGCCCGTTTTGTGGTGCACATGGCTTTTGCACCACAAAGGGCGATAACTCCGATTAATTTTCTCCGCAAAGGGCGATAACTCTCCGGGTTGTTTTTAATTTCTATATCAAAGGGCGCTAACTCTCCGGATTTTTTAAAAAGTCAAGGGCGATAACTCTTTTAATAGGCGTGTGTCCGAGTGGGTGTGGTCTAGTGACACTAGGTATGTGTACAACATAAAAATACAAAATAACAAACGACTCAAGTAAGGTATATGTTTTTTATTAAACCATGTATAGACAATACAATGCATATTAAATAAGTAGCGGCATAGTGGGAAAGTCTAGCAGGTAGTACAGGGGAGTTATACGTCGGCAAGTGTGGGAAAATCTCCAGCGGGTGTGACGGTGGTCGGTTCATAACAGACGTGGAGGGGTGCATATGGAAAAGTAATTAAGTAACGGGTTGTAAAAACGGGGGTGAGTGGTATGTTAAAGTATTTTGAACTGTTAGCACCCCTCTACCGTGTGTCCACCTTGTCGAGGTAGAGGGGCTTGTGTGTTCCAATGACCCCAAGAGCTATGCCGACGGTAGCACAGCTACTGGTAGGGTCACCCATGTCGGACAGGTCAAGGGAGAGGGACCAGACCAAGTGACACACAAACCTGCTGCCTTGTAGGTAGACTGGGGACAGTCAAAGGCTAGGGAAAGCACCCCAAACAAATGCTTGTCGAAATCGGATGTACTGAGCCACAGGCTTGGCAAAGCAGTGCAACGTAACTTAATTCATGATGTCACAAATTAAAATTAATCGTTATGGTGCTAATCCCGTGAAGTCCCATCAGGCGGTGATAGTGCCGGGCCCCCTGCCTCGAGGGGGTCCACCCATGACTACTGGTGGTCACCTTCCCCTGTGCTGTGGAGTCAAGGCACAGAGGAGTAGGTTAAGAGCTATTGACCAAACACCACGGACACTCAACATACTACAGTGGAATGCCGAAGGAGTTTATAACAAGAAAGCCTCCCTAACACAGCGCCTTCATAAAGATAGAATAGATGTGGCATGCATTCAAGAGACACACCTCAACGCCAATCGCACATTTTCAGTCGAGGGATATCAGGCCACACGTTTCGACCGTGAAGGACACAAAGGAGGAGTTGTAATACTTGTACAAAATACATTACCTTGCAGCGAAGTATCTGTGATCTCTGACAACCAAACGGAAATTATAGGTGTTGATATAATGATAAAGGACATGAAAATAAGAATTTACAATCTGTATAGCCCAGCAGATAAGGAGCTTACACTCTCAAACATGAAAATAACTGACACAAATTGCATTGTTGTCGGAGACTTTAATAGCCGTTCAGAAAGATGGGGATACCCAGATACTGACAAAAGAGGAGATGAAGTGGAGGACTGGGAAATAGACTCAAATCTCCATCTACTCAACAAAGTGGATGACACACCGAGCTTCTACTCCAGAAGATGGATTACCACTTCTACTCCAGACTTAGCTTTCTGCACAGGAGACATCCTCCACAAAATCGATCGCCACGTGCTTGACCAATTAGCAGGTAGTGACCACAGACCAATCAAGCTTGTAATGAATATGGAGTATGTTCCACAGGAGCAAAAGCCTTTGCCCCGCTGGAATTACAAACGAGCAGATTGGGACAGATTTGCCATACTAACAGACAAATATTGTGAAAACATAAATACACGATATGGCAACATGAAGCAAATGGTGGAAAGTCTAAACAGAGCAATAATACAGGCGGCCACTGAGTCTATTCCAAGAGGAGCGAGGAAAAATTACAAACCATACTGGACTGAAGAACTACAAATTTTGGAGGACAAAGTTGAAGATGCTAGGAAGACCGCAGAGAGAGAACAAACAACTGAAGCGAACATCTCTCTCAAAGCCATCTCAGCAAAATATAAAAGAACAGTAAATCAAACAACAAGAGATTGTTGGAGGAAAAAAACAGAAAACCTGAATTTTGACAGGGATGGAAACAAACTATGGAAACTAGTGAAAGCCATGAACAATGAAGGACCTAGAAACAAACAAATAACAATTAAACAAGGAAATGCCTTGCTTACAGGAAAAAAGGCTGCAAATGCAATAATGGAACACTATGCCAGTGCAAACCACATTGATATTACAACCGAACAGAAGAAAGCAATCAAAGATAAACAGATGCATCATAGAAATACAGAGACAGCAGCAGAATATATGATGACAAATCTAACAATGGAAGAAATGGAACAGGCAATGAATACCCTAAAAAAGAAGAAATCACCAGGAAAGGATGGAATCACAAATGAAATGCTAATAGGACTAGGCACTAAGGCAAAAAAGAAACTACTAGCAGTCCTAAATTACAGCTGGAAGAGGGGAATAGTCCCACAGGCATGGAAGGAAGCTATACTAATACCAGTCCCAAAGAAAGGAAAAGACCTGGAAGAACCAAATGGCTATCGACCTATCAGTCTACTTAGCTGTGTAGGAAAATTAATGGAACGCATTATCAATGGCAGGCTAACATGGCATCTGGAAGAAAACCAACTCTTAACACCACACCAAGCAGGATTCAGAAAGTACAGATCCACTGAAGATCAAATAACCTATATAGCTCAGGAAATAGAGGATGCCTTCCAAGAGAAAAAACACACACTAGCGGTCTGGGTAGATTTAGAAAAAGCATTTGATAAAGTATGGAAGGAAGGACTGAAAGTAAAACTGCAAAAAATGCATGTTTGTGGGAAAATGTACAATTGGATCAGCCACTACCTTGAGAACAGAACTGCCAGGACAAAAGTACATGGACAAACCAGCAAAATGATGCTGTTGGAGCAAGGTGTCCCCCAAGGAGGAGTTCTTTCACAAACATTATTCCTAGCATATATAAACGACATCACGGAAAATTTTCCAGCCAGAGTACACACATCATCCTTTGCAGATGACCTAGCCATATGGACATCTGAAGAATATATTAGTACAGCTAACAGCAGAATACAGCAAGCCCTATTAGCGCTAGAGGACTGGTCAAAATCATGGCTAGTGAAGATAAGTGAGGAGAAAACAACATGCACAGTGTTCTCACTCTCAACTAAAACTCAGCAACCTAAGCTGGTATTGAATGGAAAAATATTGCGCCATGAAGAAAATCCAAACTATCTAGGAGTCACATTTGATCGTCGCCTGACATGGAAAACACAGGTTGAGAAAAATCGAACAAGAGCAAGGCAAAGAATGGCAATCATGAAAAAGCTTGCTGGTACAACGTGGGGAGCAGATGAGAAAGTTCTTAAGAAGTTATATACTGGACGGGTGAGGCCAGTACTGGAATATGGCATTGCAGCTTGGGCAACAGCAGCTAAGTCAAACTTTAACAAAATAAGTAGAGTCCAAAATCAAGGAATGCGAATCATAACTGGAAGCCTGAAGACAACGCCTATTAATGAATTAGAAAAGATCACTTGTTTACAACCAATGCAGGATAGAAGAGATAGCAGAGCCCAGCAACAAGCTGAAAAATTTAGAAGATTGACAGACCACCCTATGTATAAAAGGTTTAGTGGTTTTGGAAAGGGAAGACTGAAGCGTAGCAACTTTGTAGAAACTGCAAAACGAAAGATTAGGGCAGATCCCATACTTAACATATCAACAGTCAGACCCATTTACAATGCAGACATGTTCCCAGCTTGGAGACAGCAGCAACTGCCTGAGATGATAGAAAACATTCCTGGTATTGAGAAAAAGAACACTCAGCATGAAACCGAAAGAAGAGAAATAACCCTAAACTACATAAAAGAACATTACCCAAGCAGCAATTGGACCCATGCATATACAGATGGATCAGCCAAAAATTCAGTAGAGAATGGAGGAGGAGGAATTCTCCTAAATTTAAAAAATGGAGTGAAAAAAACAAGTTCAGTGGCAACTGGAAAGTTTTCTAGTAACTTCAAAGCGGAGGTAGAGGCTCTGAAAACTGCAGCAGAAATGCTCTTGATGGAGGAAAATAAAGAGAAGCAAATAGCTATCTTCACAGATGCAAAGTCAGCTGTCTCACTACTGAAGAGCAAAAACAGCACAGAACTAGCTGACCTAAGAGCAGCACTCCATGGTCTATGCCAGAAATCCAAAAAAGTTGTAATACAGTGGATCCCATCACATTGCAGTATACCTGGAAATGAAGAGGCTGACAGACTGGCAAAAGAGGGCGGACGACTACCACAGCCTGACATAGACATAACCTATAATGAGGCAAAGAGGTTGATAAAAAGCACTTATAGAACCAAATGGGAATCAGAGCATCCAGGCCACCAGAAGGATGATGCATATTACAAACTCGACCGAAGAGAACAAGTAACAATCTTCAGACTCCGCACAGGACATAACAGGTTGAAATGCCACTTGTTCAACAAACTAAAGATAGGAGATACCGATGAATGTAATTGTGGAACTGGTAAAATGACAGCTAAACATTTGCTGCAGGAGTGCCCAATATATGCAGAACAGAGAAAGATATTTTGGCCCACACCTGCTTCATTCGAGGACAAGCTCTATGGAGATATCAACAAGCTCAAGTCGACTGCAGCTTACTTTAACTGTATTCAGGTTGACATTTAAATGTACATGAAGAAGTATTTAGACTGCCACACTTCATACCACAGGCATGTCGGTTACACAAGCCTCCCAGAGGCATGAAATGGAATATTGCTTGGATAGCAAATCCATTACGTGGAAAGTCCGAATCGAAAGCTCACTGTGTGGGCTTCATAAAAGGTGGAAAAAGTGTCCTAGTGGCACAAAATGGAATATTGCTCGGATAGCAAATCCATTACGTGGAAAGTCCGAATCGAAAGTTCACTGTGTGGGCTTCATAAAAGGTGGAAAGTGTCCTAGTGGCACAAAATGGAATATTGCTCGGAAAGCAAATCCATTACGTGGAAAGTCTGAATCGAAAGCTCACTGTGTGGATGTCATCTGCAGACTGCATACTTCTGGCTTCTAGAAGAACAGCCTATGGTGAACGGAAGGCCCAATATACGGAAGTGAGGCTAAGCAGCCATGTGCAGGACGTGACGATTCCTTGGGTGAGCCCAGTACCAGAGCGCTGTATGATGGCTCTGCAATTATGGAAGCCTCCTTGGATGGCGGGGAATGCCCATGGTCTGCCCCTGCCTTCCCTTGAGGGCTGACCAGGATGCCTTTGGCTGTTCTATGTGGGCCAAGATGGGATGGGAGATAACACCACAACAGTGAGAGTCTAACGTCCTAAGAAACCCCCGGGAAGGTTAACCCGGTCAACAAATGCCCGCAGAAGTCGGATGTGTCGGCCTAACGGCGCAAGAACGCAGCTCTGCTGTAAACAGGCACAACGCAATCACGTCCGAAAAAAACTCCGGATGAACGAAGAAGAAGAAGAAGAAGAACTGTTAGCACATTGGCGGTGTACATTAGTACGAATAAAAGGTGCGGTGGGGATAGTAGTGGGTATGGGTTAGTGCAATTAGTTGATAAGGGTGGTTATTAGTGCTATGTAGATGTTCATAGTAGCTTATTCACTAACATCACACGTGTTACAAATGAAACCTTGAAAGCTAAAGATTGTTGATTGCAATGGATATGGTGTAGTGTCATTCGGTGGTAAGGGGTGGGTACCAGGTATTAGTGGTCAAGTAGTGGTCAAGCAGTGGTCAAGTAATGGTCAAGTGAGGACATTTTAGGGGAAAGTGGTTGTAATGATATGGTGACGAATAAAGAGTGGTAAGGGGTGGGTACCAGGTATTAGTGGTCAAGTAGTGGTCAAGCAGTGGTTAAGTAATGGTCAAGTGAGGACATTTTAGGGGAAAGTGGTTGTAATGATATGGTGACGAATAAAGAGTGGTAAATTAGTGGTCAAGCAGTGGTCAAGCAATGGTCAAGTGGGTCAAGTGAGGAAATTTTAGGGAAAAGTGGTTGTAATGATATGGTGATGATTAAATGGTGATAAATTAGTGGTCAAGTAGTGGTCAAGTAATGGTCAAGTCGTGGTCAAGTGAGGAAATTTTAAGGAAAAGTAGTTGTAATGATATGGTGACGATTAAAGAGTGGTCAAGCAGTGGCCAACCAGTGGTCAGGTGGTGGTCAAGTGAGAAAATTTTAGGGGAAAAGTAGTTGTAATGATATGGTGATGAATAAAGGGTTATAAATTAGTGGTCAAGTAGTGGTCAAGTAATGGTCAAGTGAGGAAATTTTAGGGAAAAGTAGTTGTAATGATATGGTGACGATTAAAGAGTGGTAAATTAGTGGTCAAGAAGTGGTCAACCAGTGGTCAGGTGAGAAAATTTTAGGAAAAAAGTAGTTGTAATGATATGGTGATGATTAAAGGATGGTAAATTAGTGGTCAAGCAGTGGTCAAGTAGTGGTCAAGTGGTTGTCAAGTAAGGAAATTTTAGGGGGAAAGTAGTTGTAATGATATGGTGATGATTAAAGGATGGTAAATTAGTGGTCAAGCAGTGGTCAAGCAGTGGTCAAGTGAGGAAATTTTAGGGAAAATTGGTCGTAGTGACATGGTGATGGTTAAAGGATAGTAAATTAGTGGTCAAGTAGTGGTCAAGTAGTGGTCAAGTGAGGAAATTTTAGGGAAAAGTAGTTGTAATGATATGGTGATGCTTAAAGGGTGGTAAATTAGTGGTCAAGTAGTGGTCAAGTGGTAGTCAAGTGAGGACATTTTAGGGAAAAGTAGTTGTAATGATATGGTGATGATTAAAGGGTGATAAATTAGTGGGCAAGCAATGGTCAAGTAGTGGTCAAGTAGTGGCCAAGTACCGGTCAAGTAGTGGTTAAGTGGTCGAGTGACCACTTAAATTGTAGGGGAAAGTACGTGTAGTGAACCTGTGTTTGTTAAAGTGATCGATGACGTGGTCAAGTAGTGGTAAATGGCCAAGTGACTACTTAAATTGTCTGTGAAAGTAGGTATAGTGACATGGTGATGATCAAGAGGTGGTCAAGTGGTGTTCAAATAGTGGTCAATCGCTCAAGTGAGAAAATTGTAGGGTATGGTACGTGTAGTGAAACAGAGATGGATAAATTAAGTAGTGACGTTGTCAAGTAGTGATCAAGTAGTGGGCAAGTACGGGTCAAATGGTCGAATGACCACTTAAATTGTAGGGTATGGTACGCGTAGTGAAACGGTGATGGTAAAATAAGTAATGACATGGTCAAATAGTGGTCAAGTAGTGGTCAAGTAGTGGTCAAATCGTCGAGTGATCACTTAAAATGTAGAGGAAAGTACGTGTAGTGAAACGGTGTTGGTTAAGTGATCGATGAGGTGTTCAAGTAATGGTCAAGTAGTGGTCGAATGGTCACTTAAATTGTAGGGTATGGTACTTGTAGTGACATGGTGATGGTTAAAGTGATCGATGACATGATCAAGACGTTATGCCGGCTGCTAAGTTCAGAAAGTAGTGTCCTTAGTATTGGTAATTTCCCTGACAGGAGCGCCTCGAGCACTGATTTTGTATTGATCAATAGCACCTAGTGGGACAGTCGACACACATGGACAATAGTTACAGCCGGTCAAAGATGGCGTCGCACCCTATCACACATGGGTAATTGCTACAACCAGACGTCTCATTAAACTGGTCAAATATGGCGTCACAGCCGGTCACAGGGGTAATGGGACATCGGAGACACGTGGTTAAGAGGGAAACTATAGAAAAAGGGTGTCCTATCGGTTGTCGAGTCAGGGAACCTAACGTATGATGATCACTGTGTATAGGAGTGAATACACTGCATCATCAACACTGCATCCGAAGGGTAAAATGGTTACCCTATCTCTCTCTTTTTTTCTATAACCGTGTAGTCCTAGTGTTATCCGGTTACACCAAAGGACACCCGGGCATCAACACAACAAACTGCCCCGATTCAACCTTAGGCAATGCACGTAACATGACAGGTCACATGTCCGCCGTCATAACCAGCGACGTTATCACGTATCAAATTAGACATCCACACTTTCATTTCCTTTCTATGTGGCCATAGTGTCTTTACATCTTTCTCCAGAAAGCCATTTCCAAGACCAATATATGTTTTTTTTTCAGTGTACCTGCTCAGTGCCACACTTCACAATCAGACAAAAGTACACCTTCTATGTACCACTTCAACCGTCAAATAAGTAAATATGTTAGACACAATATTAAAATTATTGGTCAAATACAGAAATATCTCGTCCAAACTTATAAAAAGTACGAACATTTGTTAACCTATTGGGAAAAATATCAATCAAGTAGGAAAGTTTGTTAGTCAAATAGAAAAAAATATTGACCACGTAACGATATATCTTGTCCACACTTATGAAAAGTAGGGAAATTTGTTAGTCAAATGAGAAAAAAAAAGATTGACCTAGTAACGAAATACCCCACCAAACTTATGAAAAGTACGAAATTTTGTTAAGCAAGTATGAAAATGTATCGACCAAACAGAGAAATATATCACCAAAACTTATAAAAAGTAGGAACATATGTTAACCAAATGGAAAATATCTTGGCCAAATAGGAAACTTTGTTAACCAAATGTAAACAAACAAAAACAAATATTGATCAAGTAAAGAAATAACTCCTCCAAATTTATGAAAAGTACGAAACCTTGGTACCCAAATGAGACAAATGTAGGTCAAATACTGAAATATCTCGTCCAAACTTATGAAAGGTAGAAAATTGTCTTAACCAACTGGGGTAAATATTACTCAAACTAAGAAACATGTCGACCGAAGTAGGAAATTACGTGAACCAAAGTAATAAAATTGTTGGCCAAATACGAAAAAGTATCGGTCAAACTTATAGATGTCTCGTTTAAACTTATAACATGTATGAAAAATTTGTTAGGTAAAGGTGTAAAAATATTGGCCAAGTAATGAAATATCGCATCCGAACTTATAAAATGTACGAGTTAACCAAATGCGAAAAGGTCAAAATACGAGATGTCTCGACCAAGCTTATAAAAATCTAGGAAAAAAATATGACAACTAAAATATTGATCAAAAGGTATAAAACCAAACATTATAAAAATAACCAAATGTGAAAAATATCGTCCAAAGACAGAAATATTTCAACTAAACTTATAAATAAGGCAACAAAACTTGTGAAAATTTTTGGTCAAGTACAGAAATAGCTATGGAAAAAACTAAGTCCACAAAACTAAGAAAAGAAAAATGTAACTTCTGTAGTCAAATGTGTCTTGAAGTTTTATCTGAAAAGACATTTCACAATACATAATCAGCACCACTTTCCTTGTTTTACGTTACCGAAGGCCTTCACCGTATCTGGTACAGAAACCCATATACAGCACTCATCTCTCCACAGTCTTGGTTGTTTTCTAATACAAAGTGGTTACATCACCAAGAACTTCAAAACCTCAATTGTACACGTGCTCCATTGAAACACCCATGACAGTTAACAACATGTATGGCCATGTAATCTGTGAGTCCATCGGGGATAGTTCATCCGAGTATTCCAAAAGATCCATTTCCCATGGCTGACATCTTCAACTTGCTATACCACATCTTATTCTAATATACACTTTACATGAAATTTTCCAAATTTGGGCTCTATTAAAGAATACGTAATGAGATACACAAAGACAACAAGAACATATCAGACAAAACAACTCACAAACCAGACTTAGAACTAAAACTTAAACCATATCAGATGAAACTCCCAACAAGTACTACTAGAACTCAAAACATAACGATATTAAGGAAACGCCTACTAGTTTATTTCTGTTTATAACTGTTTTAATATGGCAGAGAGAAACATGGTAATTAGACTATATCTGCCTTCTTCACTGCTGTCGTTTGTTCGATGACTTTTCTTCTGTCCTTGTCCTTCAGGACTGGATTCAAAAAAAAAAAAAAATTTTCAAGTCTTGTACACGCCTTTCAAAATGCTCACGTTCTCTGATTACATGGTGCCAGTTACCATTGCGTTCTTCGGTGCCAACAGTATGCACTGTCAAGAAGTGAGGTTCTGGTGCAAAATTAACCTGTGGAGGTAAATAAAACACATTGAAACTTACAAGACGGCCACACATACTACTTCAGTAAAGAAAAAACAGTAAAAAAAAAAATCATGATGAGAAGTGGTAAAAGGCATTAAAAAAAAAACAGACTGTCGACATTCTATTGGTCACGTCTTGAGAAAAGGTAAAGGTATAGGCACTGATGGTTTGTAGTATACCGAGATGTATATAGAAAACATGTATAGCAGCTAGGTCTTCTGTATTAGACATGTTTACAAAAATACACATGTGAACTATGATCATTACTACCCATACACACCTTATTCGTTGATGTCGAACACCTTCGGACACCGACAGTAGGATAGTTTTCGTTCCACAACACATTAATTTTCTTGAGAGACTCTGGGGCATGACTACTATCCAAAAGGTCAATATCTTCATCTGAAGACGAATCATCACCCCAAGCAAAGGTTGTCTCTGATACATCTAAAGCTGGCTGGGTGCCACGAGTAGGTTTCTGGCAGAACAATTTTTTTTTTTTTCGATTGAATATTTTTATAAGTGTGGTTGAGATATTTCTTATTTTGGTCTTTTCATACTGGGTTAACTCCTACTTTTTATACATTTGACTGAAATATTTCTGTATTTGTCATAACTTCTTCTAAGACTTTGTTCATGTCTGGTAATGTAAGCTCTGAGCCGACAAGACAACGTCATGAAAACAAAACCAATAAAGAAAATCAACACGGCATTAGTTTAAAAATAATGAATAAGTGTGCAAGACGTTTTGGTGCAAACACGAAAACGTCACGATAAGGGGAGTTAGACTAGAGCTACCGTCCACGGCGGACGTGGCTTCTGGCCACTACAGCACGGCTAATACTATGCCGCTTTAGTTAGAATAATGTGTTGTGAAGTATAGTTGTAACATTTCTGTGGAGCGACTGCGTTGTTAAGAATCGTCGTATTAAAGTGTATTGTGTGAAGAAGACTATCCAGCGTCGTCTTATAAAAGGTTTGATTTGTCAGTGGCCAATTTTGGCTTTTCACTTGTCACCTAAAGAACAAGGAGGACTGGAAGGTATTTATAAATAAATATTTATTATTAACCCCGCCGCGTATCGCCCGCTCAAAAAGTGCTGTAGTGGCCAGAAGCCACGTCCGCCGTGGACCGTAGCTCTAGTCTAACTCCCCTTATCGTGACGTTTTCGTGTTTGCACCAAAACGTCTTGCACACTTATTCATTATTTTTAAACTAATGCCGTGCAAAGTGTGTCTTACAAACCATAGCCTGATCCAGGTATATGGCACTAATCATAATAGATTATATCACTGCACAGTACTGCACTCTATTCCTAATCATACTCTTAAGTTAGATATAATTAATTGCCTACCATATGTCTATTCCTGTTGCTAATCGAAACTAGGCGATCACAGACTGGATCTATGTCCGCCGATAACTATCAACAATTTGACACCCCTAGTTTCTCTCATGTAACACAACTCGGAATAATGACCCAATCCTAACACTTCAGAATGTTTTTCTCGACTCCCTCCACCTGTTTACCGCAACTGGGTTTTATCTGGGTGCTTGAGTGACGTCACCAAAAAGTCCAGACGACAATCAGTCCAGAATCTGGCTTTGTCCTCCTGTTTCCCGACTAACCGGAGTCAATTAGCTGTCACGTTTCCTTTCATCTGGGGAGTTCTTTGTCTCATCCAACAAATATCCGGGCTGTCTGTGAGCCAGAGACCTTTCCCCCGTATGACAGAATCCTTCCGACCTCTGGCAGACATTCTGTCTATCACTTGCAACGGCCAACTCCCGCTGTGTAAACAGATGACGCCGGTGCACATCTCTCGAACAACAACCTGTCAACAAACTGTCAACCAGGTGTAGACATCGTGACGTGACTCACTTTGATCTCATACAAAAAAGCCGACCAGGTACAGACAGTTCCAACGACGTATTTTCTCAGTCTGTTCAACAACACATAGTCTATTGTGTTTGCAGACCAATGTCGGGCTTGGTTGTCATCGATCGACACGAACAAGTTTATTTATCTCGTGACAGTTACCACAGTGTTGACTGATACAGATCATTTTTTGGTTGTTGCAAAGGTTAGACTGAGACCAAAGAGAATCTACACAGCTAAACACAAGTCTAGCCCCAAGATTAATATTACTAACACTCACGATCCTGGAAAGTGCTTTGAATTTCAACAGCAACTTGAAGACGCTATCAATGATACATCAGAAAATTGTATAGTAAATGATAAATGGAGTAAACTTAAGGAAACTATTTATAAAACAGCGGTAGGGGTTTACGGCACTGTGGATCATAAGAGGCAGGACTGATTTGCGGCAAACAGCCAGATACTGCAGCCCTTGATTGATAAAAAGAAGATAGCTCTCTTAAGAAACAAGGAAAGACCAACGCGTAACTCTGAGTGAGCTGAAGCAAGCGATGAAGGATGTACAAAAGGCTGCCAGGCAGTGTGCGAATGACTATTGGATCAAGTTATGTGAGTCCATTCAAATCGCAAGTGATAAGGGAAACATCAGAAGTATGTATGAAGGGATAAAGAAAGCCTGTGGTCCAATGATCAAAAGAAGTGCCCCGCTGAAAACCTTGACCGTAGAAATCATCACTGATAAGAAACAGCAGATGGATAGATGGGTCGAGCACTATTTAGAGCTTTACTCAAGTGAGACCAAGCTAGCGGATGATGCCCTCAACGCCATAGAGGCCCTGCCAACTCTTGACCACCTTGACACACTTCCCACTATAACAGAAGTTAAGTGTGCTATAAATGAACTTGCATCTGGCAAGGCTCCAGGTAAAGATAGGATTCCAATAGAGGTAATCAGGAGTGGGCAAGACACACTCGCTCTACAGATCCACCAGCTAATAGAGCTATGCTGGCGAGAAGGACAAGTCCCACAGGATTTCAAAGATTCAAACATCATAACGCTGTACAAGAACAAGGGAGATCGGAGCGACTGTAACAACTATAGGGGTATCTCACTTCTGTGTATTGTTGGGAACGTATTTGCCAGAATTGTCCTGCGCAGACTTCAAGTCCTGGGAGATCAAGTCTACCCCGAATCACAGTGCGGCTTCCGTCAGAACCGGTCTACCATTGATATGATATTCTCATTGCGACAGATGCAAGAAAAATGCCAGGAACAAAATCAGCCACTGTTTATTGCCTTCATCGACCTCACAAAGGCATTCGATTTGGTCAGTCGTGAGGGTCTGTTCAAAGCACTAAAGAAGATTGGCTGCCCACCAACTCTTCTGTCCATTGTGGAATCGTTCCACACAGACATGAAGGGTATAATCAAGTTTGATGGCTCAACTTCAGAAGAGTTTGAAATCAAGAGTGGAGTTAAGCAAGGTTGTGTACTAACCCCCACCCTCTTTGGGATATACTTTTCACTTCTACTGAAATATGCCTTTCGTGATCAGGATGACGGTATATACAATCATTCACGCTCAGATGGTGGCCTCTATAATGCTCAGAGATTGAAGGCCAAGACCAAAATTAGGAGGGTACTAATCAGAGAGTTGCTTTTTGCGGATGATGCTGCGATTACGACCCACTCTGAGGAAGAATTACAACATCTACTATCTGCATTCTCCAATGCTTGTTCTGAATTTGGTTTAACAATTAACAAACAGAAGACACAGATTATGTCACAAAGTGCACATGGTGTACCATCAATCTTTATTGACGACGCCGAACTGGAGATAGTAGACCATTTTACATATCTAGGATCAAAGGTAAATAGCAAATTATCCCTCTATCAGGAAATCAACATCAGGATTGGCAAGGCAGCAACAACAATGAACATGTTAGCAAAAAGAGTCTGGGAGAACAGGAAGCTTACTGCCAAAACAAAAGTCCTCGTCTACCAAGCCTGTGTCCTTAGTACTCTTCTTTATGGCAGTGAAACCTGGACAACTTACTCACGCCAAGAGAAACGTTTAAACAGCTTTCATATGCGGTGTCTGCGAAGAATACTTGGTATTAAGTGACAAGACAAAATCACACATACTGAAGTATTGGAAAGATCAGGTTGTGTGACGATGTATTCCATGCCCAGTCTTCGTAGACTTAGATGGATAGGACACGTTAGGAGGATGGATGATGGTAGAATACCAAAGGACATCTTTTTTTGTGACTTACAGACGGGTAGGAGATCTCAGGGTCGGCCTCTACTACGATACAAAGATGTGTGTAAGCGGGACATGATTGATACAGGCATTGATAATGCACATTAGGAGCACGTCGCCGCTGAACGTGTTGCATGGAGGGCAACTATCAGAAATGGAATAAAGACAAAGGAGAAAATGATTGCAGATAAAGCACACACAGAGCGTGAGAGACGTAACATGGTGCAAAATGGTAGAAATGACCATGTTTTCACATGCACCTACTGTGGACAAACATTTGCAGCAAGAATTGGCCTTACCAGCCACTGCTATGGATCGTAGTTATTAAACCCTGTTGAAGCACAATGTACCAAACTATCGTCTGTCAAGACGGAAAGGTGCCAATAATAATTTCGCTATATAAGAGAAGATTAAAAGTGTATTTCTTTATTTACTTCGTCTTCTTCTTTTGTTCGCTTGAAATTTGTCTATAACTGCAATTATAGTCTCTTATATAAACTCCACTGTCTATGTTTGTTCACTCAGTGGTCCATAGAGTTTATCTTTCAATGTTGTGTCTCCAGGCCAGAAGGTTTGCCTGTATCTGTCATATTTTGGGCAGTCTTGGAGTGTGTGATCTGCTGTCTGCGACGCCAATCCACGTGTGCACATGGCTGAGTCGCCAATCTTGAATTTTGTCTACATGTGGTTGCGTAATCTATTATGCCCTGTTCTGAGGCGCAGAATAATGATTTGTTCTGATCTGTCCATAAGATGGTAGTCGTTTTTAACAGGCTTTCTGGCGGATTTGATCATTCTTTTCTTTGAGTGGTATGCAAGATCAGGTTGTTCTTGCCTGCTTGCTTGCTTGTGTTCGCTGGCTGTGATCTCCAGCGTGAAGTCCTGTATGTCGGATGAAGACATCCTGTTGTCCAACATCAGTGTGATGTCATACAGAACCTGGGGTTTGCTTGAGTATCCGTTGTCCCATGTCTGGCTTATTTGTGTGCAGATTGGTGGTTCCTCGCCGTGCAAGCATACACTCTCTGACTTCGGAGGAATCAACGATCCTACTTACTTTAGCCAGGACCCCGAAGGGACCTGTTGCCGAGGACGCGTCAATAGGTCTTGGCCAGTATAGAACCCAGCCCTGGTGCCTTGAAAACACCTCTGCGTCCCATCAGGTTGTTCTTCAATTGCTCTTTCCTAAGCCAATCGACCAGCTCTCTCGTTTCCAGGTACTCCACAGTGAGATGGTATCCATTGTATGGTGATCTTACGCTGGCTGCCAAGCTCAATAAGTAGTGACCACAATTCTGGCAATTTCCCAGACAGGAGCGCCTCAAATGCTTATTTTCCATCTCTCAATAGCACCACATAATAGAGACAAGAAAACAAGAGTTGATCGAGGAATCAGGTAGTCGTGTGAGATGGAGAAACATTACCATCCACAGGAAGTTAACATGACCGAATGGATTATGTTTTGTTGCTATCCATGTAACATGGTTTGTATTTAGTATTTTCTCTGTTGCTATCTTGATTGCTTGGATTTCTGCATCATAGTAATGGCAGTACTTTCCTGTTGGTTCTCTGACCGTGTTCCTTGTATTTTTTGGGGTATTCTATGTACAGCATTTTGCGCTGACCCATCTGTGTAGGCCGGCTCCGTGGCGAAGGTGTTACGGGCCCAGTTCGTAATCCTGTATAGCCGCCTTCGAAACACGGCTGCGGGCGATTTGGCAACAGAGCGCCTTAGGATGTTTTTTTTACAAAATGGTATGGGTGCCGGTCGTTCAGAAAGCAATGACAAACTACTGAACGTAAGCTGGCCAAGAGGTCACAACAGCAAAAGACGCTGGTGTTGACTGCGACGTCCTGTAAAAGATATGCAACTAACTTTTAACATCTGTGTAGATTCGGATCCAGAGATCCTGCGGGTATTCTTCATCAAGGAAGCTAGTGGCTGTTTTGCGTTCCTCTTTTTGGTGGTCGGTCAACATCCGTGGTACCCACTGTGAACACACCTTCCGATATTGCAGTTTATTACGAACGACCTTTTGAATTGTCCCAATTGACACATCAAATTCTTTCGCTAGCGAACGTATGCTTCGACAACGGGTCATCTGTACTGCTGCATAAATTTTGGGGATGGTTTTTTTTAAAGTTGCAACAATATGCGCTTGACCTGGCCGTCGAAGATCTGTCGTGAACTGACATCCTTTCCGAAACATTCGTGCCCGGTCTGTCACTGTTGTCTTCGACACACATTTGTTACCGTACGCTGCCTGCAATCTTTGATGAGTGTCCACTGGTCGACATCCTTCAAATGAAAGAAACTGAATCACCGCTCTTTGAGCTTCTTTTGACGGATTTTGGATCAACCAGGCCATTTTCTCAACGGTCAGAAACAGAACCTATGCATCATGGGACGATAAGCATGTGCTCTTTTATTCATTGGTCAGTACTTATCACATGAAATATAACATGATCATGTTCAACTTTCGCAATTACGCGCGGTGCGGCACGAATGGATTTCAAATGAACGCCCCTTATAAAATAAACTAGCTGACCCGGCCCGGCTTCGCCCAAGTCCTGGCGGGGATCTATCTATCTATCTATCTGTCTGTCTGCTTGTTTGTCTGTCTGACCCGGCCCCGCCCAGCTCCTGGTGGGGAGCATCTCATTTAATTCATATAAGTAGTCATATAAGTTCACGTTCCCGACTGTCTGTCTGTCTGACGACCCGGCTGTCTGTTTGTCTGTTTGTCTGTCTGTCTGTCTGTCTATCTATCTATCTATCTATCTATCTATCTGCCTGCCCGTCCTCCGTCCGTTTCTCCCTCCGTCTATCCCACCCTCTCTATCTATCGGGTCAGATCTATCTATCTATCTATCTATCTATCTATCTATCTATCTATCTATCTATCTATCTATCTATAGCCAGGGGACTTAACCTAAGATATAGCAATGCTACTAAAAGTTATGTCCCTTTATATAACTTTTCTTATGTTAAGTCGTGTAGTTACAAAATTAAATTTTAGTAAGTATATAGCTGATTGTACAGTACCAAACTATGACAGTTGGCTGCACGGGAATGAAAAGAAAACATGTGGAAAATTTCATCTCAATCGGATGGACCGTTATCGAACGCATCCAATACATCCCTACCCACATACATACATACATTCTGTTTTATAGATATAGACGAGCCTTTTGCACGTCTTTTGTGCATAGAGTTACAAACCCTAGTGCAGTGGTTCTCAACCTTTTTTGGCCTGTGCTTCCCCCCCCCCTTTCACCATATTTTAAGAACGTCATTCCCTCCTTTCGTTTTTCCTTCCTAAATATGTGGCCCGTGCCCCCCTTCACCATATTTTCAGAATGTCATTGCCCCATTTCGTATTTCCTACCTAAAAACCCCACCCCGCCCCTACACAGTATACGTAATAATGGAAGCTAAATGTAATAGCACATACTAAACCAAGCCTAGACATCCTCATAAAACATGATTTGTAGGTCTACTTACTTACTTTATAAATTGAATTTTAGAAGGGTGAGACGTACAGAACCGCACAGTATGAAGGAAAAAACAATATCAAGTAATCGGTTCTTGTATTAACGCGATCTTGAAATAATCTTAATTCCCCCCGCTGGAAACCCTCGGGGGGGGGGGGAATTCCCCACCTGTTGAGAACCACTGCCCTAGTGGAACAAGTTTGGTTTAGTTTAGTCACGGCACACGGGTGTAACCCATAAGTGCTCCGTTCTCCTCCTAACTCAAACCTGAGTCTGGAGAAACTCAACTCAGTGCACGAACTCCGAAGCACCGGCGAGGATCCTGAAATACTTTGGGTAGATTTTTAACTCGAAGTAAACAGGCACAGTGCAGAATGTGGCTTAGATATTATCATCCAAAAAACGAAAACTATGATAATTATCAGCGGAAAGGAAAGGTCATCAATGAACATCAAAGTAAACGGAGAGATACTAGAACAAGTAACAAGTTCCTCCTTTCTTGGGCATAACAGATGATGGCAGAACTGAAATAGAAATCAAACAGAGAATAGGAATGGCCAAGAATGCTTTCAACGGCATGAAATCAGTATAAACATCTAGAGAAATTAACAATGCATTAAAAAATTAGAATTGTCAAATTATACGTATATTTAACGCTGAAGCCTGGACATTGAACACGCAACTTGAATGTCGAATAGAGGCCCTGGAGATGTGGATATACAAAAGAATATGTCGTATTTCATGAAAACAAAAACAAACAAATACAGAGGTTCTAGAAAAACTGGGAATGGAGAGAGAGTTGATGAAAGAATAAAGAGGTGGCAAGTGAAATATTTCGGCCACGTTAAATGACATGATACTCATAAAAACCATAATGGAGGGCAAGGTTAAGGGCAAGCGAGCAAGAGGTAGACAACGATACAAGTGGGAATGATGTATAACATCAAGAGATGGACGAACATCAGCCTGACAGAATGTACAGTCAAGACGAGAGACAGAGTGTTGGAGATTGTGCATAGAGGAACTAGATTCATAAATAAATAAATAAATAAATATATATATATATATATATATATATATATATATATATATATATATATATATATATATATATATATATATATATATATATATATATATATATATATATACCTGCTTAGTGTCTGTTCATACCTTTTCGTCTCTGTTCTGTGTTACCAAATTCCTTTTTTTGTGTTGGACATCCATCTATCAGGCCGGGAATAGATGTACTGTTTGTCATGAGAGAGACAGCTGAGTGTAGCTGGGTGAGTGGCAGGATGGTGGGTTGGCTCTTCCGGAAGGGCTCCTGAACAGGGCTGACAGGTCGTCTTGTTGTTGCACCAACCCATACACCGATGACGAAAACGAGAAAGCAAACGTAGAGGTGTACGGGCGGATGACTGGGGTGGGGGGGGGGGGTGGGGGGGACAGAGAGAGAACAACCTGAGACTGCACTTGAATTCTCTGCCTTTGCCTATAGCGAGTCCTTATGAGGACTGGACATGACCGGGACCAGCCCCGGTGAGGACAACACAAGAAACAACCAGCACGTAGAAGTGCTTATAGAGAAAGAAACCAACAAACGAAAGGCTGCGTAACCTAGTAGGCCCGACCAAGGACCGGTCTTTATCAGGACCAACATAAGACAGAAAGGGAATTACCAGGCAGCACAAAAATAACCTTATTAGACAAACAGAGCGGACCCAATAAAACCAGTATGAATTAGGACTAACAGTCCACACAACCACGGATCTCAACAATAACCACAGCTGAGGAGGCAGGTTGAACGAGACCGAATTTGGAATTTTTTGTTGTTGAAAAATTGGAATTGGAATATTTTTAGAAACCAATCAACATCCAGTTGGTGATGTGGCCATTAAAAGTACTTCCGATGATATTCCTAATAGTTTTGTGGAATATTTAGAAATAAGTCAACCGGTACAACTATCTCGGAACAGTCATAACATCCGATGAGACGCGAAGAGATTAGAGCAAGAATCGCTAATGTAAAAGTAGCCTTGTTCAAGATGAAAAAAAGTTCTGACCGTTACAGACGTGTATTGCATCGTAAACAAAGAGCGTTGAAGTGCTGGATACAATCTATACTGTTATATGTAGGTGAAACGTGGACAATAAGCAGACAAGCTGAAGAACATTTGATGGCAGTAGAAGTGTGGGTTTCTGGGAAACACGCAAACACCATGGATAGGCCAAAAATAAAACCAAATTGATTAAGTTGTTCTAGGTCTGCAAGGTGTGGACTGCGCCTGACCCTGCAGCCAGCAGGGTTAGGATCGGCTAGCCTCTCCCAGGAGGGGTGAAAAGTGAAAATTAATAGCCTGCCGATGACCCACAGACTACAAAAGTCAACCCCACCTCCACGTGGTGCAGACTGGGAAACCATGACCGCGAGGTCATGGGCTAACGGGGATATGGCTCGCTATAGGGGATGGACTCCCTGTGGTCAGATTTGTGTCCTAAACCTGCGACTGGCCTAGCAAGCCGACAGGGGATTTTCATACTGCTCGTAGAAAAACTAAGAAGTATAAACGGACTGACGTTAAGCCCATAAGCGGGCACTCTCCCGCTGTTTATACTTCACCTTGACACCGCAAGGTACAAGAGGAACATGGGACGTAGAGGTGTTTCCTAGGCACCAGGGCCGGGTTATATACTGGCCAAGACCTATTGACGCGTCCTCGTTGAGCGTCCTGGGCAACAGGTCCCTTCGGGGTTCTGGCTAAAGTCAGTAGGATCGCCGATTCCTCCGATGTCGGAGAGTGTCTGCCTGTACGGCGAGGTTCCACCAGTCTGCACACCAATAAGCCAGACATGGGACAACGGATACTCAAGCAAACCTCAGGTCCTGTATGACATCACACTGATGTTGGACAACAGGATGCCTTCATCCGACATACAGGGCTTCGCGTTGGAGCTCAAGGCAACGAACACAAGCAAGCAAACAAGAGGAACATGAACTCGACTTTTGTCTGTACCAATATAAAATTCCATATCTCAGAAACCAGCTGAGAGAAAATGATGAGATTTAGCATATAACCTTATCATGATGTCCACCCAACAAAAACATTTTTGTTCTGGAGATTGTACGGCAGATTTCAAAGTTTGTTTATATGCGGTATATAATTTACGAGACAGAGATGAAGTGCACAATATTAGAAGTATTACATCTTCACGAGGAAACATGAGCGTTCAATAGTAAATTTTCACGTTGTTCACGGGATTGGCCTTACGAAAAGAACCTTGAGAAGTGAAACAGGGAGTGTTCAGTGGTGTCGCAGTATCTTCAAAGGTGTGTCATATAAGGCTTCACGTTTAGAAAGTACAAGGGAGGTAAAAATATCATTTGCGAGCAACCGCATTTAGGAGCCACGAGAAGCAGATATCTACGTGAAATAAGGGAAATTCATTCATTCATTCAGTAGCATGTCCTTTGCAGAACCTCGCTCCCATAACAACCTTCCGCAAATAAAATTATGACATAGTGTATTTGGATGAAACCTGGATCAATGCGCACCACATAAGTGAAAAGGAATGGCAATCAGTGGACGGAAAGATAACGCGATATGTGCCCAGTAGTAAAGGACAGCATTTCGTCATAGCCCATGCTGGTAGTACTCAAAATGGTTTACTACAGAATGCTGGACTCGTGTTCGTATCAAAGCATACAGACTGTCAGAAGTCGGGGTGCCCCACCGGCTAGATGAATGTATTATTCACGGGCGAGCAACCCCAGATAGTCAGAAACTGACTAGGGACAAAATCTATATGGCTGAACTACAGATTAAGCCCTTGAATATCCAACGTACAGTTCCTAGTGGCTCGTTACAAAATTGAAATGAACTGTGCTGAATATTCGCCAAGGATCAGGAAAGAGAAGTTTAGCTGAGATAGATGTTTAAGTCTAAATATATGAATATAGACGACTATTCTCAGTACAGGTTTTTCTCCCTGACTGCTCCCTTCCTTGGTGTGTAAGTGAACCCCCACCAATGTACACACACAACACGTATGCACAATTGGAATTAAAAGATAACGACAGAACTATGAGTTACAATACTACAACATTTATTTACTAATCATAATCATAGACATCTGATGGTTCAAGATGAGGATGATGAAATCATATACATATTGATATTGATGACAAACATTACGTAACTTTACTTGTTACTTCATCTATCTGGAACTGTGGTCCAGATCCCCACTCTCCAGCAGACTCAAAAAAGAAAAAGAACAGCTTGCCGGTATTCTGAGATCCTGTCAGTCCTGACACTCCTAGTCAGTAGTCTCTAGTCTTGAGATCTATAACATAGGGCTCCTTGTGAGAGCTTGAAAGAAAGTCAAGAATGTGTTATATCAGTTCTACATCAGCGCAATCCTAATTAAAACATATAACACAAACATATACAATGACCAGTCTGGCCAAGTTTATCTTTCAGCTCGACTGCGTTCACCATCCTCCTTCTCCCTAATGTCTTTAGTCTGGGACGGGCTTTTCAATTGTCTCACACGCCTGTAATGATTACATTTCTGCCGCCCCATGTCCATGTCGCTAATGCAGAAATTCTGTGTCGTACAGCCGCTCCGTCCAATGTTAGTTTAGCAGCTCACAGGGTCGGTAAGGGTATTATAACAATGCCTGATCATCCGGGCTTGCAAGCCGTGACCAGTAGCTGTGCCAGGTTTCCGTGCATTACCGTGGACGCACGCCCACAATACACTGAGAAAGTTTAGCACCATATACCCTATACTACCAATTGTGGGTAATGTCTGTACCATTATACCTCTGCTTCCAACACAATCATTGGCCAATGTGCAGACAATAGCATAACACTTCATACTGGGAGGTTTGCATATGACAAATCAATATATCAAACATCCAATACACATAAACATATTGATTAAACTAGACGTATTATGATACTTTAACATCATAGCATAATGCACTAGTTAGTTTATGAAATTACATATACATACATCCAACATATCCGTAAACATTATATTACTTCAAGATGGACATCTAATAATACTCACATAATAGCATCAGGCATTATTAATGAGTACTAATATTGTATAGCTACAAAATGAGATATACAACAAGTCTGATGACAACAAAATTGAAGTGACCAAACAGACCAGCCATATTTGCTGAGCTGCCCGGTTTAATCACAACTCAGTTACTGCGGTTGTAAGAATTAAATAAATAGTCAGTGGACTATAATCTGTACAACAACTGCACACACCAAAAAGAGACTAGTCTAGTTTACAAAGAAATGGCAAGCATCTGCTACGACCTCAAGTATATCTAGACAAGACCTGCCTTCCATAAGTTTCTACTTCTCAGAAGAGTAGCACTTACAGCACAATGGTATTGACCACAGAACTTAGAAAGAACACTCAAGTAACCTACGCCAAAGATAGTTCTTGAAATAACCTAGATCAGATATAGACTGGAATTCAGTACATACACCTAAAATACTTAGTTACTAAGAAATCTACATTTACTCTCTCTTCTCACCTGTTCTGAAGTCAAACTTAATCTGACATAAACAGGCTAGGGACCCTTATTTAAGCTGAGTCTAGCAGACAGTGTCTGAGACACTATTATCTCTTTGGCATTCCCGTCATAAATTCTTCTTATCTCCTCCTGACAGTGATTGCAATTAACTTCAAGTCTGTCCAGTCATAAAAATTCTTTTAACCACTAACCCTCACCATAGTGTCACACCTGGATGGTTTTGCGTTGCCAGCCCCAGATCAGTTTCACAGTCTTATCAGTGATTTCACACCTTGCAGAGTCTGCCAGTCCGAGTGGACGGGGCTTGTGTACCGCCCTGGGGCCATTATCTCTCCCTGTGTCAATGTTGTTCACGCCTGGGTGGTTTTAATTACACAGTCCATGGCCCAGTTCATTGTTGATTCAGCATGTCTGGGTCAGCAGTTTCCCAAGGTGTATACTAATTATCTAGTTGCCATTTTACTTGCCATCTGCAAGCTTACGTCATGGCTAGAGGCTTTTTGTGAATAATCTTACCTCACGACTAGATAATTTTGGAGTAGTGTGATTAATTCATTCTTTCTCAATTTGGCCTCTCAAATTTGGAGACCGAGAAAAATATTCTGGGATGTTAAGGCGGCCAATTCGTGACAGAGCTTTCCCCTTAAAAAAAAGTTTCTACCAGAAATCTTTTGTCAAAGCACGCCGTACATCCCAGAATAATGCCTAAGCACTCTCCGTTCTGTATCTGCCTAAAGGTTTCCAATATTCCTTGTGGCAGTGGGTTGTCCTGCTTCTGCATAAAGACGTCCCATTTCCATAACCCAAAGATACTCTGGATAGATCCTTGTACCTGGTTTTCGGCCGGGATTCCATGCAATAGCTTGGTAAAATCCGGTAATTGTCAGGAGGTTGTAATTTTACCCCTCTGGGAAAGATCACAATCAACGGGATTCTTCTACGCCTCTGGGCAGCAATTGTTTTACACCATTCACTCACGTGATTTACTCCTTTCAGCCGAGGATGTACCCGTAGTGAGGTCTTGCATAAGCTGGCCCCAGCAAAGCTTGTCTCCGTGATTTTCCTCCGTCCGTTATAGATTCTCAACTGATCCATCAATAACTTCCTTTTGAAAGGAATAATGTTACACATCATGGTCCCATGATGTAAATTCAACTGGCGCTTTCCTCCTTCAAAGTTGGGCGTAACAATTTTCCCTCCTCGGTGTAGCGGTTTCTTCCCCTGATAATCAGTTAATGGGCTGAGTTTCTCTGCAGTAGAGTTTCGTGTGAAAACCGTGCTAGAAAGTGGAATTTTAGTGTGCCAAGTTGTCCTGCCTTGAGAAATAACATAGTTACTCCAGGGCGATAAAGTGGAGTTACTTTGGAATAAAGTATCCACAAATAGCTGATCTACTCCTATCAAATCGACCTGACTGAAGGGTAGATTGAGTCCTAAGAGTGTTGATTCCAAACCACTCTTGACTTCTGTTACTTCAGGTCCCTGTTGCTGGAATTCCCTGATAACTTCAGCTAATGAGATGATAGGCGTTTCTTCCTCCATCTTGTGCAAAGAATTTTCTTCTTTAGCAACTACAGACAATGTTGTCTGCACAATATCAGAGTCCATATTCTGGCTCCTAACAATTCCCTGTGTTTCCTGAGTCTCCGAACTGGTATACTGTGAGATAACAACTGGAAATGTTTCCTGGTCTGGATGTTCCTCTCTGGTCATGCTTTCATGGGCTAAGTCCAGTTGAGATAACTCCTGTGATGGGCTGGTGTCTAAACAATCCATCACACTACGTAAATCATTTGAACTGATGTCTAGTGTCTTTTCCTGAGCTGCAGCCTCAAAGATCACAAAGGGTTCCGGGTCATCCTTCATCCCACTGTCAGTCAAATTTAATCCCACTTCTTCCTCGTCTGGGCTGAAGGGAATAATAAAGTCGGTTACCTTTCGATCTCCGACCTCCTTAAAAGATGTCCTCAGGTCATCTTCCTCTTGAGTTTCACCTCTCGTTGAAGTAAAATGAGATTCCTGGGAGTCTTGTACTGGCAAACCGTAGTGCAAACAGTTGTCCTCTGGGTAACTGTTACTAGGTAAATTATCTGAACTGATAATTAGTGACTCTTCCCGCGTTGCAGCAGTGAAATTCACCTGGGATTCTGTTCCTTCCTTCCTCCCTATTTCAGTCAGATGTAATTCCACTTCGTGATTCTGTGACCAGAAGGGAATGTGAGAATCGGCTAGGTCTCCGCCTGCGACCTCATTAAAGGTTGTCTTCAGTTCCTCTTTCTCTCGAGATTCATTTCTCATAGAAGTCAAGTGGTTTTCCTGAAGGTCCTGTACTGTTAAACCACCATTGCCGTGGTACAAACAGTTATCACGTTTGTGACTGTTTGAAGTGCCCTTGGCACGTTTTTTCTTCCCTCTTTTCCGTTTAGGACTGGGTCGAATGAGAACCTGTAGTTCCCGGTCCACTAACTCTGATTCCGCGGTGGTTGGCAACGATGTCCCTTCCTTCCTGGTTGGGTGAACATCCGTATCTCCTACCTTATGTTCCGCTAGAAAGGTTAGCTTCTCCACATTGACTGTTTCCATATGCTGTTTATTAATCTCTGCTTCTTCAGTTTTGCTACGCTCTTGTGCTCCAAAGAACTCATCATTTTCTTTAAACATAATTTCTTCTTCTTGGTCCCACCATTCTAACTCAGCTGTGATATACATTTCTAGTTGCTCCCCCTTTAAGCCTTTTCTTATGCCCCACCCTTTCGCGGACTCTGCGAAATCTGCGCGCGCCTTCATGTCCTCTTCGGGATTCCGGTAACGTAAGGCCATAATTGCAAAGGACTATATTCAGGTAAGCTCCTATGTATATATCAAAAATCAGATCTAAGCTAGAAAGACAAGAGTTAACTACTGACAGTCTACGCTATCCAATGTGTATAGTTTAGCCTCAGCAGTGAAGGCAACTGAAAATAATATTCAAGTAGTACCTGGCGACAGCAGTGAAGTAAGTGTGAGAGATATACTACACAGTAATCAACAGTAATATTTATCTAAATAAACATTAAAATGCACTGCATACATGTCAAAATGAACATGGCATATATTAGCATAAAATTGCAAATCAGTCAAGCAGTTAAATCATCAAACACATCAATGTAAATATGATTAAAGTGTTCAATTATCAATAAATGATTAATGGTAACACTAATTGATAATAGTTACAAACAGTTATCAATAAATGATAGATGATGGTAGTTTCTCATAAGTTCTTATCTGTTATACTTTTGAAAAGTTATATATGTACTCTGAAACTTCCTCAACTAAAAGTAGCTACATTTGATGATAGTCTATTTTGATGACTGAAGATTACGAGAGTTAACTTTGAAAAATCGTTTGTCTAGGGTCTAGTAGAATCACTATGATTACTAGAATCCTGATTCAGGATCCCGGACGAGCCCCCAATCTGTCAGAAGTCGGGGTGCCCCACCGGCTAGATGAATGTATTATTCACGGGCGAGCAACCCCAGATAGTCAGAAACTGACTAGGGACAAAATCTATATGGCTGAACTACAGATTAAGCCCTTGAATATCCAACGTACAGTTCCTAGTGGCTCGTTACAAAATTGAAATGAACTGTGCTGAATATTCGCCAAGGATCAGGAAAGAGAAGTTTAGCTGAGATAGATGTTTAAGTCTAAATATATGAATATAGACGACTATTCTCAGTACAGGTTTTTCTCCCTGACTGCTCCCTTCCTTGGTGTGTAAGTGAACCCCCACCAATGTACACACACAACACGTATGCACAATTGGAATTAAAAGATAACGACAGAACTATGAGTTACAATACTACAACATTTATTTACTAATCATAATCATAGACATCTGATGGTTCAAGATGAGGATGATGAAATCATATACATATTGATATTGATGACAAACATTACGTAACTTTACTTGTTACTTCATCTATCTGGAACTGTGGTCCAGATCCCCACTCTCCAGCAGACTCAAAAAAGAAAAAGAACAGCTTGCCGGTATTCTGAGATCCTGTCAGTCCTGACACTCCTAGTCAGTAGTCTCTAGTCTTGAGATCTATAACATAGGGCTCCTTGTGAGAGCTTGAAAGAAAGTCAAGAATGTGTTATATCAGTTCTACATCAGCGCAATCCTAATTAAAACATATAACACAAACATATACAATGACCAGTCTGGCCAAGTTTATCTTTCAGCTCGACTGCGTTCACCATCCTCCTTCTCCCTAATGTCTTTAGTCTGGGACGGGCTTTTCAATTGTCTCACACGCCTGTAATGATTACATTTCTGCCGCCCCATGTCCATGTCGCTAATGCAGAAATTCTGTGTCGTACAGCCGCTCCGTCCAATGTTAGTTTAGCAGCTCACAGGGTCGGTAAGGGTATTATAACAATGCCTGATCATCCGGGCTTGCAAGCCGTGACCAGTAGCTGTGCCAGGTTTCCGTGCATTACCGTGGACGCACGCCCACAATACACTGAGAAAGTTTAGCACCATATACCCTATACTACCAATTGTGGGTAATGTCTGTACCATTATACCTCTGCTTCCAACACAATCATTGGCCAATGTGCAGACAATAGCATAACACTTCATACTGGGAGGTTTGCATATGACAAATCAATATATCAAACATCCAATACACATAAACATATTGATTAAACTAGACGTATTATGATACTTTAACATCATAGCATAATGCACTAGTTAGTTTATGAAATTACATATACATACATCCAACATATCCGTAAACATTATATTACTTCAAGATGGACATCTAATAATACTCACATAATAGCATCAGGCATTATTAATGAGTACTAATATTGTATAGCTACAAAATGAGATATACAACAAGTCTGATGACAACAAAATTGAAGTGACCAAACAGACCAGCCATATTTGCTGAGCTGCCCGGTTTAATCACAACTCAGTTACTGCGGTTGTAAGAATTAAATAAATAGTCAGTGGACTATAATCTGTACAACAACTGCACACACCAAAAAGAGACTAGTCTAGTTTACAAAGAAATGGCAAGCATCTGCTACGACCTCAAGTATATCTAGACAAGACCTGCCTTCCATAAGTTTCTACTTCTCAGAAGAGTAGCACTTACAGCACAATGGTATTGACCACAGAACTTAGAAAGAACACTCAAGTAACCTACGCCAAAGATAGTTCTTGAAATAACCTAGATCAGATATAGACTGGAATTCAGTACATACACCTAAAATACTTAGTTACTAAGAAATCTACATTTACTCTCTCTTCTCACCTGTTCTGAAGTCAAACTTAATCTGACATAAACAGGCTAGGGACCCTTATTTAAGCTGAGTCTAGCAGACAGTGTCTGAGACACTATTATCTCTTTGGCATTCCCGTCATAAATTCTTCTTATCTCCTCCTGACAGTGATTGCAATTAACTTCAAGTCTGTCCAGTCATAAAAATTCTTTTAACCACTAACCCTCACCATAGTGTCACACCTGGATGGTTTTGCGTTGCCAGCCCCAGATCAGTTTCACAGTCTTATCAGTGATTTCACACCTTGCAGAGTCTGCCAGTCCGAGTGGACGGGGCTTGTGTACCGCCCTGGGGCCATTATCTCTCCCTGTGTCAATGTTGTTCACGCCTGGGTGGTTTTAATTACACAGTCCATGGCCCAGTTCATTGTTGATTCAGCATGTCTGGGTCAGCAGTTTCCCAAGGTGTATACTAATTATCTAGTTGCCATTTTACTTGCCATCTGCAAGCTTACGTCATGGCTAGAGGCTTTTTGTGAATAATCTTACCTCACGACTAGATAATTTTGGAGTAGTGTGATTAATTCATTCTTTCTCAATTTGGCCTCTCAAATTTGGAGACCGAGAAAAATATTCTGGGATGTTAAGGCGGCCAATTCGTGACACAGACAATAGGGATTATCATAATGAGATGAATGGCAATGTATTTAGCGATTGGCTCGAGAATACAGTGCTTCTATCCCTAGATAGACCGTCATGTCTAATTATGGACAATGCATCATATCACAATGTAGTGGCCTAAGAAGACAAAATACCTACGGCATTGATGCATGACAAGGTAGACGTGGTTGCGGCCTTGTGGAAGCACGTGTACACCTCGGAGGAGCAAATGGATCACCATAGTCTGGCAAGAATGAGGCAGCGAGGAGTGACGAGTGGATCTGGCCGAGGCTCGACGCTCAGAGGAAAGGCGAGACGGACATATAATCAGGTTGCTACTGGAATTATTGGTGTTGGAACTCTTCGCTGGCTGCTGAGGATGGGAACGGAGCGCTTATGGGAATGACCCGAATGCTGTGATGTTGGTTTCTAGATCAATCAATCTATTCAAATTGTTTAACGTCAAGATACTAACTCAGACCGCGCTATTAAAAATTGATAAAAGTTGCGGGAACAAATGTGAGGACCATGTGTTGAAAGAGGAAGATTACTATTGGAGAAAGGATGGATTGTATTTTATGCAACCGATAGCAGTCATCAACCTACTGGAATCGTCCGACACCGATTAAGGTCTGGGCAGATCGCAGACATTAATCCACATGCTCACCTACTGGGATATTTTGTTCCACATATTCAGAAGAATTGCAGGCCCTAAACATTACAGCATCGGCATAAACAATACAACTTGTCAATGGCAACAGTTTGTATTCCACAGTGATGAATTTTCAATTCCGTAAGCCCTCAACGGTGACAAACACCTGACATTGAAAATACAAAAAGCTCTAGACGCACTGAATACCAACCGAAGAGTAATATTGCGGTGGGAACTGACATATTGTAGCATAACAAGAAACGTGAGAAGAAACACGTCAAATGAGGTTACAACACACGAACCATTCTATAAACGTCAATGAAAAGAGGACCAACATCTTGACCTTTAAGAAGGAAGCCCACTACAGAGACATTCACAGCTATATTCGTCGTGCAAAACAGGTAATCATGTTCTGTCTCAGCAGAGTAGACACTGCACCCACTCCCATACAAATCTGAATACGCCTTGTGTTTGTCATCCGAACTGGCGGGGGCATTGGCATTACTGTAAAACAAGTTTGTTAGATTGATTGATTTAGGAACCGACATAACAGCATTCGGGGCATTCCCATAAGCGCTCCGTCCCCATCCTCAGCAGCCAGCGAAGAGTTCCAACACCAATAGTACCAGTAGCAATCTGATTATATGTCCGTCTCGCCTTTCCTCTGAGCGTTGATCGTCGGCCAGATCCCCTCGTCACCCCTCGCTGTCGCATTCTTGCCAGACCACGGTGATCTATTTGCTCCTCCGAGGTGTACACATGCTCCCACAAGGTCGCAACCACATCTGCTTTGCCATGCATCAATACTCCACCAAGTTTTGTCGAGCCAGCCAATCTGTCCGCCTGTTCATTCTCCAGCACACCAGCATGCCCCGGAGAAAAGATCCAGACGATGCTTGTCACCCGTGACTTCCGAAGCGAAGCAAGCCACTCTGCACGAAGCTTGCCTGTCTTCACCCTACTCAGCATGCTTTCCGAGTCAGTTACAATCACTATGTGTGTGTGTATCGTATTCTCCATCCAGCGGACAGCTGCACTGACCGCCTCCACTCTTAAGCTAGATGTGTTATCATAGCCAGGCTCTCCTGCACCAAATGCCGACCATTAGCTTTTGCCAAGAACCCCCAGGCACCTCCTACCTCTCAACACCGACCCATCTGTGTAGATAATCACATCACCTGAGCGAGCATTATCTTATCCTGAATTAGTTGCTGGATTTCCACTACCGTGGCCCCTGCTGGCCACTCCCTGCACAATGTGATTATAACTCTGCACAAGTCTGACTGCTCTGCTGACACTCTGACCCACTCTTCTCCTCTCCTAATGTTCCTCTACACAAGTTTGTTAGCGAGAAATCACTAGTTTTTCACCAGTACTTCAAAGAAATGTCACCGCTTTCCATGATTTATGTTGCTTTTGTACCTATCAAAGACACATTCCTTGGGTGGGGGTAACTATAAGACGGCAGGAAAAATTTCATAACGATGCAACAGACAGTTTTCAAAATAATTAATCATGAATGAAGGCATTCTTTTCGGGACAGACTATAGAACATCGCGTCGTTCATTGTAGGCTATAGCTCAATGTTTACCCGATCGCCGTGACTGATATTTATCAATCGATGTGGCCCCGAATGATCCTGTCTTCTCGATCTGGCAAGGCATACCAGGCGCCTATAAGTCCAGCGAGCAATGATTAAATTGATTTATTTGGTTGTTTTGGGATTTGAGGTTTGAATAAACCCTGCAAGGGTACTTCAATTTTAATTCACCGCAACAAAGAAGAATCCCTTCGAGCCTCATTTGCATCGGTCCGGCAATCATTTTCCGGTTAAGTGTTTGGGGGACTGCTGGACCGATCAATGGATGTTTTTAAGTTTTTGGGCCCGTAGGGCCCTCACTGTCGACGACAGTGAGGGCCCTTAGGGCCCAAAACTTAAAAACAAACACCCATCGATCGGTCCAGCAGTCCCCCAAACACTTAACCGGAAAATGATTGCCGGACCGATGCAAATGAGGCTCGAAGGGATTCATCTTTGTTTGCGGTGAATTAAAATTGAAGTACCCCTGCAAGAAAATAATAAAAACTAAACGATTAGAGAAAAAAAGCAGGCAGCTTTTTGGGTACGTTATAAGAAATAAGCTAGAAAACTTAGTCACTAGAATAACCACTCGACCAGGTGACTCTGACAGCGTCATTGACTTGGCTCTGGTGTCGCCCATCATCGCATCAAGATGCCGGTGGGGCACACTGGGATACCATGATAGTGACCACTACCCTTGTGTCATCCTGATCAAGAAAGACAGGGCCATGAGTCAAAGAAACAAGACAAATGCCTTCCCGTACGACAACAGTGGTCAAGACGCCATAAGCAAGATCAGAAGAAGAAAACTAACTTCCTCCCGCAGGAGACAAGAAAGATGGTTGCAGCCACCATGGTGGAATGGAGAGGTCGAGAAGGCATGACTGGGAAAGAGGCAGGCTGTCAAAGACTGGCAAAAGGCCAGAAAGGCTAACATGCCACAGGTTGAGTTGGCGAACCTGAAGACTGAGGTCGATGACTTTATTCAAATCCTGCGCCAAACAGACCAAGATGCCGAGAAATGGGACGAGTTCTGCAGGAAGGTGTGCTCCGAGCGATCTCTTACGACATTCTGGCGCCTCCACAAGAGCATGAACGGTGCTGCACAACGTAGGGGTATTCCAGACTTTCAAGGCACAGACCTCGCATGGAAAAGGTCGGATAAAGTTAAGGCCCTTCTTGCACGCTACATAGAACAGACTGACCAGAAAGACGAGCCCGCCAGACAGAGGACCACAACGACACTCTCAGTTGTGCGAGGGGGTCGGGACAGACGAAGAATGGATAATCACAGCTGAGATAATGTGTGCGATGCTCAAGAAATCACCTAGGCGCAGACGGCATCCGATATGGTGACCTACTGGTGATATCAGATGATGACATGGAAGAACTGGCCAGAGAATTCAACACCAGTATCCAGAGGGGTCAGGTCAAAGAAGAATGGCTACACAGCTACTTGCTGCCGCTGCCGCAACCGAACAAAGACCATTCCAAGATAAGCGGCTACAGAATCATTACGATGCAGAACACTGTTGGCAAGCTACTGGAGAAAATTGTAGCACACAGACTTTCTTGGGACTTGGAACAGCTCGGCTGCTTCCCGCCCACACTTGGAGGATACAGACGCAACAAAGAGTCATGGCTGAATGCGGCGGTCTTTGCTTAAGATGTTTACGAAGGATTTCAGATCAGAGAAGAGACATGTGCGGCCGCCATAGACTTAGAGGACGCATACAATAGAGTATCCTTCGAGCACTTGATGCAAGCCCTCCTCAGACTGAAAGTGCACCCTCACCTTGTACGATGGATAGCTGCAGTTCTGCTCCAAAGGAAGGTGGTGCTAAGATGCGGGAGTTGGTCTTCGGAGCCGATAACGATATGTCCAGGATTGCCGCAGGGTTCACTACTGTCACCAGTACTATTCAACGTGTATACGGTGCCGATCACTGAACAACAGTTGGACGGGAGGGGTAGGACTCTGTCATTCTTTGACGACATCCTCGTGGATCGACAGGGTCGAGATAGACAGGCGGTTACCAATAATATGCAGGGCGAACTAGATCGAATTTCCTCATGGTGTGCTGATGCCGTGCCCTTGTCAGCCCTGCAAAGGCATCGGTTACATGGTTCTCACTAAACAACCACATTGTGAACACAAACAAAAAGGTTTGTCAGCAATGAGAGTCATGGCGACTGCCAATATCGAGCAAAGACTGCTAATACTTCTGTTCCAAGGACTTGTGCTTTCACGCATCGAGAATAATTTTTGTAGTTGTGCTTTGGTAAAGCTCTCAACCTACTTCTCGTTTTTCAGTGATTGTTTCACGCATCGAGTATGCCCTGGCCATCCTCACTGTCAGTCCTACACAGATTGGAAGACTTGAAAAGGTACAAAACGAAGCCATGCGCATCATTTTGGGCATTTCTCCCAGAGTTGACCGGTTTTTGCCTTATGCAGAAATGCGTGGCTGCTGAGCTTCTGGTTGACTGCCACCGACTTTGAACTGTATTTCGTGGACTGTGTGGGTGAACATCTAGGAAACATCCAGATGGGAAAATGGCTGCAGATTCCTTCAGAAATGAACTGGGTGTTTTGTGGGGGACTATTGTGTTGAGATTCTGGCGGCGGCATTATGCACAGTGCATCTGTTGTTTGTCGAGACTCCTGTCTTTTCCACTTTTCACATTGGGCAGCGTTTTGTATGATATTCACTGGCACAGGAACGAAGCATAATGGGGACGACCCGTTGCTGTGAAGTTGGAACTGCGACTAACTAACTAACTATCATTTTGGGCTGCACGAGAGACACCAGTTGTGTAGCAATGAGATACCTCCTTGACCTCCCGACAATGGAACACAGGATCAAGATCTGGAGAGCTCGTGCATACTTAAAAATAAGTGCAGATGAGCAGCACCCTCTGCATGACGCTATAATCAGAGAAAAGGGTGACAGGCTAAAGAGGGGCAATTCATGGATGGGTCGGGCGGAAGATGTCGTTAGACAGGCCTGCAGTCTTACCAGTATCAACCCGACAGACGGTGCAGAAAGCAGAACCCTGTCGCTGTCAATGCAGACGTCAACGCGCTCATCTATGAACACCGAAGTGCTCATCTATACAGATGGATCTGTTGTAAAGCAGCAGAGAAGTGCGTGGGCATTTACAGCCCGTTCAGCGGGCCGAACCGTTCAAGAATCCAGTGGTGCCCACGAGCAGCATGACGATGGAGGTGATGGCAGTTACACAGTTCGTATGGCTTGAATCACAGCACTATACCAACGTGTGTGTACTAAGTGATTCAATGAGCATGATTCAGAAGGTCGAAGCTGGATCTGTACGTAGACAGAGTCGCTGCGGAAGTCTGTTGTCCGTAAAGTCACCTTCATCCCGGAACATGCGGGAAATGAACGAGCCGACAAACTGGCCAGCCCATGGATCGTGCCGATGTTATTAACGTCCTCAAAGATATGGCGAGAACAGAGGACTTTGACAGTGATTCCACATCGATGTCCAGGATGAAAGACCTGGGAGTAAGAATCGGCACAGCCAGACGCGAGAGGTACATCGGCAAACCAAAGCGCCTCGTCAACCAACACAGAACTGGCACTATTAGCCACCGGACGCTGATGCATATGCTTGGGGGGGGGGGGGAAGGAAGGGAGAGAAAGTATCTGAGCACCCATGGACATGTCCATAACTGATAACTTAGCGACAACTGGCAAGATTTGGGGGTGGAATGGGGAGAAAAACAAGGTAAGGCGTTAAGATACGCATCTGGATAGTTTGACCAGATCGCATAATCGCGACAAAGACTGGTGAACGCGTGAGATGGCGAAACATGACCGAAGTTTGTAACTTAGAACTCAAGCGTAACCCATAAACATGATACTACTTCGAGAGCATTGCGTGTGGTTTTTTGTTTATGGTAATGTTGCATATCTCTCACATGATGCAGTCAACAGCATGTTTCAGCCGAGGCAAGATTACGCCAAGCAGTTTGCCATTGATGTCTGAGCGACTGGTTCACATACCCCCGCAAGTAACCAACGCGGCGCGATCCGCTACAGAATCTCGCGCAGCGGCGTTACTCACGAGAATATAAGGGATTATGGAGAAAGACGGTAACGACTGCGCCAGAGAGACCGGCGTGGGGATTAGATGCCTCTCGCCATCAGGCGAATATACCCCAACATCAGAGATCCGGCAATAATTCGTGTAAAATATAACTTGTTCATTTGATTGTGCATTAAACTGCTAACAGTACCGGGTGATTGTAAAGTCTCACTGCACTTTGCATGTGAAACAGCTGTTCTACATTCAAAGTGCAATGAGACTACAAACACCCTGTTTCAATCATACATTATTACAGTCTGCGATTTGTTCATCTGATTGCTTCCCTAACTTTTAACATAGAACCCCGGCAAATTAGCAGAGGCGAAAAATTCCAGACTGTTTTATACAATAATGCTGAAAACTCACTGGACAGCCAAATGTAGACATCTTGAAGAAATTTTCAGCCACATTATGAAAGATACAGAGGAAGAAGACAGCATAAGAATTTCCTCGTCAGAGATCACAATATGTGAAGAAGCATATTTGCCCATGTTAAAGAGTGCCATGCCGGTCTCTCTGGCCGAGGGGTACAACACTATCTCCGTAATCCCGTTTATCATGCAACAATATCTTGCTACATATTAACAATGACTAACTTTACAAAGAAAGATTGAGCTGTTGGAAGAGGTTGAACAGTGGGATATAGCTAGAGAAGCTGTTCGATCCCTGCTGATAACTCGCGGGATAACTGAGCCAGCCGCTCAGAAAGGAATGGTAAAAAACTAAGCCGTAATCTTGCCAAGAAAGATGCTGCTGTTGACAGCGATGTTCTGTAAAGGATATGCGGGAAAAAAATTAGTGCCATGGTGAAATCTGATTGCAGTGGCCTAAGTTACCAAGTGTATGTGTGTATTTTTTTTTTCTAGAAAGATCTACTTGCTTCTGTAATCCACATCTCAATTATACTTCTGTGTTCCTGTCTTGACCATACCATGTAGACAAGCCTTACATTATCTAATCCTTTGCCTGCCTGCCTTCTTTTCCCTTCAATCTTGCATGTTGTCACAAGTCCAATTCGTTTATTCATAAAAATGATTACATGAATAATTTATTCATGTCTAAATCACCCACATGTCTACATCTAATTTCTCTAATCAGTTAACACTTATAGTCCAGATACATTGAAATATACGGCTGAGAAGTCACTAACATTGGACAAGATAGGAGAGAGAATTTGTCATCTGGAAAACAAACCGAACTCCTTGTGTTAAAAGATACCCGGAGTCGTGGAACGTACACAAATGGGATGGAATCAGCTTGGTACCATTTCACCTCATACTCAAGCATGGACACCTATGCTGCACACACCACCTCTAGTATATCTGCTGCTATACTTTTGAATTGCTGAATCTCAACAATGTTTTCTTGATAATTAACATTCACTTTCTGTAACTAGACATGTACACTACTGTAAATACGTCCACAAGAACATAAAAATCAGACAAGACAGACAAATCAAAATCAGAATGAAAACAATTTTAATGCAGCCAAACTAGGTGAAGCAGCACAAAATATTGCATCACCAAATTGTTAGAGACCAAACTCCAGAATTTAAGAGATTACATCTTGAGCTTAGTACGTCTCCAGTGTCGCCTCTTGGCATTGTATCTGTTATTGAATAGAAAATATATTAACATTATTAAAAATATATAAAAAAATATTATTACTGCAGACAGCATATATAGACATAGGCATATATTTACCTCCACTGTAACTACCCATGAGTGTTGGAACACTGCCGAGGAAAACGGTACACGCAATGGCATATACATTCCCAGAACACTTAAAAGATAGCTATCAGCAATTTATAACAATCCTATCGCATAAAGCTGGGTGAGTACAGTCGAGTCCACTTAAGGCGAAGTCGGACAAGTAGAATTTCGCTTAAGTCGACGTTACTGGCCTAGTCCTGGCCATTATCATTCTTTATCAAGTTCTGATACGTCGAATTCGATTTACTCGAATTTTCGGATTAGTCGAACTGTTCATTTCACATCCCCAAAAAAATTATTTCAAGTCAGCCTGGAAAACAAACACACAATATCTTGCTACATATTAACAATGACTTTAACTTTACAAAGAAAGATTGAGCTGTTGGAAGAGGTTGAACAGTGGGATATAGCTAGAGAATTTGGCATTCATCGGTCAAAACTTTCCTTAATTTTAAAGCATAAAGACTTTTTGAATGCCGTATGAATTTTGCTGCTGCTGCCCTTTTAAAATTCAGTGATTAGATCAGCAAATGCACCAGTAAATTGGCATGTACTTATTGCGAAAGCAGAAAAATTTGCATATCTTGGAGGTCAGACTTGGAATTGTAGTGAGATTGCAACTGTAGTGCTGGCTGGTTGGATCGTTTTAAACGCATCACGTACGCACAAGTATATGTGGAGAGAAACAGTCAGTCGACGAAGTCAAGAAGCAAAGTAAAATCACAGGCTATTTCTTTAATTAATTTGGAAATGTTCACATGACTTTAATGTTCCGATTTCTAAAATAATTAGACATAACATTTCTGCATTGCTAGTACTTGTTCACTAACTGTGTTTCCTAAGTGGTACAATCATATTAATGTTACTGCGTATTAGTGTAAAGCAGAATTTCTGATATGTAGAACAAATTCATATGGCCCCTGTTTATCCAGACCCCACTGTATACAAAGCAATCTACAGATAGTATGCCACTGTCAGAATCCATTTCATTAAAAACATGCTGGTGATACTGCATTGAAAGCACAACAAGCCTAAAGCACAGAAAAATAAGTTTGTAGGGATTAGCTTTCCCTATTAGTGTCCGCCAACAGGAGAACCCGACTCCAGAGGTACTTGTAATTTATGGCCCCAAGTCAAGGAGGGCAGGCCAACATTTAATTCCATTTGTCCGATGTAGGGGTTGAACCGCTAACCTCGGCATCAGCACACTGGACGTTAAAAACAAGCGTTCCTGTCCATTCGACAGCCAGCTTTAATCATATTAAGACAGAAAAAAATAGAAAATAGATATAGAGAATAGAAATGGTAAAGAAAAATAGTGAAATTCAAGCATTGGCATATGGATAATGGACGCAAGATGCAACAAGATGAACAGAAGACTACAGTAACAACTTCTAAGAGGTACACTTAAAAACCACAGAACTGGAATATCACAAAGAGGAAGACAAGAAGATCTGTGACAGCTTTCTTTAACTGACACACAAGTCACCAACACACATGCTATTCTTCCATGCCATTGTAAATCCAGCACAATTTCTTTGTCACTCCACTATCCAGTCAGTTTCTCCAATGACTTATCACATGACCAAAGAAATCTGGTCCTTTTTGTTTTGACTTATTCTGTCATACCTAACCCATCAGATGACCTTGAGATTTAAAATTTATCAACTCGGTTTAAACATTCTATTGTTCTCACATTTCGGGCTTTTTTTTAATACAACCATTTGTTTCTCAATGTTCATGTTTTTCCCCTCACTCTAGTCACCATCCTTCACTTGCATATAGTAGTTTGTTAACCCTTCTGCAACATTTTATTATTGAAGGTGCAAACACGTTTATCAGATTGTCACCCTGATGCTCTACCATTTGGAATGTATGCACAGTACTGATGATATAACTGCTCAAACTGTTCTACAAATATGGGTGATGCAACCATCTCTTCAATACTCCAAGGAACTCTCAAAGAAGTATTTTCTCTATTGATCCGCCTCTCCTCTTAGTGTTAATGGCCAGTCATCAATCTTGCACTTTGCAAAATAAAAAAAAATGTTCTAGGCTAAAGGTTACCTGATTGTGTTTCCTGTCTTCATACGAACCCACTGAGGGATAGGTCTGTTCTGCTTCATTTTGCGAGCAAGCTTGCTTTTTATCAGAAATGTTTTGTGAGCACCCTGAAAGAAGAAAATGTACATCAATATGACAATGCCATTAAAAAAATCTTGGAATACATGTTTTAAAAGTTGGCACATGATATATTTTTTGCACGTCAAATGCACATGATGCCAATAATCGTCACGTTTCAGGTTCATTCACGACAGGCAAGTGCGATTACTGTTCATAAGGATGTCAAAAATAAATGTAAATCTATTCCTGTCAAAACATGTCCTAGCTTCTCTCTTCTCAATGTGCCTGGACATGACTGTTGCCTCACAGGTCTTTTTTAAAACCGGTTTTAACCCTTTTAGGACGGCCGGGCCGAAATCCCTGTCTTGCGGTTGCAATATTGCTCTGTTCAAACAGACGACGGGGCCGATCATCGGCCCTGTTTGTAAGAACTGCTGACTGGTTCGCTTTTAATAGTGCATGCCAATCAAATGCTAGCCTCAGCCATTTTGCTTTTGAAAATACAGGTATGTTACAGCACGCGTTTCTAACAGAGGGATTAAAATTTGTGAGTTTTAACGCAGATACCCGGTTTTTCTAAAATAACCCGAGGACCGTACTAGCATTGACTAGCTCCGATAGTAGCGATTTTGTCAGCTCAAGACTGTCAGATAATGACTTTAGTGATACAAAAAGTGCCCATGAGGATTTCAACCTCGTGTTCCCGTAGTTTTGTGCATTGGGAATAAAGAGGATCGTTTTATCTATATGCTCTGCCCGAACCAAAAAACACATGTCAACAGTTGATAGCCAACCTATTACAAATGTCAATAGGGACTTCATAATTGCTGTTTAATTAACTATAAGTGGTGTAGGTATTCAATGAGGAAATTTTAGGGGAGTACCATTATTTTTAAATATTTAGTACCAATTCATACATAGTGGCATGAAGTATTTTTCACAAAATACAAATGAGGTCATCAAATTTGCACAAAACTTAAATCATACACAGAAATAAACTTTACTATATCATCTTTAAGAATATATATACTGTTAACTGTCCCGGCTGGTCACGTGTTTTGCCAAGTCATGTGACTTACGTTTGTGGCTATATTATACATTTTCGTAGATTAGAAAATGTGTGTAGCAGCATAGTTGGTAGTGTCCCTGCCTGATGGGCGGGAGCTCGAAGTTCGTTTCCTTGCCGGACTTTTTTTTAATTGTTCAGCAATTAATTGGGTGAAAGTCAATCCTTTACCTCTTTGGGTATTTAGAATTGAGAGTTAGTGTAAGTTAGTTAGTCCTTCCTCTTGAGCCCTGACTTTACTGGACTTAGTTATCAGTACAGAGCAGGGTAGGTGGTCGCTTCTATAATCCCCAAGGATACATTTTATGTATGATGCCGCCTCTTTTGATACAAGTGCCAGGTCGATGGCCGTGTCAGGGTGCCCCAGTCTCATTGCCTGCCTGCCTAGTTGGTGTCCCATCATTTAGACATCAATCTCAAGCGAGGCCTCAGCAAGAGCAGTGCCCTGCATGTTCTTTCCCGACCTGTCCCACTCTTTGGAGCATGCGCTGAAGTAACCACATAACATAAGATAGGTAAATGAAGAACAAGTTGAGTTGGGAACCGACATCACTTCACTCAGCCAGTGAAGAGTCATACTACTAATCGTTCCCACCGCTATCTGATTAAAAGCTCCTGATCTTCCCTCTCAGTTTTGAGATTCTTCCAGAACATTCATTTCTCCACCTTGCTAAGCATACACTTTGAATCCGTAACGAATACGTGTGTTGCAGTAGTCTCCTCTAGCCACCGGAATGCCGCCGTTACTGCCTCCACCTCCATTCACCACCCAGGTGTAATAGTACAGGTGTCAGAAGTCCAGGAACCCATGCGCAATGCAATCATACACTCATAAAGGACTGCCGCAACCCATCTAACAAGGCAAGGGCAGACCATGTCCAACAGTGTTTCTTAACTGATCATACCTAACCCTGTTAGGTACCTGGGGTGTCCACTAAACCTCTCAACTAATCCCAAGATTCCCCACTCACATATATATTTATCAGGTTCCAGCTGTATTGGCCGATTTGTATCCGCATTTCCTGCACCTCTTTACTCTAACCCCACCCACTCATCCAGTATTGAATGCTGTAAACCGTCCTTGACCACCAGAGCCTGTCCATGTCTTCCCTGCCCAGTTGGGTTGATGTAACATGTATAGCCAGGGCACTTCGAGTTCGTATTCAGTTCTGTAACATCAGGACATGAAAATCGAAAACCAGTTTCTCCAGTATTTGTCCTCGCTTTGCACTACGGCAATTCCAATACCCAACTCGTACATTTTTTAGGCCCAAACGATCTCCTTTGCTTCATTCTCTCCCCGCTGGCTGTTGTCAAAAGCATCGAGCACAAAGCACGTACTCCATTGTTTCGGCGATAAAGTGGTTAAGTAGGCAGGTAGGTGGGTTGCTAGACAGATAGATGGTTAGATAGGCAGATATGTGGGTAGCTAGGCAGGTAGGTGGATGAGTAGCTAGATCCAACCCGACGCTCGCCGATCCACCATGCCAATTCATACATCTCTTTCAACCTCTCCCTGCAATACTCTGAACATGCAGGTTGACCGGCCGAGCGACCGAGAGAGAGACAGTCAGAGATTCAGACAAATAAACAATGGATACATAAACTGGCAGACAGAGAGTCAGCCAGACATACATATGGAAAGACACTTTGAGATTCAGATACATATATACAAATGGAAAGTCAGACAAATAGACTGACGGACAGAGAGACACCCAGACAGGTATGTAGAGAGACATAGACATGTGGACATATAGAAAGGCATACTTTATCACTTTTTTATTTCTTTCAACACATCTTTCTCGTAACTCTGTCTCTCACACTATCTTCATTATCTATCTCCTCTCTCTTTTCAACCTGCTTCACATATACCAGGTTTTCCTGCACTTTATATAACGACCCTAATCATGTCTCTCTGAGGTGACGCATATTACTGCCAGCTTGGACCAGAATCATCAGGACATAAATAGTAGGAAATAGTAGGTCGGTAATGTGTAAGTGTACAGAAACGCCAGTTAACAATTCTTAAACTCGCCTGGGACACAATTATTTGTATTGGGGATACCAATCTGGAAAATTATTCTTGATATTTAAACAGCCATACTTCAACTATGTATAAAGTATTGATTCATAGCGCACTATGTATAAACAAAGTGTCTATTCATAGCGCACTATGTATAAACTCCCATAGATAACATGATCCTTTTTATTCCCAATACACAAAACTATGGGGACACGAGGTTGAAATCCTCATGGGCACTTTCTGTATCACTAAAGTCATTATCTGACAGTCTTGAACTGACAAAATCGCTACTATCAGAGCTAGTCAATGCTAGTACGGTCTTCGGGTTCAAAGCTGGCTGTTCTAGAACTCACAAATCCACGAAAAACTGGGTATCTGCGTTAAAACTCACAAATTTGATCCGTTAGAAACGCGTGCTGTAACCTGCCATTTTCAAAAGCAAAATGGCTGACGGTTACAGGGCAGCAATTGAGTGGCCAGTAGGGGAGACTGGGGAGAAATGGACATAGGGGAGAAATGGACCACCCCCTCTCTGGCCCCTGGCTGTGATGCAATGAAAGTGAAACCATAATAAGTT
The DNA here is from genome assembly GCA_963921405.1 of Cepaea hortensis. NCBI lineage: Eukaryota > Metazoa > Mollusca > Gastropoda > Stylommatophora > Helicidae > Cepaea > Cepaea hortensis. Next base: position 204,199,545 of record OY992876.1, read on the forward strand.
TGTTTTCCACATCAAACAGTCCGAATTTTTCATTTGCCATCGACTTCCCGCACAGGTCGTTCCCACGCAAAGTTTGAAAAATTTTCTGCGCTAAAGTTTCTTTTTCCAGTTCCAGACACCATCGTAAAGCAGACGCATAGTCAGGAATCAGGACAAGGTAATTACGTTAATATCTTTACTTGTTATTTAAGAGTTCATATAAAAATATAGCATATAATATTAGATTTAAGAGACTTTATGGCTGAATAGTTTAATACATTGTTGGGGGAGAAATGGACCGGTTCATTTCTCCCCATAGAAGAAATTGACAAGACAGTCTGTTGTTATTAAAAGTGTTGAAGATTGCATTCGAATATCAGCATTATTGATTCTTTTTAATACTGGGGTCTAAATCTAGACCAATAAAACTTAACAAATTTCATTTCAGTGATTTATTAAAGATGCACGCCATTCGTGCTATGATCAGTATTTCTTTGCAAATAATAGGCCTACCATTCTAAATGTTATATAATTCTGTCACTCTTTTGTTTCAGATGCCAAGATTGCACATCAGAAACACCAACAAGGGTCTCGTTACGGAGGAACGTAAGAGAATAATGCTGTGAAAAATGGAATGAAAGTGAGGAAAGCTGCAAGGGAGTACGGCATTGCTCGCTCTACCCTCAATAACAATCTTACAAAAGACAGAGAAGGAAATGGTCTGCCTACTAGACTCGTACCAAATTATAGGCATAGCCTTGTTTTCACAGCTAAGCAAGAAGCTGATTTTGCTAGTTACTTGAAAGATTGTGCAAGAATGTTCCATGGACTCAACTAAAAACGTTCGTATTTTGGCGTACGAGATGGCGAAAGTCAATAACATTGCACATCCTTTAACCTGGGATGAGCAAATGATGGCAGGGGACTGGCTTTGTGGATTTTTGCGACGGAATCCCGAGCTGACCATAAGGCAACCTGAGGCAACATCTCTGGCTAGAGCTACAGCTTTCAACAAACATAATATTTGCACCTTCTTCAACATTGTGAAGGAAACCATTACAAAACTAAATGTGAGTGGAGCTCAAATCTACAATTTGGATGAGTCAGGTCTGACGTACAGAAAGTGCCAAAAGTAATTGCCCCACGAGGAGTGAAGCAAATAGGCCAGGTGACATCCAGAGAAAGAGGAGAACTGGTCACAATCTGTTGCATTGTGTCAGCTGCGGGTTACATTATCCCTTTAGTTTTTGTGTTTCCCAGAAAAATATTAAAGAATTTTATGCTTGCTGGAGCACCTGAAGGTTCCCTTGGCCTTGTGAATGAATCAGGTTGGATGACCCGTGATAATTTCGTCAAAGTTATAAATCACTTCATTAAGCATTCAAGACCTTCCAAAGACTTCCCTTTGATTTTGATCTTGGACAATCACGATTCCCACATTTCATTTGAATCACTTGAACTGTGCAAGAAAAACAACATTCATGTGATCACGTTGCCACCACACACATCTAAAACTCAGTCCTTGAACCGTTCAGTTTTTGGACCCATGAAGTCGGTCTACAACAATGCGTGTGATTCATGGATGATGAAAAATGTTGGGACACCACTGACAATCTATCAAGTTGCAAATCTAGGAGGCCTTAAAGCGGCAACTCCCATTAACATTCAATCAGGCTTTGCAGTGTCAGGTATTTGACCCTTTAACGAAGATGTTTTTACAGAAGATGATTTTATGCCTTCAACAGGCCCATCAGCAAGGACAGTGAAAATGCCACTTTAGAAAGCAATGAACAGACAGGATCAGCATCTCCACATTGTGGTACCAGCACAGATCAAACTGCACAAGAATTTCATGAAAATCAGAAAGAGTGTAATGTTGAGAACCGTGTAGATGACTTGCAGGAAATATCAGGGAGTCTTCAACATAAAGCTACTTCTTCCTTTACTTCGCCTCATGTTTTCAGAGGACTACCAAAAGCTGGTCCGCGAAAAGATTCAAATAATATGAGGAAAAGAGGAAAAACTATGCTGGCTACTTCTACGCCAGAAATGGATCGAATTAGGGAAAGAGCGGTGATGAAAGAAAAGGCAGCAAAAGTTCCACCCCAAAAAGGCAAAGAGACAGCTGCTGAAAGAACTTGATGTTGATTCAGATCCTGAAACTGACATGTTTTGCTGGTTGTAAGATGTGAAGTTGAAATGTGATGTTTTTTTTCTAACGGCTGACAAGTTGTGCCACTAACGGGCAGTCAGTGGTCGAAGTTGACAAGAGCTATTTTTTTCACCTAAGTACCATCGTGGTCACATTCAATGGGTAGTCGGGCTGGTTGAACGAGGTAGTGGTTGCCACTGGTTGGAAAGCATTATAATTTGGTGATAATGCCTTAACACAGGAACACAAAAATTTTCATTGATGCCTGGCGAGGCTAACTACAACGTTGGTCAACTAAACCATGGCATCTATGATCATACGGTTGTTCATGCTAGTAACTTTCTTGACCATGTACAGTGAAAATCACACCCAAAACAATCGAAGGGTTATGGATGCCAGTACCAGTAGCGCCAGTCACAAAGAACATGTCTGACATTTAACATGTTTGTGCCACAATTCCCACATAACTATCAAATATTATTGGTACTTCGATTTCGATTTTCTGTTCTATATTTTAGTTCTAATATTTTTTTTTATTAACACCTAATGAGGACCTGTAAGGGATACTTATTACAACAAATAATTTGGGACCATTGTTCAGAAGAGTGCCTGGTAGTTATGTTATTTTGTGATTAATCTAGACAGAATGAAGTTTAAGAATTTAAATAGGCATGGTAGTCAGAGGGAATGGAGGCTGCGTGCGGAGTCCATAGGAATCTCAATACATGACGCCCACAAACGGGCACTCTCCCGCTATTGATACTTCACCTCGACACCACAAGGTGCAAGTTGAGATGGGTGGTGGTGGACAACTCACGTGATGTTAAAGAAAATGAACTATTTCAAGCCAATATTAGATACGACCAGACTTTTTAATTAAATTCGGACAAATGTAAATATACTGTTGTAAATATACAGTACCTATACACATATACAATAGTATAAGTTGTGTTAACAAATAACAGTACCACGATCTGAGTTTTAGCAATCTCAAAACAAAAATACAAACCAACCATCTTTACGTTTTGCATTAAAAGCACTGTTCAATTTGATCAGTTTCACGTGTTGTACGACTATGCCAACAACATTCATGTATATACTTTTTTTAAAATAATACAAGATACAACGATTAATATAAAATAAACTGCAATTAGATTAGATTGAAATCCTTACCATTTTTCACTCCCTCCTGATCTGCAGATCCAAAGAAAAAGAACCGGAAGTATCTTGTGTTCCGGAAATTCGAAGAAACAGCACCGGATATTAATAACATAAAGTATTTAATCTTTAAAATATTTTCATAAATTTATATTAAAGTTATATCTTAATATCGTTATAAACTAGTATAAATGTATAATAATAATAATACATGCACCTAGCCATAATCTTATTAAATAAAAATTACTCCATCACTACATACTTAATAGCTAGGATACCAGCATATTCCAATGTATTTATACTCATGAATAGAAAAAAATCAAGTTATATAGTTTGTTTTATTAAAATCAAACCACTGAAACTATACTTACTTGGTTATTAGAATCAATGGTAATTTAATATATAGCATTACTGGAAAAAGCTCCGAAACATATCTGCACTATATTACTGTGCGCAATTGTTAGCGTCGTTTTGTGTGCGTTGGTTTGTTTGGGCCCTTGGTGTTCAAAATACCCAAATTGAATCTTACTCACATTATCTTAAATGCAGTAGGCCAAGCAAAATTTATCTGTATATTTACACGTTTCTTTATGCTGCACAGTATTTCATGTTAAAGTAAATAAATGCTTATTGATATGCTAGACGCTAAAAAATACTTAACTGAGAAATTACACTGATTGCGGGGAGTGGCACTCACAAAGTCAATTGTGCTATATAGTTTTTGTTTAAAAATTGAGTTTACTGTCAGAAATTACTTGGAGGCTGCGGAGACTTGGTTTCATGGGTGAACGTCAGGAGTACCATAGAATAATAGCAATAGAGACTTTCTGAAAGTGCCAATTGGTCTGTAAGATGTGAAGCTAGCATTATCATTCATTATCATCAGACCTCAAAGCAATGACTGCAATGCGTGTTTAAAAAAAAAAAAAACGTTTTGGACAAATATGATAGTTTTTATTAAGTTCTTTAAGTTAAGATCTTAAATAAGATAGTTCTATTAAGTATTGGACATCCAAAGGGAACAAAGTCTCTGAAAGCTCAAAAGATTTCTGACAATTTCAATGAGCCACAACAGTATTGTCTGTGGTGTATTTGCTTACCAAGTCTAGGTTCAGTCCCAACAATGGCAGGATTCTTTATTTTTCTACCAATATGGCTGTGGGATCAACTTGGCTCCATAAAATTAGTACCTATAATTTTCTAGGAATTGTCTGAAGAGGAAAGCTGAAGGGAATATGAACTGGAAACCCCACCTTGTTATTCCATCGTCTAGAATATGTTATGAATGGCTATTACTTAACATACCAATGGCAGTGTCTGCCCTTGTTCTACCTTTACCTTTTTTCTTCTTGTCTCATTTACTTAAAATCATCATATTCATCATCATGTGCCATGCAGATGAGCGTAGGCAGTCATGTTTCACCATCTCAAATGATCATCAGAGAATGGATCAGTTAGTGTTTTTGTCACTACCATACCACATAGCCAAGCCATCCAGGTATTTACTTCTCTGCCTTCTCCCTGTTCTCTTCCCCTGAATATTGCCAGTTGTCACTAAGTTCTCCAATTTATTTCTTCTTATAACGTGTCCAAAAATCTATGACTGTTCATGTCTAATTTCTCTAATCAGTTTACAGTTTTCATTTGTTTCTTGTAGGACTTGGTCATTGGCTTTTCTGTCTCTCTATTTGCTTAAAATAGATTGTCTATATCTGCAAAGTTGTTTCTTGTATAAACTTCATTGTCTTTTTAAGTTCACTCAGTGGTCTGTAATGTTTTAGCTTTCACTATTGTTTCTCTAAGCCTGGAGGTTTGCCAAGATATGTAATTTGGGACACTTGGAGTATATGATCTGCTGTCTGGGGTCTACATGTGTCTTCTTCTTTGCGTTCATCCGGAGTGATTTTTTCAGATGTGATTGCGGTGTGTCTGGTTAGGCACCCTCGGGTCGAAACCCTCAGGCCAACACATCCGACTTTTAGCGTGCATTTTTGACCAGGTTAGCAATCCTGGGAGACTCTCACTTTTGTGGTACCGTCCACATCTCAGCTGGTCTAGTTGGAACAGTCGAAGACTACACGGTCATCCCTCAAGTGAAGGCAGGGACAGTCCATAGCATTTTCCGCCATCCTGGGTGGCTTCCATAATTGCAGAGCCGGCACATAACGCTCTGGTGCTGGGTTTACCGAGGGAATCGTCACGTCCTGCTCATGGCTGTTTTAATTCCTCACTTCAATATATTGGGCATTTCGCTCGCCCTGGGCCGTTCCTGCACAAACCAGTCAGCTCTGCGGTTGGTTTCCACTAAGCGAGTTTTCGGACATGTGCTTGTCCCTGTACCCATCAGAGCTGTTCCAGGCACGGCGGACATTCAGAAAACTACCTAGTCAGAGCTGTTCCGAACAAGAGCGGCATTCGGAAACTAGGTAGTCAGAGCTGTTCCTAGCACGGGAGACATTCGGACGAGACATTTCACTTGGACGTAAATGCGTAGTGTCAATTTTTAGTTTGCCACCCGTAGGACGACACTTCCGACTTCCGGCGGGCATTTTTTAGTGAGGTTAGCCTTCCTCTGGTTTCGAGACACGTTAGACTGTTGTAATGTCACCCACATCTCAGCTGGTCAAGATAGAACGATCAACGATATCGTGGTCTGCCCTCAAGGGAAGGCAGGGGCAGACCATGGGCATTATCTCGCTATCCAAGGAGGCTTCCATAATTGCAGAGCCGGCACATATTGCTCTGAGACTGGGCTCACCCAAGGAGTTTCCACGTCCTGCTCATGGCTGCTTTAGTTCCTCACTTCCATGTGTTGGGCATCCCACTTGCCACTGATCGCTCAATCACACACCAGGAGCGGTCAGACTGCGAGTGACATCCACTCGGTAAGCTTTTGCTTGTGACTTCAGACCACGCAATAGGTTCGCTCGCCGTGCGTTCCATTTTGCGTTGATGAGACATTATTCCACTTTTGTCTCTATGAGTTAGATACAGACAGTTTCCGTAACCCTTCGACTGGGGCACTTTTCTGACTTTTTTGTACTCGCTCACGAGGTAGGCTACATGTGCTGCCGGCTCAGCTCCTTACCTTCGTGCAGCAGTGAACGGGAAACGGCCAGGCCCCTTCATCCGGGAAACTCTCATATCCCCCAGCTGGGAGCCTTCGAACATGTATCAGACCTGAGCATGTAGCTTGCTCAGTATCATGTTTCTATTTTCCGGTAGACGGGTATCAGCCTGGCTCTAAGATCCGAGGGTTTGTGGCTTAGAGGCGTTCAGCCACAGCCCTCGACAGGGAGCCTTAAGAGTTTTGTCCGGACCAAGAAATTCTGCCTTTGTGCACCTCATTTAAATTTTGACTGCTATCCTCAGTCTATGCCTGCAGAGCAGCAGGTTGTGTCTCTCTTAGTCTGGTCCCTATCCCATAAGCTGTCCGATATGTAATTTTTCACCCATCGGCAAGCAAATGGGGTCTATGGGACATGCAAGCTCCCCCACCACGTCAAGGTGGAGACACATCGGGGGAGCTACATGTGTCTATTTAGTAATCTTTGCCATTTATTATTGTTTGTGGAAATTTCAGAAAACCGCAGAGAGGGGATTGAGATTTTGAAGTATCTTATCTGCTTTGTTCATTAAATCATCATTTGCTACTAAAAATGGTAATCTACTATATATTTCATCATACATGTTCTGCTGTTTTTCATTGTAAATGTGAACCATTTTTCTAAACATTCTCCACCTCATTATACTGCGATATAGTATATGTGAATACCTATTGTTTTATTCTTCTATGGCAGAATCTAAAGGGGATTAAATCCACATTTGTTTTATGAAGACAAATAACATTGGCTTACTTCTTGTTTCAGAGTTCTACATGAAAGTAAAGCAGCTGTGGAAAAAGTGAGACACTGTTAACATTGTCTCCTGGTGTCATGACGGGGGAGGACTATTATGAGGTTAATTAACAAATTTTGAATCATTTTATTTCAGTAACATTCTATTTAATATACTCAGACTTTCATTGTGACATAGGCAGCTTGGTATTAATTTATACATTCTTTTTGGAGACTACAAGTTGTGGAGAAACATGCTTAGCTTTGCAGGTGTCAAGGTACCTTGATGTTAAATGTGGAAAAAAAGAGAATGAGAGAGAGACTAGCAGAAACATAAGATACAAAAATGTTTTGTATAATATTTTTGAATGTTAGCAGTATATTAATGTACAAATAAGAGTGAGGGATATGAAGGGGCATAACTGACAGTCAGCCTGACATATTAGGAAATGCAGGATATGTCAGAGATTGATGAAATTACTGCCAAAATGTGATCTCCTTGTGCACGATTTCATGCCGGTTACCTATATATTTACAGAGACTTATTTGGCACCATTTTAATGAGTTTGTTGGGAGCCTCAGTAGCATAAAGTCTACACATTAGCCTGCTGACCTTGTGGTCTTGGGTTTGATTTGCATTTGGGCAAGTTCAGATTTTTAAAAATTTACCTGGTCTCCAGATCAACACAGCATACAATTGATACCAAGAATGTCCTGGGAAGTGAGGGCAGCTGGTTTAACTGATCACATGACCCACAGAGTGCCAATTGGTCTATAAAAAATAAGGATCTAGCATCATATGCCAGTACACCTTAAGTCATGTAACAGGGTTCTTTACGTTTAAAGAAATAAGTTTGTGTCAATCAAGGAAAGGAATCAATATAATAACATTCCGGGCAAATCTATGTGTGCTCTATTTTCATCAGTTAGTTAGTTTGTCGCAGTTCCAACTTTGGTTGCCCCAACATGCTCCATTCCTGTGCCAGTGAATATCACACAAAATGCTTCTCACTGCCCCATGTGAAAAGTGGCACAGACAAGATTCTTGACAAACAAACAGCCCATACAGGTATATTATGCATAATGCCGCTGCCAGAATGCCAACACAAAAGTCCGCCATAAAAAATACAGTTCATTGTCGATGGAAGCGGCATTCACTAGAAACCAGGAGCCACACATTACTACATAAGGCTAACCCAGTTAGTTCAGCAACCGGCTGCTGTCATTTTTCAGCCAATCTATTTAATAACACTTCAGGCAAATCTATGTGTGTTTTGTCTTCCTCAGTAAATGTCATAAGTTGTAACAACAATCCCATGCATGCTCCATCTCTCCAATAGAAGGGTGTTGATGCTGATTGTCTCTATGGTGAGTTTATTAGCTAAACATCGGTACCATGCACATCTTGAGGTTGAATGAGCATACACGCATAGAAGGGTGTTGATGCTGATTGTGTCTATGGTGAGTTTATTAGCTAAACATCGGTACCATCCACATCTTGAGGTTGAATGAGCATACACGCATAGAAGGGTGTTGATGTTGATTGTCTCTATGGTGAGTTTATTAGCTAAACATCAGTACCATCCACATCTTGAGGTTGAATGACCATACACGCATAGAAGGGTGTTGATGCTGATTGTCTCTATGGTGAGTTTATTAGCTAAACATCGGTACCATCCACATCTTGAGGTTGAATGAGCATACACGCATAGAAGGGTGTTGATGCTGATTGTCTCTATGGTGAGTTTATTAGCTAAACATCGGTACCATCCACATCTTGAGGTTGAATGACCATACACGCATAGAAGGGTGTTGATGCTGATTGTCTCTATGGTGAGTTTATTAGCTAAACATCGGTACCATCCACATCTTGAGGTTGAATGAGCATACACGCATAGAAGAGTGTTGATGCTGATTGTCTCTATGGTGAGTTTATTAGCTAAACATCGGTACCATCCACATCTTGAGGTTGAATGAGCATACACGCATAGAAGGGTGTTGATGCTGATTGTCTCTATGGTGAGTTTATTAGCTAAACATCGGTACCATCCACATCTTGAGGTTGAATGACCATACACGCATAGAAGGGTGTTGATGCTGATTGTCTCTATGGTGAGTTTATTAGCTAAACATCGGTACCATCCACATCTTGAGGTTGAATGAGCATACACGCATAGAAGGGTGTTGATGCTGATTGTCTCAATGGTGAGTTAATTAGCTAAACATCGGTACCATCCACATCTTGAGGTTGAATGACCATACACGCATAGAAGGGTGTTGATGCTGATTGTCTCTATGGTGAGTTTATTAGCTAAACATCGGTACCATCCTCATCTTGAGGTTGAATGAGCATACACGCATAGAAGGGTGTTGATGCTGATTGTCTCTATGGTGAGTTTATTAGCTAAACATCGGTACCATCCTCATCTTGAGGTTGAATGAGCATACACGCATTTGCCTTGTGTGTTTTGGTATTGATTCTTCTTCTTCATTGTCATCATCATCTTCATCAGGATCATCATCATCAATACCTCCGTCTAAACTTCTTATTGTTCTTCTTCTTCTTCTACTTATCCTCTTCTTTTTGTAAACAGACACAAGCAAATACTATTCAATAATTTAAAAAATAATACTGGATGAAAATGGAATAGAGGAAGATAATGTGATTATAGCTGGCTTATTTCATAAGTGATTTTATCTCCTTTTTAGAATCCGTATGAAAGTTTTATGAGAAAACACCTTCAGCACTATGGCTATTATACTGGTAAGTAAACTATAAATATCATTAGAGTAACTGGTGTTTTCTTTATATTTATGTTAATTCATTTTCATTACTTACTTTTATACTTGTGTTACTAATTCTTGTAGATCATGCTCTGTTCAGCCAACACAACTGTATTGTCTGTGATTCTTGTGTTGTTTATTGATTTCCCTGGTCTTCTCATTATCTACTACATTATCTATGGAGGCTGCGTGGTCTTGAGGTATGGTGTCCGCCTCAAGTGCTGGAGGTGCCGGGTTCAAGCCCCGGTGATAACCGGGATTTTTTCTCATGGACTTCTGGTAAAAAGATTTCCCCTGGTCTCTGGGTAGTGAGATCGGACGCCTGTGTGTATTGTTGCGCATGTAAAAAATCCCTTGGCAGTTAGAAATCGAAAAAGAGTAGCGTAACGGCGCTGCCAGGGCAAAATCTTGAATTAAAAATCTACCCAAAGTATTTCAGGATCCTTGCCGGTGCTACAGAGTTCATGCACTGAGCTGAGTTTCTCCAGACTCAGGTTTGAGTTTGGAGGAGAATGGAGCACTTCTGGGTTGCACCCGTGTGCCGTGATGTTGATCCATCGACTAAACATAAACTATCTCATTATCTACTTGAATATATTAACTGTATCAAAATTGTAGAGGCATGGGGATAATACACATTATACCTCTCATACCTCTCTTTTCAGAATATTAAATATGTGTGAATTATCAGCAATAACTATATTTTCCAAATGAAAAATATGGCATTTGTGTTATATAACTGTTCAGCTGCTCTAATATGTAGCTCTTTGTTTTCAGTGCAGTATATTCCTGTATTCTTCTTCTTCTTATCCTTTCACCCTTTATCCCTCTTTGGGGCATAGGCCCTCAACTAACTAACTCAAAATCTTCTTATCCTTAGCTATTCCATGCAGCTCCATCCATATCCTCATCATAATATTCATTTCTGTTTCGATGTCTCTTCTCCATATGTTTTTGGGTTTACCTGTTTCCTTGCCATGTGGATTCCAGACAAAGACCTTTCTAGTTAACTATTCTCAGGTTTTCTCAATGTCTGTCATGTCCAGTCTCAGCATCTTTCCTTCCCCTCTTGGTTCATTGGTATTTGCCTAGTTCTATCCATGATTCCACATGGGTGATTCTGTCATATCATTTTATTCCTTCTATTTTGTACAGGCAACAATTAGTGAATTTTTATATTTTATTTGTAATTGTTTTTATTGTTCTCCATGTTTCTGATTCATACAGTAGTAGTGATTTAACATCAGAAATTAATATTCTAAGTTTGTGCTAAGTTTGACTTCTTTTGACTTCCATAAATGTCCTAGTCCTGTAAAAGCTCCCTAGCCTTCTGTATTCTTATTCTGATATCTTTATCTGCCCCACCCTCTTTGTCTACTGTATTACCTAAGTAGGTGTAAGATTCCATCTCTTGAAGTCAGGTTTCCCCAAGTAGGATGACATTATCATTTGCTTGATTTATTCATTATCCTTGTCTTTCCTCTCTGAATGTTTAACCCTAATTGTTGTGACCTCTCATCCTGCATCTGATTTCTTGTGTAAGACAGGATGGCAACGTTGTCAGTAAAGTCCAGATCATAGAGATGCTTTATCAGAGCAGTCTATAGAATTCCATTTCTAGTGCTTGGTTGTCTTCGTAATCCAGTCTATAGTCAGAATAGTAGAGGTAACAAAAGGCATACCCTAAATCACTCTTGTTCTTATTTTAAATGCTTCTGTTTGTTGTCCCTCATGTAGAACTCTGCATCTCATGTCTCTATACTTTGCCTTTATTAAGTTAATAATTTTACGTGGTATTCCATAATACCTCATCAATTTCCAAAGAGATTCCCTGTCATTGCTATCAAAGTATTAGATAAATGTAAATAGAAATACAGTTTGTAACAGTAAATGTGATCAATCTGCAGGTAAAAATCAAAACTACAAGAATCATTTCCATCAATATGCAGACTGGGAGAAGAACTATGCCTACAGTCTCAGCAGTGACAGCAGCCCAGATTCTGACTCTGATGATGATGAAAGGAATGCTGGTATATTTTTAGATAAATTACTTTCATCCATAGGCTGAAACTGTGTTTGTGTCAGCTTTTTTGCACACTGCATACGTGATTGTATACTTTAGTGTGTGTTTGTAAATGATTTATTTGGTGTCTTTAACAAATGCAGGTCTTACTCGGCAGCCACTTTCACACTCAGAAGATATTTTCTGGTCTCCATTTTAGACTGGGGCATCTTGGAAGCCCATATCAATTTAAACAACCTGCCACAATGCTATATGGAATTTATGACCATCAAGCCAGCAGGCAAGCATCTGAATATATGAAGAAATTGAAAATGTCACAAACGTAGAATGAATATCTTGGGCCCCATAATTAACAAATGGGAACTGTTCAATAGAATTCAAAAAGGACTTGACGATTCCTTGGGTGAGCCCAGTACCAGAACACTATGTGTCGGCTCTGCAATTATGGAATCCTCCTTGGATAGCGGGGAATGCCCATGGTCTGCTCCTGCCTTCCCTTGAGGGCTGACCAGGATGTCTTCAGCTGCTCTAAATGGGCCAGATGGGATGGGGGAATAACACCACAATAGTGAGAGTCAAATGTCCTAAGAAACCCCCGGGAAGGTTAACCTGGTCAACAAATGCCCGCAGAAGTCGAATGTGTCGGCCTAACGGCGCAAGAACGCAGCTCTGCTGTAAACAGGCACAGCAAAATCACATCTGAAAAAAACTCTCCGGATGAACGTAGAAGAAGAAGAGGAAGAAGAAGAATTCAAAAAGAGACTGCAGCTAGCATGCAGAGGTAAACAGCATTTAGAACCTTTGACATAACAGTATTAATACCAGCAAACAAACAAAAGTAAACATTTTTAGAACATACGTCTTTGCTGTAACAACATGCAGCTGTGAATAATGACTGTTTAAAAATCTCTATAGAAGAAAAATAATGTGTTTGAACTTAAATGCTCTAGAAAAACCCTTAGAATACTGTGGATAAAGAATAACTAAAGTATTTATGTCCTAAAGATCTATGCATTCAATAATTTAGTCAAGTTAACAACAGGCCATGATCAAGTTTGGCATGAAGACTGATGACAACAAATGAACAAGTAATATTATGATAGTCTCAGTAACGATATTATTGAAGGCTAATGTAGAGTTGCAGATAGTACAATTCTTTTATGTAATGACATTGGGATAGGTGGCTTCAATGCAAAAGTGGAAAATCAAGGCGATAGATGCACAGTAGGCAACCATGGTTTGGGAGAGCGAAACGAAAGAATATACAGACTTGTAGAATGGGCAAAATAGCAGGAAATGATTGTAGGAAACATATGGTTTAAACAACATCCTAGAATATAATGGACATGGAGGAGTCCTGATAGCAGACTTAGAAACCAGATTGATTACATCATGATTAGCAAAAGGTTTAGAAATGCGTTAACAATCACAAAAACAGTTCCCAATGCTGACTGTTTCTATGATCACAGATTGATTACAGGAACATTGAGGGTAATGTTAAAAAAAGTAAAGTAGACAACAGGAAACACTAAATATGATCTGTGTATATTGAAAAAAGACGGTATTACAAGACAATTTTAACACAGAAGTAAAGAACAGATTTGATATACTGTCTGATCTAGAGATCCGATCTAAAGATGTGGATGATCAATGAGAAATGTTGAAGAATTCAGTCAATTTGGCTGCAGAAACAACTAATCCAAAATTAAAGAAAGTGGGTCATAAGAAATGGATTTCTGAAGAAATTTTACAACTAATGGAAACAAGAAGACAACAAAAATAATCCTACCAAATATGAAGCAATTCACAGAAAAGTCAGAACATTATGTAAGGAGGCAAGAGAAGCATGGCTTGAGAAAAATTGCATAGAAATTGAAAAAACAACACAATAGTAAAAATACCAAATTAATGCACACAAGAATTCAGGAGCTTACTATTAAAAGAACACATACATCAGCAGGCTGCCCAAAAACAAAAGGTGGATAAATCGTAATAGAAAAAAACCAGATTTTACATGTATGGTCAGATTATGTGAAAAACCTTTATGATGATAACAGAGAAGAACAGTATGATATTCAAAATAATAATGAAGGACCATCAGTTTTGAAGATGGAGGTTCAGAATGTTCTTAACCATATGAAAACTGGCAAGATCCCTGGTTCAGACAACATCACAACAAAAATGCTTAATGCTTTAGAAGAATATGGAATAGATCAAGTCACCAGACTGCTGAACACAATATATAATACTGGAGATATACCTAATGAATTATGTAATTATGTATTTATTGCAATCCCAAAGAAATCAATAGCCTGGGAATGTGATCAACATAGAAAATTAGTATAATGAGCCACATCACGAAGATTTTGCTAAGAATTATCATGCAAAGAGTTCGGAAGAAAATACAACCTGAAATAGAAGAAGAACAATGTGGGTTTATAGAAGTCAAGGGTACAGAAAATGCTGTGTACATGCTAAGAACAGTAATTGAACGTTCTGTAGAAGTAAATAAAGATATACATCTTTGCTTTATTGACTACACAAAGGCTTTCGATACAGTAAGACATGTCAGCATGATAGAGATGCTTGCAGATCTACAAATTGATGGGAAAGACCTTAGACATGGAAAAAACATATATTAGAACAATGGTTCTCAACCTTTTTTGGCCCATGCCCCCCTTCACCATATTTTCAGAACGTCACCCCCCCCCCCCTCCCTTTTGTATTTCCTACCTAAAAATTTGGCCTGTGCCTCCCTTCACCATATTTTCAGAACGTCATTCCCCCCTTTCGTATTTCCTACCTAAAAATCCCACCCCCGCCCTTACAAAGTACACGTAATAATTGAAGCTAAATTTAATAGCACATACTAAAACAAGTCGCCGGCTCCCTGGCCGAGGGGTTAGCAGCTTTCTCCGTAACCCCGAATACTCTCGTGGTTGACTTGAGTGCATGAGAATTGGAAGCAGTTCGAGTCACACCAGTGACTTATGAGAGCATGGAGCCGGTCACTCAGAAAGTCGTGGCATGCTGATGAGCGTAATCTAGCCTAGGAATCAACATACAGCTGAAAGATGCTGATGTTGACCGCAATATCCTGAAACAGGATGGAAACGCGGGGGGAAAAAAATACTACAACAAGTCTAGACGTCCACATAAAACATGATTTGTGGGTCTGCTTACTTTATAAATTGAATTATAGAAGGGTGAGACGTACAGAACCGTACAGTATGAAGGGAAAAACAATATCAAGTAATTAGTTCTTGTATAAACACGATCTTGAAATAATCTTAATTTCCCCCCCCCCCCCCCCCCCCCCTGAAAACCTAGAATTCCCCCCTGGGGGGGAATTCCCCACCGATTGAGAACCACTGTATTAGAAACAACAAGCTGCCATCAGAATTGATAAGGAAGTAGGTCAATATCAGCCTATTAAGAGAGCTGTGAGACAGGAATGTGTAATGTCTCCAGATCTGTTTTCCCTGTATTGTGAAAATATTTTCAGAAATGTACAAAATATGAAAGAAATTATCCTTGGAGGAAGAAACATCAATGACATTAGATATGCAGATGATACAGTATTGATTGCAGACAATGAGCAGGATCTGCAACATTTGGTTGATGCGGTTGTTGCACACAGTGATCAACAAGTGTTAGAATTAAATTGTAAGAAGATGCAGATTATGGTCATCTCTAGAAAGAACGAAATACCACAATGTAATATACAGGTAAATGGGAATATTCTTAAACAAGTGAATCAGTACAATTATCTCAGAACACTCATAACATCTGATGGGAGATTAGAGATTAGAGATTAACACAAGAATCGCCATGGCGAAGGTAGCCTTTTGCAAGATGAAAAACGTACTGACCAATAAAAAGATTTCAATTGGTACTAGAAAAAGAGTGTTGAGGTGTTACATAGAGCCTGTACTTTTGTATGGATGTGAAGCGTGGACAATGAGCAGTCATGCTGAAAAATATCTGATGGCTGTGAAAATGTGGTTTCTGAGGAGAATGCAAAGAATACCATGGATAGGCAGAAAAACCAATGACCAAGTCCTACAAGAAACAAATGAAAATCATAAACTGATTAGAGAAATTAGATGTAGATAGTCAAGATTTTTTTGGACATGTTATGAGAAGAAATAAATTGGAGAACTTGGAGACAACTGGCAAGATCGAGGGGAAGAGAACAAGCGGATGTCATAGAAGTAAATACCTGGATGGCTTGACCACATGGCATGACCGAGACAAGAACACTGAGCTGATCCACGACTCCGTTGATCGAGTGAAATGGCAATCGTGACAGCCCGCGCTTACCACCATGGCACATGATTCATGGATGGATAGGGATATTTTCCCGAAGTGAAACAAGTATATATGTCCCCATCAAGGACCAGTGTGTAATGTTGATTGTCTCAGTAATTATATTATTGATGGATGATGTAGAGTTGCAGGTAGTATAATTAGTTTGACATTGGGATATTTTCCAGAAGTGAAACAAGTATATATGGCAACCATCAAGGACCAGTGTGTTTTTATCCTGAAGTCAAACAAGTATGTATGGCTCTATCAAGGACCAGTGTGTAATTTATCCTGAAGTCAAACAAATATATATGGCTCTATCAAGGACCAGTGTGTAATTTATCCTCAAGTCAAACAAGTATATACGGCCTCATCAAGGACTAGTGTGTCATTTATCCTGAAGTCAAACAAGTTCAGTATATATGACCTTATGAAGGACTAGTGTGTCATTTATCCTGAAGTCAAACAACTATATATTGTCCTATCAAGGACCAATGTGTCATTTCTCTCAGATTTCCTCTGCCTCTTCTACAGCTCTTGGTGTTCTCCAGTTCCTCTCTTCTCAATATAAGACCAAAGGACAATGTTTGTCTCTCTCTTTCAGTTGTAATGTTTTCCCCGGCACTTATTGTTAGTTACTCTGCACATCCAAAGTAATTGCAATATCCGTCTCAGAAACTTTCTACAACAATGAAATATGAATTGTTTATGTTTGGTTTATGTTTACAGCATTCTTTTTACTGCATTCTTTTTACAGTGTTTGATTTTTTTCCCCCCTAATGTAAATGAAACATTCATGACAGATATTTGGTGTGCGAAAGATGAGTAATTGGAAAGGCCAAATGTAAGATGGGCCTGTGTGCCCAGTTTATGAGCCTTTGAAAATAAAGTTTGTTCATTAATTTGTTCATTTTCCTACCCCTAAGCTCTTCCTAATTTGTTCATTCACATTCCAAGATTCACTACCATGCAGCATAACACTCATGACTGAATTTTAAAAAATGATCCTTTAGTGAACAATTAAACGTAAGTAGCATATGGACAGACAAAAGAAACCCTGGACTGGTACAGAAGGACAAGCTACACCATTGCTACACATGCATTGCTGAAAATAAAGAGAAATGAAAACAATTGACTATGAAGAAATATGTCATGGCATTTCTGTGATGCACAGATGACATATGCAATAGAAAGAGACAGTAATTCAACTTGATAATAATTAACAAATTTATCATCATCATCACAAAGAAGTGTAGGAAATCGTACTTCACATCCTGCGATCTCCAACATTATGTATCAATTTGCATTCTGACAACTTTCTGTGTCATGACAAATGAGTGTAAAGATTGTTCTCTTGCCACCTTTCTCTGCCTCTCTTTCCAGTTTTTCTCTTAATAATGTGTTCTATAAATGAAGACTATGTCTTTCTGATATCTTTGATAAGTTGTTATTGCATCTCAGCCGCTTTCAAAATTTAAATACTCATTTTCAGCATTCTTATGTAAAACAACATCTTAACATACAACAAACTGTAAAACCACATCTTAACATGCTCACAACAAACTGAAAACCACATCTTAACATGCTCACAACAAACTGTAAAACCACATCTTAACATACTCACAACATACTAAAAGAAATACAAAAGATACACAGTTAGCAAAAGCGCTGAATGAAAAATGAACATATCTGAAAATTAAGTAGATTTACACTGAACATGTTTATAATGGAAGATATGAAAATATTTTAATGTAATTATTTTAGTCAAGAAACAGGATGTAATGCTTGTGCAGTAATTATGACTATAGCCCCTCTGATGTGTATCCATCTTGAAGAGGTAAAAAGGCTTGCGTTTTCCAATGACACTAAGAACTATGCCGATGGTTGTACAGCTACTGGTAGTGTCTCCCATGTCAAGGGATAGAAACCAGACAAAGAGAGACACACACTTGCTGCTTTGTAGGTAGACTGGGGACAGTCAGTTTACACAGATGGGTCAGTCGTCTGACATGTGAGAAGCTCATGTGCCTTTACGGCTCAGGCCGGAGGGAGAATTGTGAAGGAGGACTCTAGTCCTTTTGCTGAGACCACAAGTAGCCTGACTATGGAAGTCATGGCAGTAAGTAAAGCAATAACATGGCTCGAGACACAGACATTCACTAGGGCATGTTTCCTTAGCGACTCAATTAGCATGCTCAAGAGGTTAGAGATGGGGTGGATCCGAAGAGAATGGTTGCTGTCTCTGGAGCGGTCTCAGCTGGCAAATATTAGTTTCATCTTTGTGCCAGGGTATGCGGGAGTACAAGGAAATGAGTGGGCTAACAAGCTTGCAGATAAGGCTACTGCGGAGGGCGGACGCGCCATGGACCAGGCTGACATTCTGAATGCTCTACGAGAAGTAAGACTTTTGCAAGAACCAAGTGATGATTATGAATCTACAACCATGGCCAGACTGCGAGAACAGCAAATTAAAAGAGGGGTGGCCAAACAAGAACACTACGCAGGAAGCCAAAGAAGATTGATAAACCAACACAGAACTGGTGTCATTAGCCGCTACACGCTGCGGGATTTGCTGAGGAGGGGATCCGAGCACTTATGGACTGATGATTTGATGTGCAATGAGGATTATCTGTCGACTAACTAACTAACTAACTAACTAAAGGCTAGAGAAAGCAAACCCTCCAAAAAATGCTTGTCAAAGTTGGATGTACTGAGTGATAGGTTTCATGAAACAGTCCAACGCAAAACACTTAATGATGTCACAATTATGACAACTGATACTTCTTCTTCTTCTTTTCGTTCATCCGGAGTGTTTTTTCAGATGTGATTGCGGTGTGTCTGTTATGCGCCCTTGGGTCGAAACCCGTAGGCCAACACATCGACTTTAGCGTGCTTTTTTGATCAGGTAACATTCCTGGGAGACTCACTTTTGTGGTGCCATCTGCAACCATGCTGGCCAAGGTTGAACGGTCGAAGACAACGGTCATCCCTCAAAGGAAGGCAGGGACAGTCCATAGCATTTTCCGCCATCCAAGGTTGCTTCCATAGTTGCAGGGCCGACACATAACGCCCTGGATCTGGGCTCACCGAGGGAGATCGTCACGTCCTGTTCATGGCTGCTTTAAATCCTCACTTCAATATATTGGTCATTTCGTTTTCCCGGGTCATTCCCGCACAAACCAGACAGGTTTGCAGACGGCATCCACTCAGCGAGTTTTCGGACATGTGCTTGTCGTTGCGCCCATCAGAGCTTTTCCAGGCACAACAGACATTCGGAAAACTACCCAGTCAGAGCTGTTCCGAACAAGAGCGGCATTCGGAAACTAGGTAGTCAGAGCTGTTCCTAGCACGAGAGACATTCGGACGAGACATTTCACTCAGACGTAATTGCGTAGTGTCAATTTTTAGTTTGCCACCCGTAGGATGACACTTCCGACTTCAGCTGGCATTTTTTAATGAGGTTAGCCTTCCTCTGTGACAACTGATACTAGGAATGGACATTAACAATTGTTAGTCCAGATAACTTGGGATGAAGTTATAGTGTTTACTTATTTGTAAAACATGTCTGTTCACTGGTCAGACATTTCTGAATTTTTGTTTCAGATGGGAATCTTCAAGAGGAACTGCTTAGAACAACACAGCTTATCTATCATAGTGGAAAATCAGGCAAATTGGTATGTCATTTCTAACATTAATGTTATTGATTTCCTTTGACCTTACCTTAGTATCCACTGGGGTCTCTGGTGTCTATGACTAACAGGTAAACTCTCCTACTATTGTTTGTCATATGCAAAATGTTTCCTTCTGTCTGAAATCTGTAATTAATAATTTCCCCAAGCTTTCACCTTTGACCTCTCTCATAACTTCTTCATATTAGAATCAGTAGACTTTATCAATTGTAATTTTTGTATGCTTCAGCTAAACATATTGCAGTTTCTTATGTTTTATGGGCACTTTGCTGGTTCTACTCCGTCTGTTTATTCTGCCTTTTATCTCCCAATGGAACATAGATCTTCAGCATTTATTTATTTTTATTTCAGAAATATTAACACAAAAGATTTTTTAAATTTTCATTTGAGTCTGCTTCTGTTAAACATATTGCAATTGTTATTTCTGTATGATGGAAATTGTGCTGGTTCTTCATGTTCTTCTTATTCTGCCTTTGATCTCCCAGTGGAATATAGACTCAGAGATCATGTCGATTATGTCATAACGAAGGCTCGAAAAGGTTTGGCAGCAATGAGAGTCATGGCGAGTGCCAATATCGAGCAAAGACTGCTATTACTTCTGTTCCAAGGACTTGTGCTTTCACGCATCGAGTATGCCCTGGCCATCCTCACTGTCAGCCCTACACAGATTGGAAGACTTGAAAAGGTACAAAACGAAGCCATGCGCATCATTTTGGGCTGCACGAGAGACACCAGCTGTGTAGCAATGAGATACCTCCTTGACTTCCCGACAATGGAACACAGGATCAAGATCTGGAGAGCTAGTGCATACTTAAAAATAAGTGCAGATGAGCAGCACCCTCTGCATGACGCTGTATTCAGAGAAAAGGGTGACAGGCTAAAGAGGGGCAAATCATGGATGGGTCGGGCGGAAGATGTCGTCGGACAGGTCTGCAGTCTTACCAGTATCAACCCCGGCATGGAATGGGTGCCGGTGCCTCCAGCTTTTAAGTGTACCTTCTCCTGCATTATCACACTCGACAGACGGTGCAGAGAGCAGAACCCTGCCGCTGTCAATGCAGAGGTTAACGCGCTCATCTATGATCACTCAGATAGCCCCGAAGTGCTCATCTATACAGATGGATCTGTTGTAAAGCAGCAGAGAAGTGCGTGGGCATTTACAGCCCGCTCAGCGTGCCGAACCGTTCAAGAATCCAGTGGTGCCCACTCCATGACCACGAGCAGCATGACGATGGAGGTGATGGCAGTTACACAGGCTTTCATATGGCTGGAATCACAGCATTATACCAACGTGTGTGTACTAAGTGATTCAATGAGCATGATTCAGAAGGTCGAAGCTGGATCTGTACGTAGACAGTGGACTGAGTCGCTGCGGAAGTCTGTTGTCCGCAAAGTCACCTTCATCTTCGTCCCGGGACATGCGGGAGTCGAGGGAAATGAACGAGCTGATAAATTGGCTGGCTCTGCACCCCCTGTAGATGGCCAGCCCATGGATCGTGCCGATGTTATTAACGCCCTTAAAGATATGGCGAGAACAGAGGATTTTGACGCCAGTGATTCCACATCGCTTTCCAGGATGAAAGACCTGGGAGTAAGAATCGGCACAGCCAGACGCGAGAGGTACATCGGGAAAACAAAGCGCCTCGTCAACCAACACAGAACTGGCACTATTAGCCACCGGACGCTGATGCATATGCTGGGGGGAGGATCTGAGCACCTATGGACATGTCCGGAGTGCAACGAAGATACCCCAACTGATAACTAACTAACTAATATAGACTGTCAACCAATTCACACCAAGCCCTTAGTAGACTTCATCTTCATTGGTTGGATTTTGCAGATAAAGTTTTCTACAGGATGAGATAGCCAGTGAGGAGTGGCTGGCCGAGTGGCTAGAGTGCTGGATTCTCCTTTGGGAGACCCAGGTTCGAACCCTCAGTAAGGTTTGAATTTTTCTCTGTTGAGGGCAACAATAAAATACTAACCTGCACAGTTCACAGTGACTGCACTAGCTAGGCGGTCTTATTTCCTCAGGCTCAAGACCCCCCCCCCCCCCCACCCCCCCGCCATACACCATAAGGTACTATATAGGCAGTAAATGAAGTTTTTGACACTTGACAGAGGTAGCCAGTCCCATGTTAAGCCTTTCTAGCTACCTCTTGCAACATTGTAAATCATTGTGTAAATCAATGTGTAAATCAATGAAACATGATAAGTGGAATTGGTCATCTTTACAAGAAGACAATCCACAAAATGGAATACATTGTGGCAATAAGCCTTTGTTAGCACACATCTATGTAAATGTCATGGAAACAGGTGACATCACTGCTGTCTAGCAATAAGAGTGGTGATAGAAGAGAGTGGAATTGGTCATCAGAGACAAAAGAAGAGTAAGAATAAATGCCTTATCAATGAAGTAAGCTGGAAGAGGTTTATTTACTGTAATTTCCATTGATTTATTAACAAGAATGTAACAATTACTTGCCTTGTATCTTCAAATACATGTTCATTGTTTAGTTAGTTGCATAACTGTGTAACCTCTTCCAGAGCCGGTGATAATTGATCATTGTTTAGTATACTATATTTTTCATAACAGGCACAACCAATACATTATGCATTCTAAGAACAATAACTGAATTACAGACAGATTTGAATATGTGTGTTTCTAGGTTATTCCAAAGCATGTGATACATAATATCACACAGAAAAAGTAATACACAGATAAAGTGTGAAATCATCCAAGCTAAAGCAGCATTCCTTCATCTAAAGAACATTCTGTTAACTTTTTTCTGTCCATGGAGTTTTAGAATGTTACATGCTGTTCATATTACTATGCCTGTGAATAATGGACACAGACTGAAGAGAGTAGAAAGAAACTGTAGCCAATAGTTTCTAGTAGAAAGAAAATGTAGCCAATAGTTTCTAGTAGAAAGAAACTGTAGCCAATAATTTCTAGTAGAAATAAACTGTAGCCAATAGTTTCTAGTAGAAAGAAACTGTAGCCAATAGTTTCTATTTGAAAGAAACTGTAGCCAATAGTTTCTAGTAGAAAGAAACTGTAGCCAATAGTTTCTAGTAAAAGAAACTGTAGCCAATAGTTTCTAGTAGAAAGAAACTGTAGCCAATAGTTTCTAGTAGAAAGAAACTGTAGCCAATAGTTTCTAGTAGAACGAAACTGTAGCCAATAGTTTCTAGTAGAAAGAAACTGTAGCCAATAGTTTCTAGTAGAAAGAAACTGTAGCCAATAGTTTCTAGTAGAAAGAAACTGTAGCCAATAGTTTCTCCATAGATTGCTAAGAATCCCATGGATGACTATAAGACCAATAACTGAGTACTGCAAGAGTCCAATTCATAAAGATATCTGATTACCCACTTCATGTAGAGCAGTCATCAGTTTTGGTCAATTTATGATGGTCTGGAGAAGGTTGTGACAACCTCGAAGATCAAGTGTGTGAGACAAGGTTGACAGAGGTAAAAGATGTTGGATGAATTAATAGAGTGGTATGGAAGACAATAATTAGTTTAACTTTTCAAGAATACAGAGGATAGATGTTTGTAGAGGAGTATGGATGCCTACAGAGGAGCAGAATGTCTGTAACACCCTGAATGGCACATGATGGTGGTGGTGATATTTTTCATAATCAGATGTGTAACATTATCTATGATTGGTCCAATATGGTGGATAGGCTGTGAGCTGTTAAAGCCTCTGGAGTGTTTTTGAGTCTGGCTACAGTTTGCTTAAAACTTTTCCTCATGTTGGACAGTGAAGTACATGGTTCCAACACCTAGCTACTGAGTTAAGTGCATGGAGTGACAATGTGAGCTATAGATTTAATTTGGTATGCTTTTACATCTGTTTTGCAGTTGTTTCTATTGTGAACTGAATGTTCAGAAAAATGGTGGATGACCGATTGCTGAACAAGCTGGTTTGTCTTATGCAGTAATGTGTGTGCAACTGCTGATTTTCTAGTGACTACCACTTCCATCGAAGATGAACTGTAATTTTAGTAGTGGACTGTTGTGTTGGCATTCTGGCAACAGTTTTATGCATGTATGCCTGTGCGTGTTGTTGTCTGTTCCACTTTTCATATGGAACAATGAGGAGCATTATATGTGATATTCACTGGCACAGGAACAGAGCATTACAAAGTGATCCTTTGCCATGAAGTTAGAACTTCGACTAACTAACGACTAACCATGACTGAATTTTAACCATGTTGCTTGCTTTCTTGTATTCACTGTCATCAGAGTTTATCTGTTTGTTTTTTTCAAACCAGATACCTCATCTCCGAGAGCCTAGGAGCTTGTATGCCTTGAACAAAGAATTAGGACCTCAGCAAGCAGCAAGATGGTGGGTTCATAAGTTAGGTTAAAGGTTAAAGACAATTAAAGGTTAAAGGCAATTATAGGTTAAAGGCAATTAAAAGTACCTGCCACAGTCAAAGAGGTTTGCCTGATGGCAAGGGACACTGGTAATAGGGAAAGCTAATTCACAAGCTAAAATATATCCAGTGCACTACAAGTAGCAAGAATGATGCATTTCCCAAGATGACCTTCCACGTCCGGGAGGGTTTCTCGTGCATGAATCGCAACGTTATCTATGCGATTACTTGCGCACGTTGTGACATGAGAAATATCGGAGAGACAGGCTTACGTCTTGTGGACAGATTTAGGCAACACCTTTCTGATATCAGCAGTGGTGCCCAGAAACCAGTATCCATGCACTTTAACAGTTGTGACCACTGTGGCTTGGCTGACATACAGGTCACGGCCATCAAATCATGCGCATCCCACGAACGGGATCGTAAGACACTGGAAAACCGTCTCATCTTCCAGTTGGGTTCACTCTCCTCTCTCTGCCTCAATGTCCAACACAGTTTCATTTAACTTCCAAACCCCACCCCTCCCACCCCCTACTTGTATAGTCCACTAAATAGGTAGTTGCATGTCATTTGCAGTACATCACTGTCCACCCCAGCATTGTTTTTGCTGTTTGGGATTTCTTGGTAGGTTTGCTTTCAGTGGTTTGCAATTGTTTTCTGAGCGACTGCCACTCATACCCCTCTGTGAGGACCAAGCAATGAAATCTTCCGCAGCTGTGCTTCGAGTGCTGAACGAGAAGTCGCTATTGCAAACTGAGTCTGTGACATCTTCGCCAATCCCAATTTTTACTCTTTCGCTCACATGGGCGCCTCTCCATCTCACCTCATTCCCTCTTATTCTCCCACCCAGTAGCTTAGCCAATACCTGAGCTACTGACGGTATTGACCTTTGACCCGTTGACCATACATCCGGTTCATACAATCCACTGATAGTCGTTTAACAAACGTCAGTCGCTCCCAGCTAGGATACAGATTCAGATAAGCACCCTTAATATTGTCATGTAGTGTGTTTCATGTAGTTTTGTGTTTGTTTGTTCTGTGCTGATGAAGGCTTTGGCAGCAACGTCCAATTTGTTTCTTGTAATCGTGTTTCAGTAAAGCTCACAATCTACTTCTCGTTTTTTGGTGATTCATTCACTACAAGTAGCAGCATGTTTATGAATTATGCTTGAGTTCAAAGCGAGTGAATGAAAAAAAGAAATATCAAGACTATGTTAGTATTTGTAAAGGATGTCACATTGGATTTAGTGTTGTGCAAGCATAAAAATTAGTAGAAGTGTCATTGTATGTGTTAATGCATCATTAAGGAGCATCATAGAACTGTCTAATTATTGTTTAAACCAAGGATCCTGTGAAACATATCATCATCATATGCCTTGCCTAGTGGCACCAGTGACTATGTCCTTCCACATACATCTGTCCTCTGAGTCCCTGATCAGTTTGATCACTGATCATCTTCCATGTCACTCTGGTCAGTCATCCAGTGTTTTCTACCTTTGTCAACCTCTGTCTCTAACATCTTTGATCTTCCCAGTTGTTATACTCTTTTCCAAACCTCTCAATTCACATTACCAAAAGATGGTGACTTCTTGTCCTGATGTGGGTAATAAAATGTTTGAAAATTATACACAATCATAAGATATTGGTCTGTGATGTTGGAATTTTCCATTTATTTTGGAGTCATTTACCAGAGTTTTCTGGTTAACTCATGTTTCAATGCTTAAATTTACCTGCAGCCTTTTGTCATATTGAAGTGGTAGTTTATCATCATCATGTGCCATCATGGGTAGTCATGATTCACCATCTCACGTGATTATCAAAGCCTCATATCAAGTCTGTGTCCTTGTCCCGATTATGCCATATGGCTAACTCATTCACGTATTTCTCTCATGTTTTCTCTTTTTTCTATCAAGTTTGTTCGTTGCATAGTTTGTCTTTAGACAAAGGTTTAGTAGGTTTAGTAGTTTCATAGACAAACCAGCGGAAGGCAAGGGGAAACCACAGATACACATCCCTAGCACATTATGATTAAATAACTAATAAAACATTATACTTACACAGTGGTTTTTATGCACTGGCTTAACAGTGCAGTAGTTTGACGTTCAATCCTTAGATTGAATGATTTATGTGCATCCCATCCTGTTCTGCTATATGAAACATTCAAATGAACAGATTAGGACACAAAGGGACACATTAGGAAACACAAATGTGGTTTATGAAACATATTTTGTGAACACCTTGGACTGCCAGAGTAACTAACATTGAGTGGAAAACATTGTGATAACTGAAAAGATCAGCGATTGAAGAGGCAGGGGACTAAGATGGTATCATGGAGGATTATCATCAAAAGAATTAATCCAGAACACCAGATACCCGGGTCTTTGGAAGATGCTTGACTATCTATGCCAGTTGACAGGACACATAATAATGGTCAACATATGCTAGCTGTGCCAGAGCTGGACTGTCAGCAAAAGATAAGAATGAAAACAGCAGAAGTGAAATTGTGAAGAACTCTTGATGCGACGAGAAGAAGAGGCATGATCAAAAAATGATTTCATCATCATGTAGGCACAGTGTCAGCACTGGAATTAGAATAGAAGAAAGTAACAAAAGTAATCTGCCCATTTCTATATACAATATAGATAACAAATATGTGTTCTACAGTCAATAATTCTGTTGTGGGCTTGACTTTTACAGGCCTTCAGACTTGCAAGTGATAAATGAAAAGGTCAAACATATACAGACGTTGCCTTCGGAACCAGAGCCTTTCTACCAAACAAGTATGTGCCTTGGATTTTAAAAATTATATTGCTTATTGCCTGTTAAGTTCTTCAGATTGAAACTAACATGATATGAATAAACACCATGTAGAGTAAAAATTAATTAATGCACAAAGTTGTCATTACCATCACTGTTTATTATTACTAACATCTGTATTGTTATAGTCTTATTTATTCTTTGGAAGTTAGAACAAGAGTTCTTGAATGTTACATTGAATCAAGTTTTACATAAGGCTGCGAATCCTGAACAATTAGTAAACAGGTGAAAAAATCCCTAGAAGCCTCGGCAATGTGATTTTCTATAAAATGCTGAAAATTCATTGGGTAGCCAAAATAATCAATCTGGACATTTTGAGGATGGCTAAGTCGCAAAGACAACTTGTGACAAACATCAGAAAGAGGCAGTCATCATTTTATGGCCACATGAGAAAACAAAAACTAGAGCATATTGTGACAACTGGATAGATTTGTAGAAAGAGATATGAGTAAGACAGCGAGAGAGAATTCTTAACAGTCTTGTGTCATGGTTGCCAGCAGGCAAGGCAACTTGATGATGATTCTTCTATCTTTTAACTCACAACAGAGGTTAGAACCTCAACCCCCGGGAAGGTTAACCCGGTCAACAAATGCCCGCAGAAGTCGGATGTGTCGGCCTAACGGCGCAAGAACGCAGCTCTGCTGTAAACAGGCACAACGCTGTCACATCCGAAAAAAAAATCTGGATGAACGCAGAAGAAGAAGAAGAACCTCAACAAGCTCATGTCAATCCCCCCTTTCCTTTGCTGTCTCTTGTAGTTTCTTACATGTCTTTCCTGTATTACTCATTTCTGTCTCTAATTCTCTTCCTCCTTTCTTTATTTCTTTTGCCTTGTGGATTTCAGTTACTGTGGATGGATGGTAAGTATCAGTAGATTCATCAAACTAAAATCACCATAAAATAGATCTGTTATAAATTGTCTGGCTTAATCATCGGTAAATCCATGAATATAAATGAAAATAGAAATACCAATAAATAAGGAATTAATAAGAACAAGAACATTTTAAAAGAAAAAAAAGAAGCCATCATATTTATTTAAATGCTACACTGTGCCCTTCATACATGTAAATTTCTTTTATCATTGAAGTGATTGTGTCCATGTTATTAAGATTTTGTGTGTGTGTGTGTGTGTTATATTTTACAGCAGGATTTGAAAAGAGTCCAATGGTGCGAGGGGAAGCAAATGGAGGCAGAGTTGTTTTTTGCTATGAGACTCACTCAAGTTTTGTAAGTGTATTATTGTAAACTTCATTTTAGGCATGTATATTTTCATTCTCAAACAATACCACCAGTAAACAAAGTCACGTTTTTGAGAACATGTATCTTTCCTGTGGCAACATATGGTTGTGGGTCATGAAATATTTTGCAAACACTAAAGAAGAAAATTGGAGCTTTTTAACATAAATGTAAAAGAAAAATTTTAGAATATTGTGTGCCAAAAGGAAAAAAATACTGACAGTCTAAGCGGTGTGAACATTAAAAAAAAACTGGCTGATAAACTGAATCATGTTGCAGAAACTGAAATACTTTGGCCTTATTAAATGTCATAGTGGTTTGGAAAGGACAGTGATTGAAAGCAAGAAAGAAGAGGAGGGGTGAACCAACATAAAGATGGACCAGAATATTGTGGACATCGCGGGCATGAACATGCGTGAGGCAGGAGAACTTGAGAAGTATGAAGTCATTTTTGTGGGCCATAATTTTGTTGTTTTATTTTGGCTTTTCTTCGCTTTGAACTCAAATGTAGTCCATATACGTGCTACTACTTCTAGTGCACTGGACTGATTTTTGTAGGCCTGGATGCATGGAGGAATAGGTGCCCAGGCTTTACCTCACTTTTGCAGGTGATGAGCCCAGATGTCGAACCTGCATCGACCATGTTTATGACATTATCTGTGCAGATCACTATCAACTTTGCTACCACCCCTATTATAATGAGTTAAACTTTCTGTATAAATCTTTGTATTCCTTTGCTTCACTTGCTTTGTATTTTCTCACATAAGGCTAATTTTTCTATTCTACCTCTTCTGTTGATAATGCCCATAAATTTCATCTGTCTTTTTTTACCCTTTTGATGGTTGATCGAATATTTCTACAGTTGTCAACACCTCAGTGCTTGTTTTCTTCTTTGTTCATGATATTTTCAACATTCTTTTAACAAACCACATCTACAGTGCATTTCCTTCTCGCATTGTTTCATAACTCATGATTCATATCCATACAGAAGAACAGAACATTCATAACCTTGACCCAGTGCATTCCCTTCCTTCATCGTTTCATTGCTCATGATACTCATCCATACAGAAGAACAGAACACTCATGACCTTGACCCAGTGCATTCCCTTCCTTCATCATTTCATTGCTCATGATTCACATCCATTCAGAAGAACAGAACACTCATGACCTTGACCCAGTGCATTCCCTTCCTTCATAATTTCATTGCTCATGATTCACATCCATTCAGAAGAACAGAACACTCATGACTTTTACCCAGTTATTTCCCTTTCTTTCATCTTTTCATTGCTCATGATTCACATCCATACAGAAGAACAGAACACCCACAACCTTGACCCAGTGCATTCCCTTCCTTCATCGTTTCATTGCTCATGATACTCATCCATACAGAAGAACAGAACACTCATGAACTTGACCCAGTGCATTCTCTTCCTTTATCGTTTAATTGCTCATGATTCACATCCATACAGAAGAACAGAACAGAACATTCATGACCGTGACCTAGTGCATTCCCTTCCTTCATCATTTCGTTGCTCATGGATCACATCCATACAGAAGAACAGAACATTCATGACTTTGACCCAGTTATTTCCCTTTCTTTCATCGATTCATTGCTTAAGATTCACATCCTACAGAAGAACAAATCACCCACAACCTTGAACCAGTGCATTCCCTTCCTTCATCGTTTCATTGCTCATGATTCACATCCATACAGAAGAACAGAACAGTACACTCATGACCTTGACCCAGTGCATTCCCTTCCTTCATCATTTTGTTGCTCATGATTCTCATCCTTACAGAAGAACAGAACATTCATGACTTTGACCCAGCTATTTCCCTTTCTTTCATCATTTCATTGCTCATGATTCACATCCATTCAGAAGAACAGAACACTCATATCCTTGACCCAGCCTAAAATGGGTGATGGGAGATGGGAGATGTCCTGGGAGTAAAGGTGGTGGCATGATATTGACCACATCAGCTGTCAAGTGCCAATTTGTCTAAAAATATAGGGCTAGTAACATAGACACAATTTACCTAATGGTGTGAAAATCGGCTCTTTACTAATAATCAGGTAGCGCAGGTTCGCATGGCCAAATGGGTAATAAAGCATGTTCTTAAACATTCGTTGAGCTGATGCCGAGGTAAGCGGTTTAACCCCTACACCGGACAGTTGGACTGAAATGTTGACCAGTCGTCCTTGACTTGGGGACATAAATTACAAGTACCTCTGAAGTCGAAGTGGGTTTGCCTGATCGTGAGGGACACTGTTAATAGGGAAAGCTAATCCACACGCAAAATTCAGTCCATCACTACTATAAATACTTGAGTTCAAAGCGAGCAATTGCAAAAAAAAAAAAAAAAAAAAATTCTATGAGAGTTGTCTTGGTGAAATAATTATCCTGTTGCTACTGGGGTCTGAACCCAGAATCTGTCATTATGTCACTGAAACTGTGAACCTGGGAGAATGTCCACAGTTTAGTATGTAAACTGTTCATTTTGTTTCGTAAAATCTGGAATTTTCTGACATCATAATTTTTCAGTTCACAAAGTCTCGTATTGGAGGATCAAGAAATGGCTGTGAACAGTGTTCTGTCAAGCTGACATCTGACACAGATACAACTTTGATATTTGAGAGCAGATTTGAAAGTGGCAACTTAGGAAAAGCTGTTCAAGTGTAAGTCATTATGTTATATAGGGTGTATTTTTAATGACTGTGCAGTGCTTGAAAATATTGCCAGTCCAAGTTTTATATTTACCTATTATGTTGCATGAACTTTACAGAGGGTGAAAACTTGGGCCGTTAATATTTTCAAACACTGCACAGTCATTAAACATACACCCTATAGGTGAGTGGCTATGCTTAGCTAGCCGGCTCCCTGCCCTAGGGGTTAGCGACTTTCTCCGTAATCCCGTATACTCTCGTGAGTATCGTGATGGCGGCAAGAATCGGTAACGGTTCTAATCGGGTCGGTAACTTACGGGTATGTGAGCCGGTCGCTCAGAAAGCAATGGCAAACTACTGAGTGTAATATTGCCAAGAAATCAACAATCAGCTGAAAGATGCTGATGTTGACAGCGAGTCCTGTAAAGGATATGCGAATATTTATTTATTTATGCTGAGCTAAGATGAATAATATCTATATTGGAGATATACATTTAAAAGTCTGAGGAAAATAATTACATCAGATGGAAGATGACAGAGATTAAGGATGGAATAGGTCAAGCAAAAGTTGCATTTCAGAAAATGAAAATTATCTTATATTATCTTATGCAATAAGTCACAATTATTGAATGTCAGAGTGCTGAAATGTTATATAGAACCTGTTCTACTGCAAGGCTGGGAATCATGGAAGGTGAACAAACAAATTAGGAAGAACTTGGAGACAACAGAGATGTGGTTTCTAAGACGAATTTTGTTAATATCTTGGACTGTCAGAGTAACTAGCGATGTTGGCTTGGAAAAGGTTAATGAGAGTAGAACATTATATACAATAATGAGAAGGTGACAAACATTGTTTTGTTTGTTGATCATGACATGAGAAGAGAGGCATTGGAAAATATCATGGCAGTTGGAAAGATCAGCAATAGATGAGGCGGGGGGAAGACTGAGAGAAATTATACTGAATGGGCTGGGTTGGCAAGGATGAATATCATCAGTGGAATCGATCCTTCTTCTTCTTCTGCATTCATCCAGAGAGTTTTTTCGGACGTGATTGTGTTGTGCCTGATTACAGCAGAGCTGCGTTCTTGCACCGTTAGGCTGACACATCCGACTTTTGCTGGCATTTGTTGACCAGGTTAACCTTCCTGGAGAATTGATCCAGAAATCCAGCGACCTGGATCTGTGGAGATGCATGAATGCCTATGTCAATTGGTTGGGCACATGATGATGATGATGACAGATATAGTGCTTTAAAAACATCATCTGTCGACTGAGAACATTTCAGAGTTTTAAAACTAACCTGCACAGTTCATGGTGTCAGTACTAGCCAGGCTGCCTTAATTCATCAGGCTCAAGACCCCCCTGCCATACAACGCAAGGTACTATATTGGCAGTAAATAACAGTTTTAAATGACAGTTGACAAACACTAGTTTCTAAGTAGCAATACAAATTGACACCATCCATGTTTTGAAAGGATTGTCTTTTTTTGGACAGACAATCAAATGAGACAGTCCTACACGAAAAAAAAAAAAGAAGAGACTGTAAATTGATTAGAGAAATTAAGCGTCGACTGTCAAGATTTGTTTGGATATGTTATGAACAGAAATAAACTTGTAAACTTAGTAACAACTGGTAAACTTCATGAGAAAAGAGCAAGGAGAAGACAAAGTGATACATACTTGGATGGTTTGACCACGTGACATGATTGATCCAATTGACCTGATCCAAGTTTTTGGTGATTGTGTAAGATGGGAAACAGTGTCTGCCCATGTTTATCCACATGGCACATGTTGATGATGCACAGTCTGAGCTCTTCAAGCTTCTTTAGTAGCTGTCCTTAACAGTTTACTGTTATGTTAACTTGAATAAACATTTAACTTTTGTGTTTCCATAAAGGGGAGAAAATGAATACGAGTTGTGGATGAGATATGACCTTTACACAAACAAGCATACTCAGTGGTTCTACTTCAGAGTGACCAACACAAGATCTGACAGGGAATACAGGTTTACCATTGTAAATTTTATGAAAGTAAGATCATACAGATTTTATTTATGTGTATAATATAATCACTGTGAGTTGTATTATTATGTTCGATTGATTGATATAATATAGGGTTGTGAATTACACCATAATTGGAAGTTCACATCAGATATAAAAAGTATATCTGACCAGACCGTAGTGGTTTCTAGATATAGAGGCTAGCCATAAATGTCTGACAAGTGGTCATGGAGCAGCACAGATGGTGGTCATTGAGAGGAGATGAATTAGTTGTGTGGGGCAGCTGACTCTCTTAAAAACCTCAAACACTTTATAATATGACCAATGGTGGGTAGGGAGTACCATAACCTCTCCCCCATGCTGCCTTGCAGAGTAAATCTCTTTAAACAAATGCAAGCAAAATTACATCCTAGACAATTTAGAAAGGGGAAACTACTCTGGAACATCCCTAGTTCATTATGATTTATCCCCTCCCATGCTGGAAAAAGAGGAAGGCTGAGAGATAGATACCTATATGGCATGATGAAATAACATAACTGAGAATAGAACACAGAATTGATTTGAGTCTGTAATGATTATGTAAGATGGTGAACCATGATTATCAACACTTAATATCATGCCAAAGATGATGTATCTGAAGCCTTTCATTAACTTTACTCTTTGTTAATTTCTTGCCACTTTCTTACATAATTAGTTTTAATTTTTTATTTTGTTTGTTTATCCAGTCAGATAGTCTTTACAATGATGGTATGAGGCCTGTCTTGTACAGCGAGAAAGATGCTGCACTCCACAAAATTGGATGGGTACGAGGAGGACATGACATCAAATACTATAAAAATAACTTGAGGTATTGACATGTGTGTTAGCAATGGGTAAAATACAATGTTGTTACCATAACTATAAATCACTGCTTCATAAAAAAAGGTAAAAGATAATTTTGTGAAAGAATCAACAATAAGGATTTATCAGGATGCTGCCATTTTATTTTCACTGGCTTGTATATGAAACAGACGCTTTTTTAAGAATTCACTGACAATGATACCCTGCCTAAAGCCTGCATCATGCTCTGGCTCTATTATCTTACATGGGAGTTGTCCTAACCTCTTGTACATTCCTTTTCTTGTCCCAAAATATCCCATCAAGGCAGGAATTTTTGTGTGTGACTTGGGCTGCCAGGTTGACCCAGCATAAAATGAGTGCCAGGAAGTGTTCTGGGAAGTAAAGTTGGTTATTTCACTGGAACCCACAGGGCAAAGGAAATAGAGGGGGGCCTAAAAACACATAGAGAAATAAATTTGAGACAGAGATGAATAATTTGGGGAGGACATGAAAAGAACTGCAGAATACAGCAAAGGATAGGAGTTTTTGGCGTGGGTTGGTTGAAGGCCTGTGCTCCTTTGGGAGATAAAGAAGAAGAAGCAGAAGTACTTAAATACAGGTCTTTTTAGTGTCCATGGAATTCTTAGCATTCTGTAAAAAAAAAAAAAACAACCACATAGCATCTAGTTTCTTGCTAAAGATGAAATTGAAGTACTCAAATACTGGTCTTTTTAGTGCCCATGGAATTCTTAGCATTCTGTAAAAATATAAAAACACATAGCTTCTAGTTTCTTTCTAAAGAAGAAGAAGCAGAAGTAATTAAATACTGGTCTTTTTAGTGTCCATGGAATTCTTAGCATTCTGTAAAGAAACCACATAGCTTCTAGCTTCATTCGAAACGAAGAAGCAGAAGTACTTAAATACAGGTCTTCTTAGTGTCCATGGAATTCTTAACATTCTATGAAGAAACCACATAGCTTCTAGTTTCTCTCTAATCTTGGTATTCAGGTTTACAAGTATACACTCATATTGTCAGCGTGTAACATCCTAAAACTTGTTTTATTACTCCTATAGACTGATCTATTACACAGAATGTTCTTCTGATAAAATGCCTGCCTTGCTTGGATTATTCTGCCTGTCGTCCTTTTATGTGACTTTTTCCAATTTTGTTGTTATTGCTGACCCCAGGTATACATGTTTTGGTGTCATGTATATAAAATTCAAGATTGGTGAATCAGCCATGTGCACATGTGGATTGGCACTGCAGACAGCAGATAGAACATCACATACTCCAAAACTGCCCAAAATATGACATATTTAGGCAAACTTTCTGGCCTAGAGAAACAACAGTAGAAGATAAAAAGATATAAAGGGGGCTGAGTGGTCTCGAGGTATGGTGTCCGCCTCGAGTGCTGGAGGTCACGGGTTCAGGCCCCGGTGAGGACCGGGATTTATTTAAAAAATCCACGTGGATTTCCAGTAATAAAATTTCCCCTGGTCTCTGGGTAGTGAGATCGGACGCCCGTGTGTATTGTTGCGCACATAAAAAATCCCTTGGCAGTTGGAAATCGAAAAAGAGTAGCCTAACGGCGCTGCCCGGGCAAAATTTTGAGTTAAAAATCTACCCAAAGTATTTCAGGATCCTCGCCGATGCAACGGAGTTCGTGCATTGAGCTGAGTTTCTCCAGACTCAGTGTTGAGTTAGGAGGAAAACGGAGCACTTATGGGTTAAACCGTGTGCCGTGATGTTGATCCAACGACTAAACTAAACTAAACTAAACAGTAGAAGATAAACTCTATGGAGTGAACTAAAAAACACAGTTAAATTCATACAAGAGACAACAATACAGTTATAGACAAATTTCAAGCTAATGAAAGAATAAGAAGAAATTTCTGTGTTATTCCATTTGCTATCACTGTACACTTCTTCTCCCAGTGGCACATAGGCCCTCAACCAACATATGCCAAGCCTTTGAAAGACTATTATGGGAGATAAATTCTGCATAGAACAAGCCAGTGGATGATGGCTGATGTTCGTCTTGTACTGCATTTTGTAAGCAGAAAGTTAATATATTTATCCTATTTTTCTCCACCAGATATGAGGCAGGCAAAGCTGATCGGAGTTACTACTCTTTGACTTGGACGACTAGATTTACCCACAACAATGACACTGTGTACTTCTCACATTGTTACCCCTACACATACACAGATTTACAGGCAATGTGTTTTTTATTTGTAGTTATCAGTAATTAACATATTATTATTTTATACATATTTACAGAATTATTGATTAGTTAGTTAGTTGTCAGATTATCCACACTGCGTATTGAACTATTCAGTCTCGTGCTCGGATCTCCTCTTCAATTTCTCCTTAAGTGTGTAGCAGCTGATGACACCAGTTCTGTGTTGGTTGACTTTGGCTTCCCTCACACTGCTCTTGTCTGGCTTCACCTTGTTTGACTTTATATTTTTGCATGCTGTGTCATTTGTAAAGCAAAGCCTCATTTTGTCTCCATCTGAGAACAGCTGAGAGTAAGCATCACCAGGGCGTACTTAATCACCAAAAATACCAGACCTTTATATAGGATACTGAGGTGATTTTGCTGCCATTACCCTTATTAGAGAATTACTGAAATAGTTACTAATAAACAACAAACAAACAAACTGGTGCCTGAACAGAATAGAAGTGCTGGTATGAACCACCAATGTAGAGTTCATGGAGAGAACCAAAAAAGTACCAGTCAATTAAGAGGTGAAGAAAAGACACTGACACAGGATAGGACATATATTGAGAAAACCTGTTAATAGTGTAACTAGGATAGGACATATATTGAGAAGACCTGTTAATAGTGTAGCTAGGATAGGACATATATTGAGAAAATCTTATAATAGTGTAACTAGGATAGGACATAAATTTAGAAAACCTGTTAATAGTGTAACTAGGATAGGACATAAATTGAGAAAACCTTTTAATAGTTAACTAGAATAGGACATATTGAGAAGACATGTTAATAGTGTAACTAGGATAGGACATATCTTGAGAAAACCTGTTAATAGTGTAACTAGGATATAACATATATTGAGAAAACCTGTTAATAGTGTAATTAGGATAGGACATATATTGAGAAAACCTGATAACAGTGTAACTAGGATAGGACATAAATTGAGAAAACCTGTTAATAGTGTAACTAGGATAGGACATACATTGAGAAAACCTGTTAATAGTTAACTAGAATAGGACATATTGAGAAGACCTGTTAATAGTGTAACTAGGATAGGACATATATTGAGAAAACCTGTTAATAGTGTAACTAGGATAGGACATATATTGAGAAAACCTGATAATAGTGTAACTAGGATAGGATATAAATTGAGAAAACCTGATAATAGTGTAACTAGGATAGGACATATATTGAGAAAATCTATTAATAGTGTAACTAGGATAGGACATATATTGAGAAAACCTGTAACAAGACAGCCCTTTCTCTAGAACCCACAGGGCAAGAGAAATGATAAGTAAAGTATGTAAAATACCATTTTTACACACCTTAAGGCTAGTAACATTTTTATAGACCAGTTTACATTCGAGGGGTGATGCAGTCAGTATCATACAGGCCACAATTACTTCTGAAAATATCTACTCTTTCTTTATTTATGTTGGGTTGACCTATGATGCCCAGGTCAATTAAAAAACAATCTGCCTCCATGCAAATTTGAACCCATGACCACTATGTTGGCAGTTAAACATGCTAGACACTGAGGTACCATAGCTCCCAAAGGAAAATAGGGTGAGTCATAAAATACAAGGATATTAGTGACAGAGATGAATAATGTGGAAGGGAGATGGAGGGAGCTGCAAAAGACAGCAAAGGGCTTGGCAAAAATTGGTTGAAGAGTGGCAGCTTGGCTCCATTTTGGAAAAATAAATTAGCAGAAGATGAAGAAGAGGAGAATATTCTCATTATGTCAAGACAACATACAAATGAGGCCTGTTACTTTCACCATTATCAAACATTTAAAACATATTTATGTTACTTAGCTACACAATGGCCTTAACTGTCTTCCCATGCTTGTGACAAAAATCACCACACCATGATTGATATTTCTAGGAAAGACCTGCAGTCATTGGTCTGTTTGTATTTACAGGATTATCTGTTGGAGTTGATAAATGATCCAATCAAATCTCGCATCTGCAAGCAGCGAGTTTTATGTCAAACTTTAGCTGGCAACCTTGTTTATGTTCTGACAATTACGTCACCTTCACAGAATCCACAAGATATGAAGGTAACAGCATGGATGTATTACACAATTTACGTGTTTGCATGTTTTTAAAAAAATAATTTTCTTTCAGTTGCTGATTTCATCTTTTCGCATATTTTATAAATATTTTTACTTTCATCTGCTATATTGGGCTAGTCAGGTATCACCAATCAAAAGAGAAGACATCTCCTTCCTTCCGCTGGCCTAAAGAACACCTTGGGGCAAGGAGGGGTACCCATTTAGCTTATGTATATATATCATCATCATCAAGTGCCACGCCATCTGGCATAGATATTCATGACTCTCCACAGATCTCGATCTTTGGTTTTCTGGATCAACTCTGCTGATAATATTCCTCCATGCCACCATCTCAATCCATCCAGCATCATTTCTGCTGGTATGCCTCTGCCTCTCTTCCCCTCGATCTTTCCAGTTGTCACGATGTTCTCCAAACCCTCTCTTCTCATCACATGACCAAAGAAAGCTGTTTGTCTCTTTCGTATTGTTGTAAGTAATGTTCTAGTTTCATTAGCCTGTTTCAGCAATCGTTGTTAGTTACTTTGGTAGTCCAAGGAATTCGCAACATTCTTCTCAGGAACCACATCTCTGTTGCTTCCAAGTTCTTCCTAATGTGTTCATTTACATTTGAAGATTGACTGCCATACAGTAAAACTTCTCTCTGTCTCTCTGTCTCTCTCTCTGTCTCTCTCTCTGTCTCTCTCTCTGTCTCTCTCTCTTTCTCTCTCTCTATACACACACACTCACTTACTCACTCACCCCCCCCCCCCCCCCCCCCCCTAACTGAACTCCTAACATATCACAAACATATAGCAGTATCTGCTATTGATGTTATGTTTTTATGTTTTTTACTGCTGAGATTACCCATTGTATTGTTGTTGTTGATCTATTATAGCATAAGAAAGCTGTTGTGGTGACATCCAGGGTACATCCTGGTGAAAGCAATGCCAGCTGGATGATGAAGGGGTTTTTGGACTTCTTGACTGGAAATTCATCAGATGCAAAGGTATAATGAGAGAGAGAGAGAGAGAGAGAGAGAGAGAGAGAGAGAGAGAGAGAGAGAGAGAGAGAGAGAGAGAGAGAGAGAGAGAGAGAGAGAGAGAGAGAGAGCCATAGCCATAGCCATAGCCATAAATAAACAGGAGAAGAGCAAGAGTTAGAGAAGGCTAGAGAGAAGCATTAGAGAAAGAGATAAACAGAGAAATAGAGAGAGAGAGGGGGGGGGGGAGAGATAGAGTTTGAGAGGTAAAGAGAAAGACAGAAGGCCATCAACAAACAGATGGAGAAAAGAGTTAATTAGAGAGGGTTAGAGAGAAGCATCACTGAGAGAGAGAGAGGTAGATATAAAAGGAATAACACATAATAAAAGACAAGAGTCCATTGAATTTAGGCTAACAGGAAATTCATCAGATCCAAATGTAGAGAGATCTACCTATGGTAGCACAGTGGCTAGCATCATTGCTTGCCAGCCCAGTGTGCTCTAATCCAGACATGATACACATATCATTAATTAGGAAAAATACAGTGGAAGAAGTAACAAATGCATAAAATGTTAAATGTAATTAAGGAAAACACTGTGGAGAATGTAATAAATACATGAAATGAGTCCCTGGAAGTGCACAATAAAGTAGAACATTATACAGACCTGTAAGAAACAGACCAACAATATTGTTACTTTCCTAAAATGTTTTTCCACACAAACTTTAACATTTCATGTCTTTATTACTTCCTCTATAATGGTTTCCCTCAATAACTTTAACATTTTATGACTTATTTCACAATGTTTTACATAATTAACTTTAACATTTCATGTATGTGTTACTTATTCCACTTAGTTTTCTTTAAATTAACTTTATCACTTCATGCATTTATTACGAAATCCTTGTTTTCTAATTAACTTTAACATTTCATGTATTTATTACTCCACCACAATATTTTCCCTAATTAGCTTAAAGATTTCATGTAATTATTGCTCCCTCCACAATGTTTTTCCTAATTATCTTTAACATTGTATGCATTTATTACTTCCTCCACATTGGTTTTCCTCAGTACCTTTAACATTTCATGTATGTATTCCTATCTCCACAGCTTCTTCGTGACACATTTATATTCAAAGTTGTGCCCATGCTAAACCCAGATGGTGTCATTGTGGGAAACTATCGTTGCTCTTTAGCTGGGAGAGATCTCAACAGGAACTACAAAACTGTTCTCAAAGATGCTTACCCTTCTGTATGGCACACGAAAACAATGATACGCAAGTAAAGGACTTAGTCATTTTCATGTTGTATTCCGTTTCCTTATATCCTTTTTTGTGTTTTTTGTATATCATTAATATTTAGTACAACTTTCCTATTATGGTGTTATTGCATACATTTTGCTTTTAATGTTAGACTACTATGCATGTTTATTAAATGCAGAAGATGTGTACTCTTGTTTTTTTTTTTACTGTGTCAAGATTAATTTTTTATTATTCTTTTCTGTTGCTATGTTTTATTGTAACAACTGGAAAGATCAAAGGGAAAAGAGGCAGAGGCAGACCAAAAGAAATGATGCCAGATGGACTGAGATGGTGGCAAGGAGGAATATCATCAGCAGAATTGATCCCTACCACCAAAGACAGAGATCTGTGGAGAGACATGAACGCTCTTGATGATGATGCTGTGGATGTTGTTAGTAATAGTGCTGGTATTATTGTATATGATTAGACATTCATATTAACAAGACTATGCATCATACCATATATAGAAATGTTTCTTTTATTATGTAAATCAAATTAATGACTGATAAATGAATTAACTACATGTACAGATATGTGTCCGTATGGAAAGGGCAAACATACAGTGAAACATGTATGTCTTCTTCTTCCTCATCTTCTTCTTCTTCCTCATCTTCTTCTTCTCCTTCTCCTCATCATTATCATCATCATTATGCAGCAGGTTATTTGCAGAACATCACTCTCATCACAGCCAGCTGTGTAGGTCAGCATGGCCGAATGGATAAGAAAGCATGTTCTTAAACATCGGATGTGCTGATGCTGAGGTAAGGGATTCAACCCCTACACTGGACAGTTGGACTAAAATGTTCACCTATTGTCCTTGACTTGGGGATGTACATTACAAGTACCTCTGAAGTCGGAGTAGGTTTGCCTGATGGCGAGGGACACTGTTAATAGGGAAAGCTAATCCACACGCAAAATTCAGTCCAGTGCTACTTGAAGTTGTGTGTATGGACTAAGTTTGAGTTCCAAGCGAGCGAGCGCAATAAAACAAAAAACAAAGAAGACATAAATAATAGGCTGCATAATGTATTTCCTGGCATACTTCGCTGTATATTGCCAGGAACAAACGAGTACTACAGAGTTAGATGTAATATGTAGGGAATAGAAGAATTCTTTTTAAAACAAAAACCAAAGTCTGACTTTTGATTGGCTATGTCTGAAATGTATTCTATGCACTGAGCCATGATTGGTTGGTTAGATCTCTGGAAGATGTGTTATAACACTTGAAATCTGATGCTTTGACAGGCTGCCTGAGCCCTGGGCTTGCATATATTAAGATGAGGATAATGTAGAGACACTCCTCCCAATCTAATACTGAAGTACCATCTTTACAGTGACTGTGTTGTAGGGCTTTGCTTCCCCTCTCCAAGCGCAGGAAATAGGGGGATGTGCAAGACCAGAACTTGAGCTTCACATCTGTAGTGAGACATGGGGTTCCTTGGAACTTAGATTGGGATCCAGCATGTGGATAGTCTGCACAATGGAGAGATGCTCTAAGGTCTTCCCAGTGTAAGTCTGGTCCAGGTTTCACAACCTCTCTGACCTGCACTGGATTATAAAATAATCACCTGATTTTGTTCTAAGAAAGAGAACTGAACATACCATCTCATATTATTGTAACCTATTATTTGTAAAATCTTGGAATTTTACCTCCTTATAGAAGTATACGTTGCAGTACCATAGTGGTTAGTGCTCTTACCTATCAAGGCTGTGGTCCAGGTTCACTCCCCATGTCTCTGACAAGTACTACTCTGGGGTCAACCCAGCCTCATGAAACTGAGTAACAGACAATTTTCAGTATTTTCTGGAAATTATCTGATAAGGAAAGCTCATGAGGACAGGACCTGGACATCCCATCTCATATGTCACATTCTAGAATGTGTGATGGTCTAACACTTCACATCCCAACAGCATTATCTGCTATAGGACTAACTTTACCTTTTTATTGCTGTATATGCTAATGGTTGGCTGTCAGGTCTTAGTCAGATATGACTGAGCTATCGTAACAGTAGACGATACTATCTTCTTTCTGTTAGCGTTGAATGTTGGGAGGTGCTCACCAAACCCAACACCCTACATTGTGCCAATGGCTTCGGGTGGAGAAGTGCAATTGGGAGAGTACAAGTCTTACCTTTAGTGCGAGGAAATGCAACCTAAAGACTAAATGTCATAGCAGGGCAGACCAGGCCCTAAGCCTTGGTCAGCAGCTGGTCTAGGATGGAAGCTCCGCTAGGCAGACAGAGCATTGCTTTGCTGATATGGCAGCTTCTACAGCTTGTCTTGTTCCAGATATATCGGTGTTACCTTTCCTCTGGAGTAAACTAGGCAGGCCGAGAGAGGGATCATGCTGCATGGGCAACACATGGTCTCTAAACTCAGTCCAGGCTTTTGTGTTATAACTCCATTTTACAAACTATCATCTGTCAAGACGGCAAGGTGTCAGCCATGCTAGTGGTTACCTTGACTTTTGACACTTGTGTTGACTTTTGACATTTGACATTTGTGTTACAGATTGCTTCAGGAAAGGGACGTAATTGTGTACTGTGACTTGCATGGCCACAGCCGACAACACAATGTCTTCATATACGGCTGTGAGCAGCATCATGGATCAGCAAAGAGATTTCATGAAAGAATTTTTCCTTTCATGCTCAGCAAAAATACACCAGAAAAGGTAAACAATTAAATTGTGTCACCTAAAAAAACGACAATGAAGTATATACAAGAGACAACATTACAGATGTAGACAATAATTTTTGAGCAAACGAAAGCAAAAGAAGAAGAAGAAACTAGGTAACCTGTTCACCGATACATGTCACAGTTATGATGTGCTTTGTCTGTATAAAAACTATTTCTACCTCTGCTGCTGCATCTTCTTCTTGTTCTTCCTTGTTTCTGTTTTAGTTTTGTTTGTTTTGCAAAGGCTCACTTTCATTGCACACAGGTATCTCCATAAGAGCTTCAGTCTCCTCCCATAGATCACATAGGGAGAATCTCAGCACAGCACACGAGCTCTGTAGCACCAGTGAGGATCTACATAAGTGTACAGCAGAATCACACATGCAACAAATTTTGTTTGGGCAGTTTTCCCGTTGGGAGAATTTGTGTGGGCAGTGGCCTGTTTGACCGTGCTATTTTTTATTTTCAACGAAGTTTATACTTCACCTCGACACCACAAGGTACAAGAGGAACATGATGAGATGAGATGATGAGTCCATCTAGATAGTTGTATATCCTTTACAGGATGTTGAAGTCAACCCCAGCATTTATTTCGCTGTTTGGGATTTCCTGGCAAATTTACATTCAGTAGTTTGCCATTGCCGGCTTCGTGGCTTAGAGGTTATGACTTTTCTGCGTAATCTTGTATACTCTCGTCTGTGACGTGATGACGGTGAGAATCAGCAGTGGTTCGAATCGCATTGGTAACTTACGGGGCATGTGAGCCGGCCGCTCAGAGAGCAATGGCAAACTACTGAGCGTAATCTTGCCAAGAAATCAACATACGGATGAAAGATGCTGGTGTTGACAGCGATGTCCTGTAAAGGATATGCAAAAAAAAAAAAAGTTTGCCATTGCTTTCAGAACGACTGGCAGTAATACCTTTGTATGAAATACCAACGCGAGTTCATCTAACCTCATAAAAAGGACGTAATAGATAGCTATAAGAAAGTTAAGGCAGCCGGCAAGGTGCTGCCCATAGCACTCCTGTGATCCCTTTCAATCACTGACAGAAAGAACAGGACTAACACCAAATCCAAAATAGAACTTAAATGTACTTTAAATTATTGTCATCTGGTTTCACATTCTAGGGTAAAATTAGAGACAAAAGAATTAAAATGCACGTTATAATGTTTATCTCATTTTTCATTTCTGCTTTGTACTGTTTTTCTCATTCTTAAGTTCTGCTTTTTATTGTTTTTCTCATTCTTCAGTTCTGCTTTGCATTGTTTTTCTCATCCATCAGTTCTGCTTTGTATTGTTTTTCTCATTCTCAGTTCTGATGTGTTTTGTTTTTCTCATTCCTTAGTTCTGCTTCAACTCCTGCAAATTCAAAGTTCACAAGAGTAAAGAAAGTACAGGCAGAGTGGTCATGTGGAACCT
The DNA here is from genome assembly GCA_963921405.1 of Cepaea hortensis. Classification (NCBI taxonomy): domain Eukaryota; kingdom Metazoa; phylum Mollusca; class Gastropoda; order Stylommatophora; family Helicidae; genus Cepaea; species Cepaea hortensis. The sequence continues at coordinate 204,244,047 of OY992876.1, forward strand.
GGGTGTCATGAACAGTTACACACTGGAGGTAAGCAAACTGTAGTTGTCTTTCTTTAGCATTCTGGTCAGTGTTCATGGTTTTCCCTGCTATTTCCCTATAAATTCTGACTCATCTGTACACCCTCTGGTCATATTTGGCAGCATGGGCAAGTAAGGTTGGCATTCTTGAAGAATATGTTCAGGATTTTGACACCCAGTATCCACATGTATATTCACCTTTGTTGAAGACTTTGAGATGGTACAGTGACCAAGTAGTTTGCAATGACCAATTATTTGGTGAAAGAGTATGGTTTACATTTTCTGTTACTGTTGGTGGATTCTCTCTCTCTCAAAATTGGACTTTATCCAAATCACACTTTCGCAAAATCAACACCTGCGAGATGAGATGCCCGAGGAGAGCTGCCAACTTAACAATCCGAGGCCGAGTAAGAAATGCTGTTATCAGACAGACAGTGGGATCAACACCTTGTGCCACATTTATTGACAGACAGAAGATCAAGTGGTTTGGCCATGTTGTTAGAATGCAACACCAGCAACTACCACCACTGGCCTTACATCAAAGATCATCTGCGACGAGACCAAAAGGACGTCCAAGAAGAAAATGGATTGACAACATCAAAAACATTGTACAATCACAAGGAATGACACTATCCAGTGCCGCACACCGGGCGCTGGAGCACAAATTATTCCTCCCCACGACGCTTGATGGCAGAAGTGGAAGATAATGATGATAATGATGATGATGGTAATGATGATGATGATGATGTTGGTGGATTTGATTAGGTCTGTTGTCAGTGTCCATATTTCTCTTCCACTGAGAAGTGTACTAATTGCAAATGGTGATTTTAATTGTTCTTCTTCTTTCTTTTGCTTGTAATAAATTGTCTTTATTTACAGTGTTGTCTCTTGTACAAGGCATGATAAAAAGGAAACCCATTTGAATGGCTTTATTAAAATATATGAAGAAATTACATAACTTGAATATGAAGTATGTGAAAAAAATAAGTCAACTGTTATGATTCCTGATTGTATTACAGTTTTAGTGTATATGTCTATTTATTGAAAAATACATTTTTGGATGGTGTGATTTTGTAATGATGTGAACATTTTAGCACTTCACATATACTAGGTCATAGCATAACAAAATGATTGACCACTCAACTTCCATGTTGCTTTCCCTCCTAGAATTTATTGAAAACAATTGTGTTCCATCTGATGAGTTGGTTTCACTTCCAAGATAAGTACTAAAGAGAGACATGAAGCTGTCTGTAAATGGTCATTCTTTTCATGAGGAAACACTAATCACTAATGATAACATGTAGGTATGACTGATTGAATCCAGGATTGAAGTTGGCTTTAGCAGAAAGAGAAGTTGATAAGAGAAGTAATGGCTGCAGCAGGATATACCAATAGAAATTACCAATAGTTAGGTATGTGTAACTCCTGTGAAAAAGTGAGAGATACTAAACACAGAGACAGCATACAAAGCTTACAAAGAACTCCACTATAATAATCATAAATCACAGGTGGGAAATCCAGAAAAATTAAAACAGAAATAAAGATATAAAAATAAGTATTGGAGGTCAGCATGGCCGAATGGATAAGAACGCTTATTCTTAAACATCTGGTGTGATGATGCCGAAGTAAGGGGTTCAACCCCTACACCAGACAGTTGGACTAAAATGTTGACTTTTCATCCTTAACTTGGGGATGTAAATTACAAACATCTCTGAAGTTGGAATAGGTTGATGGCAAGGGACACTGGTAATAGGGAAAGCTAATCTACACACAAAATTCAGTCCAGTGCTATTAGAAGTAATGTATATGAGCTATGCTTGAGTTCAAAGTGACAGAGAAGTAAATATCTGGATGGCTTGGCCACATGCCCTAATCAAGACAAAAACACAGAGCTGATCCACAACTCTGATGATCGTATGAGATGGCAAAACATGGCCGCTCACGCTTATCAGCTTGGTATATGATGATGATAAGGATTGAATCCAGACCCCCCTCTGCTGTGTGTCCACCGTGACGAGGTAGAGGGGCTTGAGCGTCCCAATGACCCCAAGAGCTATGCCGACGGTAGCACAGCTACTGGTAGGGCCACCCATGTCGGACAAGTCAAGGGAGAGGGACCAGACGAAGAGACACACAAACCTGCTGCCTTGTAGGTAGACTGGGGACAGTCAAAGGCTAGGGAAAGCACCCCGAATAAATGCTTGTCGAAATCGGATGTACTGAGCCACAGGCTTGACAAAGCAGTGCAACGTAAAACCTGCTGCCTTGTAGGTAGACTGGGGACAGTCAAAGGCTAGGGAAAGCATCCCGAATAAATGCTTGTCGAAATCGGATGTACTGAGCCACAGGCTTGACAAAGCAGTGCAACGTAACTTAATTCATGATGTCACAAATCAAAATTAATCGTTATGGTGCTAATCCCGCGAAGTCCCATCAGGCGGCGATAGTGCCGGGCCCCCATGACCCATGACTACTGGTGGTCACCTTCCCCTGTGCTGTGGAGTCAAGGCACAGAGGAGTAGGTTAAGAGCTATTGACCAAATACCCCGGACACTCAACATACTACAGTGGAATGCCGAAGGAGTTTACAAGAAGAAAGACTCCCTAACACAGCGTCTTCATAAAGATAAAATAGATGTGGCATGCATTCAAGAGACACACCTCAACGCCAATCGCAAATTCTCAGTCAGAGGATATCAGGCCACACGTTTCGACCGCGAAGGACACAAAGGAGGAGTTCTAATACTTACACGAAATACAATACCTTGCAGCGAAGTATCTGTGATCTCTGACAACCAAACGGAAATTATAGGTGTTGATATAATGATAAAGGACGTGAAAATAAGAATCTACAATCTGTATAGCCCAGCAGATAAGGACCTTACACTCTCAAACATGAAAATAACTGACACAAACTGCATTATTGTCGGAGACTTTAATAGCCGTTCAGATAGATGGGGATACCCAGATACTGACAAAAGAGGAGATGAATTGGAGGACTGGGAAATAGACTCAAATCTCCATCTACTCAACAAAGCGGATGACACACCGAGCTTCTACTCCAGAAGATGGCTTACCACTTCTACTCCAGACTTAGCTTTCTGTACAGGAGACATCCTCCACAAAATCGATCGCCATGTGCTGGACCAATTAGCAGGTAGTGACCACAGACCAATCAAGCTTGTAATGAATATGGAGTATGTCCCACAGGAGCAAAAGCCCTTGCCCCGCTGGAATTACAAACTAGCAGATTGGGACAGATTTGCCATACTAACAGACAAATATTGTGAAAACATAAATACACGATATGGCAACATAAAACAAATGGTGGAAAGTCTAAACAGAGCAATAATACGGGCAGCCACTGAGTCTATTCCAAGAGGAGCGAGGAAAAATTACAAACCATACTGGACTGAAGAACTACAAAGTTTGGAGGACAAAGTTGAAGATGCCAGGAAGACAGCAGAGAGAGAACAAACAATTGAAGCGAACATCTCTCTCAAAGCCATCTCAGCAAAATATAAAAGAACAGTAAATCAAACAACAAGAGATTGTTGGAGGGAAAAAACAGAAAACCTGAATTTTGACAGGGATGGAAACAAGCTATGGAAACTAGTGAAAGCCATGAACAATGAAGGACCTAGAAACAAACAAATAACAATTAAACAAGGAAATGCCTTGCTTACAGGAAAAAAGGCTGCAAATGCACTAATGGAACATTATGCAAATGCAAACCACATTGATATTACAACCAAACAGAAGAAAGCAATCAAAGACAAACAGATACATCATAGAAATACAGAGACAGCAGCAGAATATATGATGGCAAATCTAACAATGGAAGAAATGGAACAGGCAATGAATACCCTAAAAAAGAAGAAATCACCAGGAAAGGATGGAATCACAAATGAAATGCTAATAGGACTAGGCACCAAGGCAAAGAAGAAACTACTAGCAGTCCTAAATAACAGCTGGAAGAGAGGAATAGTCCCACAGGCATGGAAGGAAGCTATACTAATACCAGTCCCAAAGAAAGGAAAAGACCTGGAAGAACCAAATGGCTATCGACCTATCAGTCTACTTAGCTGTGTAGGAAAATTAATGGAGCGCATTATCAATGGCAGGCTAACATGGCATCTGGAAGAAAACAAACTCTTAACACCACACCAAGCAGGATTCAGAAAGTACAGATCCACTGAAGATCAAATAACCTATATAGCTCAGGAAATAGAGGATGCCTTCCAAGAGAAAAAGCACACACTAGCAGTCTGGATAGATTTAGAAAAAGCATTTGATAAAGTATGGAAGGAAGGACTGAAAGTAAAACTGCAAAAAATGCATGTTTGTGGAAAAATGTATAAATGGATCAGCCACTACCTTGAGAACAGAACTGCCAGGACAAAAGTACAAGGACAAACAAGCAAAATGATGCTGTTGGAGCAAGGTGTCCCCCAAGGAGGAGTTCTTTCACCAACATTATTCCTAGCATATATAAATGACATCACGGAAAATTTTCCAGCCAGAGTACACACATCCTCCTTTGCAGATGACCTAGCCATATGGACATCTGAAGAATATATTAGTACAGCTAACAGCAGAATACAGCAAGCCTTATTAGCGCTAGAAGACTGGTCAAAATCATGGCTAGTGAAGATAAGTGAGGAGAAAATAACATGCACAGTGTTCTCCCTCTCAAATAAAACTCAGCAACCTAAGCTGGTATTGAATGGAAAAATATTGCGCCATGAAGAAAATCCAAACTATCTAGGAGTCACCTTTGATCGTCGCCTGACATGGAAGACACAGGTTGAGAAAAATCGAACAAGAGCAAGGCAGAGAATGGCAATCATGAAAAAGCTTGCTGGTACAACGTGGGGAGCAGATGAGAAAGTTCTCAAGAAGTTATATACTGGACGGGTGAGGCCAGTACTGGAATATGGCATTGCAGCTTGGGCAACAGCAGCTAAGTCAAACTTTAACAAAATAAGTAGAGTCCAACATCAAGGAATGCGAATCATAACTGGAAGCCTGAAGACAACGCCTATTAATGAACTAGAAAAGATCACTTGTTTACAACCAATGCAGGATAGAAGAGATAGCAGAGCCCAGCAACAAGCAGAAAAATTTAGAAGATTGACAGACCACCCTATGTATAAAAGGTTTAGTGGTTTTGGAAAGGGAAGACTGAAGCGTAGCAACTTTGTAGAAACTGCAAAACGAAAGATTAGGGCAGATCCTATACTTAACATATCAACAGTCAAACCCATTTACAATGCACACAAGTTCCCAGCTTGGAGACAGCAGCAACTGCCTGAGATGATAGAAAACATTCCTGGTATTGAGAAAAAGAACACTCAGCATGAAACCGAAAGAAGAGAAATAACCCTAAACTACATAAAAGAACATTACCCAAGCAGCAATTGGACCCATGCATATACAGATGGATCAGCTAAAAATTCAATAGAGAATGGAGGAGGAGGAATTCTCCTAAATTTAAAAAATGGAGTGAAAAAAACACATTCAATGGCAACTGGAAAGTTTTCAAGTAACTTAAAAGCGGAGGTAGAAGCTCTGAAAACTGCAGCAGAAATGCTCTTGATGGAGGAAAATAAAGAGAAGCAAATAGCTATCTTCACAGATGCAAAGTCAGCTGTCTCAATACTGAAGAGCAATAATAGCACAGAAATAGCTGACCTAAGAGCAGCACTCCATGGTCTATGCCAGAAATCCAAAAAAGTTGTAATACAGTGGATCCCATCACATTGCAGTATACCTGGAAATGAAGAGGCTGACAGACTGGCAAAAGAGGGCGGACAACTACCACAGCCTGACATAGACATAACCTATAACGAAGCAAAGAGGTTGATAAAAAGCACCTATAGAACCAAATGGGAATCAGAGCATCCAGGTCACCAGAAGGATGATGCATATTACAAACTCCACCGAAGAGAACAAGTAGCAATCTTCAGACTCCGCACAGGACATAACAGGCTGAAATATCACTTGTTCAATAAACTAAAGATAGGAGATACCGATGAATGCAATTGTGGAACTGGTAAAATGACAGCTAAACATTTGCTGCAGGAGTGCCCAATATATGCAGAACAGAGAAAGATATTTTGGCCCACACCTGCTTCATTTGAGGACAAGCTCTATGGAGATATCAACAAGCTCAAGTTGACTGCAGCTTACTTTAACTACATTCAGGTTGACATTTAAAGGTGCATGAAGAAGTATTTAGACTGCCGCACTTCATACCACAGGTATGTCGGTTACAAAAGCGCCCCAGAGGCATGAAATGGAATATTGCTTGGATAGCAAATCCATTACGTGGAAAGTCCGAACCAAAAGCTCACTGTGTGGGCTTCATAAAAGGTGGAAAAAGTGTCCTAGTGGCACGAAATGGAATATTGCTTGGATAGCAAATCCATTATGTGGAAAGTCTGAATCGAAAGCACACTGTGTGGGCTTCATAAAAGGTGGAAAAATTGTTTAGTGGCACGAAATGGAATATTGCTTGGATAGCAAATCCATTATGTGGAAAGTCCGAATCGAAAGCTCACTGTGTGGATGTCATCTGCAGACTGCATACTTCTGGTTTCCGGAAGAACAGCCTATGGTGAACGGAAGGCCCAATATACGGAAGTGAGGCTAAGCAGCCATGTGCAGGACGTGACGATTCCTTGGGTGAGCCCAGTACCAGAGCGCTGTGTGTCGGCTCTGCAAGTATGGAAGCCTCCTTGGATGACGGGGAATGCCCATGGTCTGCCCCTGCCTTCCCTTGAGGGCTGACCAGGATGTCTTTGGCTGTTCTATATGGGCCAGCTGGGATGGGGGATAACACCACAACAGTGAGAGCCAAACGTCCTAAGAAACCCCCGGGAAGGTTAACCTGGTCAACAAATGCCCGCAGAAGTCGGATGTGTCGGCCTAACGGCGCAAGAACGCAGCTCTGCTGTAAACAGGCACAACGCAATCACGTCCGAAAAAAAAAAACTCTGGATGAACGAAGAAGAAGAAGAAGAAGAAGAATCCAGACCACTGTCCTACAGGCAAGCATACTAACCACTATGCCACACCAGCTCCATGATAAAAGTAACATATCCAATGGTTAGTTTATGTATATTTCTGTAGGTTTATACAACATTCTGTATATTTATGTATGTGTTGGCAACATTCTGTATATTTTTGTATGTGTATACAACATTCTGTAGTTCAAGTCTGAGTATATGGAAGAGATAAGTGAGCACAAACCCATATGTTAACAGGAATCAATGAATCAGTCATGTGCCATCTTCACAATGAAGGTTTCTGTAGTGGATCTCCAACACTCTTTGTCACTTATCCTTGCTGTGCACACTGAGAGACTGCTGTCCGTCTATCTCTTTGTTATCTTTCCACTAGTATCACTGCCTGCCTCTTGCTCCCATGCTTTCATCTCTTCCCGCAAGTATGGTTTTTATAGAATTGCTATGTCTTTTAACAGATTCAGTGCCAAACAAAAAAGTAGGTTTGGACCTAACAAAACTGGATAGTGGAAAATGGGAAGTACTACATAAAAGATGTTGACATTGTAGCAGACGTATTATATATCACATTAAAGGGGGTTGCATAGGGAAAACCACTATATATAAGCCAATGGTAGATACGGGAAGTTGCTTAAGACGATTAATCATTCCATGGCACTTAATCTGTTAATATGGCTGGAATATAAACTTGTCTCTTTTTATTTCTTTTATCAACTCTATTTTTTTTAAATTCCAGACTCTCTAGGACTTCTGTATTTGATTGTTTTTGTTTCATGAAATACGATATACTTTTCTGTATATCCATATCTCCAGGGCTTCATTTTACTTTCCAATTGCTTGTTCATTGCCCAGTTTTCAGCGCTATATAGTAATGTTGAATATACATACGTTTGTACACTCAGATGGTGGCCTCTATAATGCTCAGAGATTGAAGGCCAAGACCAAAATTAGCAGGGTACTTATCAGAGAGTTGCTTTTTGCGGATGATGCTGCGATTACGACCCACTCTGAGGAAGAATTACAACATCTACTATCATCATTCTCCAATGCTTGTTCTGAATTTGGTTTAACAATTAACAAAAAGAAGACACAGATTATGTCACAAGGTGCACATGATGTACCATCAATCTTTATTGACGACGCCGAACTGGAGATAGTAGACCATTTAACATATCTAGGATCAGAGGTAAATAGCAAATTATCCCTCGATCAGGAAATCAACATCAGGATTGGCAAGGCAGCAACAACAATGAACATGTTAGCAAAAAGAGTCTGGGAGAACAGGAAGCTTACTGCCAAAACAAAAGTCCTCGTCTACCAAGCCTGTGTCCTTAGTACTCTTCTTTATGGCAGTGAAACCTGGACAACTTACTCACGCCAAGAGAAACGTTTAAACAGCTTTCATATGCGGTGTCTGCGAAGAATACTTGGTATTAAGTGGCAAGACAAAATCACAAATACTGAAGTATTGGAAAGATCAGGTTGTGTGACGGTGTATTCCATGCTCAGTCTTCGTAGACTTAGATGGATAGGACACGTTAGGAGGATGGATGATGGTAGAATACCAAAGGACATCTTTTTTGGTGAATTACAGATGGGTAGGAGATCTCAGGGTCGGCCTCTACTACGATACAAAGATGTGTGTAAGCGGGACATGATTGATACAGGCATTGATAATGCACAATGGGAACACGTCGCCGCTGGACGTGTTGCATGGAGGGTAACTATCAGAAATGGAATAAAGACAAAGGAGAAAATGATTGCAGATAAAGCACACACAGAGCGTGAGAGACGTAAGATGGTGCAAAATGGTGGAAATGACCATGTTTTCACATGCACCCACTGTGGGCAAACATTTGCAGCAAGAATTGGCCTTACCAGCCACACTCGCCACCGCCATGGATCGTAGTTATTAAGCCTTTTTGAAGCACAATGTACCAAACTATCGTCTGTCAAGACGGAAAGGTGCCAATGTAACATACGTTTGATAATTCTCAATTCCAGCATGCTCTTTATCTCTCTAGGTGTCAATATATATTTTTAATTTGTGTTGTTACTTTCCTTGAAAGTCAGAAAAAGAGTTCTTGCACGTTACATCGAACCAGTTTTAACATATGGCTGCGAATCCTGGACAATTAGTACATAGGCGAAAAAATCCCTGAAAGCCTTGGAGATGTGGTTTTATAGAAGAATGCTGAACATTAAATGGACAGCCAAAAAAAGCAATCAGGACAACAACAACAAAACTTTATTTTGAAAGGGTTAGGAATTGGGCACGCAGGCCCGTCTAACATTCTGCCATTCTGACATTTAAGGGAAGCTGAGTCACAAAGACAACTTATCACAAACATCATATCAAGTTATATATTCTAAAGGATAGAAGTTACATCCCCTAAAGGATAGATGTTACATATCCTAAAGGATATAAGTTTCATATCCTAAAGGATAGAAGTTACATATCCTAAAGGGTAGAAGTTTCATATCCTAAAGGATAGAAGTTACATATCCTAAAGGGTAGAAGGTACATATCCTAAAGGATGGAAGTTACATATCCTAAAGGGTAGAAGCTACATGTCCAAAGACTTGTTTCAGTGTTATACATTTGTGTTGACACAGGCAACATTTTGTGGCTCAAGTCTGGGTAAAATGAAGGGTTACCATTTTAACCAGCGTGACTTTGAAACGATGGGATACCACTTCTGTGACACTCTGCTTGACTATTGTGATCCTGACATTACAAAGGTAATATATCATGATCATCATCATCACCATGTGTTTTGCTAGCTGGTTTAGATGTTCATGTCTCTTCACAGATCTCAGTCCTTTGTGTTCTGGATCATTTTTGATGATATCCTCCCATGTCACCATCTCAGTCCGTCCAGCATTATTTATGTCAGCCTGCCTTTGACTCTTCTTCCGATGATCTTTCGAGTCATCACAATGTTTTCTAATGCATCTCTTCTCATTACATGACCAAAGAATGCTGTTTTGTCTCTTTCTTATAGTGACCAAAGAATGCTAAGTATATATCTGCCTTATCATGCACCAATACAATAAGAGGTGCAGACCCAGCCAATCTGTCCTCCTGCTTGTTTCCGACTACTCTAGCATGTCCTGGGGGAAATATCCAACAGATGCTGTCTATTTTTGGTAATTGAATGGAAGCCTGCCACTCTGCCTGAAGCATGCCTGTCTTCACTTTCTCAACATACTTTGTAAGGCTGTTACAATTATAAAGACATTAAGACAATATCATAAACATCTCTTGCAATATTTCCATAATAAATGTTGAAGTCTGGATATTTCGTTGATTAATCAATTCCCATTTATGAGTTCAAGATCTAATAACTTGTTGCTTTGTTCTACATTAATTTCCACTTTCAGCAGCAACCCTTTTGCAAAAGTCTTAAGAAAAATCACATGACACAAGCACAAGCAAGAAAGGATCATGGGGGATCATGCTGAGTTGAAGAGAGTTAGTTGCTGGAGGATCATGGGGGATCATGCTGAGCTGAAGAGAGTTAGTTGCTGGAGGATCATGGGGGATCATGCTGAGCTGAAGAGAGTTAGTTGCTGGAGGATCATGGGGGATCATGCTGAGCTGAAGAGAGTTAGTTGCTGGAGGATCATGGGGGATCATGCTGAGCTGAAGAGAGTTAGTTGCTGGAGGATCATGGGGGATCATGCTGAGCTGAAGAGAGTTAGTGGCTGGAGGATCATGGGGGATCATGCTGAGCTGAAGAGAGTTAGTTGCTGGAGGATCATGGGGGATCATGCTGAGCTGAAGAGAGTTAGTTGCTGGGACTAGGAGATTGTAGAGGGACATGATCAGATAACTTCAGTACCAGTCTTTGAGCTTACTATTCATAAATGAACACACATGTATTATTTGATGCTAATAGAAGTAGAAAATGGAAGCAGAGACTAGAGGACACTAGACAACATAACATTGATAGCTATAGTTACCAACCAGGATTTGAACCTGTCACCTCCAAATGTTATGATAGTGCTCGCTGCAGGAGCAAGTGTACTTCAATGCAAGATAAACTAGACACCCTGGAAAGTGTCTTTATTAGCCAGGTCTATTATCCACCTGAACCCACAATTATGGAATATGGACAGAATTCATATCTAACCATTGAAATAGCACCATAGTTCTCAGATGATGATAGACCTGGCTAATGAAGACACCTTTTTGTAGTGTCTACTTGATCTTGCATTGAAGCACACTTGCTCCTGCTGTCATTTGGGGGTGACAAGTTCGATAACTATGGTTTTCAATTTTTATGTTGTCTAGTGTGTCATCTGGTTCGACCCCCGCTGGTGACTTGCGGGATAACTGAGCTGGCCACTCAGAAAGCAATGGCAAACTACTGAGCGTTATCTTTCCAAGAAATCAACAGACAGCTGAAAGATGCTGCTGTTGACAGCGATGTCCTGTAAAGGATATGCGGGGAAAAAACAAAAAAGTGTGTCATCTAGCGTCTACTTCTTTCTTCTACTTCTATGAGTGCCAAACAATACATGTGTGTTTATATGTGAACTGTCTTAGTGGCCTCTAAGGATTCCCCATTTGATATTTTGGACTGACTGACCTAATGGTGATGATGATATGATAGTAATAAGAAGCTCTGTTCTTCTTATAGCACATACTGTATGGTATTGGTCATAATTTTTGTCCACATTGCTCTATCTTGTGTACTGCCAATTATTTCTGATACCATTCAGACTAAGACCTTTGTTCTGACTTTCTTTTGCAGTTATGTCTGTTGATATAACATAATAAGTACTAGACAAAATGTAATGCATGCATTCATTCATTCATTCAGTAGCATGTCCATTGCAGAACCTCACTCCTATAACGACCTTCCTGAAAACTTCTTGGTCATAAGCAAGATGTCCCACGTCCGATACACCCATCTGCGGATCATCCGCCACATCCTGCACCCATCTTCTGTTTGGCCTTCCTTTTCCTTTCTTCCCCGGCATATACCCCTTCATTATTATTGTTCTTTCCGGGTTCCAAATGTTGCTGTATGTAGCCGAGGCGCGGTGTTGGGGTGAGCGCCCAACATTGCTCAAATACCTCAATGGCTCGTGAATACATAACCTATGCAGCAAAAGTCCAACTCCTGGCCTTCACGTGGCGGGCCCGTTTAAACTAACAGGAGAAGGGGCGACGGCGAGTCTCTGGCGCCGGAAAATAACCAGTATGCTCTAGATGTGTATGCACGTACATGCATGCGCAGACAGGCGTGTGCGCGCATACACATCTACACTCGAGTGAGACCACAGTCTGCTCTAGCAAAGAAAGGTGCTGAAGACGGAGGCAACCAGCCAAGAGGCGCACCACAGAAATCAGGATGCCACGCAATCACGCAAAATGGAATATGTCGACTACTGCTAATCGTTATGGTGCTTGCCCTGCTCTGGACCCCCAGGCAGGTGCAGTGCCGGGCCCTATGTCTCAAAAGGGTCCAACCCCAACTACTGGAGGTCCTTCTCAGATGTCCTGTGGAGCCAGGGGACATGAGAATAGGAAGACTGGCCATACTAAACGAAGACTTAAAATAATGCACTGGAATGCGGAGGGAGTCAGCAACAAAAAAATAGAATTAGAAAAAATCTTGGACCAAGAAAAAGTAAGCATATGTTGCTTGCAAGAAACTCACCTCAATGAAAATATAGCCTTCAAAATCAGAGGCTACCAGTGTTACCGATCTGACCGAAAGGACAGGCGAAAAGGTGGGATACTGACCCTTGTAAGAAATAACATCATGGCTTCCCAAATCAAAGTCTACATGGAAGGGGCTGAGTATCAGACACTTAAACTTAAGACAGGTAATACAGATCTACATCTGATCAATTACTACTGTCCAAGTGACCGCCCACAGGCACTGGACACTCTACCACTAAAAGAAAAAATGATTGTGTGTGGCGATTTCAACAGCCACTCGCAGAGCTGGGGCTATGATCACATGGACCAGAGAGGAGAGAGACTGGAAGACTGGCAGGATGAGAATAGATTCATGTTGATTAACAAGCCGTCCGACCCACATACTTTCTACTCGAGACCATGGCACTCTACAACTACACCTGACCTGGCTTTTCATTCACCAGACCTGGAGTGGAACATTACACAAATTGTTGGGAAACAACTTGGTGGCAGTGACCATCGGCCAGTCTTTCTAACCGTAGAAAATGAGCTTGTAAGTGAAAGCAGCACCCTCTCGAGGTGGAACTACAAGAAAACAGACTGGGCAATGTACAAGCATCGCACCAGCATACTGGTTAGAAACCTGAACACTGAGAAAGACATAAATAAAGCAGTTGAAGAGTTTGGGAAATGCATACTACAGGCAGCGCGAGAAACAGTACCAAGAGGAGCCTGTAAACAATATAAACCCTACTGGAGTAGTGAACTGGAACAGTTGCATAATGATGTTGAAGTGTGTAGAAAGCAAGCAGAGGCCACACCCAGCCAAGAGCACCACAATAAATTCCAGCATGCAAAAGCCAAATTTCAAAGGGCCAAGCTGCAGGCTAGACGGAAAAGCTGGCAGGAGAAAACGGAGTCTCTGAACTTTGAAAGAGACACAAGGAAATTGTGGAAGCTAATAAAACAGCTTAATGACGAGGGCACAGGGAGAAACTCAAAAATTGCACTACATAAAGATGGAAAAATCTTAACAAGAAAGCAAGCAGCTGACCATTTTGCGGACTCGTTCGCACAAGATAGCAATATCAAAATTAGTCCAGAGAAACAACAAGAGTTTCGAGAGAAACGACAACATACAGGACAGAAGGAAATAGTACATGAGGTTCTGGAGGCACCCATCACAATCAGCGAACTGGAGCTAGCCATATCAAAACTGAAAATGAGAAAGTCACCAGGAGCTGATGGTATCTCCAATGAAATGATCAGGAACCTAGGAACAGAGGCCAAAACAAAGCTGTTGCAGATCTTCAATAACAGCTGGACCTTAGGCAGTGTTCCACAAGCCTGGAGAGAAGCAATCATGATACCCCTCCTAAAATCAGGGAAAGATGGTTCCATTGCCTCTAGCTACAGACCAATTATCCTCACCAGCTGTCTCTGCAAAACACTGGAGCGCATCATCAATCACAGACTGCAGTGGTACATTGAAAGTAAAAACATCCTTGTGCCACAGCAGGCTGGCTTTAGGCAGTGCTACTCTACGGAAGATCAGACAACCTACCTCTCTCAAGAAATTGAGGATGCATTCCAAGAGAAGAAGCTGGTGCTTGCGGCATGGATAGATCTGAAGAAAGCCTTTGACAAAGTCTGGAAAGAAGGTCTGATGAAGAAACTGAGAAACTGCAAAGTCAATGGAAGAATGTACAAATGGGTGAAAGCATACTTGCACAACAGAAGAGCCCGAGTACAGATAGACGGACTCAAGAGCAAGAAAGTACTACTGCGTCACGGTGTCCCCCAGGGCGGAGTCTTGTCCCCCACACTTTTTCTAATCTTCATCAATGATCTTGTTGCTCACCTACCGCATGGAATTAAAGCGGCAATGTACGCCGATGACCTGGTTCTATGGAGCACAAATGAATATGCATCAGTGGCCACCAGATTGCTACAAAGAGCTGTAGATACATTTGCTGCATGGGCAAATAGATGGTGTGTCAGCATAAACACTGACAAGTGCAGCACCACCCTATTTACCCTCTCTCCAAAACAAAAGGCAGGGATCATCCAGATAAATGGAACACCCCTAAGAGAAGATAAAGAACCAACATACCTTGGAGTAACATTTGATGGAAAGCTGACATGGAGAAAGCACATCAACAAAGCAGTAGCAAAAGCCAGAAGGAAAATAGCCATCCTGAGAAAGCTAAGTGGAACCACATGGGGAGCCAGTGGGAAAATACTTAGCAAAGTTTATCAACAGAGCATACGACCACACCTGGAATACGGGTCAACTGCATGGTGTTCGGCAGCAAAAACCACACTACAAGAGCTGGACAAAGTGAAAAATCAAGCACTTAGAGTCACCACAGGAGGGATGAGATCAACCCCTATAGTGGAAATGGAGAAGATGGGGAGGACACAAGCACTGAGTGAGCGCAGAGATACGAAAACGCTAATACAAGCAGAAAAGTTCCTCAGCTTGCCAGGCCACCCTATGAAGAACAGATTTGAAAACCTAGCTATGGGGCGGTTGAAAAGAAGTAGTTTTATCCACCAGGCCAAACGACTCTGCAGAGAAACCACTGATCTGCCCACAGTTGGTATCCCCCTAACAACTATTCCAGAGCGAACTCCATGGAAAGATGAGCATAGACTATCGTTACAAATCCAGACAAAAGTGAGAGGAATATTTGACAAGGAAGAACAGAACAGTGTGCAGCGCAGAACAGCCACTCTCAGCTTCCTTAATGAAGAATACCCACAGGACCTCTGGATCCGAGTCTACACAGATGGGTCAGCACAAAATGCTGTTCGAAACGGAGGAGCGGGAGTGTACATAGAATACCCAAATAATACTAGGGACACAGCCAGAGTACCGACAGGAAAGTACTGCCATAACTATGATGCCGAAATTGAGGCAATCAAGATAGCAACAGAGAAATTACTAAATAACAGCAATGGTACACAACCTGTGGTGCTACTAACAGATGCAAAATCAGTACTCGAGGCGCTCCTCTCTGGGAAATTGCCAGTACTAAGGACACTACTTTCTGAACTTAGCAGTCAGCATAAAGTCACCATACAGTGGATACCATCCCACTGTGGAGTACCCGGAAACGACAGAGCTGATCAATAGGCTAAGGAAGGAGCCAAAGAGGAACAGCCTGGTGTGCCCGTTACATACCACCAAAAGAAAAGAATGATCAAATCAGTCAGAAAGCCACCAAAACCTGCTCAAGATGACTACCACATTATGGACAGACCAGAACAAGTCATTATTCTGCGCCTCAGAACAGGACACAATAGATTACGCAACCACATGTATACAAAATTCAAGATTGGTGAAACAGCCATGTGCACATGTGGATTGGCATCGCAGACAGCAGAGCACATACTCCAAGACTGCCCAAAATATAACATATCTAGGCAAACCTTCTGGCCTAGAGAGACGACAGTGGAAGATAAACTCTATGGACCACTGTGTGAACTGAAAAAAACAGTTCAATTCATGCAAGAGACGACATTGCAGATATAGACATATTTCAAGCGAACGAAAGAAGAAGAAGAAGAATTGTTCTTTCCAAACTTTCGTGACTTTTCAGTGACCAAAATATTTCAATTTTCTTTGTTTTTCATCTTTAATAGCCAACATTCTTCAATATCCAGCTCTTGAAGAATGGATGCATTTGTTCTTTTCTGTATCCAAGATATTCTTAGAACCCTTCTATAACATTTATATTTAAAGGCATTGATGCGCTGTTCAGTAAGTTTATTAAGTGTCCAGGTCTCACAGGTGTATGATGCACTGGGAAAGATGCATGCTCTTAAAAATCTAAATTTTGTAGTTCTATCTGTCTCATGCCACAATTTATTCAGTTTTAGTTTTTTGCTAAATAGGCTAATCTGTTTAGTCTTCAGTGGGAGCAGTTTGGAACCTTTCTGTCTATACTCTAAATCTATCCACAAGATATCAGAGGTTTACATAATCAAGCAGGGGCCGTTCACACATGAAAGTTGGCTGCAATGGATCTCCAACACTCTCTGTCTCTTGCCTTGATTTTATATTCTATCAGACTGCTGTTCATACATTTCTTTAAGTTATCTTCCCACTTGTATCATTGTCTACCTCTTGCTAGCTTGCCTTCATCCTTACCTTCCATTATGGTTTTTATAAGTGTGTTATGTCTGTTAACATGGCCAAAATATTTCACTTGCCTCTTTTGTTTATTTTTTTAAACTCCCTTTTTATTCTAGGACCTCTGCATTTAATTGTTGTTTCCATGGAATAAGCATTCTACTGTATATCCACATCTCAGAGATTTATAGATCAGCCTATTCTGAGCTGTTTGAACTAGAGTGTGCTTCATGGACAAGTCCCAAAGAAAATTGGGAGCTATCCATGAGTTGGTTGGCCCAGAATCAACCACAACTGTCTGATGACTTGCTTTGCAAGACCCATAATCTAGAGTTTTATCTCAGTAGACTCCTGGTGTTTGATTTGTTTGTATCAGATCCTCACCACCCAGGAAGGTAACCCGGGCAGCAAATGCCTGAAGAAGTCGGATGTGTCGGCCAAAAGGTGCATATATCGCAGCTCTGCTTTAAATAGGCACAATGCAGTTACGTCTAAAACAACATTCTGTAGCAGAAGAATAAGAAGAAGAAGAAGAAGAAGAAGAAGAAGAAGAAGAAGATGATGGAGAAGAAGAATATCCTCACCATACTGATAAAAACAATTTTTACTGTCCAGAAATGACACCGTGTCTGAAGGTAAGATTGACTTCAGTAAAGTAAACAAGTAAAGGACTCTTTTCTGTGACTTGAAGCACATATATGGTGCTAGCCCCATATTTGTACAGACCTTTTGCACTCATTTGTTGATGTGATCAATATCATGCCAGTTGCCTTTTCTTCTCAGGACGTTTTCTGGCTCCTATTTAAGGCTGAGTCAACCTGGGAGCCCAGGTCAATTAAAAATAAAATCCCTACCTCAGTGGGGATTTAAACATATGACCAGCATGACAGCATGCAATTATGCCAGCCACTCTGCATCCATGGCTACATGGTTGGTTTCACTACTGGTATTGATCAAATATTAAGTGAGAACTGTAGCAATACTTACTCCCCCCACCAACACTGTTTTCTTCTTCTTCTTAGTTCTTTTTCTTTTGAGCTGTATGTGTCGTATCTAGTTATGCAACTCAAAGGTCAGCACATCTTGCTTTTGTATGCAATGGTCAGCACGTATGACTTTGGTGTAACACTTGCATTTTCTAGGAAAATTCCATCCAAGGTAATAGACTCTATATACCCATAGGCAGGTTTTCATTCCCAATAGTTTTGTCAAGGCAGTTGCTTTATGGTTTAATTTTTACAACTTCTAACTGCTGTTGTCTTGATGATGTTTACAATTTGCACACAGGAGCTGCTGTTTTTACCCTATCCAAGAAAACTAGGTAATTTATCTCACTACCCAAGAGATCAAGAGGGTGTGTGATATCCTTAGAATTGAATGGTTCTTGTAAAAATGTCCAGCCTTATGCTTGGATTTAAACCAGATACTTAATGAGCCTGAAAGGGACACTGTAGCCTCTCAGCAATGTCTCCCTTGTCTTCTATGGCTAGTGCAGTCATCATCATCATCATCATCATGTGTCTTACAGAGGTGGAGGTGTTCATGTGTGTCCACAGATCTCAGCCCTTAGTATTCTTGATCAGTTCTGTTGATGACATTCCTTCATGCCATTGTCTGAGACCATGAGACCATCAAAAATCATCAGTGTAGTTATGGACAAGATTAATTCACAAACATCAGTTGCATTAAGTGTATGTGTGAGCATTCGACCATGAGATGATGAATTAAAATACATGGTAGGGGAGATGTAGCTGTGAGGTTTTGGTGACCTCCTTGAGCAAGAAGTTACGTGGTTCGATCCTGGCATAGGATTGGAAATTTAACAAAAACAAAAACAGTATCTTCTAATGATACCTCCCTGACCTCTTTGATAGTGAGATCTGATGCCTAATTTTTTCAGGTAAGGGTGAAAAACAGGAGGTCATTTGTGCAAGTTGCATACATTAAAAATCCCATGCAGTTGGAAACAGCAAAGAGTAGGCCATAATGCTGTGTCCTGGTTGCATACGTTAAAAATCCCACGCAGTTAGAAACAGCAAAGAGTAGGCCATAATGCTGTGTCCTGGTTGATACATTCAAAATCCCATGCAGCTGGAAACAGCAATGTGTAGGACATAATGCTGTGCCCTGGTTCATCATCATCATCAAGTGCCGTGCCGGCTGGCGTAGGCGTTCATGGCTCTCCACAGATCTCGGTCTTTGGATTTCTGGATCAACTCTGCTGCTGATATTCCTCTGTGCCACCGTCTCAATCCATCCAGCATCACTTCTCTTGGTCTACCTCTGCCTCTCTTCCCCTCGATCTTTCCAGTTGTTACAATGTTCTCCAATGCCTCTCTTCTCATCACATGACCGAAGAAAGATGTTTGTCTCTGTCTTATTGTTGTATATAATGTTCTAGTTTCATTAGCCTGTTTCAGGCAGTCGTCGTTAGTTAAGGAATTCACAACATTCGTCTCAGGAACCACATCTCTGTTGCTTCCAATTTCTTCTTAATGTGTTCATTTACATTCCAAGATTCACTGCCATACAGCAAAACTGGTTCTACATAGCATTTCAGCACTCTCTTTCTTACATTCAGTGATAGTGACTTATTGCATACATTAAAATCCCATGTAGTTGGAAACAGCAAAGAGTAGGCCATAATGCTGTGCCCTGGCACATTATCACAGGAATAAATCTACCCATGGATGGATAGAGCCTCGGAAGAAATCTGACTATAGGACATAAGCCCTATATAAATGCATGCTGAACTTGGACACACTGTATAGCTAAATGGAAAAGTCATCTGCCTCTTATTCTCATGGTCCTGGTTTCATTTTTGGACTGCCCTGTTTTAATCATGAGTGCAATTTTGTGGAGACCCCTGGGGATTATTGCTGGAGTAACAGAACAGAATTCATGCTAGGTGCAGTCCTCTCCACCTGTGACTTGCCTTTCTGTGGAGGGAGACCGAGCCAGATGAGATAAACTCTGGTGCAATGAAGTCAATCCTCTTGCCTTCAACCATTCAAACTGATCCCTGAGTTAGAGATGTGTAAAACTAGGAGTCACAAATCACCTGGAAAGAAGAATGAAGAAATAGAGGAAATATCAAATAATGGAATTTATTTAGCTGTTACACAGAGCATTGACTTTGTTTTGTTTGTTTTACAAATTGTAAATGTAACATTATGTTCTAAAATGTCTACTTTTGTGCAGTTCAATATTTTCTGTCACTAATTTGAGTACCACTTGCTTCTGTTAATTCTATCACCAACATGCTTCAATTTCTCCACTGAATTTTCAAAATGGATTCCTGACATTTTCCTGGTAAATGAGATATGTAAATAAGAATGTATGGTATATAACGTGTAGATTTGTTCAGATCTTTTTAGATATGTTCCTTAGTTCCCTCCCTACATAATGATATGTTTAAAATCTATTATTTACTTCTTATATCAATGTCTCTATAGCATGTATATATGTGTGTTTGGGCATGTACACACAAACATGCACCCACACACACTGACAAACACACAGTTTACATATTGAAAGCTATCTAACTGAAGCATTATATTCAGTGTAATAGTAATATATTGGCTAACTGTTTTATTTTGCTTGCTTTTTTCATTAAGTTGTACTGGTAATCAGTTTTACAGTATATCTTATCTCTTTCTATCCTAGGCAATTATTATTTTTAAATAATAATGTCCCATGTCAGAAGAAGTAAAATTAATAACTTACTAATGGGATTAAAGTAGTGACAAGGACAAGAGCATTTAGAGTTTCAATTAGGATAGTAGTTTAGGACTGACAGTTTAGTGGTTTGAGGTGGAAGATGTATCACAGAAGTTAACTACCAAAGCATTTCACAAGATGAAGAATATTTTATGCAAAGTATTTGTGCCAACTGACATGACAAAATGGGTTCTTAAAAGCTGTCTTGAATCAATCCTGATGTATGAAAGTGAATAATTGAAAATCAGCAGATTAGTGAGAAGTTATATGGAAGTTTCAGATTTGTGTTTTATTGAAAAAATAATAAAAACTTAATGGACAGATAAAAGTATAGTGAAGATATCATGAAAAGAGTTAACTCTCAAAGAAAAGTAGCTACTCACATCAGAAGAAGACAATCCCCATTCTTTGGATACATCATGAGAATGGGAAAACTGGAGTATGTTGTGACAACAAGAAAGATGAAGAGGAGGAGGGGCAGGGGAGACCAATAGAGAAGATGCTAGACAGTTTGGTATCATGACATGGAGGAATATTTGTATCTGAAATCATTGGTAATTCAAAAGACAGATGGTTTTTGGACAGACATGATGACCAAATGCACACCATAAGATGAAGATATTGTTAATTTCTGCTTTTTGGTGTTATGTATATATCTATTTAAACTCACTGTGGATCCAATTATGTATGAGGATATGTGTATATGTTAATGTGTGTATATACATATATATCTATGTGAAATTTGATGCATAGCTAGTCCACTTTAGTCAGCAAGAAATGTTTCAAATTGTTAGTATGTAGTGCTCTTGTACATATATATATATATATATATATATATATATATATATATATATATATATATATATATATATATATATATATATATATATATATATATAGTGCTGGCATCTTGCTGTCTTGACAGACGGTTGTTTGTTTAATATTGTGCTTCAAAAAATGCATAATAACTACAACCAAGGCAGTAATGACTGTAAATGATCAGACCAGTTTGCACAGTAAATGTTTGTACACAATGGATGCATGTGAATACATGGTCATTTCTACCATCACACACCATCTAACATCTCACATGCTGAGCATGTGACCCAAATGCAATATATTTTTCCTTTGTCTTTGTTCTGTTTCTGCTCTTTATCCTCCATGCAACACGATCAGTGGTGATTTGCTCCCAAGGGGCAGTATCAATGCCTGTATCAATCATGTCTCACTTATACACATCTTTGTAGAAGCTGCCCCTCAAATCTTTTACCATTCACTCAAAAAGATTTCCTTTGATATTCTAACATTGTCCATCCTCCTAATGTGTCCTATCCATTTAAGTCTATTAGGACTGAGCATGGAACAAACTGTCACACAATCTGACCTTTCCAATACTTAAGTATGTGTGATTTTATCTTGCCACTCAATACCAAGTATTCTTCGCAGACACCGCATATGAAAGCTGTTTAAACGTTTCTCTTTATGTGAATAAGTTGACCATGCTTCACTGTCATAACGAAGAGTAGGCCTACTAAGGACACAGGCTTGATAGACAAGGACTTTTGTTTTGGCAGTAAGCTTCCTGTTCTCTCAAAGTCTTTTTGTTAACCTGTTCATTGTTGTTGCTGCCTTACGAATCCTTATGTTGATTTCCTGATATATATATATATATGGCGGTAGCGAATGTGACTGATAAGGCCAATTCGCGCTGTAAATGTCCGTTCACAGTGGGTGCATGTGAACACGTGGTCATTTCCACCATCATGCACCATCTTACATCTCACACGCTCAGTGTGTGACTTATCTGCAATAATTTTCTCCTTTGTCTTTATTCCATTTCTGATCTTTGCCCTCCATGCAACACGTTCAGTGGCGACTTGCTCCCACTGTGCATTATCATTGCCTGTATCAATCATGTCCCGCTTACACACATCTTTATATCGTAGTAGAACCCGACCCTGAGATCTCTTACCCTTCTGTAATTCACCAAAAAAGATGTCCTTTGGTATTCTACCATCATCCATCCTCCTAAGATGTCCTATCCATCTAAGTCTACGAAGACTGAGCATGGAATAAACCGTCACACAACCTGATCTTTCCAATACTTCAGTATTTGTGATTTTGTCTTGCCACTTAATACCAAGAATTCTTCGCAGACACCGCATATGAAAGCTGTTTAAACGTTTCTCTTGGTGTGAGTACGTTGTCCAGGTTTCACTGCCATAGTACTAAGGACACAGGCTTGATAGACAAGGACTTTTGTTTTGGCAGTAAGCTTCCTGTTCTCCCAGACTCTTTTTCTTAACCTGTTCATTGTTGTTGCTGCCTTACTAATCTGGATGTTGATTTCCTGATCTAGGGATAATTTGCTATTTACCACTGATCCTAGATATGTGAAATGGTCTACCATCTCTAGTTTGGCGTTGTCAATAAAGATTGATGGAACCCTATGTGCACCTTGTGACATAATTTGTAGCTCTATTAGCTGGTGGATCTGTAGAGTGAGTGTGTCTTGCCCACTCCTGATAACCTCTATTGGAATCCCATCCTTACCTGGAGTCATGCCAGATGCAAGTTCATTTATAGCACACTTAACTTCTGTTATGGTGGGAAGTGTATCCAGGTGGTCAAAAGATGGTAGGGCCTCTATGGCGTTGAGGGCATCATCCGCTAGTTTGGTCTCACTTGAGTAAAGCTCCAAATAGTGCTCTACCCATCTGTCCATCTGCTGTTTCTTGTCAGTGATAATTTCTCCAGTCAAGGTTTTCAATGCTGCACTTCTTTTGATCACTGGACCACAGGCTTTCTTTATTCCTTCATACATGCTTCTGATGTTTCCCTTATCACTTGCAATTTGAATGGACTCACATAACTTGATCCAATAATCATTTGCACACCGCCTGGCAGCCTTTTGCACATCCTTCCTAGCTTGCTTTAACTCACTAAGAGAGCTATCTTCTTCTTATCAATCAAGAGCTGCAGAGTCTGGCTGCTTGCCACAAACCAGTCCTGCCTCTTATGATCCACAGTGCCGTAAACCCCTACGGCAGTTTTATAAAGAGTTTCCTTAAGTTGACCCCACTTTTCATTTACTGTACAATTTTCTGGTGTATCAGTGAAGCGTCTTCAAGTTGCTGTTGAAACTGAAAGCACTTTTCAGGATCGTGAGTGTTAATAATATTACTCCTGGGGCTAGATTTGTGTTTAGCTGTGTAGATTCTCTTTGGTCTCAGTCTAACCCTTGCAGCAACCAAAGAGTGATCCGTATCACAGTCAGCACTGTGGTAACTTCGAGTCAATGATATATGGTTCAGATGTTGTCTCTTTGTGACGATGAAGTCCAGCTGGTGCCAATGGCCGGATCTTGGATGTTTCCATGTGACTTTATGCAGCTCTTTTGTTTTAAAAAAGGAATTTTTAATACATAGATCATTTCTGATGCAAAACTCCAGCAGCCTTTGCCCATTTTCATTCATGCGACCGATGTTGTATTTTCCAAGGCATACTGGCCATGAATTTGAGTCCTTGCCCACACGAGCATTGAAATCACCGAGCATATAAATGTAGTCAGATTTTGGAACTGCTTTGATCACGGAGTCTAACTCCTCATAGAACGAATCCTTCACATCATCAGAGGAATCGAGTGTCGTTGTATATGCAGTAATAATGGTGGCGAAACCACAAGAGGTTGCCAAGCACAGGGATAATAGTCTTTCATTTCCTCCTGCTGGAATTTCAATCATTCCCAGTAGCGAATTCTTCACTGCTAAGCCCACACCGTGTTGCCTTTTTTCTGCCTGCCCTCTACCCTTCCAAAAAAACGTGTAATTGTTTTCCCTGTGTGACCCTTCCTCAGTGAGGCGAGTCTCCTGCAGGCCAGCAATATCAATGTTAAGACGATTAAGTTCAGCATCAATCACAGCCATTTTTCTCACATCGTCAGTTTTGGTCAAGTCAGTGGAAAATCCTGGACACATGGTTCTCACGTTCCAGTTTGCAAGCCGTAGCTTGAGGTTTCTATTTTTCTTTTTATTAATACCTGGTGCATTGGTTTTACAGCCTGCGATTCAGATTTTGTCCTAGCCCCAAGCACCCATTGAAGCAGGCAGGCTGTGGCGGATCAGCACCCAATTGGCCGGGGGCTGCCCAGCTTGAGGCGGGCGGTAGCTGATCAGTGACACCTATAGGTGTCTTCCACCGTCAGAGGCATCGAGTGGCACCCCATGTCTACGCCAACTGACAGGGACTTATAACTTATAGCTTTGATTCCGAGACCGGTTAAGACCAGGGATGGAGTTATTGCCTCTCAATAGCACAAAGCCTGGGCTAAAATACAGAGATCATGTGTTGCCCATGCAGCATGATCCCTCTCTCTGCCTGCCTAGTTCACTCCAGAGGAAAGGTAACACCTCTACATCTGGAACAAGACAAGCTGCAGAAGCTGCCAGATCAGCAAAGCAATGCTCTAACTGTCCGCCTGTCGGAGCTTCAATCCTAGACCAGCCGCCAACCAATGCTTAGGGCCTGGTCTGCCCTGCCATGACATTTTGTCTTTAGGTTGCATTTCCTCGCACCAGGGTAAGACTTGTACCCTCCCAATTTCGCTCTTCCGCCCGAAGCCGTTGGCACTATGTGGGGTGTCGGGTTTGGTAAGCGCCGCCCATCGTTCGGTGCTAACAGAAAGCAGGTAGTACTGTCTACTATTATACGGTAGGTCAGTCATATCTGACTAAGACCTGACACCAATATATATATATATATATATAACTCTTTCTGTCCCAGGCTGTTGCTCTATTAGCTCACCATATACAAGTTTTGAACTGAACTCTTAGTGTCCCAGGGGAAGGGAGGTCTTTATGGAGAAGTGATAAAGCCATCGGTCTCACACTCTGTAAGTTGTGAGATCATTCTTGGACTGCATCATTCAAACCACAGACTCCGGGCCCCTGGGGGTCATCGCTGAGGCTACGGAGTGCTTTCGGCCGGCTGCTTACTCATCGTTGTTTGAGAAATAAAATAGCATAGTGAGATGTTAAATTATTGAAACTACATACATAAAGTGTCTACATTTACAAAGTACTAATTTTTGTGCAAGAAATATTCTAATCAGATAATTAAATTGTGTCATTTTATGCAATCTGAATGCTAGCATGAAGTCTGTGAACATATCACTTGGCCATTATAGATTTGTGACATGCCAGAAAGCTAATCCTTGGAAAGATAATTTGGTGGGTACCCCTTGCTTGCGGCTCTGTGGCGAAGGGGTTACAGATGCAATTTGTAATCCTGCATACCACGTTCAAAACATAGCTGTGGGCGATTTGGAAGCAGATTGCTTATGTTGGTTTACATATAATGGTATGAGTGCTGGTCTTTCAGAAAGCAGTGGCAAACTACTGAACATAAACTTGCCAGGAAATCACAAACAGCTAAAAAATGTTGGAGTTGACTGCAACATCCTGTAAAGGGTATGCAACTAACTCCCTTTGCTTAATATTATGTTTAATCATCGATTTTACTCTTTTAAGTTCTTGAACATTCTCAACTACTTGGAGGAAAAGCATCGGCTGGATGTGATTGCAAAGCTGGCAAGGAAAGGTCTTCAGCAAGAAACTGGGGATAGCAGTGATATATCCACAGACACAGAATCCAGGTAAGCTATTTATTGTAGTATTTATATTTTCAAATGTCTTTTGATGCATTTAGAATATATTTAGCCCTTTCATTCACAGAAGATTTTGCAGCAGGCGCCCACGGGGATCAACAGCCACAATGACAAATGTATAAGTGCATTACTTTCAAACAGTAAACATATACATCTTTTATAAAACATATACTGTGTTGCATGTTAAAACATTCTTTAGAATGTTCAGACCAAATGTCCAAGACATAATAAAACAACATGTATTTCCTTGGTACACACAAACAACTGATCACTCATGATGTGTTGCTTGGGAGTTAAAGAGTTAACATTGGAAGGCAGCTTAGAATTTCAATTGATTACATATACTTTGAGGTAAAAATGAATATGGTTGAACAATTAATCTTACATTTTAACTCTATTTAAGATCATGGAAAAAGCATTAAATCCGTATGAAACTTGGAGATTGAATAAAACAATTACTAATAACTTACAAACATTCATTAAGATACCCTGCACAGAATAGCAGGACTAAAATGGTATGACATGATCACTAAAAGAACTAAACAAATCAAGACGTGGAGACAAGGCTGGCTGACCTCTGTGCATAGAACGCATTTTGAGAAAATGTAATATTAGTATAACTAGACAGCCTTCCTCTGGAACCCACAGGGTAAATGTAATGGAGGGAGACCTAAAACACATGGAGAAAAGAACTGGAGGCAAAGATATGAATAATATGGTGAGGACATGGAGAGAGCTGCAGGAGGTAGCAATGGATATGATGGCTTGGCATGAGTTGGTTAAGAGCTTAAGCTCCAATTGGACAGCAGCAAAAGAAGATCCTGGGATAGTGGATCAGATGTCTAGACATGGACAAGGGCAAAAAAACAAGGACCCATATGCATGTTGTACGTGCTCAAAGTACCCTCATCATCCTTTGCAGAATGTCACTATCATCACAGCCTGCTAGGCAAACCTTCTGGCCTAGAGAAACAACAGTGGAAGATAAACTCTATGGACCACTGAGTGAACTAAAAAAGACAGTTAAATTAACACAAGAGACAAAATTGCAGTTATAGACAAATTTGAAGCGAATGAAAGAAGAAGAAGATCACAGCCTGCTGAAAAGTTTCTAGATGTCTGGCCATTTCTCCTGCTTCATGCACCCTCATGCCCAAGGTGTCTGTAGTGTCCTGTGTCCATCTTTTTGCTGGCTGACCTCTGCCTCTTCTTCCTTGATCCATGCCATCTATCACAAGCCACTGTGACATTTACTATGGCCAAAGTATTTCAGTTTCCCAGTCATGATACTGTTTATGAGCCAGCATTCTTCAATGTTCAGACTTTATAGAATGTCAGATTTTGTTCTTCTTTTCGACCTATAATTTCTAAGAACTTTTCTGTAAAATCTAAGTTCAAAAGCCCAAACTTTCTTCTTTAATGATTGCAAAATGGTCCATGGCTCACATTCCTGTTACTACAAAATTGGGACGCAGAGGTGTTTCCAAGGCACCAGGGCCGGGTTATATACTGGCCAAGACCTATTGACGCATCCTCGTCGAGCGTCCTGGACAACAGGTCCCTTCGGGGTCCTGGCTAAAGTCAGTAGGATCGCCGATTCCTCCGAAGTCGGAGAGTGTCTGCCTGTATGGCGATGAACCACCAGTCTGCACACCAATAAGCCAGACATGGGACAACGGATACTCATGCAAACTCAGGTCCTGTATGACATCACACTGATGTTGGACAACAGGATGCCTTCTTCCGACATACAGGACTTCGCGTTGGAGCTCAAGCCAACGAACAAAAGCAAGCAAGCACTACAAAATTGATATATTTTCTAAAACATTTACTTAACTAAAAACTTCCTAACATTTGGAAATAAAAACATTCTGGCCATATAGTCAACAACCCCAGTTAAATTTCAAAATTCAAAAACCTATTTTGTTGATTAGTTATAATTGCGGCCCTTATGGTGTTTTCCTTTCTGCTTTAGGAAATAGAGAAATAGTTTTACTTTCTGAGTTTTAGGCATCTCTGGCTTGGTGTCGATTTAATCTTTGTTGCTGTATTCATGTCTGGTCAGGTTCATGCATTTGTAGGACCTGGTGTTGTAGCCCCCCCCCCCCCCCCCCCCCTTCTCATGGTGTTCTTTTTTTCTGGTAGTGGTTCATTGGTACTTGAGCCATTGGTGACTCCATCTATCTTTCCTGTGGCTTGCTTTGTTGCTGATTCTTCATGGTCTATCACTTCTTTCAAATATTGTGTCTTGGACTTTTAATCTTGGTGGAGTGCAGTGTCTCCTCCTGGTCACTGTTCGTTCTTGATTGCTTTCATTTTCACTTTCTGTTTTTTTTCCTTTTCTGTTACTTCCTCTTCTGAAGAGAGTCTTGCTGTTGATGTCATTTGTTTGGACTGTTTAATTCTTGGTCTTTTTCGTGAGTTTTTCCATCTGTGATCTTTCTTCCTGAACTTGTTTCAGCATCTACTGTCTCCACTGTGATTGCAGCCATATGAGCCACGTCCCACTAAAATATACGGGGGGAGACTGGAGTACTTATAGAAGTATCTGTGTGCACAGAAAGTGATCTGTTAGAGACCTAACCAAGCCAAACTTCTTAGCCCTTTGAAAATACAGTTTTCGTGATGATTCATTCAGACTCTTTAAGTTGATACCAAGAATGTCTCAGGGAAAGGATAGATAGACTGATTGAGACTGACTATATCATCCCTTACGTCCCACTCAGTCAGAGCAAATAAAGGCCTAATATATCCCCAAATTGCCTTGTTGGCATGTAAGTAAAGTAAAGGACCCCTTTGCACATTACATGGTGTATTGAGTATGTGGTGCTAGCCCTATATTTTAGACCAATCGACTTTACTTGCCAGGAGATTCCTGGGGTTGAGTTCATCTGGGAGTACAGGTCGGCAAAGAAAAATGTGCACCCCCAAGGGGTTTTAGAACACATTACCAACAGGCAAGTTTGCTAGCCACTTCGCTACTAAGGATTTCCTGTTGGTATGTAAATGATATTTACTTGTTTACCTTAGAGACCTGGATTTCTTCCTCTTCTTATTCTTCTGCGTTCATCCAGAGAGTTTTTTTCGGACGTGATTGCATTGTGCCTGTTTACAGCAGAGCTGCGTTCTTGCGCCATTAGGCAGACACATCCGACTTCTGCGGGCATTTGTTGACTGGGTTAACCTTCCCGCAGAGACTTGGATTTTAATCCTTGGTAAGGTGATGGATTTTTTTTCTGTCTGAGGTAAAAATAAAACCCTAAACTGTACAGTTCTCAGCCACTGCGAAAGACAGGTGGCCTTAATTCTTCAGGCCAAGAGCCCCCTGTCCAACGCTGCGAGGCACTATTGGCAGTAATGACAGTGGTTTTTAGTTACCTTTTACAGCATCATGTCTCAGAAACTTAAATACTTGGCCATATTAAATATCACAGAAAAAATAATCCTGTTTTTACAAGAGATTTTAATCCAGACCACTCTTTTGGCATGCAAGCATACTAACCATTATGCTACTACAGCTCTAGTAATGCAGTAGTGTTATGTAGAAACCATAGACAAACCACTACACTACTGCAGCTCTAGTAATGCAGTAGTGTTATGTAGAAACCATAGACAAACCACTACACTACTGCAGCTCTAGTAATGCAGTATTGTTATGTAGAAACCATAGACAAACCACTACACTACTGCAGCTGTAGTAATGCAGTAGTGTTATGTAGAAACCATAGACAAACCACTACACTACTGCAGCTCTAGTAATGCAGTAGTGTTATGTAGAAACCATAGACAAACCACTACACTACTGCAGCTCTAGTAATGCAGTAGTGTTATGTAGAAACCATAGACAAACCACTACACTACTGCAGCTCTAGTAATGCAGTAGTGTTATGTAGAAACCATAGACAAACCACTACACTACTGCAGCTCTAGTAATGCAGTAGTGTTATGTAGAAACCATAGACAAACCACTACACTACTACAGCTCTAGTAATGCAGTAGTGTTATATAGAAACCATAGACAAACCACTACACTACTGCAGCTCTAGTAATGCAGTAGTGTTATGTAGAAACCATAGACAAACCACTACACTACTGCAGCTCTAGTAATGCAGTAGTGTTATGTAGAAACCATAGACAAACCACTACACTACTGCAGCTCTAGTAATGCAGTAGTGTTATGTAGAAACCATAGACAAACCACTACACTACTGCAGCTCTAGTAATGCAGTAGTGTTATGTAGAAACCATAGACAAACCACTACACTACTGCAGCTCTAGTAATGCAGTAGTGTTATGTAGAAACCATAGACAAACCACTACACTACTGCAGCTCTAGTAATGCAGTAGTGTTATGTAGAAACCATAGACAAACCACTACACTACTGCAGCTCTAGTAATGCAGTAGTGTTATGTAGAAACCATAGACAAACCACTACACTACTGCAGCTCTAGTAATGCAGTAGTGTTATGTAGAAACCATAGACAAACCACTACACTACTGCAGCTCTAGTAATGCAGTAGTGTTATGTAGAAACCATAGACAAACCACTACACTACTGCAGCTCTAGTAATGCAGTAGTGTTATGTAGAAACCTTATACTACTTCAATAGAATGATGTTCTAGTTCATGGAAATTTGTGAATATTACAGTGATGGTGGATCTGACAGTTCAGCTTCAAATGGACCTCCTGTACATTTACAGTTTCCTACAGCAAGGGTACATTACTATATATTTCTTATTTTGCTTAATTAGCCAGTTGTTACATTACTAAGTGTCTTATTTCTTACATTACTAATTTTGTCTTATTTCGTACATTACAATATTTTATTTCTTTCATTGCTAACTCTGTCATATTTCTGACCAAAATTCATGTATATTAGACATTTGTTTTTAATACATTTACTGAAGGCTCTGTGGCTGTGTTATAGATATTTTAACTTACTTTGGTCTTCAGTGATGTGTGTAGGTTTAAATTCCTTGCACTCCAGATCAAGGTGAGAAAACTTGACCTTCTGGGTCAGCCAGGCCAAAAATTGGTATCCGGAAATGTCCTGTCAAGTAAAGGTGGATTGCGTAATATTGACCAGAATCAATTGTTGATTGGTCTTAAAAAATCTGGGTCCAGCACTGTATGCCCAAAACACCTTCAGGTGTGTAAAAGGGTCCCTTACATTAAAAAAAAAAAATAATTGCATATTTATGTATTCATGGGACTGGCCATATGTTTTTATCTAGACTATCAAGCAGTGACATGACAAAGTTTAAACTAGGTACATTCAAAGCTCCCCATATTTGTACTGGATGTGGGTAAGGTATGCATTTGTTTCTTCAATGTGTTCTCCCGGTATGGTGCAGGGTGCAACAGATGCCATTACCAACTGCTGCTGCTGCAATAATTTGTCAGAGGCCAAGGCTGTGATAAAATTCCTGACGCTGCAGGGAAAAATACCTACAAAAATACATACGGAGATGGAACCAGTGTTTTGTAACGCCTGCCTTTTATGGGCTTCAATTAAAAAAATATGCAGACAATGTAAATGAGGCCTCTCAAATGTTGCTGATCTGCTAAAATCTGGAGACCATCCTCAGAATGCAATAGTGGAAATGCAGTAAGAGTGAAGAAAATCATTGATCTGGATTTAAAATAAATGACAAATGCACTTGTTGACATGTGAACAGCTGCAAGCAAGAGTAAATTGCTGCTGACAGTTGTTAAGTGCCAGTCAGGAAACATGTTGATTACCTGATTACAGCAGTTGAGACTTGGGTTCACCATTATTAACTTAAATCCAATATTTCCAGCATGCGATGAAAAACCCTGGGTTCCCCACCTCCAGTCGAGTTGCAAATACAGCAATCTGCAGGAAAAGTGATGCTTAGTGTTTTTTGCTGTTTTTGATGCCAAGATGTCTTATTGATTATCTGCCTCATGGTAACATAGAAAATGAACAGTACTATACACATCCTCTTACGTAGCTAATACATGACTGTCAACAACAAACAAGGGAGACTACACACTCAAAACCTGCCTGTGCTTTAAGACAATGCTCTAAATTTGGCTCTATCAGACATTTTTCTTTTTCCAAATCTGGCAAAACAGCTCAAATGAAATTATTTTAACAGTGAAGAAGAAGTCACACTGCATGTGGTAATTAGTTTGGTTTGAAAAATAGGGTATTCTATTCCAAGATTTCTTTCTTTCAAGGTCAAGCAGAGTTGTCATAAGTGTGTCAATTCGAGTAGTGACTTAACAAAATGTCACTTCTCTATAATGACATTTCCTTCATGGCCAGGGTAAAGACCTTATGGCCAACTGCTTGTATCTCTCTCTCTCTCTCTCTCTCTCTCTCTCTCTCTCTCTCTCTCTCTCTCTCTCTCTCTCTCTCTCTCTCTCTCTCTCTCTCTCATTTTCTTTCTTTGTCCCCCTCCCCCTCTCTGTCTGTCTGCCTGCCTGCCTGCCTGCCTCTCTCTCTCTCTCTCTCTCTCTCTCTCTCTCTCTCTCTCTCTCTCTCTCTCTCTCTCTCTCTCTCTCTCTCTCTCTCTCTCTCTCTCTCTCTCTCATTTATTTTATTTATGGAAATTCATCTATATCAGTTCTTCCTCCATCCTTTGTTCATTCTCTCCCAAATATATTCTTAACTATGGTTACTTACTCAGTGTTTTTTCCCCCCTATCCTATGTGATATCATTATCAGTCTGTTTAATTTGGCTGTTTATTTTGGGATGTTGCTTAATTCATACACTGTGGATTTATTTAATGCCACCATTACTGACCAGTAATTATTTGCAAAACTGGTTTGTGTTATTGATATATTATCAAACGTGGAAAATTATTTGAGTAAATCAACAGTCCTAGGATTCAATTTTATTTGTCTGCCTATAAATCAGACTCCAGAATCTCAGTTAAGTGAATTTTCAGTATTTTTTTAATGTAGCTGTTTAAGTGTCTAGTTTGTTTTGTGTGTACAGACAAATGTTTTCTAGCCACAACGTCCATTCTGTCACTTGTGATTGTACTTGTTGTGATTGATGTACATTGTAATCCCACATACCCGCTTTCAAAACACAGCTGCGGGCGATTTGGCAGCAGGCCGCCTTACGTTGGTTATTTACGATATTGTACGGGTGCTGGTCATTCAGAAAGCAATGGCAAACTACTGAACGTTAACTTGCCAAGAGATCACAACAGCAAAAAGTGCTGGCGTTAACAGCAACGCGCTGTAAAGGATATGCAGCTAACTTATATAACTGCATATCAGCCCGTTTCAGTTCTCTTCTGCATTTGTTTAAATGTCTGTGACATAAATAAATTAATGTCTGTGGGAAGCTACTTTGTTGATTTCCAAAAACATCAGTATTCTTTACTTGCAATGTCACATTTATATAACGTGAATCAACTATCAATACAACTCGGGAGTCTCTGTAGCGAAGTGGTCAAGTCGTCTGCATCGCACTCAGAAGGTTGTGGGTTCGATTCTGGGCTATGTTTTTTTTGGTTCACGAGTGCATTTTTTTCGGAGACTCCTGGGGGTCATCGCTAGAGCTATGGAGGTCATGCTTTGTGCAATGCTTTTGGCAGGCTGCCCTGCAGAAAGAGACTGAGCCATGTATGAAAAACCCCGGGGCAATGAAGTTGATCCTCTCGACTTTTAAGAATTTTTTTACCTATAGATATTTAGAGTAATAAAAAAGATATTGTCTCTTAATTCCACAGCCAAAGAGAAGAAAGCTCAAAACTAAGAAAGACAGAAACAAAGTGCTGAAAGAGAAAGATGAGCAGAAGAAGGAACTATCTGAACAGGTAACAAACGCTTGTAAAATCCAAAATCATATTTGAAACATGCACCATTTTTCACAGTAGTGAAACGTGTAAACATTTGCACAGAATACATTATCTACTTCAGGGTTTTGGAAAATGTTTAGTTTGCCATTGCTTTCTGAACGACTGGCTCCCATACCAACACATTAAAATCAGCGCAATACGGTCTGCTGCCAAATCGGCCATCGCTGTGTTTCGATCGTGGGTAAGCTGCATTACGTATTGCGTCCGCAATGCCATCTCCGCGGAGACTGGTTATTTATCTTTAGAATTCTTTAGTTTGCATTGTTCATTAATTAATTTCTTGTTGATGCATATAATCTTTGTTATTGTTAGTGTAATCTAATAAGAAAAATTATACTTTTGATTAAAATATTCTAGCTTTTATGATGATTACTGAATGTACACTGCCAACACGCAATTGAATCATTTTAAGTTGGACAGATTAGAAACTGAAATCAAATTTAGGAAATCTTAGGAGACCAGACCTCAAATTCTTTCAACCGGGAAGGTTAACCCGGTCAAAAAATGCCCGCAGAAGTTGGATGTGTCAGCCTAACGGCGCAAGAACGCAGCTCTGCTGTAAACAGGCACAGCGCAATCACATCCGGAAAAAAAAAATCCGGATGAACGCAGAAGAAGAAGAAGAAATTCTTTCAAATTTAAAATTATGTCAAAGATAGTTATCAATTTAAATATACGTTGCTGTTGTACAAGAACAGTGTTTCCTCCAAAATTAATAGCATTCACCTAATTATGTTGACTTTCTTAAATTAATGCTTCGATGTGAAAGCAAGTTTTGTTTCTGTATTTCTGTTTTATTGAATATTTATCATTGCTATAAAGTGTCGAAACATTGAGCACATTTTTTGGGGGGTCAATTTTGTCTACTAATTTAATGTTAAGTGTGGAAAATTAATTTTGTTTTTGATGCACTTTGCAAGCTAGGATTTAACACTGGCAGATGTATTGTTTCATCTCCTTCACTGCAGACTGTCCTAGTTTGAAAATATTGAGCCATTTTGAATATTTCTGAGCAGTTTCCAGTGTAATAAAACTATATGAAATCCTCATGCATTTTACCATCAACATGATCACACAGTTTCATTAAAGATTTTAGTAATTTTTGTAGTTTGAATTATGAAAAGACAAGCAATAAATTGCATGATGTATTGCCTGGCATATTTCATTGCATCTCATCAGGTATATGTGCCGGGCAATAAATCATGCAATCTATTCCTTGTGTCTTTGTTATTCAAATTCATTATGGGAAAACATTGTTTTAAATTTCTGTAGTTATTTCAAATAAATGATCTAATGTAACATCAACAGTTGTAGCATAAATTTGTCTCTCGAGCTCTTAAATAGCTTAATGATATAACACAAAATGGCCTGTGAACCAACTATTTCCATTTATGAAATGTCAGTAAAGTTATTTACCCCAAAGTTCATAATGTTAGTTCTGCTATTCAAGAGCTCAGTATGTTGAAATAAAATGAAAATCCAGACAAATCAATTTATAATAAACATGTAGAGGTAATAGCATGACCATTATTTTAAACAAATAGGCACAAAGGACTGATCGTGAACTCATTTAGTTCTCATAAGGACTGGTATAGTCCTCACAAGAACTGGTGTTGAACTTTACTTACTTTACTAATCATTACTTTATAATTCAGAGGTTAAAATTAAAATGTCCTTGCATTTCTGTAGCAAGATGATAAAAAGGGAAGAAATAATCAGGTCAAACAAGGGAAGCAGGAAGTCAGCAAGGTAATAACATATTACTTTTCTGTACCATAAAATATAATAATTATTCTTTTAAATTTATGTACGCAAATAAGCAAATAGCCTACTGGATAAGGGAACCATTTACACAGTGACTACCATGCGTGCCTGTCATTCCTGAGGTATTTGTTCTAATCCCCATCGAGGCAATGATTTTTTGAGTGACATGGCTTCCAGGTTGACCCAGCCTTAAATGGTTGCCAGGAAATGTCCTGGTCAGTATAGGTGGCAGCATGATATTGACCACAAGACCCATCGAGGGGTAGTTGGTAAAAAAAATGTGGGGTGGGCACTTTATGCCCAATGCGCTGCGTGGTATGGAAATGGGTTCATTACTTTACTTCTTTACTTTATTAAGGTATAAATTATGAAGGTTCGCTTATGTTCTGGATGTGATGTGTAGATGCAGTGACATGGTGTTCTGATGTAATGATATGGTGTACAGATGTAGTGGCGTGGTGCAGCATCCACCTTCATGATGAATAGTATAGATGTACTGGCATGGTGTATAGATGTAGTGATGTGGTGTGTAGATGTAGTGTATAGATGTAGTGATAGGGTGTATAGATGTAGCGACATGGTGTATAGGTGTAGTGATGTGGTTTATAGATGTAGTGATGTGGTGTACAGATGTAGTCACGTGATGTATAGATGTTGTGATGTGGTGTAGCGTCCACCTCCAAGCTGAAGAGTTCCAAATACTTTTCACTTCTGGATTATGTTTTAAGAAAATTAACTTTCATCACTGGGTATTGATTCAGATGCCTAGATGTCTCACACAAGGGCGAACAAACAAGAGCTGCCACATGCATATTTAAAGTCTCTCAGCAGTTGGAAATTTAAAAGAACAGGTCAACACTGGACACAGCTATCGCAAAAAGAGAAAGTCTAACAGAATATTAATAGTAATTGTGATTCTGGTATTAATGGATTGGGTTGCTTGATGAGGCCTTTGATGTGCTTCTTTCTTCAAATTCTTCCTCTTCCTGTTCTTTATCATCCTCTACTCCTGCTGCAGTTGCTGCTGCTTATTCTCTTCCTAGAAAGGTGTTAATGCCTGGAAGATGGTAACTATTAGAAAGGTGTACCGGGGGGGGGGGGGGGGGGGGGGGGGGAGAAACAGAAGACCACAACATAGCTGGATTAAAGAAGTGATAGATAATTTACACAAGACATCATCAGAGGCAGAGCATTTTACTTACAGTAAAGAGATATTTCGAAAGACTTATGTTTGCACAGGACAAGCTACTATAGATGCTGATTATTTTTTGTTTTAATTTCAGCTCCAAAAGCAGCCAATAAAATATACATCTAATACACCTAAACGTCCAAGGTCACTGGATGACAGATCAAATTCTGGAATCCCTGTGTTTGTTCAGGAGCGATATGAGCAGAAACAACAGAGAAAAGTATGTGCTTTGTTTACTTTCTAAAGTTAAATTTATGCTTCATGTTCGCTATTGTTACTATTTTCAAACTCTGCTGACAAGAGTTGTTCTCCCTTGTTTGACTTGAAGAATGCCTGATGTGATGAGTTGGTTCCATTCTGGTAGGCAAGCAACACAGTCATCCTAAACGTAATCATGAGATTTCTAAGCAGTAAGTGCAAGAGTTCAACGTAGAGCTCATAGAAAGATCTAAACAAATCCTTGTGAATAAAGAGACAAGAAAAAGATGCTGGCATAGGATAGGACACACACTGAAAAGGGTAACAGGCTAAAGAGGGGCAAATCATGAATGGGTCGGGCGGAAGATGTCGTCAGACAGGTCTGCAGTCTTACCAGTATCAACCTCGGCAAGGAATGGGTGCCGGTGCCTCCAGCTTTTAAGTGCACTTTCTCCTGCATTATCACACTCGACAGACAGTGCAGAGAGCAGAACCCTGCCGCTGTCAATGCTGAGGTTAACGCGCTCATCTATGAACACTCAGATAGCCCCGAAGTGCTCAGCTATACAGATGGATCTGTTGTAAAGCAGCAGAGAAGTGCGTGGGCATTTACAGCCCGTTCAGCGGGCCAAACCGTTCAAGAATCCAGTGGTGCCCACTCTATCACCATGAGCAGCATGACGATGGAGGTGATGGCAGTTACACAGGCTTTCATATGGCTGGAATCACAGCATTATACCAACGTGTGTGTACTAAGTGATTCAATGAGCATGATTCAGAAGGTCGAAGCTGGATCTGTACGTAGACAGTGGACTGAGTCGCTGCGGAAGTCTGTTGTCCGTAAAGTCACCTTCATCTTTGTCCCGGGACATGTGGGAGTCGAGGGAAATGAATGAGCTGATAAACTGGCTGGCTCTGCACCCCCTGTAGATGGCCAGCCCATGGATCGTGCCGATGTTATTAACGTCCTTAAAGATATGGCGAGAACTGAGGACTTTGACGTCAGTGATTTCACATCGCTGTCCAGGATGAAAGACTTGGGAGTAAGAATCGGCACAGCCAGACGCGAGAGGTACATCGGGAAAACAAAGCGCCTCATTAACCAACACAGAACTGGCACTATTAGCCACCGGACGCTGATGCATATGCTGGGGGGAGGATCTGAGCACCTATGGACATGTCCGGAGTGCAATGAAGATACCCCAACTGATAACTGATAACTGACACACTGAGAAAACCCGAGGATAGTATAATTAAACACTCCCTTGTCTGGAACTCACAAGGCGAACAAAATACAGAGAGACCTAAAAACACAATGAGAACACAATTAAATACAGATGAACAATATCGGGAGGACATGGAGGGAGCTGCGAGGGTTGGCAAAAATAGGAAGGCTTGGCTTGAGTTGGTTGAGGGCCTATGTCCCAATGGGGGATGCAGGGCAACAGAAGAAGAGGAGTGCAAGATTTAAAGCTCTGTGGCAAATGGATTAAGGATGCAGTTCATAATCCTGCATACCTGCGTTCAAAACACAGCAGTGTTGGTTTTTTATGAAATGGTATGGGTGCCGGTCGTTCAGAAAGCAATGACAATCTACTTAACATAAACTTGCCCAGAAATCACGAACAGCCAAAAAATGTTGGGGTTGACTGCTGCATCCTATAAAGGATATGCAACAACTTTTTTATTAGTTCCATAGCAGATACACCATTGGGGTGTGGGTTTGAGACCTTCTCATATTCTAGACTATGACACATGGAGTGAAGTGGCTAGTTTACGTTTTTATAGCGTTTCCTTCCCAGACAATTCCCAGGACGGTTCTGAAAACTGTCTGGTACCCATTTGTATGAGGCTGAATCAATCCCAGAGCTGTACTGTTCGGAAAATATAATCCTGCCTCTGTTGGGGATTAAAGTCATACCATTGGTTTTACAGGCAAGCAAATGGGAAATTGTTGTCATTCTCTTACAAACTCATAGCTTGTTGTCATTCTCGTACAATCTCGTATCTTGTCATTCTCTTCAATCTCAGCTTTTTGTCATTCTCCTACATTCATATAGCTTATTGTCATTCTCTTACAATCTCATAGCTTGTTATCATTCTCCTACAATCTTATAGCTTGTTTTAATTCTCCTACACTCTTATAGCTTGTTTTCATTCTCCTACAAACTTATAGCTTGTTGTCATTCAACTACAATCTCATAGTTTATTATCATTCTCTTACAATCTCATAGCTTGTTATCATTCTCCTACAATCCTGCAGCTTTCAATATTTGAGTCCTCAACAGGTTTCATCACAGCAGAGAC
This sequence comes from Cepaea hortensis, assembly GCA_963921405.1. Lineage (NCBI taxonomy): Eukaryota > Metazoa > Mollusca > Gastropoda > Stylommatophora > Helicidae > Cepaea > Cepaea hortensis. Next base: position 204,283,574 of record OY992876.1, read on the forward strand.
TCAGGCTGGTACTCCCTTCATTCAGCAAACTCGTGTCTACCCAGAATCCCTTGCAAAGAGTATTTTGTAAGGCTTCTGTCCTGGGAAAATTTTAGGGAAGTAAACATACCCATGGGTAGATAGTGCCAGTGATCTTGGATGAAATCTGTCTTTAGGAAGTAAATGTACGTAAGTGCATACCAAAGTCAGACACTGACTTTTGAGGTGCATAACTAGGTCTGGTGCACTCACCTCAAAAAAGGAATAAAGAAGAAGGAGAATGACACTGTAAGGACCCTTCCCCAGTACCCACTTCTCCCTGATGGTTACATGAAATAAAGCATTTATTATTATTTAAATAATATTTGACAGTGTTTCAAAATGTCGTTTTGTATATATATTATTTTACCTCTGAAGTCGGAGTGGGTTCGCCTGATGGCGAGGGACGCTTAATAGGGCAAACTAATCCACATGCAAAATTCAGTCCATCACTACTATAAATAGGGTGTATGGACTACGCTTTAGTTCAAAGCGAGTGAGCGAGCACCAAAAAAAAAAGTATTATTTTGTAAATAATTTGAACAATTTGATTAATTAGTATTGTGGCAGTTTTTCTAAAGAATTGTGGCTGTGGAACACTTAAATTCTTCAAAGATATTCATTGATCTCATCATTTTCTGATGGCTTGTCCCATGCAAAACTGTTCCCTCATACAGTATTCTATCTCTCAAAAGAAATTGTACGAGCCATTTATTTTTGTGGAAGCATTGAACATAAATAATAATACATTTAATTTCCCTCATACAGTATTCTATCTCTGAAAAGAAATTGTACGAGCCATATATTTTTCTGGAAGTATTGAACATAAATAATAACACATTTCATTTTCCACATACCAGAACTACCTGGAAGCTCTCACTGCGGCTTACGTGAGCAATAACATTCCCTTTGTTATAGACCCAGGTAAAATTGTCTTTGTAACAATTTAACATTCATGTAATATTTCACAGTAATCACTTATAATTTTGGCTCTTTCTGTCCCAATCAATGCACCATGTGTGATCAGTTATTGTTTGTGTGTTTCAAGCAACACATGGTTTGTTATTATATCTTTTATATTTGGCCTGAGCATATTAAAGAAATCTGGCTAGATATTTTAGCAGGCTGAACATTATATGTTGGGTCTTTGAAAGTACTACACTCATGCCTTTTTCAATGAGACTATGATCCCTTGAGCTTCTCCTGTGAAATTTTATGGAACTGAAAGAGTTAAATATTTATTTCTGAGAACTGTATCTTTTTTAAAAGTCTTTTACGATGAATCATTATTAGTATTTTCTTCATCATCCAGTTACATTTTCAAGCTATTGAAGATTTGTATTGTGTTTACATATTTAAAAGACACTTTTATTGAATGTTAGAAAGCGAGTGCTTTCTGACATCCATTCTAGGCTGGGGTGGCCTGGAAACTCAGATCAATTAAAAAATTGCACCTGAATCATCATCAAGTGTCCTGTCAGCTGGAGTAGGCGTTCATGGCTCTCCACAGATCTTGGTCCCTGGTGTTTTGGATCAACTCCGCTGATGACATTTCTCCATACCACCGTCTCAATCTATCCAGCACCATCTCTCCCGGTCTGCCTCTGCCTCTCCTCCTCCGATCTCTCCAGCTGCCATGATTCTCTCCAATGCCCCACCTCTCTCCAGATGACCAAAGAAAGCTGTCTGTCTCTTTCCCACTATTGCATATAATGTTTTGGTTTCATTAGCCTCCCTCAAGCAATCATTGCCAGTTACTCTGGCAGTCCAAGGAATTCGCAACACTCGTCTCAGGAACCATGTCTCTGTTGACTCCAAGCTCTTCCTAATTTGTTCATCCACATTCCAAGACTCACTGCCACACAGAAAAACCAGTTCTATAAAGCATTCTCTTTCCCACAACCAGTGACAGTGACTTATTGCACAAGACACTCTTCATCTTCTGAAATGTGGCCCTTGCCTGCTCCATTCTGCTGTTAATCTCCATTGTGCATCCTCCATCCGATGCTACAAATACCCCTGGGTACCTAAAACTATCCACTTGGTTAAGAACTTTCCTCTCCACCTCCATTTCACACCTTGGTGTCACCATTTTCTTTCACACCACTATTGTCACCATTCTCTTGACACTCAAGAAGAGTCCTTTCTCTGCACTCCCTACCACCACCTGGATGGAGAATCGAAAACATGATCACCAGGTGGGCAAGCTTGCTTTAAGATGGGTATCATAAACTTTTCTGGGAAGTAAATGTGGTTACATCACCCATTGGTGCTAATTGGTCTAAAAAATATTCCCGATAAGTTTACATATTTTTATACTTCTTCTTCTTCTGCGTTCATCCGGAAAGTTTTTTTTGGATGTGATTGCATTGTGCCTGTTTACAGCAGAGCTGCATTCTTGTGCCTTATGGCTGAAACATCTGACTTCTGCGGGTGTTTGTTGACCAGGTTAGCCTTCCTGGGTACACATTTTGATATGAAGAAATCATGTTTCAGTAATTTTAGTATTCATACATATCTTTTTTTGTGCTTATTTTTTTTTTAGTCTTCTTATAGTCCTTGCCGTGTGGCATTGGTTATTATGTCTGTCCACAGCCTTCTGTCTCATAAACTGCCTTTCACTTCTAGTACCAATCTTACTCCATGACATGGTGCCAAACTGTCTAGCATCTTCTCTCTCTGTCTCCCCTGCCTCTCCTCCCCTCCAACTTTCTTGTTGTCAAGATGTTCTCCAGCTTTCCCCTTTTCCCGTTTTTGTGACATGCTCAAAGAATGTGGACTGTTTTTTTGTCATGTGAGTATACAGTTATGGGTTAGTTTCTTGTAAGTTATCTTCATTTCACTTGTTATCCATCTATGGTATTCTCATCATTCTTCTATAAAATCTTAGCTCTGCATCTTCGACATAATTCTTCACATGTATGCTAATTGTTCATGATTTTCTTGCATACATCAGGACTTAAGTAATTTCCTTTGCTCACCTTGATTGCATATATACAAGTTTATTAAACAAATAGAACATCTTATATCTAATGTGGAGTGGTAACCAGTACAGATTATATGTTTTTATGTACTGAGGTTTCATGCTTCTAAAATAATATATTTTCTAATTTTTATAGCATTTGTTAGACTGGACCGGGTTTACCCCAGAGGTATTCAATTCTGTGTTTTGACAAAGTTGTCAAATGTACAGTAATTGCTTTATTAACTGTTTTAAAAATATTTCTCACTTTAACATCCAACCTTGACTATTTCAGTTTGAAAACCTTTTTATTACAAATCAAAGGCTATATATTTCAGTACCTATTCTTATGTTTAAACTTACATGTATACTTATTGTATATGTATATTTTCCCTTGTAGTAAAAGTAGGTAAAGTAAAGATCTCTTTACTATGCTTTGAAGCATATTGGGTATATGATTCTAGCTTTTTTGTATGCATATATTTATACTTAGCATGTGAAATTCATTCCCTCATATGTCTCACCATGCAGAAACCACACTTAAATGTAATCTCAAAGCATCCTTAAATTTATTCTGTCATCTGTTGTTATGCCGGCTCCATGGCCGAGGGGTCAGAAGCTTTCTCCGCTAACCCCGAATACTCTCGTCACGTGACGCCCCGAGAATTAGCAGTGGTTCGAATTGCAAAAGTGACTTATGAGAGTATGGAGCCGGTCGCTCAGAAAGTCGTGGCGTGCTGATGAGCGTAATCTAGCCTAGGAATCAACATACAGCTGAAAGATGCTGGTGTTGACCGCAATATCCTGAGACAGGATGGAAACGCGGGAAAAAAAAAAAAAAAAAAAAAAAATCTGTTATGTCTTCAACTAGCTTTCGTTCATAGATAATCTTCAAAATACTTCCCTTGAACTTCGTGAGAGTTTCAATTACTAGTCTCTATTTGTTTTTGGTTCACTTGCTTTGGACTCAAGGGTAGTCCAGATACGTGCTACTGCTTCTAGTGCACTAGATTGATTTTTGCATGTGGATTAGCTATCCCTATTCCCAGTATCCCTCCCAAACAGGCGAAACCACTCAGATTTCTGAGGTACTTGTACTTTACGTATGCAAGTCAAGCATGAGAAGTCAACATTTTAGTCCAGATTACCTTGGCATCAGCACACCAGATGTTTAAGAATAGCTCTCTTATCTATTCAGCCATGCTGACCTCTTACTGGTCTCTTGAAACCAACAGATCTACTGGTTTGTTGCTTGAAAGAGAGAAGTGTCTGTGTTTGATACCACTCATGCCACACCTGTCTGTTGAGTTTTATGCTACATGGACAGAATTAGATACTGTGATTGCTATGTTAATTCAAGTACCCACAAGCCACCTCAAAGTTGCAGTGATTGCTGCAACTTGCATCTACATACTTGATGATGTGAATATAACAGATACGCCATCATTGCCTTGAGAAAATGGTGCGGCAGGGAGTGACCAGAGGATCTGGCCAACACTCTGTGCTCTAAGGAAAGGCCAGATTGGCACATAATTAGAATGCAAATGGTACCAGAAGTATTGGGACACTTCACTGGATGTTGAAGATGGGGAAAAGTGTGTATGGGAATGCCCTGAGAGCTGCGATGTTGATTCTTGACTTGACTCAACTTGGTGTTGTGGACTTATAGACTCCATTCTTACATGATATATTGTTTAGATGACTGACATTTAAAAAAAAAAAAAAAAATTACAGTCCTCCTTTTCATAATTTAAAATTCTGATTTGAATTTCATTAAATAATTGTAAGAAACAGGTGAATATATATTCAAAAATGTTTACTGTGTAATCTGCTGTCTACTCCAGGTTAGATGATAGATTTATGTAATTATTATTAATTGTACTTAACCTTATTAATAGACACAATTGCATATGTCTAACAATTTTTTTTAAAAAGTGTAAAATACTGCTTTTAATTTTTTTTTAATTCTGATTTGAGTTTGATTACATGATTTCCAGTAACACATTCTGGCTCTAACATGCAGCTGAGAATTTTCAGATAGAAACTACTTTTACTGTAAGCTTTATACTGTTTATGTGAAATTTACAGAAATTCTATGTAACACTTCTATTTGACAATATGGATCCTTCATTTCATGTCAGCTATAAGTGTTCAGCTTTCATATCCATATAAGAGAATATAGGCCTCTGGAGATGTGTATACTTTGTTGTTGCAGATAAACTGTTTCTAGTCTGAATAATCATCAGTGCATTGCTTTTAAGAAGCTATAGAAAGTCCCATAGCTGATATTGCCATTGAGGTGTGAAGTGTTAGGCCTTCACATATTCTAGGCTATGACACATGAGATGGGGTGATCAGTTCCATTCCGCATCACTTATCCTTCCAGACAATTCCCAGAAAATTCTAAAAATTGTCATTTCCATTTTTATGAATCTATTTATTACTGCCACGTTTCCAAAGTATTATAAACATCAAAACATAAAGTATCTATATTATTTCAGTCACTTTTAATACATCTACATTAATTCTCTGCTTCTCACTTTACTTTCATGAATCAATTATAGTATAGTTAGCATTTATTAACATATTTTTATTTCCTTCATATTAACTTGTTTTGATTATTTCTCAAACTATGAATAGTATTTTCAGCTAGATAGTTTTACTCATTATTTACCTGAAGTATATTCTAGCTCTTATGCTTGTATTTTTTTACATGTAGCTATTTTTGTACCCATCTACTTTTGCCAGTTTTATAATGTCACATTTGAAATTGCATGTGAATATTCCAGTACAAATATAGCAGTGCTACATTTTATAATTTTCAACATGTCGGCTACATAGTTACATCTGACAGAAAATGTTAACCTCAATTTTTTTTTTTAAAAAGAATCACACTATTCAAAAATTCTTTTAAAGAAATGAACAATGTGTTGAAAATCATAAATATAATAAATACAGAAATCTGCATACTGGGAATTTGTGAATAGATGTGAATTCTTGACAATGAGTAATGAAATGGTGAAGAAACTAGAGACAGTAGAGATATGGTCATTAAAAGAATATTGTGAATACTGTGGACAGAGATGAAAACAAATGCTGTGGCACTGATATCCGAATGTTGTATAAGATCACTCATCTAAACCTTAAGAAATAAACAAATGGAATTCATGGAACATACCATGGAACAGCTAGAATAGAGAAATTGGCCTTTTGTGAGAAAATACTAGGCTAGAGAGGCAGATTAAAACAGAAAGTTGTGTATGGAAAACTTAAACAGTCAGGCAACAAATAATATACACAACATCAACGTCATACAAATATAAGTTGATAGAGAGGTTTAGAAAGTCATGATTGTTGATGTCTGTTCCAAACCTGATACCTGAGGAAGGACAATCATTTTATTCATAATTCTTTTTGTAGTTTATAATGAAGGCACAATATATGTCTTTATTGTTTGAAAGAAAGTAATGCAGCTTTACAGAACACATTTATAGAAAACGTAGTTTCTGGAAATTATGTTTTCCTTAATTGTTTTCTGTAAAGCTGCATTACTTTGTGTTATTTTATTCTGTTTACATTTCCACAACTTTACCTCAGTTCCACTAATTTTATTCATACTTTTGTGAAAAGGTACTGTTGTTAATTTTTACATTGCAGGTAGACATGTGATTATCTTCACAATTTTAGTGCTTGTACTAGCTAACTGCCGGTCTCCCTGGCTCTAGGGCTTAATGTCTTTCTCCGTAATCCTGTATATCCACGTGAGGAACGTAACCTGTGCGAGAATCAGTTGTGGTTCTCGCCGTGTTGGTAACTTACAGCGAATATGAGGGGGTCGCTCAGAAAGCAATGGCAAAATACTGAGCATAGTCTTGCCAAGAAATCAACAATCAGCTGAAAGATGCTGATGTTGACAGCGATGTCCTGTAATGTCCTGCGCTCACTCACTTTGAACTCAAGTGTAGTACATACACACTACTTCTAGTAGTGCTGGACTGAATTTTGCGCATGGATTAGTTTTCCCTATTACCAGTGTCCCTCACCATCAGGTGAACCCACTTCAACTTCAGAGGTACTTGTAATTTATGTCCCCAAGTCAAGGACAATAGGTCAGTATTTTAGTCCAACTGTCTGGTGTAGGGGTTCCACCCCTTACCTCGGTATCAGCACACCGGATATCTAAGAACACGTGTTCTTATCCATTCAGCCATGCTGACCTACCCTCAAGTGCTGATTGGTTTATAAAAGTATGGGGCTAGCACCTTGTACCAACTACACCTCAAGGCTTGGAAAGGCCTCTTCATTTCTTTTCTAACACTTCACACCTGACCAGCAGTATCCTCCACAGAATTATTTTCTGTTGTTTTACTTGATGATTATATTTCAAAAGACGGAGATCTGTGGAGAGACATGAATGCCTATGCCAGCTGGCAGGACTCATGATGTTGATTATATTTGTTTATTTACTTTGATGTTTGCCTTTTGTTTAAATGTAATTTATATGTACATTGTTATAATGTGTAGATTAAACAGTCAAGTATCTTATATATTATTTAAACATTTGGTTAGGCCAGAAAGATGGAGGTGCCATCCCCATACCCAAACAGTCACAGAAAACCCTGGCTTTGGCCACAGCAGACTTCTGGTCACCGGCTGTCATGACTTTTGTGTCACAAAAAGGTGACATAGATTTTATAAGTAGATTGTAGAAATCAGCAGTTTTGTTTTCCTCCAACTATTTAGAGTTCAGTGATTTTTGTGGTAATTCGTAACATGCATGTGTAACAAGTTATATTATGAACATGATAGAAAGAAATTTATTAACAAATAAATTTTACCTATAAGATAATTTTTTTTCTTTATTACTTATGAATACTTTTAACAGTAAGCTTGTTAAAGATTTCTTAGCTTTGTAATACTGTCGTTATAAGCTCCAATAAACACTCCCTCCTATCACTGAAATATGAAGTCGTCTAAGTATAATGCAAGCCAATTAAGTAACAGACATATTTACTAACAAAATACAAGCAATCAATTCATATCGCTCTTTAGAATACTCAGTATTGTATGCTTATTAATGAAATAGATGTAACATTTACATACATTTAGATATTATCATCATCATCATGCTTCATTTATAGCAGGCAGTCATGGTTTACCCTCTTACATTATCACCAGTCTTGGATCAGGTCTGTGTTCTTTTCTTGATTATGCCCTGCATTCCTCTGGCTCTTTTCCCATAGAGTTTTCTCGTTGTCACTAAGTTTTCTAGTTTATTTCTACTCCTAAGGTGCACCAAGACAACCTATGAAAAGATTAAAGCAGTTGGGCAACAAATAATAATAAACAAGTAAATAAAGCAGTCTTGGACATGCCTTAAGATGCATAAATAGTCATTTAAGTAACACCAATTTCATCAAGATATCAGATAATAGAAACAAGTAGAGAGTCATTAACACTATTGTCTGCTTCAAACCAGGCACCGAAGAAAAAGACAAACAGGAAAATGTTATATGAAACAGAACAGCTGATGGATGACTGCATGTATCACTACATGGAATTGAACCAAAAGGCAGAAGTCCAACTGCCACTGGATCTATCACAACATTTTCCTCTACATTTAGGAAAGATAAAAAAGAAGAGCAGTTATGATACGACACCAGTCTCACATCAGGAGACCTAAGCTGTAATCCTGAGAAAGGCAAATGTTTTTGATCTGTTGGAGGTGTTTATTTGCTCGTAATAGAATACCTTCATTACACTTGGATACCTCCATAAATAACCTAGTCTCCTCTCACAGATCAGACCTGGAGAGTCTCACCACAGTGCATAAGTAAAAGTAGTAAACCAAAGGTGCCTTTTACATATTTTGAGGTAATTTGGGTGTATGGTCCCAGCCTCAATTTTTATTGAGCAATGGGCAATCGATGGGTGATGTGGTCAGTATCACACCTGCCACCTTTACTTGCCAGGACATTTCCTGGTACCCATTTTAGGCTGGGTCGACCTGGGAGTCCAGGTTAGTTTTAACAATCTGCTTTGATGGGGATTCAGATGCATGACCAGGTAAACATGCTGGCCACTGTGCTAACATTGCTCTCAAAACAGTGCATGACCAGACAAATGTGCTGACCACTGTGCTACCATTGCTCTCAAAACAGTACCACGGCTCCCAAAACAGTACATGACCAGGTAAACGTGCTAGCCACTGTGCTAACATGGCTCTCAAAACAGTACCATGGCTCCCAAAACAGTACCATGACTCTCAAAACAGTACCATGGCTCTCAAAACAGTGCGTGATCAGACAGCCATGCTGGCCACTGTGCTACCATGGCTCTCAAAACAGTACCATGGCTCCCAAAACAGTGCATGACCAGATAAACGTGCTGATCACTGTGCTACCATGGATCTCAAAAAGTACCATGGCTCCCAAAACAGTACCATGGCTCCTAAAACAGTGCATGACCAAGTAAACGTGCTGGCCACTGTGCTAACATGGCTCTCAAAACAGTACCATGGCTCTCAAAACAGTACCATGGCTCCCAAAACAGTACCATGACTCTCAAAACTGCAAGACCAAACAAATGTGCTGACCACTGTGCTACCATGGTTCTCAAAACAGTACCATGGCTCTCAAAACAGTACCATGGCTCTCAAAACAGTACCATGGCTCTCAAAACAGTGCATGACCAGACAAACGTGCTGGCCACTGTGCTACCATGGCTCTCAAAACAGTACCATAGCTCCAAAAACAGTACCATGGCTCCCAAAACAGTGCATGACCAGGTAAACGTGCTGGCCACTGTGCTAACATGCATCTCAAAACAGTACCATGGCTCTCAAAACAGTACCATGGCTCTCAAAACAGTACCATGGCTCCCAAACAGTACCATGACTCTCAAAACAGTACCATGGCTCCTAAAACAGTACCATGACTCTCAAAACTGCATGACCAGACAAATGTGCTGACCACTGTGCTACCATGGCTCCCAAAACAGTGCATGACCAGGTAAACGTGCTGGCCAATGTGCTAAAGTGGCTCCCAAAACAGTGCATAACCAGGGAAACATATTGACCACTGTGCTAAAGTAGCTCGCAAAACAGTGCATGATCTGATGTAAAATACAAAATCTTAAGCTAGAGCAACAACTACCAGAACCAGTGGTTTTCAGTTCCTCATATCTGACCAAAACCTTCCCTATATACAACAGTATGGTGCTAAGCGCTGTACGGTTAGATTATTTTTTTTTAAAGTAAAGGAACAACAACAATAAAACATGTAGGAAATAACATATGATAAATTACAATGTTTTTCATATGTTTGCATGAGGAGCATGCTTTATTGTATTGTTACCGATCTTATTATTAGCCTTAATATAACTACCTTATTATATATTGTTAACTACCTCAGTCACTAAGGAACTCTAGTTACAGTGATTTCCCTTACCTGATCAAGCATGAAAGTTTGAAACATCAAACAAGAACTGTTATATTGTGAAACCAAATGCTGCATGTGCACAGAATGCTTATTAATTTGACACTGTTAGGCACAATTGGAACTGATTGGTACAAAACCTGAGCCGTATATTTCTGACATGTTGAGATAAGCAGACACTTCAGATACAAATTCAATAATATATGTTATCTTTAATATATTAATCTTTGTTATGCAAGTAATACATTTCAGTAGTAAATTTTAACACTGTAGTTATTAAGCACTTTCTCTGTCTGTCTGTCTGTCTGTCTGTCTGTCTGTCTGTCTGTCTGTCTGTCTGTCTGTCTGTCTGTCTGTCTGTCTGTCTCTTTCTCTCTCAGCACACATGCCTGTGCTTGTGAGCACACACACACACATGCATGCATACATGCACATGCACACACATTTAGTAATTTCTTCTTCTTCTTTGCGTTCATCCGGAGTGATTTTTTCAGATGTGATTGCGGTGTGTCTGGTTAGGCACCCTCGGGTCGAAACCCTCAGGCCAACACATCCGACTTTTAGCGTGCATTTTTGACCAGGTTAGCAATCCTGGGAGACTCTCACTTTTGTGGTACCGTCCACATCTCAGCTGGTCTAGTTGGAACAGTCGAAGACTACACGGTCATCCCTCAAGTGAAGGCAGGGACAGTCCATAGCATTTTCCGCCATCCTGGGTGGCTTCCATAATTGCAGAGCCGGCACATAACGCTCTGGTGCTGGGTTTACCGAGGGAATCGTCACGTCCTGCTCATGGCTGTTTTAATTCCTCACTTCAATATATTGGGCATTTCGCTCGCCCTGGGCCGTTCCTGCACAAACCAGTCAGCTCTGCGGTTGGTTTCCACTAAGCGAGTTTTCGGACATGTGCTTGTCCCTGTACCCATCAGAGCTGTTCCAGGCACGGCGGACATTCGGAAAACTACCTAGTCAGAGCTGTTCCGAACAAGAGCGGCATTCGGAAACTAGGTAGTCAGAGCTGTTCCTAGCACGGGAGACATTCGGACGAGACATTTCACTCGGACGTAAATGCGTAGTGTCAATTTTTAGTTTGCCACCCGTAGGACGACACTTCCGACTTCCGGCGGGCATTTTTTAGTGAGGTTAGCCTTCCTCTGGTTTCGAGACACGTTAGACTGTTGTAATGTCACCCACATCTCAGCTGGTCAAGATAGAACGATCAACGATATCGTGGTCTGCCCTCAAGGGAAGGCAGGGGCAGACCATGGGCATTATCTCGCTATCCAAGGAGGCTTCCATAATTGCAGAGCCGGCACATATTGCTCTGAGACTGGGCTCACCCAAGGAGTTTCCACGTCCTGCTCATGGCTGCTTTAGTTCCTCACTTCCATGTGTTGGGCATCCCACTTGCCACTGATCGCTCAATCACACACCAGGAGCGGTCAGACTGCGAGTGACATCCACTTGGTAAGCTTTTGCTTGTGACTTCAGACCACGCAATAGGTTCGCTCGCCGTGCGTTCCATCTTGCGTTGATGAGACATTATTCCACTTTTGTCTACACTCTCTATGAGTTAGATACAGACAGTTTCCGTAACCCTTCGACTGGGGCACTTTTCTGACTTTTTTGTACTCGCTCACGAGGTAGGCTACATGTGCTGCCGGCTCAGCACCTTACCTTCGTGCAGCAGTGAACGGGAAACGGCCAGGCCCCTTCATCCGGGAAACTCTCATATCCCCCAGCTGGGAGCCTTCGAACATGTATCAGACCTGAGCATGTAGCTTGCTCAGTATCATGTTTCTATTTTCCGGTAGACGGGTATCAGCCTGGCTCTAAGATCCGAGGGTTTGTGGCTTAGAGGCGTTCAGCCACAGCCCTCGACAGGGAGCCTTAAGAGTTTTGTCCGGACCAAGAAATTCTGCCTTTGTGCACCTCATTTAAATTTTGACTGCTATCCTCAGTCTATGCCTGCAGAGCAGCAGGTTGTGTCTCTCTTAGTCTGGTCCCTATCCCATAAGCTGTCCGATATGTAATTTTTCACCCATCGGCAAGCAAATGGGGTCTATGGGACACGCAAGCTCCCCCACCACGTCAAGGTGGAGACACATCGGGGGAGATTTAGTAATTTAATTAATGTAATCTTGCTTTCATTAATTTGAATTCTAATGAAGTAATTACAATAATTCCATGTCATTTAACCATAGTTACTGTTGCAGCAGGTCTCCCTGGCAAAGGAGTTAATGACTTTCTCTGTAATCCCATATATCCACGTGAGGAATACAGCTGCATGAGATTCGGAGATCGCGTCGCGTTGATTACTTATGGGGTATGTGAGCCAGGTGCTCAGAAAGCAATGGCAGGCTACTGAGCATAATCTTGCCAAGAACATCAACAACAGCTGAACAATGCTGGTGTTGACTGCAACATCCTATAACAGATAAATGAAATGTTTTGCATATCCTTTTCAGGACATCGCTGTCAACACCAGCATCTTTCAGCTGTATGTTGATTTCTTGGCAAGATTACGCTCAGTAGTTTGCCATTGCTTTCTGAGCGGCCGGCTCACATACCCCGTAAGTTACCGATGCGATTCGAACCACTGCTGATTCTCACCGTCATCACGTTACCTATGAGAGTATACGAGATTACGGAGAGAAGTCGCTAACCTCTAAGCCATGAAGCCAGCTCTATAACAGATATTCAGCTTTAAAAAAAAACGGTTGCACTGTTTACAATGTGTTTAGATACATCCATTTTCCAGTGTTGTTTAGTTTTAGTTTCACTTGATCAAAAAGTCAGTATTTTCAAACTCAGAAAGCACAGACGCAAGGCAGTACCAGTCTGTTCTCAATGACATTGACCTTGGAGAACTGACCCCACAATGGCTGCACGAGGCAGCAGGCAGGATTTATAGCACATCTCATGTTCAGAGAGGTAGTCAGTGTGTCACCAAAAGTGTGCATAACCTACCCAGCTTTGTTGTTTGGCAACCAGCTTGAGAATGATTTGAATGAACTTGTTTGAGCTGTTTCTATCTCTGGCAATAGGAGTTTTAAAATAATAATATTCAACTTCAGAAGGGGTTAAGATGAAAGTGATAAAATTATCTGGAATTGAAATCATTAAAGTAATAACTATGAAAGAAATTTTTAAAATGACAAGAACATGTGTAACTGTAGCAACTCTCTAGAACAATGGGCTTTTTTTTGGCCTTTTTTGAACTTGTCAATAAGTAAAGTAAAAAGTAAAGGATCCTTTTCCTTGAGGCATATTGAGTATATGGTGCTAGCAACATAAGTACAGACAAATCTGCCACCTTTGCTTACCTGGACATTTCCCATTACCCATTTTATGCTGGGTCAACCTGGGAACTATTTTTCTTAAATTTACTCTGATGGGATTTTAACACATGACCAATAAGCTAATACTAAAGATATTACAACCTAATTCCAGCATTCTGTGTCAGGTCTTAGTCAGGTATAACTGAGCTATCATATAACAGTTGACATCTGAACAAATACATACCATACACTGATTTAGGTTTTTTGATTGGGGTTATTATTTAGACAAGAATTAATTACATACTTTGTGAAATAAAATTTCTATTGATATATAAATATTTTGATAAATGAAAATTATTTATGCTAGAAAAATTACCAACAAACTGTTACATTGTCTCTCAGTTATATGCAAACAAAGGGGACCATCATAGTACAGTGACTAGCATGCTTACCTGCCACCTCTGTGTTTGTGTGTTTGAATCCTCAATGGGGCAGATTTGTAAAAATTGACCTGGCTTCCCACATTGACCTAGCTGAAAATGAGCACCAGGAATTTTTCTGAAAATTAAAAGTGGCTGGCATTATATTGACCACACTTAATTAAATGCTGTTTGGTCTATAAAAATATTATTTGAATATACCCTACATGCCTCAAGATGTGTAAATAGGGTCCTTTACTTTTTCATTTGAATAATCAAATAAACAGTTTTTAATTGGAAACATGTATGCTGTGGTAACATGGTGGTTTGTGGACTTAACTTACCAGCAAGTTTTTATATTTTCTCCCTGTTAAAAGCGAATAAAAAGTTAGTGCTTAAGGAGCAAGTATGATGTGGTACATAGTGGTTTGTAAACTTAACTTACAATAAGGCTGTATATTTTATCATTATTCTAAGCCAATACAAAGTTATTTTATAGCAACATGTGTGCTGTGGTAGTGTAATGGTTTGAGGACTAACTAAACAAGATTGTGTATTTTATCATTATTATAAGGAATAAAAAGTTGTTGTCTAGGAACATGTATGCTGTGATAGCATAGTAATTTGTGGACTTAACTTAAACATGGTTGTGTATTTTATCATTACTATGAGCCAATAAAAATTTATTTTATAGCAACATGTGTGCTATTGTAGCATAATGGTTTGTGAATTTACTTATGAACAAGCTTTTGTATGTTCTCTCAATTATAAGCACATGAAAAGCAATTAGTTTTCATATATGCTGTGGTAAGAATCTAAAAAAAAGTCGACAGGGTCGACTTCATTGCACCGGGTTTTATCCCATACGGCTCGGTCTCTTTCCGCAGCGCGGAAAGCGTCGCACAAAGCACGAACTCCGCAGCTTTTAGCGATGACCCACAGGAGTCTCCGAAACATTTAACTCACAAACCGAAGGACGCGGCCCGAAATCGAACCCACAACCTTCGGAGCACGAGTCAAACGACTTGACCACTTCGCCACAGAGACTCCCTGTGGTAAGAATCTGTAGTGACATAGTGGTTTGTTTGCTTGCTTGCTTACAAACAGTGGTCTGACTTCAGTCCCCAGCGGTGGCAGAATTCTAATGTTCCTACCAGTATGAATCAGAGGCCTGACTTGGCTTCATAAATAGGTGCAGGATAATTTTCAGATATTTATGAGAGTTGTCTAGTATGAAAGAGCAATGAGGAAGGAAACCATCTGTGCTGCCTCATTGTACCATGGCCTAGAATATGTGAAAGCCTAGCACTTCATACTCTAACTGTCATGAAACTACATTTGTCTTTAATGCTGTGGTGACATAGTGGTTAGTGTACTTATTTACCAACAAAATGGTCTGAGTTCAAGTCTCAGTAGTGAATGAATTGCATATATTTCCTATTAGTACATCTACAGTCATATCACAATGAAAATGCTAGTTCTCACTCAATCACCAACGTTCAGCAATGTTAGGATCCATCTATGTGGATTGGTGCTGCAGACGGCAGATCACATACTTAAAGACTACCCAAAATATGATATATCTAGGCAAACCTTCTGGCCGTGAGAAATAACAGTGGAAGGTAAACTCTATGGGCCACTGAGTGAACTAAAGGAGACAGTGTCATTCAAGTAAGAGATAGCATTGCAGATATAGACACATTTCAAGCGAATGAAGAAGAAGGGGTAGAAGCAATGTCGTTCATGGATGGTACCTAAATGGGTGATCACTTAAGAACACCATATGTCAAAGACACTTAGATGCTTGCCTGCCAGCCTGGTGGTCATGTATTTGAATCCCATATGGAACAGTTTTAAAAATTGACCTCGGCTGCCAGGTCGAATAGGTGCCACGAAATGTTCTGGGGAGTAAAGGCAACTAGTGTGATATTGATCACATCATCCCTTGAGTGCTAATTGGTCTGTTAAAAATAGCAGAAAACTTGTTAATAGTATAGCTGGATATTAATTTTCTGAAACCCGCAGGGCAAAAGAATTTGAGGGAGACCTCAAACACATTGAGGAGAAAATTAGAGAAAGAGATGAATAATATGGGGAGAACATAGGGGGGAGCTGTAGGAGATGGCAACGTATAAGTGGGTGGAGTGAGTCAGTTGAAGGTCTGTGCTCCATTGGAAGTTAAAAGGCATCGCAGCTCAGAAATGTGTTAGCGTTTGTATCATGTGTCATGAAATACACAAAGGCTATTTGTTGTCTTTCATTATATATATCTTTGCCTTTACTAACCAGTTTCAAAATGACACAGCTTAAAGTTTGTTTTGTACTTTTCACTTTTGCTTTTTTCTCAGAACAGTTTTTAACACTGCTTGTTAATTTCTGATTAACGACAGTTGTGCATTTTATTAGTTTAATTGATATTTCAAGTTAAATGTAAATTTATACAATAAAATGTACTATAGTATGAAGTGAGTTTGCCTTGTTAGGAAAATCATATATTTTAAAATGCTTTGAATGAGTTGTAAAAATCATAGATTATGATTCTGTTAATTGCAAATACCTTGAATTTCAGAAACATGAAAAATATATTCCTTCTACTGATTTCTAAAGCAGTAATGAGTTATCAAAATTGTAAAATTGTATTAAAAAGTCGCTTAAAAGTCGACAGGGTGGACTTCATTGCACCGGGTTTTATCCCATATGGCTCGGTCTCTTTCCACAGCACAGAAAGCGTCGCACAAAGCGTCGCACAAAGCGTCGCACAAAGCGTCGCACAAAGCACGAACTCCGTAGCTCTAGCGACAACCCACAGGAGTCTCTGAAAAATTTAATTTGTGAACCGAAGGACGCAGCCCGGAATCGAACACACAACCTTCGGAGCCCGAGTTAAACGGCTTGACCACTTCGCCACAGAGACTCCCTTGTATTAAAAAGTAACTGATAACAATTTGTGTATTGCACTGTTCTAAAAAAATACCCTTCTCTAGTTAAAATGATATGAGATGTAATTTATTTGTTAGCCTTTTAGCCAATTCATGTAGATATGATTTTTAGTGTGAATGCAACAATTCATTGATAACCACTGCATTCTTGACTAGTGTGAACATATCATCAATCTTCATCTCAGGGTAGAATAATTACAGACAGGATATGTTTTTTTGGCGCTCACTCACTTTGAACTCAAGCTTAGTCCATACACACTATTTATAGTAGTAGTGGACTGAATTTTGCATGTGGATTAGCTTTCCCTATTAACAGTGTCCCTCGCCATCAGGCGAACCCACTCTGACTTCAGAGGTCCTTGTAATTTACGTCCCCAAGTCAAGGACGACAGGTCAACATTTTAGTCTAACTGTCCGATGTAGGGGTTGAACCACTTACCTCAGCATCAGCACACCGGATGTTTAAGAATACACGTTCTTATCCATTCGGCCATGCGGACCTGCAGACATGATATAGAACAATGGTCTCCATAGTGAAATGATCAAGTCATGGATCAACTAATTTTACAGAAATAGCCCAGATGTATGCACTTGATTGCCATTTGCACATTGCTCATTTGATATTTATTGTCTAGGTGACTCTGCATTTAAGATTTCACGTCTTGTTGGAAGAAGGGAATTCTCCAGATGTAAGAAATTTTGTTTGGACTGAAACTACTCTTCAATTATACATTTCTTCAATTACCCATATTACTCTCTGCGTAAATATTTCTTTTTCTCAGAACTTGTTTCTTGAGCAGCTTCATTTTTAACTTTCATTTCTGATTAATTTGCTTTTCAGTTTCTTTATTATTTTAAAATATTTTTTAACTACATAATTGGTACTTATATAAGAGCATTTAAATTTGATCTGCGTGTTTGTTTCTACTTGTTTATATTAAAAAAGAAAAGTTTCCTACTTCATACAGAACAAAGTATTATTGGTCTTCAAGCTCACTAGTATTGTTCTTGTGTGACAATACTATAAAATGTCCTTTCCTTTAAACTATTCAAGCTATTCTCCCATACAGTTTTACATTTCTGTAGGCGTGATGGTAAGAAATACAGCATTAATATAGTTTATGAGAGAGTAGTGCAGTGGCTAGCATGCTTGTCTGCCGACCTGGTGGTCCATGTGTTCAAATCCCCTTCAAATCCTCTTGGAGGCTGGAATTTTTTTTTTTTCCGCATAGACCAGGGCTTAAAAACGAGAACCAGGAAATGTTATGGGAAGTAAAGGTGGCAGCATGATACTGACCAGATCACAAAACAAGGGTCGCAGTGGTCTAAAAATATAGGACTAGCACTATGTACCCAAAATGCCTCATTGTGTGAAACAATGCCCTTTCCTTTACTTACTCACGAGATAGAATTATACTGATTTGTATATGTACAGAGGTTTGTATGATGACTTGTGTTTATTGTTTACAAACAGTAAAATAAGTATGGCAATCTAGTCATACATCATACAAGCATGCAAAACCATTGTGGTACAGTCTTATGCTGAGCTGAAGAGAGCTGTTGGAAACTGAACATAGTGTATGCTCATTGTCAGATTACTTTATCAGTCTTTACACTGATTGACTTAATGAATGAATGGGGTTAATCAGTGAAGACTGCAGACTGCTCTTTCATCAGGAGACACTATTTCATATTACTGAAAATGTCATAGACTGGATCTATCTATCATGAAATATAAACAAAAACTTACCTGTGCACTGAGTGCACACTGCCATAGCAATGGACCATTGTATCTTGTTAATGAAAATTTTAAAAAAGCATAATGGCGACACCAGCAATAATATACTGTACGTAAATATAATATACATTTTATTTTAGTTTTCATAAATCCTGTAAGAGGAATTGTGATAATAATGTGGCTAGCAAGATTGCCTGCCAGCACAAACGTCATGTGTTTGAATCTCTATTGAGGCAAATTTCTTAACTTAACCTGGGCTCACAGGTGGATGCAGCAAAACATGGATACCAGAAAATGTCCTGGAAGGTAAAAATGGATGACATGATATTGATCACATCGCCCATCAAGTGTTGATTGATTTATAAAAATATTCTTTTTGTGGGTAAAAGGTGAAGGTAGCACTACTGTAGACACTGCTGTTGTGGTGTGAAATGTTAGGTTTTCACAAATTCTATGCCATGACATATTCGGTGGGATGATCAGTTTCCTTATTCATTACCTTTCCTCCAAGATATTTCCCACAAAATTATGAACATTTGTGAGTAGTATTATTAATTTTAGAGTTTAACCTGGGCAGCAGCTGTTTGGCCTAATCTTTTTGATGTCCAACTGCCAAGGGATTATGAACATGAACAGGGTTTATTATATCTGAAAGCTTTGCTTTGTAACTGCTTGAACTTTTCTAGAATAACAATTTACAACGCATAATCTGTAAAACCATTATATTCACTATTTTCTTCTATGTAAAATGTAATGATGAAAGTTGTACTCTGTAGTGTTGTCATGCCAGATTTTTCTTGAGAATTTTCTTCACGTTTGCTATGTTTTCAAAATATTTTTTTCCTTTGTTGCACAGTGGCAATGTATTTTCAGTCCAAAATTTGAAGAAGAAAAGACCTATTGAAATGACAGTATTTTAGAACCATGTTTCAATTTTCAGTTACTCTTTTAAATTTCATTAACTATGAAAAACAGTTTAAATGAACTGTCATAATAAATTTGATTGTTTTGTTTTTTTGTTTTTTTTTGCATATCCTATTTACAGGACATCACTGTTAACACCATCATTTTACCGCTGTTGTAGACGTCTTGGTAAGTTTACATTCAGTAGTTTGCCATTGCTTTCTGAACGACTAGCTTCCATACCAACATGCTGAGACCAGCGTGATGCGGTCTGCTGCCACATTGGTCACAGTTGTGTTTTGAACACAGGACAGTGGGCTCACAAATCTTGCCCGCAAGCCCTTAGCCATGGAGACAGGCAATAAATTAGATAGTTAAACATATTTATTTCTATAAAGAATGTTAGCATTTTATGAAAATTTTCTGGGAAGGAGGTGGTGAAAAGGGGAACTGGATATGCCGCCTCATTATCCTGTGACCTAATATATGTGAAGGCCTAACACTTGACACTCCAATGATAGTATCTTCTATGGGAATACTTGTTAGCTATTAATAGAGTAGGTTACATTGTGATGATATATCATCCAAAGGATATAGCATTGTAAGGACATAACACTAGAAGAATATATCTATAGAAGCATATATCTTCAGAAGGATTGCTATCCTTCTATATTCTTATAATGCTATATCCTTCAATTTATGTATTCATCTAATGATATATCCTTCTAATGATATATGCTTTCATTGTGAGCCCATAATTTTTGATATGTTAATTATATTGACAGTTTTAAAAATTCAGTATTAAGTCTTAGAAGACTATAGACCTTTTTTGAGCAGGATAGTTCTAAGTGCTGTAAACAGGAGACTGATTACTTCTACTAAGTATTTTGTTTCACTTAATCCTCATTACCATCTTTACATATCCCATATATGACATATATTTCTGAAAATAAAAACTGGAAAATAACTGATCCAACAATTTTAACCAAAAAAAAAATATGTCCTGAAATTAGGAACTTACTAAAGATCTGTGATGTGATAAGATTGTCATATTTTGTAGACCTTAATACAGAGAGGAATAAGTGGCCAATCCTTTCCTCTGTTGGCAGATGACAAACCCGTGTGTCGAACCCTCATTCAACCATGCTCGTGACTAATCAGTGTAGCTTGCTTTCAGCTACACTAACGTGCCTGCCCTACTACTTTACAGAATATGACATTTTCCTGCATTAAAGGAAGAATACCCACATCCTCTTTAAGAGTTAAAAGATTAGTGTCACAAATTTAACAAACTAATTTTGGGAAACCACTCCCTTGAATGATTACTATCCTTTTGCATCCGATTGTTTAAAACCTAGTTGCATATCCTTTACAGGACCCCAGAATGTTTTTTGCTATTTGTGATTTCATAGCAAGTTTACGTTCAGTAGTTTCCCATTGCTTTCTGAAAGACCAGCACTCATACCTTTGTATGGAAACCAACGCAAGCTGGTCTCTGCTTCCAAATCCCCCACAACTGTGTTTTGAACACGGTATGCGGGTTTACAAACTGCATTTGTAACCTGTTCGCCACAGAGCCAATATCATCCAATTGTATGCCAGTACTGTTTACTGATTTTACACAAAGTGGTACAGTATTAAGCATATACTGATGTTTGTATTACAATACAAGACTTTACTCTAGCTTATATATTATTAAATCTATTCTCAAGTAGACTAATTTCTCACTGTAACATCAGTTAATCAACTTAATTTATATTTTTATATCATCATTCTAGCAGTAATAGATGTAATTTATTATACTTTATCTGGTTTTTTTTTTCATGTCCATTTTATAAATAGATAAGAAAGGCATTAATCTTAATTGATACTTATTCAATCCAGCACTGAAGGATGTTATTTATTTGATTTTATCTGTTTAGTCATTTCTGAGTATTCCCACTGGTGGTCATGGATTCGATCTACATGAAGGCAGATTCCAATTTTGTAATTGAACTGGGCTTCTAGTTTATTCTAGCCTAATATGGGTACCAAGAAATGTCTTAGAAAGTAAAGAAGACCAACATGATACTTACTGTATCACCCACCTAGTGCTGATTGGTCTATAGAATATATGGCTCCAGCACCATATGCCCATATTAAGGCATATAAAAGGGTCCTTTACTTTTACTTACGTTTCTGAGTAAACAGAATAACATTTACTAAATAGATATGAATAGGCTTCAGTCATACTTATTCAGTCCTTATTCTAGCATTGTTGGATTTAATTTGTTGTATTTTATCTGTGTGGTCATTTCTGAGTAAACTTCAGCAATCAGCACAGAATAATTACATTTTCTATATAAATATTAAAAGGCAGCCTTCCAATCATTATGTGGATTTATATCTTTAACATTAAATTCTTTAACAATTAATGTGCATGTCAACAGTATACCTACACTATGAGTTGTTTGATCCAAATATTGACACTTATATAACATTTGTGGCATTTTGCTTATTCAATATATAATATACTGTTCAATGTGGAACTATTTTCACTTACAAGCAATTTCTTTTCCTTATATAACAACATAATTGAATAAACTATACTTCAAAACAAAGTATAACTTTAGTGAATTTAAACACAAAAGCCACAAAATATAGGTTGCACAGTGCAACATATTGTTTGTAGCTTCTGTAATTAAAATATACTTCTTTTAAAATGTATAAAGTTAACTTCATTTCTTGAAAGTCTAAATCTTCAGGTAATGATTAAATAAGAAGGCAATTGGTTATTCAAATACTAATAATTTATCAGCCAATAAAGTTAACTGCTTATCTGTCAAGTCTATTTCTTAAAGAAATGATTATACAAGAAGGCATGTAGTTATTCAATTAGTCAATTACTCATATTTTAGTTGACGGGAAAGTTAATAACATTTCGTCTTTGAGGACTACAATTGTAGGTAATTATTCAACAAGAAGGTTTGTATTTGTTGATTCAAAATAGCAGACAAGTTTATGTACAACCATGGACTTGTCGTTTTCATTTGCATGCAAGGTATACTGTGATTATCTAGATGAACACAATGTTTATTATTGTATTAATAAATATATATGTGTGTGCGTGCATGCATGTGCTCATTCAAATAAGTGAATAGTGTATGTGTGCGTGCGTGCATGCATACATGTGAGTGTGCCTGCATGATGCAGAAATAGATGATCTAATGATATGTAAGATGGGTTTTTTAGATTTTATCTAAATCAAGGAACGATTGTGGGAATCTTGGTAGTGCAGTGGCTAATACTCTTGCTTGTCTACCCAGTGGTCATGTGTTCGATTCTCCATTGAGATAGGTTTTTTTTTTTAATTGACACGGGCTACCTAGTTGACCCAACCTGAAAATTACCTGGGCTACCTGATAATGACCACATCACCATCGAGTGCTGATTAGGGCTAGGGTCTTACTTTTTTACTTAAAGAATGAATGTCATTTTCAAACCTAAAGCCTGTTTATTTCACCCACACCCACCCACGCACGCGTGCGTGCATGTGCACACACACATACAGAGAGAGAGAGAGAGAGAGATTAACAAACCGATATAGAATGAATGTAATTTTCAAACCTAAAGCGTGTTTATTTCACACACACCCACGGGTGCGCATACACATGCACGCACACACACACACACACACACACACACACACACACACACACACAGACAGATTAACAAACCTATATTTTCTGCAGGCTTATATAAATATATATGTGTATGTGTGCAGTGCATTCATATTTATATGCTTGTATGCATGAATATTTGTGTGTGAGCATCTTTCCATCTTTCTTGATAGCTAAAGAATTGCCAGCATGTAAGCATTTTCTGTCCACCACCATGATGGTACAGGCTAAAGTCTTATTCCCAATCCACATCTGGGTGTTAACTTCCCATTTAAAGCATTGTCCTCTTCTTGCATGTTAACCTTCCGCCGGTACCTCCAGCATGGTCTTCATCAATGTATTGTGTCTCTGAACATGCCCAGAATATTGTATGTGTCTTCAGCTTCATTTCTTTTAATGGTTATTTGTTTATTTCTAGTAGTTTTATAACTTCATTGCTTGTTATTCTATCATTTCATGGTCTTCAATCTATGTTTCTATATATATGCATCTGTGATGATATACAGTTGTTCTTAAACAGATAACAGATTAGTCATGTCTAATTCATCATCATCAAGTGCCCTGCCATGTGTCTCTTCACAGATCTTGGTCTTTGATGCTCTGCATCAACTCTGCTGATAATATTCCTCCATACCACCGTCTCAGTCCATCCTGCATCATTTCTCTTGGTCTGCCTCTGTCTATCTTCCCCTTGATCTTTCCAGTTGTCACATGTTCTCCAATGCCTCTCTTCTCATCACATGACCAAAGAAAGCTGTCTTTTTCTCATTGTTGTATATAATCTTCTAGTTTCACTAGCTTCTCTCAGGTAATCGTTGTTAGTTACTCTTGTAGTCCAAGCAATTCACAGCATTCATCTCAGGAACCACATATATATAATAATATAAAGTATTAAAGTGTGTATTTAATATTTCTCATTTTCAATCAGTATGGTAGTTTAATTAATTTGTTTGTTATAATACCTCATATGTAGTTAAAACACCATTTTAGGTTGTGTATATATATTAGAAAACTTAACAGGCATCATTATTAAGTGCCACTCCACTTTGAAGGTTGACTGTAAGAAGTCTCCAAGACCTTTTGTTCTGTGTCTTCATAGTGCATTCATGCGATCCTCTTCCAGTCAACCTCTTGATGTTGTCTGCGCACCTGTAGTATTGTCTTTCTCTTGTACACTTCAACTCCACTTGTTCCTCCAGCACAACCTTTTACCAGTCCCACTGTAGTGGTATTGACCATATCACCCAAGCAAGTGCTGGTGCTGGATACGACAAGACGATAACAAGACGATAAAGCCATCATACAGCTTCACCACGGCATAGTATTGGAAGCCACCCGGCACCACACGATGAAACGATGGGTCATCAGATGAGTCCAGACCCATCACTCAAATGACAAGATCAAGGAGATGCTGTTGAAAGAGAACAAGAAACTAAAGATCACCAGTGCGGAGCACATCATCGGAAAGAACAACATCCCCTCTACAGTTGTCGTTGTAACATCTGAGGACCGAGCGATCCCTCTATACATTGTATGGGACAGAAAAGACCAAAGACCAGAGCACTACATTCTGAGAGTGCTGCAGTGTTCCAAGTGCCAGAAATTTTGGCACACCCGTGCGACCTGCAAGAGTGATGTAGGTACTGCTCTGGTCCCCATCAATATAGTCAGTGCCAGCATGCGAAGAACGACTCGGACTTCAGGAGGCCTAACACCAACAGAAAATGCACCAACTGCCTTGGCAATCATGGCGCCAGGTACCTCGGCTGCCCCTGCCACCAAGACAGCAAAGAAGCGATGAAAATAGCCATCAAGTCTAACTTACCATACAAGGAGCCCAGGAGGCAGTATGAGGCCACCAACCGACTCACCAAGAGTGACAAAGCACAATTAGAAGGCCAACTGAAGGACCTGAGAACACAGTTCTTCTTCTTCTTCTTCTTCTTCGTTCATCTGGAGTTTTTTTTTTCAGATGTGATTGCGTTGTGCCTGTTTACAGCAGAGCTGTGTTCTTGCGCCGTTAGGCCGACACATCCGACTTCTGCGGGCATTTGTTGACCGGGTTAACCTTCCCGGGGAACACAGTTCAAAAACCTAGAAGATAAAAATGACAAGACGCAAGAAACCCAGATAACGGCCATTCAGTGCATTCTGGACGAACTGAAGCAAGTCCAGCAGAAGATAGAGCAGGATGTCGCTCGAATCGCTGCCATAAAAGCTGAAACTGACGAAACACTATCGAAAATTCAAGAAGAAAGAGCAAAGACAGAAGAAATGCTGAAAAAAATCCAAGAAGAAAGAGAACAGATAGAACTACTAAAATCACAGGAAGAACCAGAAAATGCAAAGACCCAGACAGATGAAGAAGCATTAGAAGAAGAAATAGTTATTGAAATAGATGAGGACGGCTATCCAGACCAAGACCAATTCTGTCGGGCGATTGCAGATCCAATCAGAAGCCAGGAAGCTGACAACAAGCAGTCCAATCTACGAAATGACTCAACACAAGATGCACAATAAAGGACCCAAATACAACCAAACTGAACAGTCAACGGTTGAACGGGACCATTTGGATGATGATGATGATGACACATGGAAAAGAGAACTAGATGCAGAAATACCTCTTAAGTCAGAGTGGGTTCACCTGAAGGCGAGGGACACCGGTAAAAAGGAAAGCAAACCCACACGCAAAATTCAGTCCCATACTACTTTCAACAGTTTGTCAGGACTACGCTTGAGTTTAAACTAGCGATCAAAACAGAAAAGAAAGAACAAGATGCAGAAATGCATGAGGAGACAGCAAAAGATAGGACAATTTGGCATGAGTTGGTTAAGTGACTGTGCCTCAAAAGGGGATAAAAGATAGAAGACGTTAGAATAGAGTCCCGCAGGTATAGAGGGATAATGGAAGCAAACTGCCTATTAATCCTTTCTTGTTTTTCTGTCATCCTCATTCAAAATGTTAACTATTTCAGTGCCCAAATGTTCCACAGCTTATGCCCAGGGGTGTGGGGGGGATAATGACTGGGAAATCATGAGGGCATTACTTTCACAGTGAAAATGGCTACTCAGTGAGTCAGGTTTCTTTAGTATGCTCTGCCCAAATGTAAAAGGTTAAAGAACACATGATGTGATGGTTGGGATTCTAGGGTAAAAACCAATCATTATTCATGCATTCCTTAGGACTGTAAGAGTTCAGAATGATCACCTACCATCTGTGTGAAATCGGTGCAGTTTTATGAAGTGTTTTCAGCATTCTACCAAGTTTTTACCTGCCTTTATTATCAAACTTCCAGCTGAAGCTCCATATGTAGAAGACATACTGAAAACAAACCGTGCTCTTCCAGGGTCTTTCTCCTTTTTGGATAGAAGGCATAAACCTCATCTTTTAGAAGTGTCTGCAGCACAGCAAAGACAAACTGATGCCCTCTCAAGAGATAAGAAAGGTCCAGTCAAAATGCACCCAAGTCCCTTTGATGAGTACTCAGAATCAGCAAAAGGTAAAGATTTTCATTAACTGCTCATTTATAAAAACAAAAGTCGACCACTTCGCCAGTCATTTATGATCATTATAATAGTCTTTTAGCAACCATCTCCAAGCTTCCAGTAACTGCTCATTCATGATCATTATAATGGTCCTTTAGCAACTGTCTCCATGCTTTGTCACTATCCTCACTAGTTTGTTTTTAAAGTTATTAATTGAGGTTATTTGTTCCATAAATTCCTTCTTCCATGAAGGATATTAAACAATTCAGGAACTTCATTCAGCTGATTTATGTTATTATTATTATTCAATTGAACGTAGTTTAATATATATTTTAATGGATTTCCATGACTGAATTTTAGCAAATGTTAATGTGAATCTCCTTGGTTGAAGCTGACAAAACATTGGAGTGGATCTTCTTGAGCGAAGTTAACTAAATATATAAATATGTCTAACTGAAAGGTTTTACGAGTTATTTAACATCTTTTCATGACATGATATCCACTGAGAGCATTGGCTTCTATCATTCTTGACAGTGCAGTATGTAAAATTCATATATTTATTGCCATTTGTGTTTGCTCGCTTTGAACGTGAACATGGTTCATAAACACCCTACTACTACAAAAAGTTTTTACTACTAGTTAATGCACAGGACTGATTTTGCTTGAGATTTGCTTTCTTTATTACTCTCAGCTTTGCAGATTAAATGAATAAATTGCACATTCAATCAGTTATATGTCTTTATAGCATTAAATCTGTCAGCTCTAGATGCCCCTTAAGGACAATAACAATATCAACAAAATCGCAAGTGTATTACATGGTCATATGCAAATGGCGGCATTGGGTCCACTCTTTAAATCCTCTAAGTCATAATGAGGAGTCTGTCCATGAGTATGATGTAGTGGTTGTAACAAATATAAAAAGATTAGATAGGTAAGGAAACTATGACAGGTCTAGCAAACCAGTAGGGAATTTACTTGATCCTAGAAACATACTGCTCATGAATCATGGAGGAAATAGGAGGAAATGTGCCAGTCACAGGCGTTGTAACTGCAATAACCCCTCCCCACGAGGCCTAACAGCATTAGTGGGAAACAAAAACAACGACAATTATATGGTTGATTATACATACTTCTTAAACATAAATAGGTTGTCAGATTTTGCTAAATCTCTAAGCATAAGAAGGACAATCACACATGACACATTAATTGGTATATTTGAAGAATACCTGATCACATAAGGTGTATTGCTGGTTAAGAGATAGTTGAAACAATAGTTGAAACTAAGAAATACGCTGGGTGTCATCCAAGTGCAGTGGCTAGTATACTTGTCTGCAAGCCCAGTGGCATATATTCAAATCCACATCCAGGCATATTTTTAAAGATTAATCTGGCTTTCCAGGTCAACATTTTTGTCCAACTTTCCAGTGTACGGGTTGAACCCTTACCTTGGCATCAGCACACCTGATGTTTAAGAACACATGTTCTTATCCATTTGTCCATGCTGACCTACTTTTGGGGGATGTAATGTTAGGTCTTTAGAAAGTAGCCTTTAGCAAGATGAAAAACATACTGACCAATAAAAAGATGTCAATTGAAACGAGAAAAAGAGTGTTGAGGTGCTACATAGAGCCTGTACTTTTGTATGGATGTGAAAATTGGACAATGAGCAGTCAAGCTGAAAAAATCTGATGGCTGTAGAAATGTGGTTTCTGAGGAGAATGCAAAGAATACCATGGACAGACAGAAAAACCAATGACCAAGTATTACAGGAAACAAATGAAAATCATAAATTGATTAGACAAATTAGACATAGACAGTCACAATTTTTTGGACATGTTATGAGAAGAAATTAATTGGAGAACTTGGTGACAACTAGCAAGATCGAAGGGAAAAGACCAAGGGGAATACCAAGAAGTAAATACCTGGATGGCTTGGCGACATGGCATGGTCGAGACAGGAACACTGAGCTGATCCACAACTCTGGTGATTGAGTGAAATAATGGCGAGTCATGACCGCCCACGCTTTCTGGCATGGCACATGATGGATGGATGGATGGAATGTTGGGCCTACATACTCTTGATCAAACATACTGTCCCTGTCATGGAATTTTGGTGGATACAATGTTAGGCCTAGATTTTCTTACCAAGACATACTGTCCTTGTTGCTATCATGGAATGTTGGGGAATGTAATGTTAGACCTACATTCTCTTGACCAAACATACTCATTGGGGACCATATTGTAGTATTATGTCTTACCGCCAATAAAGGAGATTTTAGTCCAAACCTGCATCATAAATGCCTTTGAATATAAATATGATAGACGACTTCTAAGAATATCTTGGGTAAAGAAAAAAAAACCAATGCATCCATACTTCAAGAGCTGAATATTGAAAAAGGATGGCTATTAAAGACAATAAAACAAAGAAAATTGAAATATTTTGGTCATTTGAAACGTCACGAAAGTTTGGAGAGAACAATAATGGAGGTGTATATGCCTGGGAAGAGAGGAAAAGGAAGGCCAAAGAGAAGATGGGTGCAGCATGTGGCGGATGATCTCCAGATGGGTGTATCAGATGCGGGACATCTTGCTTATGATCGAGAGGTTGTCTGGAAGGTTGTTATGGGAGCGAGGTTCTGCAAAGGACATGCTTCTGAATTAATACTACCACAAATCTTTCTTCTTCTTCTTCTTCTTTCATTTGCTTGAAATTTGTCTATATCTGCAATGTTGTCTCTTGTATAAATTTAACTGTCTATTTTAGTTCACTCATTGGTCCATTGAGTTTAACTTCCACTGTTATTTCTCAAGGCCAGAAAGTTTGCCTACATATGTCATATTTTGGGCACTCTTGCAGTACCACAACTGCTTTTATTTTTCCTCTCGCTCGCTTTGAACTCAAGCATAGTTCATACACACTACTTTCATACAGTGCTGGACTGAATTTTGCATGTGGATTAACTTTCCCTATTAACGGTATCCCTCACCATCAGGCAAACCCACTCTGACTTCAGAGGTACATGTAATTTACGTCCCCAAGTCAAGGATGAGAAGTCAACATTTTAGTCCAACGGTCGGGTGAAGGGGTTGAACCCTTACCTCAGCATCAGCACACCAGTTGTTTAAGAACACATGTTCTAATCCATCCGCCCATGCTGACCTACAGCTCCTTATAGGGCCAGGAAAGTTACAAGAAAAGTAGTTTTATAACAGAACAAATACAGAATTTGTATATTTACATATGAGCTTTAAGCTTTTTCTAGACCAGAAAGTTTGCCTAGATATTTCGAATTTTGGGCACTCTTGAAGTACCACAACTCCTTATGACCCATAAAGTTACAAGAAAGGTATTTTCTAACAGAACAGATACAGAATCTTTATATTTAGATATGAGCATTAAGCTTTGGATCTCTTGTCATATTGTAGGATCAAAACATCATGTGTCAAAAGTGAAGTCAGCACAAGAAAATCACAGCACATTTCCAACTTTGAGCAGCATTCAAGAAATACAGACTTTAACAAATACTCAGAACAAATTAGATTATAAAACAACTGGCACAAGTGGCAATGATGTTGCAAGGTAAGCAAAAATTAATTTCCATTTTCTGTGAACTGATGTTTTTAGGGGTTAGTTAATGAAACTTGTGTGATAACTTACTCAGAATTTTCATTGCTTTAAATATCTCTGGCAGTTTATTCTAAAGTTTTTAAACACAGAAGCCACAAACAATATATTGCACGATTTTTTACCTGGCACATTTTGCTGTTGCATTTCATCAGGTGCACACTGCAGAGTTATGTATCATATGAAGTGAATAAATGAATAATACTTTAGCCGAAACAGTGAAAACACATAATCCCAGGCATTGTTCGAATGTGGAGCATCTATTACTTTGTAATATTTCTTATTTCTATTGTGTCAAATACTTTGTTATGACTTTCTTTTCTTGGTAGGCTTCTTCTTTCACATGGTGCACAGGAAAATAAGACCTGGTCATTCTCTACTTTTAGGTTAAATACACACACATACACACAATATAACACATTAACAAATAGTTCATGTCACATAAACTGTCCTCAGTTGTTAGACCAAGGTCAGTTTGCTGTGTCAAATGCACAAAATACATTTTCTTATAAATGTATATATGCTATCTTAAAGATGTATCGTGAATAGCAAAAACGTACATATCCTTTTTCCAATCTATTTGTGTTATGTCATCTCCTCATTTAAACTGTTGTCTTGCTTGTTTGCCTTTCACTATTCACTGTAGCAGAAAATAAACAATTTGCCTTCCACCCTTCCCTCTAGCAAAACATAAATACTTTGCCTTCCACCCTTCCCTCTAGCAGAATATAAACAATTTTCCTCCACCCTTCTCTCTAGCAGAACATAAATAATTTGCTTTCCATCATTCCCTCTAGCAGAACGTAAACAATTTGCCTTCCACCATTCCCTGTAGCAGAACATAAACAGTTTGCTTTTCATCATTCCCTCCAGCAGAACATTTAAAAATGTACCTTCCATCATTTCCTCTAGCAAAAAAAAAACAATTTGCCTTCCGCCCTTCCCTCTAGCATAATATAAACAATTTTCCTCACCATTTTCTCTAGCTGAACATAAACAATTTGCCTTCCACCATTCCCTCTAGTAGAACATAAACAACTTTTCTCCTCCTGTCCTCTTGCTGAACATAAACAATTTACATTCAATCGTTCCTTCTGGTAGAACGTAAACAATTTCCCTTCCACCCTTCCCTTTAGCAGAACATAAACAATTTTCCTCCACTCTTTCCTCTACCTGAACATAAACAATTTTCCTCCACTCTTTCCTCTAGCTGAACATAAACAATTTTCTTCCACCCTTCACTTTAACAGAATATAAACGATTTGCCTCCACCATACAAGAGTCATTGTGTTATTTGTTTTGTTTCGTGGTATCTTCCGCAATTTCAATGCTCAGTTAATAGAAATTTACATTATAACAATTATTCATTTGATTGTACAGCATGTTTGGTCCAAACTTGCTTTTTGTTTGGCACTGAATCAGTTAACTCAACTGTCCCATTTAGTTGCTACATGAATCCACTTGTTTCTAGTTATTGCTTTATTTGATGCCACTATTTTAACTGCTTTAGGTCCAAGCATTTGCAGTGTTTAAGTAACAATAATTTGTGATATAAAGTTGCATTAATAAATGCTGGGATAGAAAGAGTTAATATAAAGTAAGAAAAGTGTTTTCACTAGCTTCTACGTTGATATGCAATGCTTTTGCAGTACTGAACCAGTCGATAATGTTTCTTCTCAATATATTTGTTGTACATAACTTTGCAATTACATTGTTTTTCAATACAGAACCTACATCCACAATCTAATTCGAGAAACAAAGGAAGAAATTCAGGATCTGACAAATGAAATTCATGAAAATGTTGAGGTAAGAATTTACATGTATGTGCAGTATTGTTCCCACATGAAACCCATGTTATAATTAGATCTTACTTTACTCTACATTGTTTCTAAGCCATTTTTATATTTATC
Source organism: Cepaea hortensis (assembly GCA_963921405.1). Classification (NCBI taxonomy): domain Eukaryota; kingdom Metazoa; phylum Mollusca; class Gastropoda; order Stylommatophora; family Helicidae; genus Cepaea; species Cepaea hortensis. Next base: position 204,315,949 of record OY992876.1, read on the forward strand.
AAGTGTTCCTACTTATGGCGCTGTGGTGAAGGGCTTACAAACACAATTCGTAATCCCACAAACCATGTTCGAATTACAGCTTGCACTGGTTTTCATTCAATGGTATGAGTGCCTGTTGTCGAGGAAGCATTAGCAAACTATTGAATGTAAACTTGCCAATAAATCACAAACAGCCAAAACATGATAGGGTTGACTGCAATGTCCTGTAAAGGATATATAATACACTTTTTTTTAAAATTCTACATGCCAAATTTTGTCTCGGGGCATCTAGAAGGGTCCATTATCTTTTTTTAACTGATTCTCTGCCAAACAAAACGTGGGTTTGGACCAAACATAAATTCATGGCAGAAAATTGGAAGTAGGGGTGTGTCACAATAATGATGTAAAATAGTTACCATTGTAGTAGATATATTGTATTATACAGGGAGGCCCCGCTATACATCGCTTCAGTTTACGTCATTTCGCTACAACGTCGTGGTGACATAGGCGACATAACTTCACTTTATGTCGCTATGTTCTGCCATAATGTCGTTTTGATGTGATCAGGCTACTGATATCGGTAAAGTCCATGGTTTACCTCCAATCACAGTAAGGACAATTTGTGCAGGTGCTGACAAAATCAAAGAGGGTGCTAAAAGCTTAACCCCTTTGAGTGCTTCCAAGATCACTTACACCAGAGGTACTCTTATGGAGAACATGGAAGCACTATTGGCCATCTGGACTGAAGACCAGGGAATACGCCCGTGGGCAAGATGGTTATCCAAAAGAAAGCAAAGTCTCTCTATGAAGATCTAGCTAAGAAAGCGGGTGATAGCAGTACTAGTAGTGCTGGTGATAGTTTCAGAGCGAGGCGTGGTTGATTTGAGCGCTTTAAGAAGCATTCACATCTGCACAACATTCAAATAACAGGTGAACCTGTGAGTGATGATACTGCAGCTACAGAGCATTTCCCTGCAGAGTTTAAGGCCATGATTGAGGAAAGTGGTTACTCTCCCAAGCAAGTCACATTGACGAGACAGGGCTTTATTGGAAAAGACTGCCACCAAGGACTTATATTTCGAAAGATAAGAAGACTGCACCTGGCTTTAAAGCTGGCAAAGATAAGCTTACTCTTCTTCTAGGTGGCAACGCTGAAGGAGATTTCAAGTTCAAGCCCTTACTGGTGTACCACTCAGAGACACCAAGGGCTCTGAAGGGCTACTCAAAGGAACACTTGCGCATTACATGGCGTGCCAACAAAAAGGTTTGGATAACAGGGACATTATTCCAGGAATGGATAACTTAAAAGTCGAGAGGATCGACTTCATTGCCCTGAATTTTATCCCATATAGCTCGGTCTCTGTCCGCAGGGCAACCTGCAGAAAGCATCGCACGAAGCATGAACTCCATAGCTCCGGCGACAACCCCCAGCAGTCTCCAAGAAAAATTCACTCATGGACCGAAAGACGTAGCCCAGATTCGAACCCACAATCTTTGGAGTGCAAGACAGAGGGCTTGACCAGTTCACCACGAAGACTCCCAGTTCTGTTTTCATCAAAGTCAGGTGTTAGTCACCATAACTTAGCTACCATATGACAGTAGACGGTACTATCTGCTTTCTGTTAGCACCGAATGTTGGGTGACGGTCACCAAACCCGACACCCCACATTGTGTCACTGGCTTCGGGCAGAAGAGTGCAATTGAGAGGATACATTCCTTATCCTGGTGCACAGAAATACAACTTAAAGACCAAATGTCACGGCAGGGGGGCAGACCAAGCTCTAAAGATTGGTCGGCAGCTAGTCGGCAGCTCCGACAGGCAGACAGTTAGAGCAGTTCTTTGCTGATCCTGCAGTTTCTGCAGCTAGTCTTGTTCCAAATATATTGGTGTTACTTTTCCTCTGAAGTAAACTAGGCAGGCCGAGAGAGGGATCATCCTGCATGGGCAACTCATGGTCTATGCAATTCAGCCCAGGCTTTGTGCGGTATAGAGATATAACACCATTCCTGGTCTCCGCCACAGGTTGTAGTTATTACACCTATTTTGAAGTACACTGGAACAAACTATTATCTGTCAAGATGGCAAGGGGCCAGTCTACTTTCATTAGTTCTTTCTAGGCAATTGTTAGTTCATCTGGCAGTCCAAGGTATTCGCAGCATTTGTCTAAGGAACACATATTTAGAAGAGGTAAAATATTATGACTAAATAGTTAAAGATAACATTATAAAACGTAATATTCCAGGAAACTTTATAGAGAAACACCATTGTAACAAAATGTATGTCTGAATATTACTGATTATTTAGCATTTGCATTATTGTATAACTTTTTCAGAAGAAACAGCTTCACCAAGTCAAGACTGCTAAAAATAACTTAATATCACACTTTGGCAAATCTGAACACAATTACAAACAAGCAGCTGACACTGGAAGTCAAGAGAAAATACCAACAGACAGGGAAAACCTTAAATCAGTATCAAAGACACAGAGAAGAAAGAATCCTGATATGTATATGCCAAAGCAAGATGTGGACACACCATCTGCTACAGCTGCAAACATGAGTTTTATGATAACATCTAATCATTCAAGACCAGCAGAGCTGCCTTCTTCCATTGCCCTATCCAGTCCTTCCACAAGATCAGCAGAAGTAATAAACAATCAGATACCTGAAAACAATGATCACAGAGAAAATCCTATTGAGGAGCAAGCAAGAGCCAGGAATTTGAGAAGACAGGCTAGTTTCAATAAAAGAACTCTAGGAACACATCAGAAAGGTAACACAGATTTCAAAACCACATTCAGCCATGATGATTTCAGTCGATTTCTTAAGTCAGAAGTCTCCCCAGAGTCAACTCAGTTTGATTCTCCGCTGAACAGTGAAGATGATAGAAACCTCAGCTTAAACATTACCCAGCTTAGCAGTCAGAAATGGAGCCAAAGTATCCAGAAGTCAAGCAGCTCAAACAAAATCAGATCAAGTCAGCAGAACTCAATGCTGCAGGTTGATGCACGAGGACTGCCAACAACTGCAGTGGGAAGTTCATCACATGCCAAGGAACAAAAAGGAGAAAGGGAAACAGATGTTGATGATTATAATAAGGTAATTACACAATGATAATTCAAATTCAATTGTTCAAACATTACCTCAAGAGGTAGAATCATGTATATATATATATACAGACAGAGATACAGGGTGTATTTTTAATGGCTGTGCAGTGTTTGAAAATATTGCCAGCCCAAGTTTTGTATTTACCTATTATGTTGCATGAACATTACAGAGGGTGAATATAAAATTTGGACTGGCAATATTTTCAAACACTGTACAGTCATTAAAAATACACCCTATATTAGAAAATAATACAAAACACATGATAGACCTTCATAGCAATAGGAAATTTGTGGAAGTCAAAGAAAATTTATCTGATTAAGTGACAAGGGATTATTAATTGTCTTAAACGACTTCCCGTTTCTGCGCTGGATTATATATCGCCAAAATGTCATTGTAACATGTTGTCTCAATTAAGATATAATACATTCATTTTTCCTAAGCAACCCGCTTTAATTTGGTATATAATATAACATGTCTGCTACTATTTCAACAAATTGTATGTCATAACACATACACACTTCTACTTCCCATTTTCCCCCATTCATGTTTATTAGGTACAAACCTACTTTTTGTTTGGTGCTGAATCTCTTAATCTAGTACCAAACTTAGAATATTTAATGATAATAATCAAAAGATGATAGTTTTGAAAAAGTGCATGGTTTTGTTGTTCACTGTGCCTAGTATTTATTGGCATGTATAAACATGGCAAAATACAGAATTATTAAAAATTATAAACACAATGATTGCGAAACAAAACCTTTGGCAAGAATCAGCAACCACACTTGGAAATACTAGCCCCAAACACTTGCCAACCTTCCTTTAAGAATTAAAGATCATGTGTATGTGCCAGCTGGCATAATGGGGTTATGGTGCTAGGCCAGTAATATAAGACTAAGTGGGTGATGAGGTCAAGATCATATCAATTGTCTTTTAACTTCCCTTAAAACATTCTGGTACCTGTTTTATTAGACTGGATCTATCCCAGAGCTACATGATCTCATCAAAACCATTCCTATTTTGAGGGGAATTTGAACCAAGGACTGCCATCCAGCAAGCAAGTAAGCTAGCCACTGATTTATCATGGCTTCTGGCAATTTGCATATTTAGACCAAATTACATTCCTAATTTAATAAATTGAGAACAGCGTTTAATTGGATGCACCTTTGATAAATGTTAACATTACTTTCTGCATGAATGACAACATCAGTGAACTCACAGATCAGTTTATTAGTATCTTTGTGTATTTTCTACTTTAATAATTAATTGTAGTTTCTTTTGGCGTTTATGCATTATTTGTTTGTTCTTTTAGTTGTAGTTCACAATTCAGGTTTTGTATTCGCTGTCAGTTCATTTTTTGTCTCTTTCAGATGCCATCAATTTTTTCAAGTATCCATTATTTATTTGATCTAGGTGTTAAATATATCATTTTGCCTAATTATTATTTTGATTTAGTTTGTTATCATTTTTAAGGCCTTGACTTTTGTGTCTATATTTTTAAAAGTTAGCTGCATATCCTTTACAGGATGTCACAGTCAACACCAGCATTTATTGCTGTTGTGATCTCTTGGCAAGTTTACGTTTAGTAGTTTGCCATTGCTTTCTGAATAATCAGCACCCATACCATTTCATAAAAAACCAACACTAGGCAGTCTGCTGCCAAATCGCCCACAGCTGTGTTTCGAACCTCTTTGCCACGGAACTGGCTTTGTATCTATTAACTCACTTTTTTGTATTTTTGTTTCTTCATCTGAAGAAGAATATTATTGTTATGAAATGTCTTGTGTGTTGTCTTCATTATGTGTCTGCTATGTGTCAGCATCCATGCGTGCTTGGTCATTTACCATGAACATCAAAACAACAAACTAAATTGCTGTGTAGCTAGCTTAACCAGTAAACATTCCAACTAATATTTTTCATGACACTCTGTTCTTTTACCTTAGCAATCTCAATACAGGTCTGCTCATGCCAAAACATGGCAAGTTGTAGGTAAGGGGCATAGTTGTTGTGTGATATTTCATGGGCATACACCTGAAGCTAAGTAACAACCCATGTTTCTGTTTGTTTGCTGGAAGACATTCGCTGTTTTTAAGTGGATGCTTGTCTTGTTTTGTAATATAGAACATTACTGAGTTGTGCAGTGTGCAGTGAACACCACATACTCCACTCATCTGGAGCTTCATTTATGCTGGCATTATGTGTGATCATTACTTTATATTTCACTAGTTTGTTTGGCTTTTTTTGTTTATCCAAAGAGTCATGTCATCATTGTCGTCCACTTTTGCCTTCAAGCCTTGTAGGGAGGAATAATTGATGCTCAAGTGCCTGATGGGTGGCATTGGACAGTGTCATTCTGTGTGATTGTACAATGTCTTTGATGTCGTCAATCCATTTTCTTCTCAGGCGTTCTCTTGCTCTCGTCGCAGATGATCTTTGATGTAGGGCCAGTGATGGTAGTTGATGGTGTTGCATTCTAACGAGATGGCTGAACCATTTGATTTTCTGCCTTTCAATATATGTGCCACAAGATGTTGATCCCACTGATTGTCTGATAACACAATTTCTTACTTGGTCTCAGATAGTTAAGTTGGTAGCTCTCCTCAAGCATCTCATCTCACTTCTTAACTAAATTCACTGTAATGCAAACTACAGGTATGAGTCATGGACCATCTTGCAATCACTCAGATAAAAACCGGTGCTTTTAAAATTATAGAACTTATAGAAGATCTGAACATCAAAGAAAACTGGCTCGTAAGAATAATCATGTCACGGAAACTATTATCTCTAGTCTTCCTGTTTCTAATATCCCCAATCTTCCTGTCTCTAATATCCACTGTCTTCCTCTGTCTCTAATATCCTCAATCTTCCTCTGTCACTAATATCCTTAATCTTCCTCTGTCACTAATATCCTTAATCTTCCTCTGTCTCTAATATCCTCAGTCTTCCTCTGTCTCTAATATCCTAAATCTTTCCCTGTCTCTAATATCCTCAATCTTCCTCTGTTTCAAATATCCTCAACCTTCCTCTGTCTCTAATATCCTCAATCTTCCACTGTTTCTAATATCCACTGTCTTCCTCTGTCTCTAATATCCACTGTCTTCCTCTATCTCTAATATCCTCAGTCTTCCTCTGTCTCTAATATCCACTTTCTTCCTCTATCTCTACTATCCACTGTCCTCTTCTATCTCTATTATCCACTGTCTTCCTCTATCTTTAATATCCACTGTCTTCCTCTATCTCTAATATCCTCAGTCTTCTTCTGTCTCTAATATCCACTGTCTTCCTATGTCTCTAATATCCAATGTCTTCCTCTATCTCTAATATCCACTGTCTTCCTCTATCTCTAATATCCTCAGTCTTCCTCTGTCTCTAATATCCCCAATCTCCCCCCGTCTCTAATATCCTCAATCTTTCTCTGTCACTAATATCCTTAATCTTCCTCTGTCTCTGATATCTTCAGTCTTCCTCTATCTCTAATATCCTCAATCTTCCTCTGTCACTAATATCCTTAATCTTCCTCTGTCTCTAATATCCTCAGTCATCCTCTTTCTCTAATATCCACTGTCTTCCTCTGTCTCTAATATCCACTGTCTTCCTCTATCTCTAATATCCTCAGTCTTCCTCTGTCTGTAATATCCACTGCCTTCCTCTATATCTAATATCCACTGTCTTCCTCTATCTCTAATATCCACTGTCTTCCTCTATCTCTAATATCCTCAGTCTTCCTCTGCCTCTAATATCCACTGTTTTCCTCTATATCTAATATCCACTGTCTTCCTCTATCTCTAATATCCTCAGTCTTCTTCTGTCTTTAATATCCTCCGTCTTCTTCTGACTTAAATATCCACTGTCTCCTCGTGTCTATAATATCTGCTGTCTTCCTGTGTCTCTAATACCCTCACTCTTCATTTGCCCCAAATACCCTCAATCTTCCTCTGTCCCTAATACCCTTAATCTTCCAATGTCTCCAATTCCCTCATTTTTCCCGTCTCCAATACCCCCATTTTTCCTCTATCCGCAATACCCCCATTTTTTTTCTGTCCCTAATATCCCCAATGTTCCTCTGTTCTTAATACCCTCAGTTTTCTTGACATGAATAGACTGCATCTCAGTGGCCTCTAGTTTATAATGTTTATGTTTATGGTCAATGATCTACAAGCAAATATTTGTAAGGACAGCATAAAGCATCCTAAACTCATTTTTGGAGTTTTGTGAACTGTGGTCTGTTACATGTTACATAAAATAGTTTTCTTCTGATGGTCGTTTATATACCTATATTTACCGTATTATCTCATTTATAATAAAATAAACAAATACCAAAATAATCTGCAGTTATTTTTGGCATTTTAAATACTTTACAAAATGTCTATTACTCCCTAGTTATTTTAATTCTTCTGCTACATCATTTACCTTCATGTTCTGCATATTGTAACTGTGGCACTCTTTCAGAATCACTTCTTCAGATTATGCATGTTTCACAATACTGTGTATTACTAAAAGCTTTCAGAGCTGCTTGTAAATTACCTTGTGTAACTGACTAACAACATTAACCCAGGTCCATAGGCATCAACGTGGTTGAAAGGAAAGAATTTTTAAAGTTTTAAAAATCGAGAGGATCGACTGCATTGCACCAGGTTTTTTCCCATATGGCTCGGTCTCTTTTCGGCCTACCAAAAGTGTCGCACAAAGCATGAACTCCGTCCAACCAGCGTCGACCCCCAGGAGTCTCAGAAAAAGATGCACTCGTGAAACAAAAGGCGTAGCCCAGAATCGAACCCACAACCTTCAGAGCGCAAGGCAGACGGCTTGACTACTTCACCATGGAGATTCCCTGAAAGGATAAGAACGCTCACTCTTAAACTTCCGGTACACTCATGGCGAGGTAGGTTGTTCAAATCCTACCGCGCCATTAAGTTGGACTAAAACATCAACTTCTTGTTCAGAAAGCAATGGCAAACTCCTGAACGTATAGTTGCCTAGAAAGTCAACCTGTTGTTGATTGCAACATCCAACAAAGGACTTGCAACAATTTTTGGGGGAAACCCCTGGTCTGTAGTCTCTGGTGTTTTCTATGAAACAATGAACATCCTAGATGTAGTGTCAAGGCATGCAACTTCAGCGTGTTCTGTACCAAACAATGCTAACTGAAGGAATTACATACTTTTCTTAACCTTTGTTTATTTCTGGCAGTTGTTTTTGAAGTCACAAGTGTCTAGGTAAGAAGAAGCTTAAGTAGTAACTGTGTGTGATAGAAAGAGATTATGTTACAACTGTCTGAGATAGAAGGAGATTATGTAATGACTCTCTGGGATAGAAGGTGATTATCTAACAACTGTCTGGGATAAAAGGAGATTAGATAAAAACTATCTGGGGTAGAAGGAGATTATGTAACAACTGTCTTGGATAGAAGGCGATTATGTAACAACTGTCTTGGATAGAAGGAGATTATGTAACAAATGTCTTGGATAGAAGGAGATTATGTAACAACTGTCTGGGATAGAAGGAGATTATGTAACAACTGTCTGGGATAGAGGGAGATTATGTAACAACGGTTTGGGATAGAAGGAGATTATGTAACAACGGTCTGGTATAGATGGGGATTATGTAACAAGGTTTTGGGATAGAATGAGATTACGTAACAACTGTCTGGGACGTAAGGAGATTATGTAACAACTTTCTAGGACAGAAAGAGATTCTGTAATGATTCTCTGGGATAGAAGGGGATTAGGTAACAACTGTCTGGGATAGAAGGAGATTAGATAAGAACTGTCTGGGATAGAAGGAGATTAGATAACAACTGCCGGGAAGGTTAACCCGATCAACAAATGCCTGCAGAAGTGGGATGTGTCGGCCTAACGGCGCAAGAACGTAGCTCTGCTGTAAACAGGCACAACGCAATCACATCCGGGAAAAAAAAAAAAAACTCCGGATGAACGCAGCAGAAGAAGAAGATAACAACTGTCTGGGATAGAAGGGGATTAGGTAACAATTGTCTGAGATAGAAGAGGATAGGTAACAACTGTGAGATAGAGGGGGATTAGGTAACAACTGTCTGAGATAGAAGGGGATTAGGTAACAATTGTCTTAGATAGAAGGGGATTAGGTAACAACTGTCTGGGATAGAAAGGGATTATGTAACAACTGTCTGAGATATAAGGGGATTAGGTAACAACTGTCTGAGATAGAAGGGGATTAGGTAACAATTGTTAGGTAATATCTATCTGGCAGAGGCAGTCAAGTAACGTGTGTCTGATATAGAAAGATGTTACGTAACAACTGTATGGGGGAAGAAGGAGGTTAAGTAACAACTGTATGGGGTAGCTGTAGATTAGATAATAAGCGACTAGTATAATTGGAGGTTAGGTAACAAATGAAGGCATAGAAGAAGGTTAAATAATAACTGATAAAAGGAGGTCAAGTAACTGCTGCCTGGCTTAAATGGAGGTTAAGTAACAACTGTCTGGCATAACAGGAGGTTAAGTAATAACTGCCTGGCATAGAAGGGGGTTAATTAGCAACTATCTGGGAATAGATGGAGGTTCGGTAACAATCGTCAGGGATAGTTGGATGTTAAGTAACAACTGTCTGGAATAGAAGGTTTAGTAACAAATGCCTTGGGATGAAGCTGTTAAATTGATTTCCGGAACAGATCAATTATTATAGCAGTTATCAGAGACATACATTATTAAGCTAAGTTGATTAATTGATTAACTAGAATCGACATCCCTGCACTCCGGACACATCTGTATGTGATTTGTCTCTCTCAGCAGATGCCTGAGTGATGGAATGCTGATTCTTCTGGAAGTACTGGGTGTTTGTAAAGCCTCACTATTGGGGGGGGGGGGGGGGCTGAGTGGTCTCGAGGTATGGTGTCCACCTTGAGTGCTGGAGGTCCCGGGTTTAAGCCACGGTGAGGACCGGGATTTTTTCACGTGGACTTCTAGTAACAAAATTTCCCCTGGTCTCTGGGTAGTGAGATCGGACGCCCATGTGTATGTTGAGCACGTAAAAAATCCTTTGGCAGTTGGAAATCTAAAATGAGTAGCCTAACGGCACTGCCTGGTAAAAACATTTTGAGTTAAAAATCTACCGAAAGTATTTCAGAATCCTCGTCGGTTCTATGGAGTTTGTGCACTGAGCTGAGTTTCTCCGGACTCAGGCTTGAGTAATGTTGATTTGTCGACTAAACTAAACTTAACTAACATCTCACTATACTTTGTATGTAGAACAAATTTTAAAAATTCTTTCTTCTGTTGAAAACACCATTCTGTTTAGAGTGCAAAGAATTACTCCATTCGCTGCATATTGTTTCACGATTGACTGTAGAGCACATTCTTTTATGACAGCATGTACTTCATTTATCAAACTTGTTCTACATACAAAGTGTAGTCAGACTTTACAAACACCCTATATTGAATATGACTTGCCTTTGTGAAGACAAAGGTAAAGAACCCTTTGCCATGCCTTTCTGCATATTGGGTATAAGCTGCTATTTGCATATTTTTACAGACCAATCAGCACACGATGGACATGGTCAACTTCACACTGGCCACCTTTACCTCCTAAAACATTTACTGGTACCCATTCTAGTTCAGTTTCTTTTTTAAATATCCCCCACCATTACCACCAGACCGGTGACGGGCAAGAATACAGGGTGTATTTTTAATGAATGTACAGTGTTTGAAAATATTGCCGGTCCAAGTTTTGTAGTTACCTATTATGTTGCATGAATTTTACAGAGGGTGAATACAAAACTCTGTATCCTTTACCCTGTAGAACACTGCAGTATGCACCCAATGAGAAGCAGTGAAATGTGCCATGCATTAAAAGTGTACAACCTTTTGCTTGTAGCTTCTGATTTAAATTACTTTTACATTTATTATTTCAAATAACATTTACTATATTACTAGTTCTCTGATACTTTGGAGTTTTTAAATGTATTGGAAAATACTTTTCCAAGCTTCTGTTTTGGCTTTGCAGTAAAATCTGTGTGCTTTGCCTGCCCACTAAGCTACAGATGTGTTTTAATTTGCATGCAGTTATCTTTATTATCTGTAGTATTATATCATCGTTATCATATTAGCATTTATGTTTTCATTCTCACGGAATACTGACAATAAGGGATTTTACATGAACTATTTCAGGAGTACTTTTCCTTTTCTGTTTTCATTTGTTTTCATGTATATATGTATTTTTAAAGTAAAGGACCATTCAGATGTATTGGCTACCATGATAGCCAATTTTGTATGCACCAGTTGGTACTCAATTGGTGGTGTGGTCAGTATCATGATAGCCTCAGTTTGTGGTGTGGTCAGTATTATGATAGCCTCAGTTTGTGGTGTGGTCAATATCATGATAGCCTCAGTTTGTGGTGTGGTCAGTATCATGATAGCCTCAGTTTGTGGTGTGGTCAGTATAATGATAGCCTCAGTTTGTGGTGTGGTCAGTATCATGATAGCCTCAGTTTGTGGTGTGGTCAGTATTATGATAACCTCAGTTTGTGGTGTGGTCAGTATCATGATAGCCTCAGTTTGTGGTGTGGTCAGTATCATGATAGCCTCAGTTTGTGGTGTGGTCAGTATCATGATAGCCTCAGTTTGTGGTGTGGTCAGTATCATGATAGCCTCAGTTTGTGGTGTGGTCGTATTATGATAGCCTCAAATAGGGGTGTGGTCAGTATAATGAACATCAATTAGTTGTGTGGTCAGTATCATGATAGCCTCCATTGGTGGTGTGGTCCGTACCATGACAGCCTCAATTGGTGGTGTGGTCAGTATCATGATAGCCTCAATTGGTGGTGTGGTCAGTATCATGATAGCCTCAATAGTTGGTGTCCGTATCATGATAGCCTCAATTGGTGGTGTGGTCCGTATCATGATAGCCTCTATTGGTGGTGTGGTCCGTATCATGATAGCCTCAATTGGTGGTGTGGTCTGTGAAATGCTCTGTGAAATCATGCAACATAAAAGGTAAATACAAAACTTGGAACGGCAATATTTTCAAAAACTCCACAGCCATTAAAAATACACCCTGTAGAATAGAGAAATTAACCTCATGTGGAGAAAAAAAAAAAAACACAAGCAAAGTAAAGTAAGATACATAAATATTTATATTGAAAGCTTAAACAGCGTGGCATTAAAATGTCAGACAATCGACAGTATAAAATAACACAAAGTAATGCAGCTTTACATAACTGAATTACGACACATACAGGACGTTGCGGCGACTAACCTTCATCAGCAAACAAATACATGCACGACACACAACATATAGTACAGGAGAAGATCCTCCGGTGACTACATTATGGCATAAGGACGGGATGAAAAAGATGGGGGGGGGGGGGGGGGAATTATAGCAATGAAGAGAAAGAGACGATAGACAGGAGTGGCGATTCAATATTGCCGCTGTTTGTTTCATTACAAGCACCCATTCGGGGAATGATTGTAAATGCATGTCACAACACACAGTGAGGTCAGCGTGGCCGTATGGATAAGAACGCTGGTTTTTAAACTTCCGTTGTGCTGATGCCGAGGTAGTGGGTTCAACCCCTACGCCGGTCAATTGGACTATAATGTAGACTTCTCGTACTTGACTTGTGGATGTAAATTACAAGTACCTCAGAAGTTGGAGTGGCTTTCTTGATTTCGAGGGATACTAGTTATAGGGAAAGCTAATCCACATGCAAAAATCAGTCTGGTGAACTATAAATATTAGTGCGTGTATGGACTGCGCTTGAGTTCAAAACGAGCGAACGCAACAAATAAACAACACGCGCGCGCGCACACACACACACACACACGCAGAGGGAGAGAGAGAGAGAGAGAGAGACTTACGTGTCATGGGACTTTTATTATGTTAACCTTAAACACGGCGTGAAGTTTATTTGTATGGAGGCTTTTACTTTACAACTAAGCATCAAGCGAACGAAAGAAGAACAACTAAGCATCAAGTCATTTAGTCTCTGAGTTTAACTACTTGAAATAACATCATCTTACCATGTCGATAAGCGTGGGCGGTCATTATACGCCTTCTCACACGATCACCAGAGTCATGGATCAGCTCCATGTTTTGTCCCAACCATGCCACATGGCCTGGCCATCCAGATATTTACTTCTCTGCTTTCCCCTTGTTCTTTTCATCTCAATCTTGCTGGTTGTCACCAAGTTCTCAAGTTTATTTCTTGTCATAGGGTGTCCCAAAAATTGTGACTGTCTACGCCTAATTTCTCTAATTAGTTAACGATTTTCATCTGCCTCTTATAGGACTTGCTCGTGTGTTTTTCTGTCTGTCCATGGTATTTTTAACTGTTCAGAATATACTGTTCCTCTCTTGTATCGTTATAAAGATGTTTCACATAATCTGACCATGCATTTAAAATCAGATCTTTTATTATTATGATTTTGCCATCTTTCGTTTGAACCACTGGAATAAGGTGTTATAAAATTATCATTTCAACTTGTTTTCATTATAAAAAGTAAATAAGAAATAAGGTGGCACAGAAATATGTTGAATGTTTGCAACTTCAATGGATTGAAACAAAACATCTTGGATTTTCAATGTCTACAATTACTGGACTGGTAATTATCTGTGAAATGGTAAATATTTTATTTAGTATCAGAATTGCATTTATATTTTTAGAACACCCTGTACTTAAAGAAGGCAACAATATGCTTTATCTTGGCTAGTATTACAACTGGTTGTGTACACACGCAACAAAACTTTGAATTGCCTATGCATAAATTTACTTGAGTGGTAAATTTAGTAACTATTATATCTAATATCAAAGTTGTATCGATAATTTTTGGGTACCCTGTGCTTAAAGAAGGCAATATTAAGCTTTATGTTTGTTGATATTAGTATTACCATTGATTTTGTTGAAATGTCTATGTCCAGATTCCCTTCTAGTATCAAAGTTTTGTTTATATTTGAGGGAGGGTGGACACCCTGTAATTAAAAGAAAACTGCATTTGGTTTTATGTTAATGTTATGGGTACTTTGGTGTAGCGGTTATAATTTTAATAGCACGAGCACGACCGGACAGAAAATGATGACTGCTTCTTTCTGATGTTTGCGACATAGCTTCCCTCAAAATGTCCAGTTTGCTCATTTTGGCCGTCCAATTAATTGTCCGCATTCTTCTATAAAACCACATCTCCAAGGCTTCTATGGATTTTTTCGCCTGTTTACTAATTGTCCATGATTCGCAGTGTATGCTAAAATTTGTTCTATATAACATGCATTAACTCTTTTTCTACCTTTCAAGGACAAGGATTTATTGCACAAAATGCTCTTCATTTGATAGAATGCAGTTTTTGCCTGCCCTTCACAAACCCACAGCAAATCCCAGCTTTGGGACATGTTTTTTTTTATTTTTTATTTTCATAGTTTCCATTAAATAGAACTAGTTTAGTCATAGAACCATACAGACCCAATGTGCTTTCATTATTCACCATTATCTAACCATTGAACAAGTTTGTATTGTGATAAATCTGGTAATCCCGTCATAGAATACAACTTCCAACAAAAACTGTCAACATTGGCACACTTGAAGTGTTGGCACGGCCTTCCCTAAGACGGAACCAACTGCAGTGATTACACTTCATTTCAGCAGAAGCCCAGAGAACACTGACACAGAAGATGCAAATTTAATCATTTGTATCCTTCTTGTTCTTCTTCCGTTTGCTTGGAATTTGTCTGCATCTGCAGTATTGTCTCTTGTATGAATCTCACTGTCTTTTTTAGTTCACTCAGTGGTCCAAAGAGTTTATCTTCGACTGTTGGTTCTCTGTGCCAGAAAGTTTGCCTAGATATGTCGTATTTTGTACAGTCTTGGAGTATATCATCTGCTGTCTGCGGCACAAATCCACATGTGTTCATGGCTGATTCACCATTCTTGAATATTGTATAAAAGTGGTTGCATAATCTACTGTGTCCTGTTCTGAGGCACAGAATAATGATTTTTTTTCTGATCCCTCCATAAAGTGGTAATTGTTTCCTTGACCTAGTGTTAGTGGCTTTCTGACTGATGTTATCATTTCATTATTTTCTTTTGGTGATAGGTATCGGGCACATCATATTGATCTTCTGTTGCTCCTTCTGTCTTTTATTTCATCACCAACAGAGAATAGGATCTCGCCTATTTTATGTTGATCCCATCTATCCTTTGCCTCTCATAATTCCTTTATTGTATTTTTCATATCCATCTCTAAGTCACTTCTGTGCATGTACTTTGTTTATTTCTCTATATTTCTATTGCCTTGTGGATTGCAAAGGAAGGATGCGTTAGTTACACTGTTAACTCTCTCTCTCTCTCTCTCTCTCTCTCTCTCTCTCTCTCTCTCTCTCTCTCTCTCTCTCTCTCTCTCTCTCTCTCTCTCTCTCTCTCTCTCTCTCTCTCTCTCTCTCTCTCTCTCTCTCTCAATATGTGTTCAATCTAACACCTACATTTTGTTCTCACTTCATTAATTTGACTAATTCTCTACGTGAACTCACGATTGGCGATTTTGTAGTACAGTTGTAATCCTATTATATGCAGGCGCCTATTAATGAATATTTGTAATTATTTTCTCGCTCTCATTATTTCTGATTCACTGATTTTATGTTAGTTGACAATTCAAACCTTAATATTTATTTTGTTTGACTTCAAACATTTTCTGGTGCCATGAAAGCTCCTACTGCTTGCTGCATTTTTTTTTTTTAATTTTGGTCACCTAGTGATAATTAGCTGGCTTCCTGGCCTAGAGGTTAGCGACTTTTCTCCGTAATCTCGTATACTCTCGTAAGTAACGTGACGACGGTGAGAATTAGTAGTGGCTCGAATCGCGTCGGTAACTTACGGGGTATGTGAGCCGGCCGCTCAGAAAGCAATGGCAAACTACTGAGCGTAATCTTGCCAAGAAATCAACAATCAGCTGAAAGATGCTGATGTTGACAGCAATGTCCTGTAAAGGATATGCAAACATTTTTTAATTTAGTGATAATTATCTTTTATTCCACAGATTCTTCGCCAGCCAAAATTTTCCTTGTAATCTGCAATGACCAACAGAACTCCCCAGCAACATCTGTGCAATGTCAACCATTACCTCGATCATCATTCTACAAGAAACAAGGCAGGCGGAAGAACCAGTCTTTGTGAACGCTAAACATCCATACTGACCACAGATGGACGCAGTTGACAACAGTTCTCTTAATTTTATGTAATGGATATGTTTCTGTATGATAGTAATTGTTTAATGTAGTTTCCTTTGTACATGGTGTATTTTTAATCATTGTGCAGTTTTTGAAAATATTGCCGTTCCAAGTTTTGAATTCTCCCTGTGTGGAGTTCATGCAACATAATGGGTGAAGACAAGACTTGGAACGGCAATATTTTCAAAAACTGCAGTCATTAAAAATACACCCTATATAACTATAAATTAAATAGCCTTGTTTGGTTAATCGCCAATCCCCACCAATGCATTCCCATTACTACAATCAGCAAAAGGCATATTAATTATTATTATTATTATTAACTGAGATGATTAATCGTTTTAAGTGACTTCCGTATTTGCCTTGGCTTTTACATCGCCGAAATGTCATTGCATTTAATACATGCCTGCTACCATATCATCAACTTTTAAGTTATAGCTGTCACGCACCACTACTTTCCATTTTCAATCATTCATTTTTGTTTGATCCAAATCTACTTTTTGTTTGGCAAAGAATCTGTTGAAACATATAGAATGTTTGCCATGTACTTCATTGAAGGTCAATTTTGGGACCGATATTTGCAGATAGATTAGCTGCATGTCCTTTACAGGATATCGAATCAACCTTAGCATTTTATACACAATTTCATGTTCAGTAGTTTGCCATTGTTTTCTGAACGACCGATGCTCATACCTTTGTAAAAATTTACGCAAAGCAAGCTGCTTTCCACGCCGCCTGTAACTGACTTAGAACTGGGTATATCGGCATTCATTCATTCAGTAGCATGTCATTTTGCAGAACCTCGCTCCCATAACAACCTTCAGGAAAACTTCTCGGTCATATGCCAGATATCCCGCATCCGCTACACCCATCTTCTCTTTGGCCTTCCTCTTCCTCTCTTCCCGAGCATATACACCTACATTATTGCTCTCCCCAAACTTGCATGACGTTTCGAGTGATCACAATATTTCAATTTTCCTTGTTTTATCGTCTTTAGTAGTCAGCCTTATTCAATATTCAGATCTTGGATGCATTTGTTATTTTCTGTCTCCAAGATATTCTTACAACCCTTCTATAACATTTATATTCAAAGGCATTTATGCGCTTTTCAGCTTGTTTGGTAAGTGTTCACTACCCCTAACCCATAGACGCCAATATTTACAAGCAATTGTACATGGAAGTTAGTATTCATGACTGATAATGTTAGCAACTCATTTGTTCCGTTTTATGGCAGCTATAATTTGTTAGTACTCACTTTATAACCATGCTTAACATCAATAGACTTGATGAAAAACAAACTTGCAGGTAAATAAAACATATATGTATATTAACAAGGAGCAAAGTTTTTTTTTTTTTTTTTCTAAGAAGGCTCTGTCATAGAGAGCTGAAATTGTGTATATTATTTATTTCCTTTTCAATGTTGCCACTACTTGAACTGACACATTTATGCTATCTCTGCTTGACCTTGAAAAGTTCTTGGAAGTATAACACCATATTTTCACATTAAACAATTTATGACATGCCAGTAAGTTTGTGGGGGGGGGGGGGGGGGGGTGTTGCTCGCTTTGAACTCAAGCGTAGTCCATACAAACTACTTCTAACAGTGCTGAACTGAATGTTACGAGTGGATTAGCTTTCCCTGTTAACAGTGGCTGGTCTCCCTGGCCTAGGTGTTTACGTCTTTCTCCACTATCCTGTATATCCATGTGAGGAATGTAACCTGCGCGATAATTGGTAGCAGTTCTCGTCACGTTAGTAACTTACGGGGTATGTGGGCCGGTCGCTCAGAAAGCAATGGCAAACTACTGAGCGTAATCTTGCCAAGAAATCAACAATCAGCTGAAAGATGCTGATGTTGACAGCAATGTCTTGTAAAGGATATAAAAAAAAAATATTAAGTGTCCCTTGCCATCAGGCAAACCCACTCCGACTTGTACTTGTAATTTATACCCACAAGTCGAGGATAGGTCAATATTTTAGTTCAACTGTCCAGTGTAGGGGTTGAACCCGTTACCCCGGCATCAGCACACCGGATGTTTCTTCTTCTGCGATCATCCGGAGTTTTTTTTTTCGGATGTGATTGCGTTGTGCCTGTTTACAGCAGAGCTGCGTTCTTGCGCCGTTAGGCCGACACATCCGACTTCTGCGGGCATTTGTTGACCGGGTTAACCTTCCCGGGGGTTTCTTAGGACATTTGACTCTCACTGTTGTGGTGTTATCCCCCATCCCAGCTGGCCCATATAGAACAGCCAAAGATCCTGGTCAGCCCTCAAGGGAAGGCAGGGGCAGACCATGGGCATTCCCCGCCATCCAAGGAGGCTTCCATACTTGCAGAGCCATCACACAGCGCTCTGTTACTGGGCTCACCCAAGGAATCGTCACGTCCTGCACATGGATGCTTAGCCTCACTTCCGTATATTGGGCCTTCCGTTCACCATAGGCTGTTCTTCCGGAAACCAGAAGTATGTAGTCTGCAGATGACATCCACACAGTGAGCTTTCGATTCGGACTTTCCATGTAATGGATTTGCTATCCAAGCAATATTCCATTTCGTGCCACTAGGACACTTTTCCACCTTTTATGAAGCCCACACAATGGGCTTTTGATTCGGACTTTCCACGTAATGGATTTGCTATCCAAGCAATATTCCATTTCGTGGCATTAGGACACTTTTCCACCTTTTATGAAGTCCACACAGTGGGCTTTTGATTCAGACTTTCCACGTAATGGATTTGCTATCCAAGCAATATTCCATTTCATGCCACTAGGATACTTTTCCACCTTTTATGAAGCCCACACAATGGGCTTTTGATTCGGACTTTCCACGTAATGGATTTGCTATCCAAGCAATATTCCATTTCGTGGCATTAGGACACTTTTCCACCTTTTATGAAGCCCACACAGCGAGCTTTCGATTTGGACTTTCCACATAATGGATTTGCTATCCAAGCAATATTCCATTTCATGCCTCTGGGTCTTCATGCACCTTTAAACGTCAACCTGTATGTAGTTAAAGTAAGATGCGGTCAACTTGAGCTTGTTGATATCTCCATAGAGCTTGTCCTCAAATGAAGCAGGTGTGGGCCATAATATCTTTCTCTGTTCTGCATACGTTGGGCAATCCTGCAGCAAATGTTTTGCTGTCATTTTTCCAGTTCTACAATTACATTCATCGGTATCTCCTATCTTTAGTTTATTGAACAAGTGGTATTTCAGCCTGTTATGTCCTGTGCGGAGTCTGAAGATTGCTACTTGTTCTCTTTGGTCGAGTTTGTAATATGCATCATCCTTCTGATGGCCTGGATGCTCTGATTCCCATTTAGTTCTATAAGTGCTTTTTATCAACCTCTTTGCCTCATTATAGGTTGTGTCTATGTCAGGCTGTGGTAGTCGTCCGCCCTCTTTTGCCAGTCTGTCAGCCTCTTCGTTTCCAGGTATACTGCAATGTGATGGGATCCACTGTATTACAACTTTTTTGGATTTCTGGCATAGACCATGGAGTGTTGCTCTTAGGTCAGCTAGTTCTGTGCTGTTATTGCTCTTCAGTATTGAGACAGCTGACTTTGCATCTGTGAAGATAGCTATTTGCTTCTCTTTATTTTCCTCCATCAGGAGCATTTCTGCTGCAGTTTTCAGAGCCTCTACCTCCGCTTTGAAGTTACTTGAAAATTTTCCAGTTGCCATTGAATGTGTTTTTTTCACTCCATTTTTTAAATTTAGGACAATTCCTCCTCCTCCATTCTCTATTGAATTTTTGGCTGATACATCTGTATATGCATGGGTCCAATTGCTGCTTGGGTAATGTTCTTTTATGTAGTTTAGGGTTATTTCTCTTCTTTCGGTTTCATGCTGAGTGTTCTTTTTCTCAATACCAGGAATGTTTTCTATCATCTCAGGCAGTTGCTGCTGTCTCCAAGCTGGGAACTTGTGTGCATTGTAAATGGGCTTGACTGTTGATATGTTAAGTATAGGATCTGCCCTAATCCTTCGTTTTGCAGTTTCTACAAAGTTGCTACGCTTCAGTCTTCCCTTTCCAAAACCATTAAATCTGTTGTACATAGGGTGGTCTGTCAATCTTCTAAATTTTTCTGCTTGTTGCTGGGCTCTGCTATCTCTTCTATCCTGCATTGGTTGTAAACAAGTGATCTTTTCTAGTTCATTAATAGGCGTTGTCTTCAGGCTTCCAGTTATGATTCGCATTCCTTGGTTTTGGACTCTACTTATTTTGTTAAAGTTTGACTTAGCTGCTGTTGCCCAAGCTGCAATTCCATATTCCAGTACTGGCCTCACCCATCCAGTATATAACTTCTTGAGAACTTTCTCATCTGCTCCCCACGTTGTACCAGCAAGCTTTTTCATGATTGCCATTCTTTGCCTTGCTCTTGTTAGATTTTTCTCAACCTGTGTTTTCCATGTCAGGCGACGATCAAAGGTGACTCCTAGATAGTTTGGATTTTCTTCATGGCGCAATATTTTTCCATTCAATACCAGCTTAGGTTGCTGAGTTTTATTTGAGAGGGAGAACACTGTGCAAATTGTTTTCTCCTCACTTATCTTCACCAGCCATGATTTTGACCAGTCTTCTAGCACTAATAAGGCTTGCTGTATTCTGCTGTTAGCTGTACTAATATATTCTTCAGATGTCCATATGGCTAGGTCATCTGCAAAGGAGGATGTGTGTACTCTGGCTTCAAAATTTTCTGTGATGTCATTTATATATGCTAGGAATAATGTTGGTGAAAGAACTCCTCCTTGGGGGACACCTTGCTCCAACAGCATCATTTTGCTTGTTTGTCCTTGTACTTTTGTCCTGGCAGTTCTGTTCTCAAGGTAGTGGCTGATCCATTTATACATTTTTCCACAAACATGCATGTTTTGCAGTTTTACTTTCAGTCCTTCCTTCCATACTTTATCAAATGCTTTTTCTAAATCTATCCAGACTGCTAGTGTGTGCTTTTTCTCTTGGAAGGCATCCTCTATTTCCTGAGCTATATAGGTTATTTGATCTTCAGTGGATCTGTACTTTCTGAATCCTGCTTGGTGTGGTGTTAAGAGTTTGTTTTCTTCCAGATGCCATGTTAGCCTGCCATTGATAATGCGTTCCATTAATTTTCCTACACAGCTAAGTAGACTGATAGGTCGATAGCCATTTGGTTCTTCCAGGTCTTTTCCTTTCTTTGGGACTGGTATTAGTATAGCTTCCTTCCATGCCTGTGGGACTATTCCTCTCTTCCAGCTGTTATTTAGGACTGCTAGTAGTTTCTTCTTTGCCTTGGTGCCTAGTCCTATTAGCATTTCATTTGTGATTCCATCCTTTCCTGGTGATTTCTTCTTTTTTAGGGTATTCATTGCCTGTTCCATTTCTTCCATTGTTAGATTTGCCATCATATATTCTGCTGCTGTCTCTGTATTTCTATGATGTATCTGTTTGTCATTGATTGCTTTCTTCTGTTCGGTTGTAATATCAATGTGGTTTGCATTTGCATAGTGTTCCATTAGTGCATTTGCAGCCTTTTTTCCTGTAAGCAAGGCATTTCCTTGTTTAATTGTTATTTGTTTGTTTCTGGGTCCTTCATTGTTCATGGCTTTCACTAGTTTCCATAGTTTGTTTCCATCCCTGTCAAAATTCAGGTTTTCTGTTTTTTCCCTCCAACAATCTCTTGTTGTTTCTTCTTCTTCTTCTTCGTTCATCCGGAGTTTTTTTCCGGATGTGATTGCGTTGTGCCTGTTTACAGCAGAGCTGCGTTCTATCGCCGTTAGGCCGACACATCCGACTTCTGCGGGCATTTGTTGACCGGGTTAACCTTCCCGGGGGTTTCTTAGGACGTTTGACTCTCACTGTTGTGGTG
Organism: Cepaea hortensis; assembly: GCA_963921405.1. Taxonomy (NCBI): domain Eukaryota; kingdom Metazoa; phylum Mollusca; class Gastropoda; order Stylommatophora; family Helicidae; genus Cepaea; species Cepaea hortensis. The sequence continues at coordinate 204,338,069 of OY992876.1, forward strand.
TTATCTCCCATCCTAGCTGGCCCATATAGAACAGCCTAAGAGATCCTGGTCAGCCCTCAAGGGAAGGCAGGGGCAGACCATGGGCATTCCCCGCCATCCAAGGAGGCTTCCATACTTGCAGAGCCAACACACAGCGCTCTGGTACTGGGCTCACCCAAGGAATCGTCACGTCCTGCACATGGCTGCTTAGCCTCACTTCCGTATATTGGGCCTTCCGTTCACCATAGGCTGTTCTACCGGAAACCAGAAGAATGCAGTGTGCAGATGACATCCACACAGTGAGCTTTCGATTCGGACTTTCCGCACAATGGATTTGCTATCCGAGCAATATTCCATTTCGTGCCACTAGGACACTTTTCCACCTTTTTTGAAAGCCCACACAGTGAGCTTTTGATTCGGACTTTCCACATAATGGATTTGCTATCCAAGCAATATTCCATTTCGTGCCACTAGGACACTTTTTCCACCTTTTTTGAAAGCCCACACAGAGAGCTTTTGGTTCTGACTTTCCACGTAATGGATCTCCTATCCAGCAATATTCCATTTCATGCCTCTGGGAGGCTTTTGTAACCGACATACATGTGGTATGAAGTGTGGCAGTCTGAATACTTCTTCATACACCTTTAAATGTCAACCTGTATGTAGTTAAAGTAAGCTACGGTCAACTTGAGCTTGTTGATATCTCCATAGAGCTTGTCCTCAAATGAAGCAGGTGTGGGCCAAAATATCTTTCTCTGTTCTGCATATATTGGGCAATCCTGAAGCAAATGTTTTGCTGTCATTTTTCCAGTTCGACAATTACATTCATCGGTATCTCCTATCTTTAGTTTATTGAACAAGTGGTATTTCAGCCTGTTATGTCCTGTGCGGAGTCTGAAGATTGCTACTTGTTCTCTTCGGTCGAGTTTGTAATATGCATCATCCTTCTGATGGCCTGGATGCTCTGATTCCCATTTAGTTCTATAAGTGCTTTTTATCAACCTCTTTGCCTCATTATAGGTTATGTCTATGTCAGGCTGTGGTAGTCGTCCGCCCTCTTTTGCCAGTCTGTCAGCCTCTTCGTTTCCATGTATTCTGCAATGTGATGGGATCCACTGTATTACAACTTTTTTGGATTTCTGGCATAGACCATGGAGTGTTGCTCTTAGGTCAGCTAGTTCTGTGCTGTTATTGCTCTTCAGTATTGAGACAGCTGACTTTGCATCTGTGAAGATAGCTATTTGCTTCTCTTTATTTTCCTCCATCAGGAGCATTTCTGCTGCAGTTTTCAGAGCCTCTACCTCCGCTTTGAAGTTACTTGAAAATTTTCCAGTTGCCATTGAATGTGTTTTTTTTCACTCCATTTTTTAAATTTAGGACAATTCCTCCTCCTCCATTCTCTATTGAATTTTTGGCTGATCCATCTGTATATGCATGGGTCCAATTCCTGCTTGGGTAATGTTCTTTTATGTAGTTTAGGGTTATTTCTCTTCTTTCGGTTTCATGCTGAGTGTTCTTTTTCTCAATACCAGGAATGTTTTCTATCATCTCAGGCAGTTGCTGCTGTCTCCAAGCTGGGAACTTGTGTGCATTGTAAATGGGCTTGACTGTTGATATGTTAAGTATAGGATCTGCCCTAATCCTTCGTTTTGCAGTTTCTACAAAGTTGCTACGCTTCAGTCTTCCCTTTCCAAAACCATTAAATCTGTTGTACATAGGGTGGTCTGTCAATCTTCTAAATTTTTCTGCTTGTTGCTGGGCTCTGCTATCTCTTCTATCCTGCATTGGTTGTAAACAAGTGATCTTTTCTAGTTCATTAATAGGCGTTGTCTTCAGGCTTCCAGTTATGATTCGCATTCCTTGGTTTTGGACTCTACTTATTTTGTTAAAGTTTGACTTAGCTGCTGTTGCCCAAGCTGCAATTCCATATTCCAGTACTGGCCTCACCCATCCAGTATATAACTTCTTGAGAACTTTCTCATCTGCTCCCCATGTTGTACCAGCAAGCTTTTTCATGATTGCCATTCTCTGCCTTGCTCTTGTTCGATTTTTCTCAACCTGTGTCTTCCATGTCAGGCGACGATCAAAGGTGACTCCTAGATAGTTTGGATTTTCTTCATGGCGTAATATTTTTCCATTCAATACCAGCTTAGGTTGCTGAGTTTTATTTGAGAGGGAGAACACTGTGCATGTTGTTTTCTCCTCACTTATCTTCACCAGCCATGATTTTGACCAGTCTTCTAGCGCTAATAAGGCTTGCTGTATTCTGCTGTTAGCTGTACTAATATATTCTTCAGATGTCCATATGGCTAGGTCATCTGCAAAGGAGGATGTGTGTACTCTGGCTGGAAAATTTTCTGTGATGTCATTTATATATGCTAGGAATAATGTTGGTGAAAGAACTCCTCCTTGGGGGACACCTTGCTCCAACAGCATCATTTTGCTTGTTTGTCCTTGTACTTTTGTCCTGGCAGTTCTGTTCTCAAGGTAGTGGCTGATCCATTTATACATTTTTCCACAAACATGCATGTTTTGCAGTTTTACTTTCAGTCCTTCCTTCCATACTTTATCAAATGCTTTTTCTAAATCTATCCAGACTGCTAGTGTGTGCTTTTTCTCTTGGAAGGCATCCTCTATTTCCTGAGCTATATAGGTTATTTGATCTTCAGTGGATCTGTACTTTCTGAATCCTGCTTGGTGTGGTGTTAAGAGTTTGTTTTCTTCCAGATGCCATGTTAGCCTGCCATTGATAATGCGTTCCATTAATTTTCCTACACAGCTAAGTAGACTGATAGGTCGATAGCCATTTGGTTCTTCCAGGTCTTTTCCTTTCTTTGGGACTGGTATTAGTATAGCTTCCTTCCATGCCTGTGGGACTATTCCTCTCTTCCAGCTGTTATTTAGGACTGCTAGTAGTTTCTTCTTTGCCTTGGTGCCTAGTCCTATTAGCATTTCATTTGTGATTCCATCCTTTCCTGGTGATTTCTTCTTTTTTAGGGTATTCATTGCCTGTTCCATTTCTTCCATTGTTAGATTTGCCATCATATATTCTGCTGCTGTCTCTGTATTTCTATGATGTATCTGTTTGTCATTGATTGCTTTCTTCTGTTCGGTTGTAATATCAATGTGGTTTGCATTTGCATAGTGTTCCATTAGTGCATTTGCAGCCTTTTTTCCTGTAAGCAAGGCATTTCCTTGTTTAATTGTTATTTGTTTGTTTCTGGGTCCTTCATTGTTCATGGCTTTCACTAGTTTCCATAGTTTGTTTCCATCCCTGTCAAAATTCAGGTTTTCTGTTTTTTCCCTCCAACAATCTCTTGTTGTTTGATTTACTGTTCTTTTATATTTTGCTGAGATGGCTTTGAGAGAGATGTTCGCTTCAATTGTTTGTTCCTTATCTGCTGTCTTCCTGGCATCTTCAACTTTGTCCTCCAAACTTTGTAGTTCTTCAGTCCAGTATGGTTTGTAAATTTTCCTCGCTCCTCTAGGAATGGACTCAGTGGCTGCCTGTATTATCGCTCTGTTTAGACTTTCCACCATTTGCTTTATGTTGCCATATCGTGTATTTATGTTTTCACAATATTTGTCTGTTAGTATGGCAAATCTGTCCCAATCTGCTCGTTTGTAATTCCAGCGGGGCAAGGGCTTTTGCTCCTGTGGAACATACTCCATATTCATTACAAGCTTGATTGGTCTGTGGTCACTACCTGCTAATTGGTCCAGCACATGGCGATCGATTTTGTGGAGGATGTCTCCTGTGCAGAAAGCTAAGTCTGGAGTAGAAGTGGTAAGCCATCTTCTAGAGTAGAAGCTCGGTGTGTCATCCGCTTTGTTGAGTAGATGGAGATTTGAGTCTATTTCCCAGTCCTCCACTTCATCTCCTCTTTTGTCAGTATCTGGGTATCCCCATCTTTCTGAACGGCTATTAAAGTCTCCGACAATAATGCAGTTTGTGTCAGTTATTTTCATGTTTGAGAGTGTAAGGTCCTTATCTGCTGGGCTATACAGATTGTAGATTCTTATTTTCACGTTCTTTATCATTATATCAACACCTATAATTTCCGTTTGGTTGTCAGAGATCACAGATACTTCGCTGCAAGGTATTGTATTTCGTGTAAGTATTAGAACTCCTCCTTTGTGTCCTTCGCGGTCAAAACGTGTGGCCTGATATCCTCTGACTGAGAATTTGTGATTGGCGTTGAGGTGTGTCTCTTGAATGCATGCCACATCTATTCTATCTTTATGAAGACGCTGTGTTAGGGAGTCTTTCTTCTTGTAAACTCCTTTGGCATTCCACTGTAGTATATTGAGTGTCCGGGGTATTTGGTCAATAGCTCTTAACCTACTCCTCTGTGCCTTGACTCCACAGCACAGGGGAAGGTGACCACCAGTAGTCATGGGTGGACCCCCTCGAGGCAGGGGACGCCTGATGGGACTTCACGGGATTAGCACCATATCGATTAATTTTGATTTGTGACATCATGAATTAAGTTACGTTGCACTGCTTTGTCAAGCCTGTGGCTCAGTACATCTGATTTCGACAAGCATTTATTCGGGATGCTTTCCCTAGCCTTTGACTGTCTCCAGTCTACCTACAAGGCAGCAGGTTTTACGTTGCACTGCTTTGTCAAGCCTGTGGCTCAGTACATCCGATTTCGACAAGCATGTATTCGGGGTGCTTTCCCTAGCCTTTGACTGTCCCGTCTACCTACAAGGCAGCAGGTTTGTGTGTCTCTTCGTCTGGTCCCTCTCCCTTGACCTGTCCGACATGGGTGGCCCTACCAGTAGCTGTGCTACCGTCGGCATAGCTCTTGGGGTCATTGGAACGCACAAGCCCCTCTACCTCGTCACGGTGGACACACAGCAGAGGGGCACCGGATGTTTAAGAACATGTGTTCTTATTCATTTGGCCATGCTGACCTATACATGCCAGTATTACTTGTTTTTTACTTTCAAAATTATTTTCTTTGGGCTGTTTGGAAAAAAAAAAAGGATTTAAGACAAGAAAACAGTTTGATGGAGTCAAATATGAGATAAGTATCTTATCATTCAAAGCTTTGGCTGCAAGCTGCGCTTTGTGAGAATGCACATTCTCTTGAAGCAAAGAAAGATGTTGCTTCTGTTTACATGTGAACGATTATGGAATTCAATGGGCATACCACTTTTCCCATGTTCATTATGTTGTGTAAAATTCTATTGACTGCTCTTTTACTGCACTAGCTATCTTCTCAATTTGCATTTTTGTTATCCTAGTCAATGATTTTCTTCCCTCTTGCTGCAATTTGACTTTTATTTTTTGAGAACAGTCCACAGATGTTGTCAGATCAGCAGAATTTGAGTGCACACATTTAAACTCTACTCTTTTTTTTTACTGAAGCGCAGGAATCATAAAATGCGGGTTTAATCTCCGTGTATTTCTATAGGTGTTTTCCCCCGTAACACCATGAATTTTATCACAACCCTGGTCTTTGATTTCTACATAGCTCAGACCAGCATCAGTTCCGGCTAGGATTTGTTGTACCATGCACCATACCATGAGAACCCGTTGAAGAAACATACCCATACCTCACTGCAAGCATGAGGATCTTTGAGTATGCCTAGTTTCAACTTTAACCTGTTATTTCTTCATAGTCAGGATTTGTCCCTTGTATATATCAGAATTACCTCACAGAGTTAATTATTAGGGAAAGCTAACCCACACGCAAAATTTAGTCCATTACTACTATAAATAGTGTGTATGGACTATGCTCCAGTCCAAAGCGAGCGAGCGCAAAGAAAAAATATTTAAGTTAGTTGCGTGTCCTTTACAGGATGTAAACACTAACCCCAGCATTTTTTGACTGCGATTTACTAGGCATTTTTACGTTCAGTAATTTGTTGCTTTCTAAGCAACCAACGCTCCATAACATCAAAACCAAGTCCTACAAGAAACAAATGAAAACCGTAAACTGATTAGAGAAATTAGACATCATCATCATCAAGTGCCCTGCCAGATAGCGTAGGCATTCATGACTTTCCTCAGATCTCGATCTTTGGTGTTCTGGATCAACTCTGCTGATGACATCCCTCCAGCATCATTTCTCTCGGTCTGCCTTTGCCTCTCTTCCCCTGGATCTTTCAAGTTGTCACGATGCACTCCAATATCTCTCTTCTCATCACATGACCAAAGAAAGCTGTTTGTCTCTTTCTTATTGTTGTATATAATGTTCTTCTTCTGCGCTCATCCGGAGTATTTTTTCAGACGTAATTGCGTGTCTTGTTATGCACCCTTGGGCCAACACATGCGACTTTAGCAGGCTTTTTTTTTTTTTTTTTAAATCAGGTAGCCGTAGTGTTATAGTTTCATTAGCCTCTTTCAGGCAATCTTTGTTAATTACACTGGCAGTCCAAGGAATTTGAAACATTTGTCAAGAACCACAAAGAACGTCTGTTGCTTCTAAGTTCTTCCTAATTTGTTCACTTACATTCCAAGATTCACTGCCATACAGTAAAACTGGTTCTTCTTCTTCTTCTTCGTTCATCCGGAGTTTTTTTTCGGATGTGATTGCGTTGTGCCTGTTTACAGCAGAGCTGCGTTCTTGCGCCGTTAGGCCGACACATCCGACTTCTGCGGGCATTTGTTGACCGGGTTAACCTTCCCGGGGGTTTCTTAGGACGTTTGACTCTCACTGTTGTGGTGTTATCCCCCATCCCAGCTGGTCCATATAGAACAGCCAAAGATCCTGGTCAGCCCTCAAGGGAAGGCAGGGGCAGACCGTGGGCATTCCCCGCCATCCAAGGAGGCTTCCATACTTGCAGAGCCGATACATAGCGCTCTGGTACTGGGCTCACCCAAGGAATCGTCACGTCCTGCACATGACTGCTTAGCCTCACTTCCGTATATTGGGCCTTCCGTTCACCATAGGCTGTTCTTCCGGAAACCAGAAGTATGCAGTCTGCAGATGACATCCACACAGTGAGCTTTCGATTCAGACTTTCCACGTAATGGATTTGCTATCCAAGCAATATTCCATTTCATGCCACTAGGACACTTTTCCACCTTTTATGAAGCCCACACAATGGGCTTTTGATTCGGACTTTCCACGTAATGGATTTGCTATCCAAGCAATATTCCATTTCGTGCCACTAGGACACTTTTCCACCTTTTATGAAGCCCACACAGCGAGCTTTCGATTTGGACTTTCCACATAATGGATTTGCTATCCAAGCAATATTCCATTTCATGCCTCTGGGTCTTCATGCACCTTTAAATGTCAACCTGTATGTAGTTAAAGTAAGCTGCGGTCAACTTGAGCTTGTTGATATCTCCATAGAGCTTGTCCTCAAATGAAGCAGGTGTGGGCCAAAATATCTTTCTCTGTTCTGCATACGTTGGGCAATCCTGCAGCAAATGTTTTGCTGTCATTTTTCCAGTTCTACAATTACATTCATCAGTATCTCCTATCTTTAGTTTATTGAACAAGTGGTATTTCAGCCTGTTATGTCCTGTGCGGAGTCTGAAGATTGCTACTTGTTCTCTTCGGTCGAGTTTGTAATATGCATCATCCTTCTGATGGCCTGGATGCTCAGATTCCCATTTGGTTCTATAAGTGCTTTTTATCAACCTCTTTGCCTCATTATAGGTTATGTCTATGTCAGGCTGTGGTAGTCGTCCGCCCTCTTTTGCCAGTCTGTCAGCCTCTTCGTTTCCAGGTATACTGCAATGTGATGGGATCCACTGTATTACAACTTTTTTGGATTTCTGGCATAGACCATGGAGTGCTGCTCTTAGGTCAGTTAGTTCTGTGCTGTTATTGCTCTTGAGTATTGAGACAGCTGACTTTGCATCTGTGAAGATAGCTATTTGCTTCTCTTTATTTTCCTCCATCAGGAGCATTTCTGCTGCAGTTTTCAAAGCCTCTACCTCCGCTTTGAAGTTACTTGAAAATTTTCCAGTTGCCATTGAATGTGTTTTTTTCACTCCATTTTTTTAAATTTAGGAGAATTCCTCCTCCTCCATTCTCTATTGAATTTTTGGCTGATCCATCTGTATATGCATGGGTCCAATTCCTGCTTGGATAATGTTCTTTTATGTAGTTTAGGGTTATTTCTCTTCTTTCGGTTTCATGCTGAGTGTTCTTTTTCTCAATACCAGGAATGTTTTCTATCATCTCAGGCAGTTGCTGCTGTCTCCAAGCTGGGAAGTTGTGTGCATTGTGTATGGGCTTGACTGTTGATATGTTAAGTATAGGATCTGCCCTAATCCTTCGTTTTGCAGTTTCTACAAAGTTGCTACGCTTCAGTCTTCCCTTTCCAAAACCATTAAATCTGTTGTACATAGGGTGGTCTGTCAATCTTCTAAATTTTTCTGCTTGTTGCTGGGCTCTGCTATCTCTTCTATCCTGCATTGGTTGTAAACAAGTGATCTTTTCTAGTTCATTAATAGGCGTTGTCTTCAGGCTTCCAGTTATGATTCGCATTCCTTGGTTTTGGACTCTACTTATTTTGTTAAAGTTTGACTTAGCTGCTGTTGCCCAAGCTGCAATGCCATATTCCAGTACTGGCCTCACCCGTCCAGTATATAACTTCTTGAGAACTTTCTCATCTGCTCCCCACGTTGTACCAGCAAGCTTTTTCATGATTGCCATTCTCTGCCTTGCTCTTGTTCGATTTTTCTCAACCTGTGTCTTCCATGTCAGGCGACGATCAAAGGTGACTCCTAGATAGTTTGGATTTTCTTCATGGCGCAATATTTTTCCATTCAATACCAGCTTAGGTTGCTGAGTTTTATTTGAGAGGGAGAACACTGTGCATGTTGTTTTCTCCTCACTTATCTTCACTAGCCATGATTTTGACCAGTCCTCTAGCGCTAATAAGGCTTGCTGTATTCTGCTGTTAGCTGTACTAATATACTCTTCAGATGTCCATATGGCTAGGTCATCTGCAAAGGAGGATGTGTGTACTCTGGCTGGAAAATTTTCTGTGATGTCATTTATATATGCTAGGAATAATGTTGGTGAAAGAACTCCTCCTTGGGGGACACCTTGCTCCAGCAGCATCATTTTGCTTGTTTGTCCTTGTACTTTTGTCCTGGCAGTTCTGTTCTCAAGGTAGTGGCTGATCCATTTATACATTTTTCCACAAACATGCATGTTTTGCAGTTTTACTTTCAGTCCTTCCTTCCATACTTTATCAAATGCTTTTTCTAAATCTATCCAGACTGCTAGTGTGTGCTTTTTCTCTTGGAAGGCATCCTCTATTTCCTGAGCTATATAGGTTATTTGATCTTCAGTGGATCTGTATTTTCTGAATCCTGCTTGGTGTGGTGTTAAGAGTTTGTTTTCTTCCAGATGCCATGTTAGCCTGCCATTGATAATGCGTTCCATTAATTTTCCTACACAGCTAAGTAGACTGATAGGTCGATAGCCATTTGGTTCTTCCAGGTCTTTTCCTTTCTTTGGGACTGGTATTAGTATAGCTTCCTTCCATGCCTGTGGGACTATTCCTCTCTTCCAGCTGTTATTTAGGACTGCTAGTAGTTTCTTCTTTGCCTTGGTGCCTAGTCCTATTAGCATTTCATTTGTGATTCCATCCTTTCCTGGTGATTTCTTCTTTTTTAGGGTATTCATTGCCTGTTCCATTTCTTCCATTGTTAGATTTGCCATCATATATTCTGCTGCTGTCTCTGTATTTCTATGATGTATCTGTTTGTCATTGATTGCTTTCTTCTGTTCGGTTGTAATATCAATGTGGTTTGCATTTGCATAGTGTTCCATTAGTGCATTTGCAGCCTTTTTTCCTGTAAGCAAGGCATTTCCTTGTTTAATTGTTATTTGTTTGTTTCTGGGTCCTTCATTGTTCATGGCTTTCACTAGTTTCCATAGTTTGTTTCCATCCCTGTCAAAATTCAGGTTTTCTGTTTTTTCCCTCCAACAATCTCTTGTTGTTTGATTTACTGTTCTTTTATATTTTGCTGAGATGGCTTTGAGAGAGATGTTCGCTTCAATTGTTTGTTCCTTATCTGCTGTCTTCCTGGCATCTTCAACTTTGTCCTCCAAACTTTGTAGTTCTTCAGTCCAGTATGGTTTGTAAATTTTCCTCGCTCCTCTAGGAATGGACTCAGTGGCTGCCTGTATTATCGCTCTGTTTAGACTTTCCACCATTTGCTTTATGTTGCCATATCGTGTATTTATGTTTTCACAATATTTGTCTGTTAGTATGGCAAATCTGTCCCAATCTGCTCGTTTGTAATTCCAGCGGGGCAAGGGCTTTTGCTCCTGTGGAACATACTCCATATTCATTACAAGCTTGATTGGTCTGTGGTCACTACCTGCTAATTGGTCCAGCACATGGCGATCGATTTTGTGGAGGATGTCTCCTGTGCAGAAAGCTAAGTCTGGAGTAGAAGTGGTAAGCCATCTTCTAGAGTAGAAGCTCGGTGTGTCATCCGCTTTGTTGAGTAGATGGAGATTTGAGTCTATTTCCCAGTCCTCCACTTCATCTCCTCTTTTGTCAGTATCTGGGTATCCCCATCTTTCTGAACGGCTATTAAAGTCTCCGACAATAATGCAGTTTGTGTCAGTTATTTTCATGTTTGAGAGTGTAAGGTCCTTATCTGCTGGGCTATACAGATTGTAGATTCTTATTTTCACGTTCTTTATCATTATATCAACACCTATAATTTCCGTTTGGTTGTCAGAGATCACAGATACTTCGCTGCAAGGTATTGTATTTCGTGTAAGTATTAGAACTCCTCCTTTGTGTCCTTCGCGGTCAAAACGTGTGGCCTGATATCCTCTGACTGAGAATTTGTGATTGGCGTTGAGGTGTGTCTCTTGAATGCATGCCACATCTATTCTATCTTTATGAAGACGCTGTGTTAGGGAGTCTTTCTTCTTGTAAACTCCTTTGGCATTCCACTGTAGTATATTGAGTGTCCGGGGTATTTGGTCAATAGCTCTTAACCTACTCCTCTGTGCCTTGACTCCACAGCACAGGGGAAGGTGACCACCAGTAGTCATGGGTGGACCCCCTCGAGGCAGGGGACGCCTGATGGGACTTCACGGGATTAGCACCATATCGATTAATTTTGATTTGTGACATCATGAATTAAGTTACGTTGCACTGCTTTGTCAAGCCTGTGGCTCAGTACATCTGATTTCGACAAGCATTTATTCGGGATGCTTTCCCTAGCCTTTGACTGTCTCCAGTCTACCTACAAGGCAGCAGGTTTTACGTTGCACTGCTTTGTCAAGCCTGTGGCTCAGTACATCCGATTTCGACAAGCATGTATTCGGGGTGCTTTCCCTAGCCTTTGACTGTCCCGTCTACCTACAAGGCAGCAGGTTTGTGTGTCTCTTCGTCTGGTCCCTCTCCCTTGACCTGTCCGACATGGGTGGCCCTACCAGTAGCTGTGCTACCGTCGGCATAGCTCTTGGGGTCATTGGAACGCACAAGCCCCTCTACCTCGTCACGGTGGACACACAGCAGAGGGGCACCGGATGTTTAAGAACATGTGTTCTTATTCATTTGGCCATGCTGACCTATACATGCCAGTATTACTTGTTTTTTACTTTCAAAATTATTTTCTTTGGGCTGTTTGGAAAAAAAAAAAGGATTTAAGACAAGAAAACAGTTTGATGGAGTCAAATATGAGATAAGTATCTTATCATTCAAAGCTTTGGCTGCTAGCTGCGCTTTGTGAGAATGCACATTCTCTTGAAGCAAAGAAAGATGTTGCTTCTGTTTACATGTGAACGATTATGGAATTCAATGGGCATACCACTTTTCCCATGTTCATTATGTTGTGTAAAATTCTATTGACTGCTCTTTTACTGCACTAGCTATCTTCTCAATTTGCATTTTTGTTATCCTAGTCAATGATTTTCTTCCCTCTTGCTGCAATTTGACTTTTATTTTTTGAGAACAGTCCACAGATGTTGTCAGATCAGCAGAATTTGAGTGCACACATTTAAACTCTACTCTTTTTTTTTACTGAAGCGCAGGAATCATAAAATGCGGGTTTAATCTCCGTGTATTTCTATAGGTGTTTTCCCCCGTAACACCATGAATTTTATCACAACCCTGGTCTTTGATTTCTACATAGCTCAGACCAGCATCAGTTCCGGCTAGGATTTGTTGTACCATGCACCATACCATGAGAACCCGTTGAAGAAACATACCCATACCTCACTGCAAGCATGAGGATCTTTGAGTATGCCTAGTTTCAACTTTAACCTGTTATTTCTTCATAGTCAGGATTTGTCCCTTGTATATATCAGAATTACCTCACAGAGTTAATTATTAGGGAAAGCTAACCCACACGCAAAATTTAGTCCATTACTACTATAAATAGTGTGTATGGACTATGCTCCAGTCCAAAGCGAGCGAGCGCAAAGAAAAAATATTTAAGTTAGTTGCGTGTCCTTTACAGGATGTAAACACTAACCCCAGCATTTTTTGACTGCGATTTACTAGGCATTTTTACGTTCAGTAATTTGTTGCTTTCTAAGCAACCAACGCTCCATAACATCAAAACCAAGTCCTACAAGAAACAAATGAAAACCGTAAACTGATTAGAGAAATTAGACATCATCATCATCAAGTGCCCTGCCAGATAGCGTAGGCATTCATGACTTTCCTCAGATCTCGATCTTTGGTGTTCTGGATCAACTCTGCTGATGACATCCCTCCAGCATCATTTCTCTCGGTCTGCCTTTGCCTCTCTTCCCCTGGATCTTTCAAGTTGTCACGATGCACTCCAATATCTCTCTTCTCATCACATGACCAAAGAAAGCTGTTTGTCTCTTTCTTATTGTTGTATATAATGTTCTTCTTCTGCGCTCATCCGGAGTATTTTTTCAGACGTAATTGCGTGTCTTGTTATGCACCCTTGGGCCAACACATGCGACTTTAGCAGGCTTTTTTTTTTTTTTTTAAATCAGGTAGCCGTAGTGTTATAGTTTCATTAGCCTCTTTCAGGCAATCTTTGTTAATTACACTGGCAGTCCAAGGAATTTGAAACATTTGTCAAGAACCACAAAGAACGTCTGTTGCTTCTAAGTTCTTCCTAATTTGTTCACTTACATTCCAAGATTCACTGCCATACAGTAAAACTGGTTCTTCTTCTTCTTCTTCGTTCATCCGGAGTTTTTTTTCGGATGTGATTGCGTTGTGCCTGTTTACAGCAGAGCTGCGTTCTTGCGCCGTTAGGCCGACACATCCGACTTCTGCGGGCATTTGTTGACCGGGTTAACCTTCCCGGGGGTTTCTTAGGACGTTTGACTCTCACTGTTGTGGTGTTATCCCCCATCCCAGCTGGTCCATATAGAACAGCCAAAGATCCTGGTCAGCCCTCAAGGGAAGGCAGGGGCAGACCGTGGGCATTCCCCGCCATCCAAGGAGGCTTCCATACTTGCAGAGCCGATACATAGCGCTCTGGTACTGGGCTCACCCAAGGAATCGTCACGTCCTGCACATGACTGCTTAGCCTCACTTCCGTATATTGGGCCTTCCGTTCACCATAGGCTGTTCTTCCGGAAACCAGAAGTATGCAGTCTGCAGATGACATCCACACAGTGAGCTTTCGATTCAGACTTTCCACGTAATGGATTTGCTATCCAAGCAATATTCCATTTCATGCCACTAGGACACTTTTCCACCTTTTATGAAGCCCACACAATGGGCTTTTGATTCGGACTTTCCACGTAATGGATTTGCTATCCAAGCAATATTCCATTTCGTGCCACTAGGACACTTTTCCACCTTTTATGAAGCCCACACAGCGAGCTTTCGATTTGGACTTTCCACATAATGGATTTGCTATCCAAGCAATATTCCATTTCATGCCTCTGGGTCTTCATGCACCTTTAAATGTCAACCTGTATGTAGTTAAAGTAAGCTGCGGTCAACTTGAGCTTGTTGATATCTCCATAGAGCTTGTCCTCAAATGAAGCAGGTGTGGGCCAAAATATCTTTCTCTGTTCTGCATACGTTGGGCAATCCTGCAGCAAATGTTTTGCTGTCATTTTTCCAGTTCTACAATTACATTCATCAGTATCTCCTATCTTTAGTTTATTGAACAAGTGGTATTTCAGCCTGTTATGTCCTGTGCGGAGTCTGAAGATTGCTACTTGTTCTCTTCGGTCGAGTTTGTAATATGCATCATCCTTCTGATGGCCTGGATGCTCAGATTCCCATTTGGTTCTATAAGTGCTTTTTATCAACCTCTTTGCCTCATTATAGGTTATGTCTATGTCAGGCTGTGGTAGTCGTCCGCCCTCTTTTGCCAGTCTGTCAGCCTCTTCGTTTCCAGGTATACTGCAATGTGATGGGATCCACTGTATTACAACTTTTTTGGATTTCTGGCATAGACCATGGAGTGCTGCTCTTAGGTCAGTTAGTTCTGTGCTGTTATTGCTCTTGAGTATTGAGACAGCTGACTTTGCATCTGTGAAGATAGCTATTTGCTTCTCTTTATTTTCCTCCATCAGGAGCATTTCTGCTGCAGTTTTCAAAGCCTCTACCTCCGCTTTGAAGTTACTTGAAAATTTTCCAGTTGCCATTGAATGTGTTTTTTTCACTCCATTTTTTAAATTTAGGAGAATTCCTCCTCCTCCATTCTCTATTGAATTTTTGGCTGATCCATCTGTATATGCATGGGTCCAATTCCTGCTTGGATAATGTTCTTTTATGTAGTTTAGGGTTATTTCTCTTCTTTCGGTTTCATGCTGAGTGTTCTTTTTCTCAATACCAGGAATGTTTTCTATCATCTCAGGCAGTTGCTGCTGTCTCCAAGCTGGGAAGTTGTGTGCATTGTGTATGGGCTTGACTGTTGATATGTTAAGTATAGGATCTGCCCTAATCCTTCGTTTTGCAGTTTCTACAAAGTTGCTACGCTTCAGTCTTCCCTTTCCAAAACCATTAAATCTGTTGTACATAGGGTGGTCTGTCAATCTTCTAAATTTTTCTGCTTGTTGCTGGGCTCTGCTATCTCTTCTATCCTGCATTGGTTGTAAACAAGTGATCTTTTCTAGTTCATTAATAGGCGTTGTCTTCAGGCTTCCAGTTATGATTCGCATTCCTTGGTTTTGGACTCTACTTATTTTGTTAAAGTTTGACTTAGCTGCTGTTGCCCAAGCTGCAATGCCATATTCCAGTACTGGCCTCACCCGTCCAGTATATAACTTCTTGAGAACTTTCTCATCTGCTCCCCACGTTGTACCAGCAAGCTTTTTCATGATTGCCATTCTCTGCCTTGCTCTTGTTCGATTTTTCTCAACCTGTGTCTTCCATGTCAGGCGACGATCAAAGGTGACTCCTAGATAGTTTGGATTTTCTTCATGGCGCAATATTTTTCCATTCAATACCAGCTTAGGTTGCTGAGTTTTATTTGAGAGGGAGAACACTGTGCATGTTGTTTTCTCCTCACTTATCTTCACTAGCCATGATTTTGACCAGTCCTCTAGCGCTAATAAGGCTTGCTGTATTCTGCTGTTAGCTGTACTAATATACTCTTCAGATGTCCATATGGCTAGGTCATCTGCAAAGGAGGATGTGTGTACTCTGGCTGGAAAATTTTCTGTGATGTCATTTATATATGCTAGGAATAATGTTGGTGAAAGAACTCCTCCTTGGGGGACACCTTGCTCCAGCAGCATCATTTTGCTTGTTTGTCCTTGTACTTTTGTCCTGGCAGTTCTGTTCTCAAGGTAGTGGCTGATCCATTTATACATTTTTCCACAAACATGCATGTTTTGCAGTTTTACTTTCAGTCCTTCCTTCCATACTTTATCAAATGCTTTTTCTAAATCTATCCAGACTGCTAGTGTGTGCTTTTTCTCTTGGAAGGCATCCTCTATTTCCTGAGCTATATAGGTTATTTGATCTTCAGTGGATCTGTATTTTCTGAATCCTGCTTGGTGTGGTGTTAAGAGTTTGTTTTCTTCCAGATGCCATGTTAGCCTGCCATTGATAATGCGTTCCATTAATTTTCCTACACAGCTAAGTAGACTGATAGGTCGATAGCCATTTGGTTCTTCCAGGTCTTTTCCTTTCTTTGGGACTGGTATTAGTATAGCTTCCTTCCATGCCTGTGGGACTATTCCTCTCTTCCAGCTGTTATTTAGGACTGCTAGTAGTTTCTTCTTTGCCTTGGTGCCTAGTCCTATTAGCATTTCATTTGTGATTCCATCCTTTCCTGGTGATTTCTTCTTTTTTAGGGTATTCATTGCCTGTTCCATTTCTTCCATTGTTAGATTTGCCATCATATATTCTGCTGCTGTCTCTGTATTTCTATGATGTATCTGTTTGTCTTTGATTGCTTTCTTCTGTTCGGTTGTAATATCAATGTGGTTTGCATTTGCATAGTGTTCCATTAGTGCATTTGCAGCCTTTTTGCCCGTAAGCAAGGCATTTCCTTGTTTAATTGTTATTTGTTTGTTTCTAGGTCCTTCATTGTTCATGGCTTTCACTAGTTTCCATAGTTTGTTTCCATCCCTGTCAAAATTCAGGTTTTCTGTTTTTTCCCTCCAACAATCTCTTGTTGTTTGATTTACTGTTCTTTTATATTTTGCTGAGATGGCTTTGAGAGAGATGTTTGCTTCAATTGTTTGTTCTCTCTCTGCTGTCTTCCTGGCATCTTCAACTTTGTCCTCCAAACTTTGTAGTTCTTCAGTCCAGTATGGTTTGTAATTTTTCCTCGCTCCTCTTGGAATGGACTCAGTGGCTGCCTGTATTATCGCTCTGTTTAGACTTTCCACCATTTGCTTTATGTTGCCATATCGTGTATTTATGTTTTCACAATATTTGTCTGTTAGTATGGCAAATCTGTCCCAATCCGCTCGTTTGTAATTCCAGCGGGGCAAGGGCTTTTGCTCCTGTGGAACATACTCCATATTCATTACAAGCTTGATTGGTCTGTGGTCACTACCTGCTAATTGGTCCAGCACATGGCGATCGATTTTGTGGAGGATGTCTCCTGTGCAGAAAGCTAAGTCTGGAGTAGAAGTGGTAAGCCATCTTCTGGAGTAGAAGCTCGGTGTGTCATCCGCTTTGTTGAGTAGATGGAGATTTGAGTCTATTTCCCAGTCCTCCAATTCATCTCCTCTTTTGTCAGTATCTGGGTATCCCCATCTTTCTGAACGGCTATTAAAGTCTCCGACAATAATGCAGTTTGTGTCAGTTATTTTCATGTTTGAGAGTGTAAGGTCCTTATCTGCTGGGCTATACAGATTGTAGATTCTTATTTTCACGTCCTTTATCATTATATCAACACCTATAATTTCTGTTTGGTTGTCAGAGATCACAGATACTTCGCTGCAAGGTATTGTATTTCGTGTAAGTATTAGAACTCCTCCTTTGTGTCCTTCGCGGTCGAAACGTGTGGCCTGATATCCTCTGACTGAGAATTTGTGATTGGCGTTGAGGTGTGTCTCTTGAATGCATGCCACATCTATTCTATCTTTATGAAGACGCTGTGTTAGGGAGTCTTTCTTCTTGTAAACTCCTTCGGCATTCCACTGTAGTATGTTGAGTGTCCTGGGTATTTGGTCAATAGCTCTTAACCTACTCCTCTGTGCCTTGACTCCACAGCACAGGGGAAGGTGACCACCAGTAGTCATGGGTGGACCCCCTCGAGGCAGGGGACGCCTGATGGGACTTCACGGGATTAGCACCATATCGATTAATTTTGATTTGTGACATCATGAATTAAGTTACGTTGCACTGCTTTGTCAAGCCTGTGGCTCAGTACATCCGATTTCGACAAGCATGTATTCGGGGTGCTTTCCCTAGCCTTTGACTGTCCCGTCTACCTACAAGGCAGCAGGTTTGTGTGTCTCTTCGTCTGGTCCCTCTCCCTTGACCTGTCCGACATGGGTGGCCCTACCAGTAGCTGTGCTACCGTCGGCATAGCTCTTGGGGTCATTGGAACGCACAAGCCCCTCTACCTCGTCACGGTGGACACACAGCAGAGGGGCACCGGATGTTTAAGAACATGTGTTCTTATTCATTTGGCCATGCTGACCTATACATGCCAGTATTACTTGTTTTTTACTTTCAAAATTATTTTCTTTGGGCTGTTTGGAAAGAAAAAAAGGATTTAAGACAAGAAAACAGTTTGATGGAGTCAAATATGAGATAAGTATCTTATCATTCAAAGCTTTGGCTGCAAGCTGCGCTTTGTGAGAATGCACATTCTCTTGAAGCAAAGAAAGATGTTGCTTCTGTTTACATGTGAACGATTATGGAATTCAATGGGCATACCACTTTTCCCATGTTCATTATGTTGTGTAAAATTCTATTGACTGCTCTTTTACTGCACTAGCTATCTTCTCAATTTGCATTTTTGTTATCCTAGTCAATGATTTTCTTCCCTCTTGCTGCAATTTGACTTTTATTTTTTGAGAACAGTCCACAGATGTTGTCAGATCAGCAGAATTTGAGTGCACACATTTAAACTCTACTCTTTTTTTTACTGAAGCGCAGGAATCATAAAATGCGGGTTTAATCTCCGTGTATTTCTATAGGTGTTTTCCCCCGTAACACCATGAATTTTATCACAACCCTGGTCTTTGATTTCTACATAGCTCAGACCAGCATCAGTTCCGGCTAGGATTTGTTGTACCATGCACCATACCATGAGAACCCGTTGAAGAAACATACCCATACCTCACTGCAAGCATGAGGATCTTTGAGTATGCCTAGTTTCAACTTTAACCTGTTATTTCTTCATAGTCAGGATTTGTCCCTTGTATATATCAGAATTACCTCACAGAGTTAATTATTAGGGAAAGCTAACCCACACGCAAAATTTAGTCCATTACTACTATAAATAGTGTGTATGGACTATGCTCCAGTCCAAAGCGAGCGAGCGCAAAGAAAAAATATTTAAGTTAGTTGCGTGTCCTTTACAGGATGTAAACACTAACCCCAGCATTTTTTGACTGCGATTTACTAGGCATTTTTACGTTCAGTAATTTGTTGCTTTCTAAGCAACCAACGCTCCATAACATCAAAACCAAGTCCTACAAGAAACAAATGAAAACCGTAAACTGATTAGAGAAATTAGACATCATCATCATCAAGTGCCCTGCCAGATAGCGTAGGCATTCATGACTTTCCTCAGATCTCGATCTTTGGTGTTCTGGATCAACTCTGCTGATGACATCCCTCCAGCATCATTTCTCTCGGTCTGCCTTTGCCTCTCTTCCCCTGGATCTTTCAAGTTGTCACGATGCACTCCAATATCTCTCTTCTCATCACATGACCAAAGAAAGCTGTTTGTCTCTTTCTTATTGTTGTATATAATGTTCTTCTTCTGCGCTCATCCGGAGTATTTTTTCAGACGTAATTGCGTGTCTTGTTATGCACCCTTGGGCCAACACATGCGACTTTAGCAGGCTTTTTTTTTTTTTTTTAAATCAGGTAGCCGTAGTGTTATAGTTTCATTAGCCTCTTTCAGGCAATCTTTGTTAATTACACTGGCAGTCCAAGGAATTTGAAACATTTGTCAAGAACCACAAAGAACGTCTGTTGCTTCTAAGTTCTTCCTAATTTGTTCACTTACATTCCAAGATTCACTGCCATACAGTAAAACTGGTTCTATATAGCATTTCAGCACCCCCTTTTTTGTTACATTCATTGATAGTGACTTATTGCATACGAAGATAGTCATGTTATGAGAAGAAATAAACTGGAGAACTTGGTGACAACTGGCAAGATCGAGGGGAAGAGAACAAGGGGAGGGCAGAGAAATAAATATTTGGATGCCTTGGCCATGTATGGTTGAGACAAGAACACTGAGCTGATCCACGACTCTGGTGATCTAGTGAGATGGCAAAACGTGATCACCCTGCTTACTGGTATGGTACATGATGATAATGAACATCAAAATCAACGAAGAACGCCCTGCTTCCACATCAATTGCAGCCGATTTTGAACTCTCAACTCAGTATATTGGGAAACTGAAGCGTGTCACTACCCTTGCCAGAATGCCGGCTTTAAAATATGTAAATAAAAATGTTTGCATATCCTTTACAGGACATTGCTGTCAACATCAGCATCTTTCAGCTGGTTGTTGATTTCTTGGCAAGATTACGCTCAGTAGTTTGCCTTTGCTTCCTGAGCGGCCGGCTCACATACCCCGTAAGTTACCAACGCGATTCGAACCACTGCCGATTCTCACCGTCTTCACGTTACTTACAAGAGTATACGAGATTACGGAGAAAGTCGCTAACCTCAAGGCCAGGAAGCCGGCTTTAAAATATGACAATATATATTTTTACATTTAAGAAACACCCTAAAAGAAGCTAATACAGCAACTGAGGTTAAGCGTTTTAAAAATATGTTTGAAGACAAACAACTGTTCATTATTCAAAGACTTCTGATTATTATTATTTATATCCATTATGGTTATAAAGATTTTGGTTTGTTTTAAAAACTACAAATGGATTCCAACACATCAAAGTTTTTATTTACTGCAGTTTATTTGATTCTTCATGTTTAAATGTTACAACAAATAACTAACACTTAACAAACATCATTAATTAAGACTAAACAAACTAAATAAACAACAGGTATTTCTTGCATCTGATAACCAATCCCTGCACTTATGATACTGAAGCATACAATAATGACATTTTGCACGCAGAAATGGCCATACATACACAAACACTGATCAAATCTAAATGTCATTATGTGGTCATTTGATATTATGCGATCTTTCAGACATGGACATTTTAAAAGTATGTAACTTTTTATGATGACTGTAAATGGTAATTTCTTCATCACTAAAAGTTTGTCTCAGAGCAGAATCTGCTGATGAGTAGATCTGTTTTAGACCTTCACATAGTCTAAGCCATGGCCAAAATTGGGAATTGACCCCTGACCACTGTCTTAAGAAATCACTCGAGCCCATGGTTGAAATTATCCCATGAAAAGAGAAACTCACCTTCCTCTACAAAAACAGTATATCGTTTAGCCTCAAAAGGCAAATTGGCAACCTACACACGCAGAGATCAGTAGGATATTAGGAAAAATACATGCATTCCTTAACAGACGAGACACGGTGACCAAAGATCATATTGGAATGGACAAGATGAGAAAGGATTTCACAACCTTTAAAGTTCCTTCACCAGAAGGTCTAATGAAATAGCTGCTTCTTCTTTTGTCTTATTTCAGATCAAGTCCACTCGGGAATCACTTTATCATGTTACTTTAACTAGTTCCGCCACCATTGTTATTTTATAAAAATGATTAGAGTGGCATTTAAAAAAAAGTTCAGTTGATTATAACGTTACAACAGTAAATGGTCATGTGACAAAGAATTGCAAATCATTTCATCTTATATGTATCTAGTATTGCCAGTAGACATCTTTATGAAAGTCAGTGTCAATCAATTAGCACCATCAAAATCTAGTGACTGGTAGATAGAAAAATCCTATAAAATATACCTCTTGCTAGGGAACATTCCTGAAGGAAGGGTGAGAAACATGATGCACACACGCTCCAAACTGCTATTCATTAATAACTGTAGCAATAGGGAGACAATATTTGTGAAATATATTTACATATTCTTTAGAACAAAAACATGCCCCTCTTGTGATTCAATGAAATATGAGATGATTATTACAAAAACGGCTGAATTCCAAAAAATATGTAATTTAAAATGCAGTAAATCTGGGAACAAAAACATGTAATAAATGAAAAATGAAAATAATGCATAATATTGTGGACATAAATTTCACATACAAAAACATAGACGTATGTGTGACATTTATTAACTGACAATGCTCATTCATCAATTTCACATATTCAATGTTATGACTAAATTCACTTTAATAAATTTACCAATGTTACCAAATTTTCTTAAAAACAAATGAAGACGCTCCAAAACATCAAAAGTACCTAAACAAATAAAAAATGCGTGGAGAAAATAAGACATGAATATGAACACATTCCTATACTGACTACCTATCCATTCAGATACATTTGTTCATGGAGCAGTCAAGAGAGTAAAATCTAGCCAGTTTAGGCCACTTAGAGGTACAATGAACAGACCTGCACAAATTGACTATCAGTAGTTTCTATGATGATAATCCACAATCTAAGAACACTATCAGGAGTGAAGTAAGCTTCTTGACTTTTCAAAGTAAATTAGATGCCAAAACTAATAAAATGATATGACAGAAAGAACTGCATGAAACTCATGGAGAGAACTAAATCCCAGTGAAACAAGAGGTGAAGAAAAAATGTTTGCAATGAACAGGATATACATTGAGAACAATAAGAATAATGTAACTAGTAAGATCTTTTTCTGAATTCCAAGTGACAAAAGAAATAGAGGACGGCCTAAAATACACACGGAGATGGCAAGTAGAAACAGACATGACTAGTATAGAGAGGACATGGATGGAGCTGCACGGGACAGCTAAGGAGTGTGGCTTAGAGTGAGTGGGTCTGAGGGGCTACGCCTCAATGACGGATAGATGGCAAAACTATAAACAGCACAGCTCATAATGAATAAAGAGGCAAAAACAGGTGGATAATTATTCTTAGGTTTTATTTTAGTCTCAACTAAGCTATCACTAGAGAATTTGTGCTGTTGCCGGTGGAGAGTGTCTCCACGGAAGGTTTTCTGTGAAGAGAAATGGAGGCTGCTGGTCCAAACACTCATCAGTGTTCAGTCTGAGATTGTGACTTCGTCTGACAAATTCCTTGCCTTCCTGAGGACTAGTACCCATGTCTCCAAACATATGAGATATGCCTCTTACCCCTCACTCTCATGTTCCTCCTCATTTAACATGTAAACCACAGTGCTGGAGTATAGAGTCACAATAAGCCAGCATCACAGAGCCTTTAAAAACTTAATTTGTCATCACCTAACAAATTCTAAGAAGTGATGAAATCTACTTTTAAAACAAACAGCAAATGACTAGTAAGAACCTGTCCTGCAGAGTACCTTGCTTTCACCATGTCACATATTTTAAAACAAAAACACCACAATACAAAACAAACATTTCTTGAATGATGATATGGATGCAACTTCCAAGGGGGAAATCTGCCACAGCTTAACTCCTGAAAAGACAGAACACCAAAAATAAACAAATGCAAATACTGTTGCTAAGGTAACTATAAGCTTAGTATACCTGGATATTACAATGAAGCATTATTCCATTCTGTATTCCTGCCCTGAAGTGACAGAAGAGCTTGTTTGTTCATGCAATATCTCCTTGCTGTAAAGATCAATGGTTAGGGACCAGACTGGTCAAAGACTAGATCAGACCAGAAGCACAGAAGTGCCTGGTGTAAATGGATGATTTGCCAAAGAATAAGACAATGCAACCCAGTTTACTTTATGACAACCCATGCAACTTATTAAGCACAAGACAATCAATGATAACTATCTGCATAGCAGACCACTATTTGTTCTGTCGACCTGCTACTGAGTGAGTGCGTAGCGCGACACTGTGAGCTGTGAGTTTCGCGTAGAATGCTTCTACATCTGTCCGTGGTTGTTTGTAGCATGAACTGCATGTTCGGAACGATGGCGGCCGGCTGTTGCTGGATTGACTGGTTTGCCATTTCGGCTCACGAGTGCATTTTTCAGGAGACTGGGGGGTCGCCGCTGGAGCTATGGAGTTCGTTCTTTGTGCAGCGCTTTCAGCGGGTCGACCTGCGGAAAGAGACCGAGCCATATGGGATAAAACCCGGGTCAATGAAGTCTATCTGGTGACTGCCGTTTCCATCAACGATGAACTGTATTTTTTGTGGAGGACTTTTGTGTTGGCATTCTGGTGACGGCATTATGCACAGTGTACCTGTGCGGGCTGTTGGCTTGCCGATACTCTTGTCTATTCCATTGTTCACATTGGGCAGTGAGGAGCATTTTGTGTGATATTCACTGGCACTGGAATGAAGCAATGTGGGGACGGCCCGTTGCCGTGAAGTTGGAACCACGACTAACTAACTAACTAACAGGCCACAGGACACCAAAGTAAAACAAGGGTCCAGAGTTGAAATATCTAGGCAAAATATTTTTTACAAAGGAAGCTCAGACAAAGAAATAAGATGCTAAAAATCAAACCAAGTGATCTATAAACTGTCACATTTACTGAAACATACTAAAGTGCTTTGGACATCTTATGAGAATTAAAACTAATCAATTATTGATAAAGAAAAGTAGCTTAAAAGTTGGCAGGGTTGACTTCATTGCACTGGGTTTTATCCCACATGGCTCAACTCTGCAGCGAACTACTGAAAGCGTCACACAAAGCACGAACTCCGTAGCTCCAGCGAAAAAAATGCACTCATGAACCCAAAGACGCAGCCCGGAATGAACCCACAACCTTTGAAGCCCAAGTCAGACAGCTTGACCACTTCGCCACAGAGACTCCCTCAATTATTGATGAGACCATACAACCAAAAACTGATCTGGATATAAAGCAAAGGAAAGACCAGTGGTACACTAAACAAGCACAGATACAATGCAACTAAGGCATCACACCTAGCCTTGGAATGCAAGCTTAAGCCCCACTTACTACAGTGTGTAATAGCACTTGTGTAATAGGACAAGGCATCATCCATTTGTGGCTAGATAGCCCAACAAACGTACATTACTTAACCATTTTCTCATTATATCACATTACCAGTACGTGCAACTACAATTAAACAGCAGTAATCAAAGACAGAACCATATAACCACATTAACTTTTTAACATACCTGCTTCGGCTTCTCCTTCTTGGGGAACCAGACATGCTGCGGCTGCGAGAACGCCTGCACAAGAAAAACAAACACACAATAAAAGACACAGCAATGGCCAAGTTTCTTAACACATGAAAACCACCTCAAACATTCTGTGGCTGAAGCATTCATTACACCTTTAATAACATTGCATGTAACTCTTTCAGTACTAAAAAATGTATGTGTTTGAATGACTCGCCCCTTGAATCCCAATCATCGCAGGGTGTGTTCTCTCATTGCTTGCATATAGTCACAGCATACCAACTCTGGCTCCCCCAGTGGCTGCTTCCACTGTGTTTAAAGTAACACATGTTTATAGTAATTTCTCCCCTGGAGCATCTGCTGCAGACATTTCTGGCTCTAAAAGAGTTAATGCTCACAAACAACCCTATACATCTTGTTTATTTATTTGTAAAACTATTTTCACCTCTCTTAGTGTTTTATTGTTTACATATTAATCTAATTATTCTCTGCCCTATATGGTGTTC
This sequence comes from Cepaea hortensis, assembly GCA_963921405.1. Lineage (NCBI taxonomy): Eukaryota > Metazoa > Mollusca > Gastropoda > Stylommatophora > Helicidae > Cepaea > Cepaea hortensis. The sequence continues at coordinate 204,363,257 of OY992876.1, forward strand.
AAGTGGCATGTGTATGCTGCATTTCTGAAATAGTGGTGTCTGGAAGCAGTCACTGGAGATTATGATTCTCCAACCCACTGTCACCAGAAACTGATGTTCTTTAATCAGTTTGTTACCCAGTTGTTGAAGCTGTCCACGTAGATCTTTCTGTCATTCTCTGCCTCTCTTACCTAGAATGTTCCAAGTCTCCTGCCAAATATCCCAATCCTTTGTCACCTGTGGTTGTGATTTTAATATCTTTTTATTATCTTCATGCTCTTCTTAGCCTCTCTATATCTCTCATACCTTGTGAAGTAGGAGAACATTCTAGCTATGCTGTTATTTATTTCCAATGTTCCCCACATACGGCTAGTTGTTCTATCCCACCTCTTCTGTTGACATTTCCCCCATTTGCCTTCTCCTTGTGGTTTTCATGAGTGATCTGTTCAGCTGTAAATACAAACTCACGCCCAAATAAATAGCTGCAATAACAGAATGTTACAAACATCACAGGCAGTCAAAACCTGTAATCTAAACATCAAAACCAAGAACAGAATTCAGAAGGAAACAGGAATTATTTAACACATCTTAAGAATAGAAAAAAACTAGAATAAAGTAGCAGAAGTGAACAAACAGTACATACAGATTCTAGTCATTCATGCTGCACAGCATGGACAGATAGATATTAACGTATGTTCATACAGAGCCGGAGAAAATGAGCTGCGTGAAACACAATAGCCTACACCAGTTGAAAGGGCTCACTATGAAATTACAGGAAGTCATATACTCAGGTAGCTTGTGATCAAACTACACACATTCATGTATATACCTGCGAGTTCATATACAACTGTTGCTTGATATTTAGAAACCAAATGGCCTCAATGATATGGTAGTTACTGTGCCAATTTGGCTAGTGTTTAACTTCAAAGTAGGATTTTATTTTGAAATACATAGGCAGCCAACCTTACACTGTGTGCTGCTTGGTTACTGAAAATATGCTTGACAACAATTTTTATTACAAAACCATTTGTGATGCTCTTGACCGTTACGGTTTACTTTCCATGCACACAGGTATCTCCATAAGTGCTCCAGTCTCCTCCCTTGAATCACAAAAGGAAAATCCCAGCATAGTGCATCGTAGCACTGGCAATTGTGTGTGTACCAGAATTTAGCATGGCACCGTCCTAACTGGCCTGCTCTTTTCAATTTCCAATTGCTGAGGAATTATTAGCAAGTGCCACATGCACAAATCTCAACTTATTAAACAATCGTCCTCACAAGCAAAGATTGTTTCAAATTATTTTTAAAACTTAACACAACCTGGTGGACAAATAAAATGGATACCAAGCAATAAGGTTCCACAAAAGACACTAGATGTGTAACATGTGTTGAGTAAACAGTAATTACATACACCATCTGTTTAATTATGAAAGAGGCACAGTTTTAGCATTGCTAAATTATCCCCTACAAGAATGGCTAACAATAAAGACCAAGAATGTGTAAACTGTCAGAAAAGCAAAACCAATAGCAGATGGTGGCATAATAACAGAGATATTTTATGCAGCTGCACACACAAGTTAGCTATACAAATACCAGAAACTGCATTAGAATTATAATAATGGACCATAATTCCATTATCTCCCAACTACCAATAGCAAGCACAGTGCAAAGAACTCTAACAAATAAGTCCTTAATATGATGAAACATGAAAGCCAGCTGGTGTTGTTTTGTTTTGTAGCACTGACATATGCAACCTAAGTTTACAGGTGATCTTTCAAGGCAATAAACAAAACACAAAAACTAGAAGCCTGCTGTGAGTGCTTGTTTGCTTAATGGAATAGTCTCATCAGATCTGTAGAATGACAACATTACGTCACACACAATATTTTCTCAAGCAACATTAACAGCAAGACAAACAAAGAAAATACAATTCATGAATACCATCATCTTTTCAAAGCTCGGCTATTACAATAAAAAGTCTAACTTTTAAAAAGGTATTTAACTTTTTCAATGAATTCACAAAAAAAAGAGAGAGGGAGAGCTGAGTTCAAACAATACAGTAAATACTGTTATCATACCCTTTTTTAATGTAGGAACCGATGACGGCTCAGTTGTTGAATGGCTGATTAAAGTGAAGATGAAGTTGGTAGAGGTTGCTGTGTAGCTACGTAGCTGATAAACGGCGTTTCCAAACACTATGTTTAGGAGCAAAGCTTTACATGATGCCACAATAACTTTTCAAACTGATTTCACTGGCTTGATTTATCACATGTAATTTACCATATAACATTAACATTTCCCTAGAAATCATTCTACTACTACTACTAGATATTTAAACATTTTAAACTTTTATTTGCCTTGCTACAGTAATGTTATGCTGATTTATAGATACGGTGGCCCAAACTCAGTCCCTACTAATGGGATGTTTTCTGACCTATATTCCTGGCATTTAAACAGCCGCAGGGAGAAGAGACTTCTCTGGGAAACTAAGTGGTCAGTGTGATACTGACCACATTGCTTCTAGCATGCCATTCATTGAATAAAAAATTAACTCAATGCAGCTTTACTAATAAGAATTGTCAAATAAGTTGCTTTATTTACTTCTATATTCGCCTTAGGTACAATTAAAATGAGTTTAATACAAGTGACACAATTTGCTCTTGGAAGATTAATCCTCAAACCCACTAAAATCAATAACCAAGTGTTTAGTTTACTTTAAATTTTACACTCTATATTAACATCCCTTACAACTGGCAATTCAAAATCAGTTAACTATTAACTAAGCGGGAGCTCTTAACAAGCGGTGCTGGCTGAAGAACATTAATGCATGGGATGTTTGCCAGGTCCACTCTCTCTCTCTCAATTAGGACACGGTTGATACATTTTGCCGGCATCCCCAGCGGAGACGGAGACATAAGTTTGAGGGGCACTGACGGACGGCAGTAGAAGAGTTAAACTGGAAGCTGAAGGAGGCCTGCCCACCAGCTGAAGGGTTGGCTGGTTGAAGTTGGTAATGAAGATGGTGCTAGGTGGTAGTAGTAGTGTAGGAGGTGGTGCTAGTAGTGGTTGTAGTAGTGTTGATGCTAGGTTGGTTGTCGGTGATAAGCCCAACTGATGATGATGAGGGTGCAGGAGTTCCTGTAAGATTTTGGCCAGAAAATAAACATCATCAGTATCAGGGAAAATAAAACTTTTACAAGCTGTACAAGCAACATTACTATACATGGAAATACATAAACAAGCACAGATAAGCTACAACAATACCAAGCACAGACAAAATGCAAATACACACTTCCAACATTTAATGTGAGTAAATATCATTAAGTGTATTAATTGAGGTAGGTAGGGGAAATAAGACAAACCATAACAGTGGACAAAACACATTCTGAACAACTTGCATGCACATTGGACAAAACAACATATCAAGGAGATGAGCTGGTAGAATATACTGTATTGATACAGTAAGCAGCACGTTAAGTTAAATATTATATTACAAAACAAAACTTGGGACTTTATTCTGAAAAACATGTTTGAATACCCACTATTATACACGGGTGTCTCAGTAGGGTATTAGTCCGTGAAAATGCTTGTCCTGTGGTCATAGATTCAAATCCTCAAGTTTGATTGTTTTTTCATAACCACATGTTGCAGGGTGGATGTTTTTTTCATAACCACATGTTGCAGGGTGGATCCAGCCTCATAAAACTAGAAAATGTGGTCCATCCTATACTTCTCAGACAAGCATGATACTGGCCAGATCTCACATCAAATGCCAGCTGGTTACCAGATAAAACAAATATTGACCCAGTGCACTCCAAAAACAACGCAATGACACAAGTGTGTCCTTTACCATTATTTAGATTCTATGAATATATGTGACTTGAAATCTGTTGATATATCTGGCAGAACAGTATTTGTGTGTGCATCTGTTGTGGTATGCGTATGTGGCTAGGGGTTAGTGAACAGTTATATAATCTCATACTAGGTTCAGAGGTCACTGCAGGCAATTTAGGAGCGATCATTTGTTTTGATTTTCACAATGGTATGAGTGTCAGCTGTTCAGAAAGCACAGGCAAACTACTGAGGATACAACTGGCTTGAAAATCATACAGCAAATAAATGCTGGGGTTGACTGTGACATCCTGTAAAGGACATGCAACTAACTAACATCTGTTGTGACATTATCTGCAACTTTTGGTGTCAGGCGGAAGTCATTTTGAGGACTGAGATATAAAGATATCTTGCCCTTGGCAGTTCTATTACGTGTGCAGGTTAAGCTTTCTCATTCACCCAGATAGATTTTAAAACAAAACTTTGCTACATCCAAATTGTGAACCGATGACTCTAAATGAGAGACAGATACCCTAATCACTTGACCACTGGCAGATTTAAAATGTAAAAACTTTACTGTCAGAAGAAAATAAGCCACTGAAGAAGACATGGTGTGAACTCAAAATCACAAGAATTATACATTTACTAGTGCTTTAATTCACAGCAATAAATTCTCAAATATCTAGAGCATTAAAATTGTATTAATTGTGAGAGAAATGAGAAAGAACAGACTGCAGGCAAACATAAAGAGTGTAAATTCTAAAAACAGAAAAAGACCATGCAGAATTGACAACAGTTATAAAATTAACTCATTATGCCCAGTAATTCAAGACTATGACCAAATCTATGATGAATCTTCTTTCTCCATTCTCCAACTTGCAATGCAAGTTCACTGGCGGCTGCACACATATCTTTCTACACAGAAAACGGGTATTTTGCAAACACAGAAGTTAAGAATCAATGCAGGACGATTTACTAGGTACACAATGAGTTAATTTGTACCAAATCATTAATGATTAGATTTAGAAAACACTGGCACAACAAAAAATATGTGTAGCGGCAGACAACTTAAATAATATAAAATGCCACATACGAATGACAAACCTAAGTTTCCTTGAACATGTACATAAGCACAAACTATTGCCCAACTCTTCCCTCCACCACCCCAATAAAATGATAGGATACACACAATGAAATCTAAGCAATGTGAACATCACATGAATCATAATTCGGTTAAACGTGAATACTAAGCACATTGCTAGACAAACAATATGATGAAGACACCACACTCAAAAAGATGTAGGCTAAAATACTGTAATCCAATACACAAAATATAACTCTACCACCAACAACAACAGTTTCACTCTCTATATATGTATAGGAAACCTCTAGCCTATTTCGTTATGTTTTCTGTGTTTCAAAGAAATTCTTATATTTGTAGTCATATACAAAATAAAAACATGAATCAGTATCACTAATGTTTCATCCAGCAAAAGTCATGGCATGTTTGAGGCGCAATTGTATTTATTTTTTTAACCTGAGGAAGGCAACATATTCATGACTGGTTAGATTCTGCAGCTAAAGTGTTCCACAGGATGAGGTTGCCAGTCCCACACCAATCCCCCTTAGTTGCCTCTTATGACACATATGGTAATTTACAGTGTTAATATTCTGTGCTGCCCTTATAGACACTGGTAACGCACAAAAATCATCAGCGTGGAACAGTAAATCAACAGAAACGACACTAGCGCTGGAGAGGACAAATGTTAACCAACCCTGTTAAAAGTGTAGCCAGAAAGTCTTTGCCCTAGACCCCAGATAGCAAAACAAGAAGTGAGACCTAAATACACATGGAGAAGAGAAGTAGAGACAGAGATGTATAAAATGGGGAAGAGAAGTAGAGGCAGAGGTGTATAAAATGGGGAAGAGAAGTAGAGACAGGTGTATAACATGGGGAAGAGAAGTAGAGACAGGTGTAAAAAATGGGGAAGAGAAGTAGAGGAAGGTGTATAAAATGGGGAAGACATGGAGGGAGCTGCAAGAGATAGCAAAGGATAGGGGGGGAACATGGTTAGTTACAGACATATGCCCCACAGGGGAGTTAAAAGGCAGAAGAAGACGGGAATTTCCTTGAAACATACCTTATATTTAGTTTATTAATACTGAGGTTTCCTATATAATGCTTATTCTGAGGTTTCCTATATAAGGCTTATTCTGTGCAGGACCTTCAGTCATCCCCAGTTCCTAATGGCTGTTATGTGATTTACTAGGCAATTTTATGACCAGTGGTTTGTCCTTGCTTTCTGAGCGAGAAGTCCAATAGGCCGGTGTGTGGAGTGGACCCACTATACCATTGCCAAAGAATGTGTTTGTGTTAAACCTCTCAGCCAGGCTGACCTATATATTTATGCATGTATGTATGAAAATGTATTTACAATTGCCCTAACCTCCAAACAACTGTCTATGAAAGCCAATTATGTGGGGGAAACATGCTCCCATTGTATACAGACGGAAACATTTACAATTTAGTTGCAGTTGTGTTTTTGTTATCTGGACCACTATTGCCAACTGGCAATGAAATTACAAAAATATGACAATACTGTTATTTGTATAAATAGGTCTGATGCCCTTAATGTCGGCATAATGGGCAGTTCCACAGTACAAGCTGGATTGAGAAAAAAATAGGAGTAAATATGACAACATAAATACATGAGGACAAGTAAAGAAAATAAGTAGAGAGCACAATATAAATCTGTACTCTCCGCTTTTCTTGGACAATTTGAAGGCAGTTAAGACGCAAAGACAATTTATCACAAACATCAGAAATAAGCAGGCATCATTTTTGGCCACATAATGAGAAGACAAAACTTGGAATATGTTAAAGCAGGAAAGATTTGTGGAAAGAGAGATAGAGGAAGATAGCGTGAGAAAATTCTTGCCCGTCTTGTGTCATGGCACAAAAGGGAGTCCAAAAGGGAACACACAAACTGATTCATGCTGTCAGAGATCGTAATTTGTGGAGAGGCATGATTGCTCATGCCATTCGGCAAGCCATTGGATGATGATGAGTCTTGCATTAGAGCTCGACTGACTAAATGAATAAGAGTGCACCATAAGACATTTGTTTCTCATAGCTCTAGGTCTGTCTGTTATCCAACACAAATGAAGCCCAATAAGTCAATTTAAGAAACAACTAGAAGATAGCTCATGTGTTACAAACGTTGACAGGCTGCTTTGGGCATGAAAACCTGCAGATAGTCATGAACATCACACCACTGGATTTGTTCCTTGATTACAAGGTTATTGAAATGAAAATACACAAAACATTACATAAAGAAATATAGGGAAAAAAAACAAAAACATGAGAAATACAGAAAGCAGTGAATAAGCTGAGAATGTAGACAAAGAGAAGGGGCATTTATTTCAGTATTTTCTTTCAAGCAGCTGTTTTAACATATTTCATTTATACAGCTGAAATGACTCTTGATTGCCAGTGTTCTTAAGGAAGAGTAGAAACACAATCATGCCCCACTGTAGAAGTCTGGAGTTCAACATATGCCATGATTCGGTAGACAGACAGGTTGGGAACTGAGATGAGGGGAAAGCATATTTATGTGTACCTGTGCCAAACTAAACCTTCACTTATAGTAACTACATCTCAGAGATGTTTGGCAAAGACAGCAACTAACCACCCTATATCATAATGCTCTGACTCTGTGATATATATAGCTTTAATTGCTATGGGCATACTTTGAAACTGTAAATAGCAAATATGTGCTTATATGGTACACTGTTAGTCACCCGACAGCTTACTCTGCTAGAAGTGAGAAATTAAATGTGTTCACTATTTACTAGACAGTTTTCTATGCTGTAAAAGACAAATTTAGAAAGATGAGTGATTTTACTACATTTGGACAAGACACTCTTGATTGGAGGAGCGGCTGGCCGAGTGGCTAGAACGCCGGACTCTCCTTCAGTTGACCCGGGTTCGATCCCTCGGTAAGGTGTGGGATTTTTTTCTGTCGGAGGCAAAAAGAAAATCCTAACCTGCACAGCTCGCGGCGACTGCACTAGCCAGGCGGCCATTATTCCTCAGGCTCAAAGACCCCTCTGCCATACACCGCAAGGTACTGTATTGGCAGTAAATGACAGTTTTTGACAGGACAAGACACTGAATTTTTTGGTCACATGAGACAAGGGTCTCTCACGAAGTTATGACAAACTGGAAGATTGAGAGTAACTGAGATCTACAAAGGGAGTCAACTGCCTGTGTGTTATCAGGGCTTACAAGGGAAGGAAAGTAATGTAATCTACCCTGCACATCAGCAGAGGCAACTAAGGAAGGTTGATATCAGAGTGACGACTTCCCGGGAAGGTTAACCTGGTCAACAAATGCCCGCAGAAGTCGGATGTGTGAGGCCTAAAGGCGCAAGAACGCAGCTCTGCAGTAAACAAGCACAACGCAATCACGTCCGGAAAAAATAAAAACTCCAGATGAACGCAGAAGAAGAAGAAGAGTGACGACTTCAACTGTAAAACAACTTTAGCTCAAAATCCAATCAATCATGTGTTGTGAGTTGGTTGAGTTTCCACTGGTAAATGAAAGACGAGAAGAAGGAGAAAATGGTGGATGGGTTGGCAGAGTGGCATGAAAGATACCCAGGAATCAACTTATTAAGAATACAGAAGACATGTTTGAGAAGGAACATTATTACCTGTATTTTGGCATGGCACATAACAAGCAATGCTATGTTGCAAACAACGATTGTACACCGTAAGACATATTTTAATAACCCAAGAGCACACTTTCAATGCCATATACTTAATCATTTCTTTGTAAGTTGTGTCTATTTTCATTAAAGCGGCAACAGTTAGATGGATTGTAAATCTTTCACTATGTCTCCATACCTAGTTCTGTATGCATTTTTTGTTCAAAATAAACTTTTCATTTCACAAACAAACAGTAGTGCCTACAATGCACATCAGATACTTGAAAACACAGCCATACCTTGACCTTCTTGCACCACCGCCACCACCACCGCCGCCGCCCCCACGATAGTTGTTAAACTGCTCCCTGTTACCACTCCGTGGAGGTCCTCTATTTCCCCATCTAGATCGACCAGATGACATTTCAACTCGAACTCTGCGTCCATTAATTTTGCTGTAGAAATCATTATAAATTAACTACACTTGCGGATAATGATGGAATGATTAAAGAACATTATTCACAGCAGCTTAAAACAAGTTTACAAATATCGACCAGATGACATTTCAACTCAAACTCTGCGTCCATTAATTTTGCTGTAGAAATCATTATAAATTAACTACACTTGCGGATAATGATGGAATGGTTAAAGAATATTATTCACAGCAGCTTAAAACAAGTTTACAAAATATAATTAACCAAATACTGATAACTGCTTTACAAAACAAATTTGTCATAGAAGATAAAATTTACAATAATTTAAACTATATAATTCTGTTCAGATACAGTTAATTCTCTTCTTCATTCCTCTGAGGAGTGTCACATCATGTTATACCCTCTCCAACTCAGAGGTCAGTGTTTCCATCCTTGGCATGCATATGTGTAAGGATTCCTTCCAATAGACAATTCAAAGGCAACAAGACGTAATCTTCCCTTTGCTAAGTTTCTTACTAACAATTTGCCAGTGCTACAGAATTATGGGCTACTTGAGAATTTCCAACTGTCATGAAGTTTGTAGTGTGTGCAACTTGTATCCCAGTTTCACCATTTTCAGAAAAAGCTGAGTATCCAAGTGGTGTGTGATATAAAAATAAACAAGTGGGTTTTGTACAAACTCCCAGCCCTATACTGAGCATGAACCAAGTTATTTCTGAAGCTAAGGAGGGCACTGAAACTTTGTCACTGATTAAAGAACATTATTCACAGCAGCTTAAAACAAGTTTACAAAATATAATTAACCAAATATTGATAATTGCTTTACAAAACAAATATGTCATAGAAGATAAAATTTACAATAATTTAAACTATATAATTCCGTTCAGATACTGTTAATTCTCTTCTTCATTCCTCTGAGGAGTGTCTCATCATGTTATACCCTCTCCAACTCAGAGGTCAGTGTTTCCATTCTTGGCATGCATATTCCTTTTAGAAAGAATCATTCTCATAATCACGATGAAGTGTTGGAGAAATTCCTCGCAGTGGGATATAAAGATCATATTTGAAATGCCACTGTGCATAATATAATTAGAAGATATACACTGACAAAGGCATCTAACCCCACAAAAAAAATCACATTCTCCTATAATGCAACAGTGATTCCCTGGGAAGACTACCGATGTTCACATAAATGTTTCTCACTACCTCAGTATATTCATAAAACATGTATGGCACTTTACTGCAAACACAATAAATTTATACTTATTCTCAATAATCTTTATATATTCCGCACCATAAATAGCCACAATAGGATAGCTGCTAGTGAACTTGCCTGTCCGACTGGTGGCCGAATGTTCAAATCCCTCAAGGTAGGATTTTTAGGTGACGTGCCGAGGGTGGTAGCCCATCATAACTGGTTACCGTGACTTGGGAAAGGGGGGCGGCCACCCATAGAGACTAGCCCCACATCCCTGATATGCCATGATGTAAGAAAACAGTACTCCTTAGCTTTTATTCAGCACCCTATTGCCCAGTTTCAGTGTCGATTATACTGTCATGGTTGTCACCTTCAGTTTTCTCATATATTTTTGTTATGATAATTTTATTTAAACAACAAGACAGCTTTTCTTAATATTATATCAACAATGTATCAGTGACAATGTAAAAACACAACAAACTGGGTAAAGACTTCACATTTACTATACACTTACGCTCCATCCAAAGCTCTCACTGCATCTTCAGCATCACGACTGTCTTCAAATTCAACAAATGCAAAGCCAGGAGGCTTGCGGGCTACCCAGACATTTCGCAGCTGGCCATATTTAGAAAACTTCTCCTCTAACTCTTGTTTAGCACACCCGTAGCCCAGGTCACCTACATAGACCTTACAGTCCAGACTCCAATCTCTCATTGGCGCATTACGCGACATTCCGTGATCCTCCAGTTTAACGGGTCAGTGTGGAACAGCTATAAAATCCTTTGAAGTACTCTAAATATAAATGGAAACAAAAATGTCTTCATGTTAATTGAATTGTAGATTAGTAGTTAGCATGTGAAAAATAGTTTTAACTTGTATGAAGCATGTTGATCAGATGCCTTGTCTTTAAGAGTGGATGTTAGGTGTTTCATCAGTAGTTGGCAATCATAAAGAAAAGGTAAAATCTTGAAACTACATGACAAAATTATAAGAGCTACCTAAAACAATATCAATAGCTTGTAAATTTCATGTGGATGTGGAAATCAAGAGAAAACCACCACAATAATTTCTCAGAATAAGTTTATGGACATATACGATTTGCCATCTCAGGATTACAGCAAATCGTGTGGCACAAATGGGCATGTGGAAACCTTCTGCAATTAGAAGTCAGTAAATGTCAAGGGACACAAGTGTTTCCAAGGCACCACAGGGTCGGGATCTATACTGGCCAAGACTGCTGACACGTCCACGCCGTATGTCCTAGGCAACAGGTCCCTTTGGGGACCTGGCTAACATCAGTAGGATCGATGATTCCTCCGCAAGCCGGAGAGTATCTGTCTGCATGGCGAGGAACCACCAGTCTGCACACCAATAAGCCAGACATGGGACAACGGACACTCACGCAAACCTCAGGTCCGGTATGACATCACATTGATGTTGGACAACAGGATGTATTCATCCGACATACAGGACTTCACGCTGGAGTTCACAGCCAGCGAACACAAGAAAGCAAGTAAATGTCAATAATTTCTGAGAATAAGTTTATGGGCAGTCACAAAGTTAAATTTATACGATTTGCCAGTCTCCGTGGCAATGACGCTTCGTACGTGATTTGTAATGCCGTTTACCCGTGTTTGAAACACAGCGGTGACCGATTTGGCAGCAGACCATGTCGCACCAGTCGTTCAGAAAGCAATGGCAAACTACTGAACGTAAAACTTGCCAAGATATCAACAGCGGCTGTAAAATGCTGGTGTTGACTGCAATGTCCTGTAAAGGATATGCAACTTTTAAAAAAAGTAAATAAGTTGTACAGACAACTAATTTACAAAAATGTAAAACTTTCCGCTATAACTAACACAATCACAAAGAATTGAATGGGGTACTGTTGCATTTCACTTTGTCAGTTTCACCTAAACAATTAATTTTTAACAAAAATTAGCTATTACTACTAGAATCACATCTCCACCCTCAGAAGATTGTGAATTAGAATAATAATACTAATAGTGATATTCTAAAAGATTTCTTCTCTTCTTCTTCGTTCATCCGGAGTTTTTTTTCGGATGTGATTGCGTTGTGCCTGTTTACGGCAGAGCTGTGTTCTTGCGCCGTTAGGCCGACACATCCGACTTCTGCGGGCATTTGTTGACCGGGTTAACCTTCCCGGGGGTTTCTTAGGACGTTTCACTCTCACTGTTGTGGTGTTATCCCCCATCCTAGCTGGCCCATATAGAACAGCCTAAGAGATCCTGGTCAGCCCTCAAGGGAAGGCAGGGGCAGACCATGGGCATTCCCCGCCATCCAAGGAGGCTTCCATACTTGCAGAGCCAACACACAGCGCTCTGGTACTGGGCTCACCCAAGGAATCGTCACGTCCTGCACATGGCTGCTTAGTCTCACTTCCGTATATTGGGCCTTCCGTTCACCATAGGCTGTTCTACCGGAAACCAGAAGAATGCAGTGTGCAGATCGACATCCACACAGTGAGCTTTCGATTCGGACTTTCCGCACAATGGATTTGCTATCCGAGCAATATTCCATTTCGTGCCACTAGGACACTTTTTCCACCTTTTTTGAAAGCCCACACAGTGAGCTTTTGATTCGGACTTTCCGCACAATGGATTTGCTATCCGAGCAATATTCCATTTCGTGCCACTAGGACACTTTTTCCACCTTTTTTGAAAGCCCACACAGTGAGCTTTTGATTCGGACTTTCCACGTAATGGATTTGCTATCCAAGCAATATTCCATTTCGTGCCACTAGGACACTTTTCCACCTTTTATGAAGCCCTCACAGCGAGCTTTCGATTTGGACTTTCCACATAATGGATTTGCTATCCAAGCAATATTCCATTTCATGCCTCTGGGTCTTCATGCACCTTTAAATGTCAACCTGTATGTAGTTAAAGTAAGCTGCGGTCAACTTGAGCTTGTTGATATCTCCATAGAGCTTGTCCTCAAATGAAGCAGGTGTGGGCCAAAATATCTTTCTCTGTTCTGCATACGTTGGGCAATCCTGCAGCAAATGTTTTGCTGTCATTTTTCCAGTTCTACAATTACATTCATCGGTATCTCCTACCTTTAGTTTATTGAACAAGTGGTATTTCAGCCTGTTATGTCCTGTGCGGAGTCTGAAGATTGCTACTTGTTCTCTTCGGTCGAGTTTGTAATATGCATCATCCTTCTGATGGCCTGGATGCTCTGATTCCCATTTGGTTCTATAAGTGCTTTTTATCAACCTCTTTGCCTCATTATAGGTTATGTCTATGTCAGGCTGTGGTAGTCGTCCGCCCTCTTTTGCCAGTCTGTCAGCCTCTTCGTTTCCAGGTATACTGCAATGTGATGGGATCCACTGTATTACAACTTTTTTGGATTTCTGGCATAGACCATGGAGTGTTGCTCGTAGGTCAGCTAGTTCTGTGCTGTTATTGCTCTTCAGTATTGAGACAGCTGACTTTGCATCTGTGAAGATAGCTATTTGCTTCTCTTTATTTTCCTCCATCAGGAGCATTTCTGCTGCAGTTTTCAGAGCCTCTACCTCCGCTTTGAAGTTACTTGAAAATTTTCCAGTTGCCATTGAATGTGTTTTTTTCACTCCATTTTTTAAATTTAGGAGAATTCCTCCTCCTCCATTCTCTATTGAATTTTTGGCTGATCCATCTGTATATGCATGGGTCCAATTCCTGCTTGGGTAATGTTCTTTTATGTAGTTTAGGGTTATTTCTCTTCTTTCGGTTTCATGCTGAGTGTTCTTTTTCTCAATACCAGGAATGTTTTCTATCATGTCAGGCAGTTGCTGCTGTCTCCAAGCTGGGAACTTGTGTGCATTGTAAATGGGCTTGACTGTTGATATGTTAAGTATAGGATCTGCCCTAATCCTTCGTTTTGCAGTTTCTACAAAGTTGGTACGCTTCAGTCTTCCCTTTCCAAAACCATTAAATCTGTTGTACATAGGGTGGTCTGTCAATCTTCTGAATTTTTCTGCTTGTTGCTGGGCTCTGCTATCTCTTCTATCCTGCATTGGTTGTAAACAAGTGATCTTTTCTAGTTCATTAATAGGCGTTGTCTTCAGGCTTCCAGTTATGATTCGCATTCCTTGATTTTGGACTCTACTTATTTTGTTAAAGTTTGACTTAGCTGCTGTTGCCCAAGCTGCAATGCCATATTCCAGTACTGGCCTCACCCGTCCAGTATATAACTTCTTGAGAACTTTCTCATCTGCTCCCCATGTTGTACCAGCAAGCTTTTTCATGATTGCCATTCTCTGCCTTGCTCTTGTTCGATTTTTCTCAACCTGTGTCTTCCATGTCAGGCGACGATCAAAGGTGACTCCTAGATAGTTTGGATTTTCTTCATGGCGCAATATTTTTCCATTCAATACCAGCTTAGGTTGCTGAGTTTTATTTGAGAGGGAGAACACTGTGCATGTTGTTTTCTCCTCACTTATCTTCACTAGCCATGATTTTGACCAGTCCTCTAGCGCTAATAAGGCTTGCTGTATTCTGCTGTTAGCTGTACTAATATATTCTTCAGATGTCCATATGGCTAGGTCATCTGCAAAGGAGGATGTGTGTACTCTGGCTGGAAAATTTTCTGTGATGTCATTTATATATGCTAGGAATAATGTTGGTGAAAGAACTCCTCCTTGGGGGACACCTTGCTCCAACAGCATCATTTTGCTTGTTTGTCCTTGTACTTTTGTCCTGGCAGTTCTGTTCTCAAGGTAGTGGCTGATCCATTTATACATTTTTCCACAAACATGCATTTTTTGCAGTTTTACTTTCAGTCCTTCCTTCCATACTTTATCAAATGCTTTTTCTAAATCTATCCAGACTGCTAGTGTGTGCTTTTTCTCTTGGAAGGCATCCTCTATTTCCTGAGCTATATAGGTTATTTGATCTTCAGTGGATCTGTACTTTCTGAATCCTGCTTGGTGTGGTGTTAAGAGTTTGTTTTCTTCCAGATGCCATGTTAGCCTGCCATTGATAATGCGTTCCATTAATTTTCCTACACAGCTAAGTAGACTGATAGGTCGATAGCCATTTGGTTCTTCCAGGTCTTTTCCTTTCTTTGGGACTGGTATTAGTATAGCTTCCTTCCATGCCTGTGGGACTATTCCTCTCTTCCAGCTGTTATTTAGGACTGCTAGTAGTTTCTTCTTTGCCTTGGTGCCTAGTCCTATTAGCATTTCATTTGTGATTCCATCCTTACCTGGTGATGTCTTCTTTTTTAGGGTATTCATTGCCTGTTCCATTTCTTCCATTGTTAGATTTGCCATCATATATTCTGCTGCTGTCTCTGTATTTCTATGATGTATCTGTTTGTCTTTGATTGCTTTCTTCTGTTCGGTTGTAATATCAATGTGGTTTGCATTTGCATAGTGTTCCATTAGTGCATTTGCAGCCTTTTTTCCTGTAAGCAAGGCATTTCCTTGTTTAATTGTTATTTGTTTGTTTCTAGGTCCTTCATTGTTCATGGCTTTCACTAGTTTCCATAGTTTGTTTCCATCCCTGTCAAAATTCAGGTTTTCTGTTTTTTCCCTCCAACAATCTCTTGTTGTTTGATTTACTGTTCTTTTATATTTTGCTGAGATGGCTTTGAGAGAGATGTTCGCTTCAATTGTTTGTTCTCTCTCTGCTGTCTTCCTGGCATCTTCAACTTTGTCCTCCAAACTTTGTAGTTCTTCAGTCCAGTATGGTTTGTAATTTTTCCTCGCTCCTCTGGGAATGGACTCAGTGGTTGCCTGTATTATCGCTCTGTTTAGACTTTCCACCATTTGCTTTATGTTGCCATATCGTGTATTTATGTTTTCACAATATTTGTCTGTTAGTATGGCAAATCTGTCCCAATCTGCTCGTTTGTAATTCCAGCGGGGCAAGGGCTTTTGCTCCTGTGGAACATACTCCATATTCATTTCAAGCTTGATTGGTCTGTGGTCACTACCTGCTAATTGGTCCAGCACATGGCGATCGATTTTGTGGAGGATGTCTCCTGTGCAGAAAGCTAAGTCTGGAGTAGAAGTGGTAAGCCATCTTCTGGAGTAGAAGCTTGGTGTGTCATCCGCTTTGTTGAGTAGATGGAGATTTGAGTCTATTTCCCAGTCCTCCAATTCATCTCCTCTTTTGTCAGTATCTGGGTATCCCCATCTTTCTGAATGGCTATTAAAGTCTCCGACAATAATGCAGTTTGTGTCAGTTATTTTCATGTTTGAGAGTGTAAGGTCCTTATCTGCTGGGCTATACAGATTGTAGATTCTTATTTTCACGTCCTTTATCATTATATCAACACCTATAATTTCCGTTTGGTTGTCAGAGATCACAGATACTTCGCTGCAAGGTATTGTATTTCGTGTAAGTATTAGAACTCCTCCTTTGTGTCCTTCGCGGTCGAAACGTGTGGCCTGATATCCTCTGACTGAGAATTTGTGATTGGCGTTGAGGTGTGTCTCTTGAATGCATGCCACATCTATTTTATCTTTATGAAGACGCTGTGTTAGGGAGTCTTTCTTCTTGTAAACTCCTTCGGCATTCCACTGTAGTATGTTGAGTGTCCGGGGTATTTGGTCAATAGCTCTTAACCTACTCCTCTGTGCCTTGACTCCACAGCACAGGGGAAGGTGACCACCAGTAGTCATGGGTGGACCCCCTCGAGGCAGGGGGCCCGGCACTATCGCCGCCTGATGGGACTTCACGGGATTAGCACCATAACGATTAATTTTGATTTGTGACATCATGAATTAAGTTACGTTGCACTGCTTTGTCAAGCCTGTGGCTCAGTACATCCGATTTCGACAAGCATTTATTCGGGATGCTTTCCCTAGCCTTTGACTGTCCCCAGTCTAACTACAAGGCAGCAGGTTTTACGTTGCACTGCTTTGTCAAGCCTGTGGCTCAGTACATCCGATTTCGACAAGCATGTATTCGGGGTGCTTTCCCTAGCCTTTGACTGTCCCCAGTCTACCTACAAGGCAGCAGGTTTGTGTGTCTCTTCGTCTGGTCCCTCTCCCTTGACCTGTCCGACATGGGTGGCCCTACCAGTAGCTATGCTACCGTCGGCATAGCTCTTGGGGTCATTGGGACGCACAAGCCCCTCTACCTCGTCACGGTGGACACACAGCAGAGGGGTTCTAAAAGATTTGAGAACATAAAACAAAACTAGTTCACAACCAACAGTCAGCAGCATGTCTAAATATAAAATGAACTGAAATAATTTCAAATAACTTGGCCACATTAATTAAACTAATAAACGTCACAGTGATTTACAAGGAACAGTAATCATGGAAAAGTTCCCGAAGAAGAGGCAGGGGCCCGATTAGCACGAAACTGAACCATGCACACGGGATATTAAAATTTAAAATGTAAAGACGCTGGCGGACATGGAAAATGAATGCTTGAAGCAAAGAACCGGCAACGGATGAGGCATAAAATTCGGCAGGGTCGTCATTAAAGCGACGTTCTGCAAAAGAGCATACTTCTTATACCTTACAATCCAAACCACAATTGTCAATAATGAAATTCCATAACTAATCCATTAAAAAGTTACACAGAACTATTGCGGCTTCCCTACTTACAAATCCGATCGTATCACACTATCGCTGGCATGGCACCGCGGTGGTA
The DNA here is from genome assembly GCA_963921405.1 of Cepaea hortensis. NCBI lineage: Eukaryota > Metazoa > Mollusca > Gastropoda > Stylommatophora > Helicidae > Cepaea > Cepaea hortensis. Next base: position 204,381,021 of record OY992876.1, read on the forward strand.
CGCCACTCCACTACGCCCTCGTTTAAGTTTCCCCGAAGCATCTTATCTTTTTAGCGACAATGAACTGTGTAATGCAACTTTGTTATCGTAATTATTAACAAACCTATTTACCTGATACAGAAACAATTCTTTCCTTGAAGATGAATATAATGCAGGTGTTCAAACTGAATTGCAAAATTTTCAGTAAGTCCCCGTTTTCATTGTTCAACCATATTCAATATGGCGACGTCGTCACTGACCAGGTTTTTACGGTAAATCAATTCATCAAGAGAAAGTAAACTACTACTAGTGACACATATTATTTAAATGAGGACAGAGGAAATTAACACATAAAAATAAATCTCTTCCTCTTCTTCTTCTTCATACACTTTCAGACGTTAATTTGAATGTATTTAAAGAAAGTACCAGTCAACTTTAGATTGTAGACATCTTCATACTCTACAGAGTTTGTCCTCCATTCATTAGAATGGGAAGGCCAAAATAATTTTCTCTGTTATGCATGTTTTGTGGATTATTCTAGGACATTTAACTGTGTACAACAACAGAAACTTTGGGAGATCATGAAGACAATGGGCTTTCCATCACATTAAAATGCTCTATCTAGATCAGTGGTTCTCAACCGGTGGGGAATCCCCCCCCCCCTCCCCCAGGGGGAATTTTAGGGGGGGGGGGAGATTAAGATTATTTCAAGAACCGATTACTTGATATTGTTTTCCCCTCCATATTTTACAGTTCTGTACTTCTCGCTCTTCTGAAATTCATTTTATAACATAAGTAGACCCGCAAATCATGTTTTATGTAGACGTCTAGACTTGTTCGCGAACTGCTGTTTGCTGATGATTGCGCTCTATATGCCAACTCAGAGGCAGACATGCAGCACAATGTTTCAGCTTTCTCATTGCCTGGGCTCAATATCAACTTGGAGAAGACTGTAGTTATGTACCAGCCAGCTCCAGTGAATAATCACACCGTGCCGAATATCAAGGTGAACGGTCATAGACTAAGTGTTGTAGACAAATTCACCTATCTTGGCAGCACTGTGTCACAAGTTGCCACAATTGATGACGAAGTGAATGCAAGAATCTCCAAGGCCAGCGCGGCCTTTGGCAGACTGTACAAGAATGTATGGGACAGAAATGGAATACGCCTGCGAACAAAGCTGAAAGTCTATAAAACAGTTGTATTATCCACACTGCTATATGCTTGTGAAACATGGACTGTTTATCAGCGACGTGCTAGGAAATTAAACAAATTCCACACAGTCTGCCTTAGGAAGCTATGGAAGATTAAATGGCAAGACAAGAACCCAGACACTGAAGTTCTAGAAAGAGCGTCCATGCCCAGTATCTACACTCTACTAATGAAAAATCAGATTCGCTGGGATGGTCACTTAACTCGTATGCCAGATCAGAGGCTTCCTAAACAATTTTTTTTTAAAGGCGAGCTGCATTGTGGTTAACGCTTCCAATGCGGCCAGAGGAAACGCTTTAAAGACACTCTGAAAATTTCACTGAAATCTTTTGGAATTCATCTTGACACCTTGGAGACTGTTGCTAAAGACCGTAATTCGTGGCGTATATAATTACATAAGGGTGCAGTCACTTGTGAAGCAACCAGGACTGCAAGAGCTGTGAAGAAAAGGCTGGACAGAAAAACCACTGCAGGAGATCCTCCTCCTGGAACGTCAAACATTAGTTAGTTAGTTAGTTAGTCGACAGATCATCCTCATTGCACATCGAACCATTCAGTCCATAAGTGCTCGGATCCCATCCTCAGCAAATCCCGCAGCGTGTAGCGGCTAACGACGCCAGTTCTGTGTTGGTTTATCAATCTTCTTTGGCTTCCTGCGTAGTGTTCTTGTTTGGCCACACCTCTTTTAATTTGCTGCTCTCGCAGTCTGGCCATTGTTGTAGATTCACAGTCATCACTTGGTTCTCGCAAAAGTCTTACTTCTCGTAGAGCATTCAGAATGTCGGCCTGGTCCATGGCGCGTCCGCCCTCCACAGTAGCCTCACCTGCGAGCTTGTCAGCCCGCTCATTTCCTTGTACTCCCGCATGCCCTGGCACGAAGATGAAACTAATCTTTGCCAGTCGAGACCGCTCCGGAGGCAGCAACCATTCTCTTCGGATCGACCCCTCCTCTATCCTCTTGATCATGTTCATTGAGTCGCTAAGGAAACAAGCCCTAGTGAATGTCTATGTCTCGAGCCATGTTATTGATTTACTTACTGCCATGACTTCCATGGTCAGGCTACTTGTGGTTTCAGTAAAAGCACCAGAGTCCTCCTTAACAATTCTCCCTCCGGCCCGAGCTGTAAAGGCCCATGAGCTTCTCACATGTCGGACGACCGACCCATCTGTGTAGATGACCGCGTCACAGTCTAGCGAATTCTCGAAAATCAACGCTTGTACTTCAGCCTCAACAGCAGCCGGATTTTCTTGTCTGCATTTTCTGTCAAGTTGGATGCAAACTGAAAAGGATGTGCAGAAGTCTGTTGGCACTTGCACCCACTCCTCGCCAGGTTCTAAGTCCTCAAGTGAACACACCTGTTGAAGAATGTCTTCGGCTTGACCCATCCACGACCGTCCTCTTTTTAACCTGCTGCCCTTCACCTTCCTAATTTCACTATGCAGTGGATGTTGTGTGTTTGCGTTAATTCTGAGGTAGGCGCGTGCCCTGCAATCTTGTATTCTCTCTTCAATGGTTGGAAACCCAAGAAGGTAGCGCATCGCCCTGCATGCTGTATCTCTTGTACATCCAAGAATAATGCGCATAGCTTCATTCTGTATCCTTTCCATCCGTTCTATCTGCTTATGGCTGAGAGTCAGGATTGCCATTGCATACTCCAAAACAGACATGACCAACCCCTCGTACAGAAGACATAGATGGCGCTGCTCACAGTTTGCTGCCGCCATCACCCGCATCGCAGCCAAACCCCGCTTGGCCTTTGTTATCACCTGGTCTATGTGCACATTATAAGCAAGGCTTCGATCAAACCGTATCCCCAGGTAATTCATTGCCTGCGTTCTTTCCACCATCTCTGAACACAGCATTACAGTTGGTGTTGGAGTGTTGACAATATGATTATTCAACGAGAACCAAGTCACTGTTGCCTTTGTTGGGTTGACCATTGCCCCAGCTTCATCACACCAAGTACTTATGCGATTGAGTTCGGTTTGTAGTTCCACAGCAACCTCCTCTCTATCCTTCCCCTGACGATACACTAAAACATCATCGGCATATGACAATGTCCTGCCAGGTCCAGTGATCTGCTCACTGGTGATTCTCACTGTGTAGGCGTTGAACAGTACCGGAGATAATGGTGATCCCTGTGGTAGGCCAGGATATATTGTTGTTGGTTCCGAAGTCCAACTGCCACATCTAAAAACTACTTTCCGTTGGAAGAGGGCTGCAGCGATCCAACTAAGGAGGAATGGACTTATGTTTAGTTCGAGAAGCTGAAACATTAAAAAATCCAGTGGTACTCTGTTGTATGCGTCCTCAAGATCAATCGCTGCAGCAACGGTTTCAGTGCCTGAGTGGAAACCTTCATAGACATCATGGGCAAAGACTGCTGCATTGGTCCAGGTTTCCCTTTTTGGACGGTACCCACCCAGGGTGGGTGGGAAAACACCTTGCCTCTCTAGTTGGCTTGATATTTTCTTGGCAATTACCTTCTCCAGCAGCTTGCCTATTGTATTCTGCATGGTTATAATTCGATATCCCTGAATTTTTTTTGGGTCTTTGTCAGGCTTCGGCAAGGGAATCAGATAGCTGTGTAACCATTCCTCCTTGATGCTAGCACCCCCTATACTGTTGTTGTACATGTCTGCTAGTTTCTCTAGCTCATTGTCGGTACACCTATTAATGTCATCGTATCTTATGCCATCAGGACCTGGAGCACTGTTTGTTGATCGTCGAAGCACAGCCTTGATTTCTTTCACTGTCACTGTGTCTTCATCCGAAGTGTCCTGGGCCTTGCATCTGTCTAAGGTGACCTCCTTGGCCAGATTTCGGCCTCCCATGTCTGTCTGGTTGCTTTGCTCAAGGTAGCGTTCAAAGAGTGCAAGCAGGGACTAGGATGACCAGCTCTGTTCTTCTTGGCATTTTGCCATCTCCTTACAGCACTACGCTTATCCACCCAAGCCTTCTCCACCTCGAAACTCCACCACGGTGGCTGCTCCCAGCTTTTTTTCCTGCCCTGAAACGTTCTGCGCTTGTCACGTCTTATTTTACTCACCACATCTTGCCCTGTACTGTCATACTGGAACGTCTTTACCTTTAGCTTGTGCTGCCTGGTTCTGCCTTTCTCCACCAGTATGCTGCACGGGTGGTGGTCGCTGCCATGGTGTCCTAGGACACCCCATCTACACACTGTAGTGAGTGAAGGTGAAACTAGCGCCAAATCAATAGCACTGTCCTCATCGCCCGGACGGCTTGCTGTTCTGGTGACACAGCCACTGTTGATACAAACCAGGTCGATGGTTTCCAGTGCAGTCTCGAGCTCCTCCCCCTGTGTATTGGATGAAGTGTTTCCCCATGATCTGCCTTTAGCGTTGAAATCACCACAGAAAATAACATTTCTCTCGTGGCCTAATATGCCACTTAAGCACTGCCACTTCTGGGCGTCCACACTGGCATTGTGGGCGTAAACATTAACCACCACGAATGGTATACTGGAATGAACTCTCAACGTCTGTATTTGTATATCGTCACTGTCCCAACTGGACATGTCTAGCTCTGACGCCACCATGCTGTCGCGAACGAGAATCGCCATTCCCAGATGTCGTCTGTTGTAGAAACATTTGAAGCCGGCAATCTGGAGTAGCTGATCGCCCAGTCTCGTCTCCTGGAGTGCTACAATGTCGTTCCTGTAAACTAGGGTTTCTAAAATAGAGCCCCGTTGTTTTGCACTGGCACAGTTCCAATATAGAATACGGATATTCCTGAGTCCTAGACGGTGACACTTGAGTCTAAAACGCCTTAAACCTCCACGCTTACCTTGCTTCTTTTTCCCTGCGCGGCTACCCCGCCGCTTCGGTATGTTGACTGCAGACCGCACGAAGAACACACGTTGTTCCGCCATGTTGAAAAAACGTAAACACAGACTTTGAAAACCACACACGCTGCTGAAAATTCACTCAAGGATGGCTTCGCTCGATGCACGAACTCCGTAGCACCCGCGCAGATCTTGAGTAGAAACTCCTGGTTTTACATCCTGGCACACCAATTACACGCAATTTACACGTCAAACATTCATTGCCCACATTGTCAAAGAACATTTCGAGCCAAAATAGGCCTTATCAGAAATCTTAGAACTCACGGCTCCATACTTTCAACCCCACTGGATGAAATGAATGGTCATCATCATTCTTGATGGACGAACAATAGACTTGTTCTAGTATGTATTGTTAAATTTAGCTTCCATTTTTACGTATAATGTAAAGGGGAGGGAGAAATTTATAGGGAGGAAATACGAAAGGGTATTATATATATATATATATATATATATATATATATATATATATATATATATATATATATATATATATATATATATATATATATATACCCAATTTTATTCAAACTTTTATCTTCACATTGCAAAAAAACCAAAAACAAAAAATAAGATAATGCATACAGATAAAACTAATATGGAGAAAGAAATGTATGCTAATCTTGGATCATTAAATACCAACAATGAAGGCACGATGAAGGAAATTAATATTGCTCTTCAGAAACTAAAACAACTTAATAAATTGGTGAGAGGTACAGATGAAACTACAAAATTAGAATTTTAAGAGTTGCATAGTTCCCATTGCAACATACGCCTGTGAGACCTGGACACTTAATAAGCTGAACAACGAATATAAATGTTATAGATGTTCCGGGCCCAGATAATGGAAATAGGTAAACAATGCAATTTAGACGGCCCTGAGCTGGCTAAATTTGTCTCTGATGAATTCGACAGGAGGGAAAGACTCCAAGCCGACATAGCCCTCAAGGAGAAACAAACTCAGGCTGAAATAACTGAGAGGGAAAAGAAACTTCAAGCTGAGATAGCTGAGAAGGAGAATAGGCTTCAAGCTGATATAGCTGAAAAGGAAAAAGTACGCCTACAAGCTTATGAGTTGGAGCAAAGGAAACATGAAGATGAATTAAGGGATAAGGAAAGAGAACGTCAACACCAGCTGGAGTTGAAGAGAATGGAGAATGACCTGGAGATCCGAAGACTAGAGGGAGGGATTGCCCCTACACCCTCAAACTCATTAAGTTTTCCAGTGGCAGAACCACATTCTAACGTCTCATACCTTAATTCCGGAGCGATGTCATTTCCTCTAGAACCATTTAATGAACAGACGGACAGCGTCGAGGCATTTTTGTCTCGCTTCGAATTGATGTGCATCAGCTGTGGTCTTGAAGAGGAAAAATGGGCAACGAAATTATCGCAAGCTTTAAGATCTACCGCGTACGACGTGTTCTCTAGACTCACTCGTGAGAAACAGCAGGACTACACAGCACTCAAGAATGCACTCTTGAGCCGATTTGAAGTGGATGGTGATTCTTACAAAGTTCGATTCAAAACCGTAAGGAAAGAACCGGGCGAAAGTTATGCGCAACTAGTTGAAAGGCTGAAATCTTATATCCAACGATGGGCAAGTTTAGGTAGGTTCGATGAAAGTTTCGAGGGACTACGAGAGATGATCATCATTGATCAGCTAAAATGCAAGATGTCGAATGAGATGAAAGCATTCTTAACACAAAACGGAGCTGACCGACTAGAAAACATTATCATCCTAGCAGAGAGATTTGAAAAATCTCAGAAGGAAATCGGAGACAAGGGACGTTCGGCCAACACTCCCCCTCAAGATAAAACTTCAAAGCCAAAGGAAGGTGATGGCAACTTACCCACTAAGAAAAATGGGAAATCCAAAACATCACTCAGAACACAGCCCAGACAACAGCGAAGGAGGAAAAACCATACTGCACACATTGTAAAATAAGAGGTCACACATTGAAGAATTGTAGGAAGAAGCCACCTCCACACACAGCTGCTTGTTTGGCCAGCCGAAGAGAGAAAGGAGTGAACACTGATGAAACGTCCAACCAGACACCTCATAAAGACACCTCATCTCATCTTCCGGTTGTCGAGTCCATATTGCTGAATGGATTCAAGACGACCTGTCTCTACGATACAGGGTTATCGTATGACTGCGTTGTATCATCATCCTTAGTTCACCCGGAACAGGTGACAGAGGAGATCGTCGAATTACAGGGACCCCTGAAGAGTTCTACAACTATATCTCTTCGGGTGGCAAAGGTGAGCATAGCATCTCGTTATGTCACTGGGACAATCAAGGCTGCAGTCTTAGAAGATCCTATATATCCCGTAATTCTCGGCTGTAGATTTGTCTTTCTATGAGAACCTGTTCAACCTGTGGCGATGGCGACAATGACCACTCGATCCCAGACGAAAAAGACTCTGGAAACAACTACGCCAATCCCTCGAAAGGAGGAACTGAAGAGGGCACAAGAGGCCGATAGCACCATAGATCCCTGCTTCAGGAAACTGCCTAAATCACATTTACCTCCACGTAAATGTGATCTGTTTATGAAGTCAGCACTTCTCTACAGGAAAGCAGGTAGAGCTGGACAAGAGTTCAATCAACTTGTACCAACTCAACACAGGGCCCAGATCCTTGAGATGGGCCATAGTCTACCATTTAGTGAGCATATGGGTATCAACACTACTACACAGCGGATTGCGACTCACTACTTTTAGCCAGGGATGAACTCAGACATACAACGGTTTGTAAAATCATGCACACAGTGTCAGAAAGCATCACCAAAACACCGGACCCCACCGGCAATGTTGGGTGATTTGCCCATAACTGGAATACCATTCGAGAAGGTAGCTGTAGACATTATCGGACCCCTCTCCGCAATGAAGAGGCGAATCGATTCATATTAACGCTTATGGACACAACAACCATGTGGGCCGAAGCGGTTCCTATGCCCAGCGGTGACTCCAAACACGTCGCTGAAGCATTATTACGAATATTCACATGCCTAGGATTCCCACAAAGAATCTTGACGGACAACGGTTCACAGTTTCGTAGGAAACTTATGGAAGAGACATTCAGACTTTTCATTCACGCCATATCTTTAGTTCACCATATTACCCTCAGTCAAATGGACTTGTGGAGCGGTGGAACGGGACATTGATCAGTATCTTGCTCAAAATTGCCCAGGAGAACACAGAGGATTGGGACTTGTATTTACCCGCAGCTCTATTCGCTTACAGGGAGGTACCCCATCACTCAACAGGTTTTGCTCCAGCCACATTGTTGTTTGGACGACCGATCAAAGGACCACTGGAGGCGTTACTTCGAACATGGACTGATGATCATACAGACGATACAGTCGTGACTGCATCTACGTATGTTGCCGAGTTGAAGAATCGTTTACAACACAGTTGGAAACAGGCGAATGTCAATCTACGTCAAGCCAGACGAAGAATTGCTCATTACTTCAATCGCAAGGCAAAAGATAGAGAACTTGAGGTAGGAGAGAAGGTGATGTTGCTGCTTCCAACAAGTCAGAATAAGCTGCAAATAGGATGGAGAGGACCTTATGTAGTGACGGAGAAGATCTCACGGACCAACTACAAGATTTCTGTCAAAGGCAAGATGAAAGTATTTCACATAAACCTCTTGAAGAAATATAATGAAAGACCCTCAACCACCGAACCATCTGATGGCCATGAGTGTGGCTACTGAAGTCGAAGAAGGATCAACAATGGGAGTCGAGTACCCACTGCAAGCCAAAGAGACCTTTAAGGATGTGGAAATTAATCCCAACTTATCAAAGGATCAGCAAGAGCAGATTCGGGAACTTATGGTTATATATGCAGACGTACTTACAGATAAGCCAGGAAGTACTGATTTGGAGGAATTTGACATGAAGTTAAATGACACAGTGCCTGTGCGAGTCAAGACTTACCCAGTTCCTTATGCAAAGCAAAAGACTTTAGAGGAAGAAATACAACAACTAATCACCGCAGGAATAATTTCAATATCTGAATCACCTTACAGTGCCAGCGTCGTTTTATTGAGAAAGCCAAGTGGAGAACATAGATTGTGAATCGATTATCGACAGCTCAATGCTATTATTGAATTCCAAGCAGAACTTCTGCCTGATCAGAATAAACTTTTCACAGCACACAACCGAGCTAAGTACTTTACTAGGATTGATCTCAGCAAGGGATATTATCAGATTCCTGTAAAAACGGAGGTTAGACCATGGTTAGCTTTCAGCACGCCTGGAGGACACTATGAGTTCAACGTACTTCCATTCGGATTAAGTAATGCTCCTAGCGTTTTTACACGTATGATGAGAAAATTACTTGACCCACTACATCATCCAGACATTAGTCACTTCATGGATGATATACTGATCTCAACTGAAACATTTGACCAGCATGTAGAAACACTACATCTTTTGTTCAGACGACTCAGAGAAATTGGTTTGACGGCTAGGCCAACGAAATATCAGGTAGGATTCCAAGAATTGGACTTTCTAGGTCATAAGATATCTCATGGACTGATAACTCCGCAAGAGGGAAATGTGGACAAACTCCAGAGAGCACCTCGCCCAAAAACAAAGAAGGATGTGAGATCATTTGTATCCTTATGTGGATTCTATCAAAGATACATTAAAGACTTCAATACTCTGTCAGCACCTTTAACGGATCTTACCAAAAAGGGGAACTCAGAGAAAGTCAATTGGTCTGCTGAATGTGAGAGAGCTTTCACAGCACTCAAGCAAGCCTTAACCAGTCATCCAGTTTTACATCTACCAGATCTCAACCAACCATTCGTACTGCGTACCGACGCCAGTGACGTAGGAATTGGGGCAACGTTGTTGCAGAGAAAAGGAGATGAATCATCAGAGCTATTCCCTGTAGCTTATGCCAGCAGGAAATTGAATGCAGCTGAGAAAAATTAGTGTTATAGAGAGAGAATGTTTAGCGCTCGTATGAAGTGTACAGAAGTTTCAGGCATACCTATATGGAAAACACTTCACAGTACAGTGTGATCATCAACCACTCATGTGTCTCGCAGCATCCAAAAATTTGAATGCAAGACTTATGAGGTGGTCATTACTTCTACAACCATACTCGTTCCAGATAGAATATGTCCCTGGAAGGATGAATGTGGGAGCGGACTTCCTAAGTCGACACCCAGTGTCTGATGAACCATGTCAATCAGATGCAGAAGAGAATACATTGGAGTAAATCATATAGGAAAAGCTTGACAACTGTAAATGCTGGAAACTTAGTTCCATACCCTAGAACAATCTGGAGTGGGGCTATATGTGACATAATCACCAACCATCATTTTACAGTGCGTCAACTATTGCACATGAAGAGAAAGAATATCAAACAATTTACTGCACGTTTGAGAATCGAACACACAAAATGACACCCGAGATAGACGGATGCCAAGTTAATAATAGGAAAGTTAGCATCAACAGGTTTGAAGACCATTGGGAGAAGCAAGGCACGTGATTATAGCGTCGACCCAGCTCAGGCGTCATTTCTTAGATACCGCGCACTTCCCAAACTTCTAGGCTGATGAACAGTCGCAAAGCCAATGTGTCCGGCTTTTCAAATTTTACCAACAGCAGTTTGATCCTATATCCGAGGTAAGCTTGTGAATTCTCAGATCAAAGTGATACCCAGATGTATGAAGCAGAGGTATCCAGTGTTGTGCGTCAAATTAATTGTATTTTTGATAAAATAAATCTCTGAAAATGTGAAAATTGTCGACCGCAAACTTCCAGCTACACAGAGCCTTTTTCCCCGGCGAAACAAATATCTCATACTTTCTCAAAACTGCAAAACTCTGACGTTCTTCACTACATCTACTAGCTTTACTATGTGCATACGACTACAATCTATCACAGAATAATGTATGAGGTGAAACTTCAAACGCACTTTAATGCATTGCATCAAAAACTACTGTAAAATGCTTCTGCAGAGACAAGTCAGTTTGTGCAAACGAATCACTACCTCACTTTAAAACGTACTTATTTCTGTCTATTCGCAATCTAAAGAGCTGAAACAGGAATTATATTCTTCCTTTCCTCTTTACGAATTGAAAAAAATAGTATTTGATAGAAAATATTTGTATTCATGTGTCAGATTTAATTTAAACAAGGCACTCCATCTACTGCATTGCTTAAAATAGGTTTACGTTCACAGACGCCATTCGTGATAAACGGCCTAGTAATCTGTCCAGACCAAATGGTGAAAAATACATCGGTCTATTGCAAACTGTGGTCGCCAACAGAATTGGCATGATGTGCACTGGTAATAGATGAAGGTGAAGTATAGATTGATATGAGGAGGAGGAGAGTTAGGAGAGGTACTTTATGTAACAACCTCTTGCTAATGTATTGTGTCATGATCTTGGATAGATTACATTTTGTAACAAATACACATCAGAAATTCTGTATGTCAGACATGAAGAACAATAAAACACTAGATGAGTTAAACTCATATTAATTAATGAAGATGGGGGGGGGGGGAGGAGTGTGATGGGACAGCCCCAGCAGCATCCGAATGACACAAGTTAAAAAGGAATTAAAGAGCCCACAATAATTTTCTATCATTCTCTAAAAGAATAAACGTTCCCCAGAAGAGGATAAAAACGTAAGAGAAAAATACAGAGTCACTTAGAGCCCGCACTATCATTTTTACTACATTGGTAGATCAAAGCAACGTCTGGTCTCTACATCTAAGAGATTTTCCCTTTGATGTTCTGATCAACCAGACATCGCGGAGCCAGTCAGTTGAGATTGACGTGTTAGTTTACAAGCCTGCGGTTGGAATAGGGACTAACACCTTACGTTCAACAGGACCTAACGTGTGAACCAGCCACGGCAGAATGGGAGATAAGAGGGTCAGCCAGACCCGTCTGAAATAATACATGGCAGTGCTACTGAGGGGAAAACCCCGTGTGATCCAAAGACGGCAATATAATGCAGGCCTTACACCTCGTCGTAACCCAGGAGATAAAGCTTGTTAATTCCTGGGAAAGCGAGGAGGCACCAGCAGATTGGAATGTAGGTATGACGCAACGTCTGTTGCATGGGCCAAAGCATTGTTTCAGACACGTGGCGGAACATCGGTCAATTTGATTGACAGATGAAACTACCCGTCACAGGAAAGGAGGAGGGGTGTCGCGTAAAGTATTCTACTAGGATGGAATTGGATCAAAGTAGATACTAAATAGACTTCTACGAATAGAGAATCTAACCACTGCTGAAGAAGCGATCAAATGGCTCGCAATTCTAGAAGAATGATTATCAAAAGTCCCAGAATGGATCACTACTTCTAAACAGTGCCAGGCGGAAAGTTATGACGACGAACTGTGCTAACAAACGAAGGCAGTATGTCAAGTGATTCCTGCTAACGTGCCTGGATGAAAAAAATGAGCCCCCACTGCCTAATGTATTCTCACACAACAGGAGATAAGACAGAATGATACGTATAGATGTAGTCCTTTCACTCGTCACACAATCTGATGATGCCAATTCTATAATGACAGACGCAGTTGTTAAAAGTACAAATATAACATAACGTTTAATCCTAAAGAACACTACGTGAGCCCCACTGGGAACTCACTGACACATAAGAGATACGCAGATCCCTGAAATCTTGACCAGATAATGTTCAGCTAGAGGATATAATCATAGACTCTTAGCCAATAGCGGACAAATTAGGATTGCTGTGCAGTGGCAAACGGGTGGGTAGCCACTCATCTGATAATCCTTAGTCTCCTGGATGGTAAGCTGGCAGTGCTGACTGGATCGTGGTATGGACTCCACTCTCTGCTGCATCAAGTGAGTGGTTCGTAGCTCAATCACCGGTCGTGACTACGGCTACAGATGATCAGGGTGCAGGCTCTGTGAATGACAGTGAGAAGGAGTGAATAATCCTTCAAGACAGAATTGTAAATTCTTTTGGCCATGTCCTGCATGGCATGCTTGTCTCATAAATTTTCATAGCATGTATTATCTAAATTTACACATTTTGATTCCTTATCTGAAATCTACCACAGCACACTGACCTAATGGAAACAGCACACAAATGATATCCTATTCTCTCTGCTGACATTTAGATCAAACATGTACAATCACAATGCTCTACTTCAAAGACCACATTCCAAATATATATTCTAAGTCATGATTAATCATGGAAACATGAACCACAATTCACATAATGACTTAACAGTACATATAGGATGACTTCAATGGAATGAAACTCAGACGCCACAACTCCGACGTCACATATACATTAACAAACCATTAAATCGATGAAACACCACACATCATTTTCCAAGTATGGAAACACAAAACTACACTCCACACGATGAATTAACATCACATGATGAATTCCATAGAATGAAATGAAATCACACACAACAACTATAACTTCACGATGTACACGAGTGAACCATTAAAATCAATGAAACCCCCAAGTTCACTTAAGGAGTTATGAGTTGTACTACTAGCAGGTCTTCCTTATATTAATTAAAACATAATTAATTATCTAGAAGATTTCTTAGCTAGATTTAAGATTACTTTCACTATATACAAGAACAATATTAGGGTTGGAGAATTCCCCCAAGGTTTGAACTTTGTTAAGTGGGCCATATTGGACCACATGGTAGTAATCTGACTATGGGCAAGATAGAGATTAATAAAGAATAATTAATGGTAACTTATTCACTCTCTGAACTAATTCCTTCAACTAATAAGTATATTATCTAGAGAAATCCGCTAGTTCCGAAGTTTAAGCACATAATTAAATTATCTTAACTCTAATCGTCTACTGACTAACTCAGGTGTCCTTCCGCAGGCAGATACCTAATTTCGAGAATCACGTAATGTAATTTATCCATGTTTTTAATGCCACATGTGACGAGCTTTTCGTTTTACCCTTGTCGGCAAGCCACATGGCACAAACATGGTCCTAATTCTAATATTAGTTAACTAACACTAGTTTTAATTAATAGTATCTATTATCGATCGGCATGGCCGGTAGATTTTGCCGGCATTTTGACACACAGAAAAATGTTTAACAAAATTATTATTAACTCACCCTGCAACTAGATTTTGACTGGCCTATCGGGAGTGGAGACTATGTAACAGTATGTGTAGTTTGGGTTATAATTAGGATCTAGTGGGGAATTAGAGATACAGCACGATTGAGCATTATGAGTGAAAGCGGAGAGAGATGCTCAATCGTGACGTATTGTTGTTGTGAAGGGCAGTCAACATCCGATAGTCCAGCTGAGAAGACACGGCTTGTCATCTTGAGAATAAAGTATAAAGTTTTAGTACAGATCAAGTCTTGTTACTTCATTTGACACTACTACAGAAGTAATAAATGGTGCCGTGGACCGAGAATCTGAGGTTGATCTAGGCCGGCCAACAACAACTATCCACTGGCGGCATGCTGTAAGACAAATTATGAAGATAATGGCCTACCACGCGAAGTACTAAAGAATCCAGACAAAACTGCCAGGACAAGAAGGGTTTCCTGGAGCCGTGGCTGAACATTTGAATCGTATCATTTATAAGGGGCCTAACCTGGCCGTTGCCTGAACCTTGCCACTTTCAAGATTTTATCGGAAGTCAGAACTCGTTCAAGGTCAGCTCATCACTAGCCGTTGGCTGATTGATACTAATCCAGTTTTGGGCCTTGTCATTCCTATGACCCAAACACCCCTAATCCATTCTTGGGCCTCGTTATATTCCTATGACCCATTCCATACGACGATGAAGTACCCACTTGAGATCAAGGAAGGGACCCAACCAGGGGGTCGAAGATTGTCTGGCAGCCCATGAGATGTGACCCAACCAGGGGTTGAAAATTTTCTGGCAGCCCACGAGAAGGACGAAATTACCTGAGGGAAGAGAAGTGATATCTGAACTCCACCACCTGAATTCCGAGACTTTCACTTGATGCGGGCTCTGGTTGGTTGAACTGAATCCGTAAGTTGGTAAAAGAAGATGACGGATTAATTAAGGAAATAGACTCGGAGTAAAAGTTGTGTATTTCGAGGTCTCCCGTGAGCTTCCGAATTTATTAATTAGAGTGGAGTACAGGACATTATTGTGGTTTAAGAAACAAATATCTACAAGGAACCTTCTGATTGCCACAAATTTGAGTTTTTTATTGAGGACAGGGTTCATTCTTCCTATGCTCAGACAGGATATTGTTGATGCTTCCTCTGATTAATGTAATATCTTACAATATTATAACCAACTGAATTGTGCTGTTTGGGATTTGGGAAATTGTAATTGTGTGATTGGTTGCTTGCTTTGTTTCAGTATTTTTCAGCATGGCGGAACCGGATAACTTGGCCCAGGTTTTGACAGGCGTGGGTACAGCAGTAGGCCGACTTAATATGGTGATTAAACAACAAGGCATGGCAACAGAAATTATAAAGTTTAGTGGACAGGCCAGAGACTATAAGAAATGGGTCACCTCTATAGAAAAATATGCCTATTTGATCTCAGCAACAGATGAAGAAAAAATGAGACTGGCTTATCAGACGGCAACGGAACCGGTCTCGGATCATATAAGAAGAAAGCTAGAAGCTAGAGTAGATGAGACATGGGAACAATTCAAGGAAGACCTAGCAAGGAAATATGCAGAAATAACGGATCCACAACATGCATTTTCGGTGTTGAGGCAGGCTAAACAAAATAACGGAGAGACGGTACAATTGTTTAGCGATAGATTAATTAATCTGGCTGAAGAGGCATTCTTAGGACAGAATGTACGAGGAGAGGAGGTGGAAAGGATGTTGGTAGGGATCTTTGTGGATGGCATAAAGTCTGATGGTTTGAAACTTAAATTAATGAGGGAAAACCCTGAGAGGTTATCACAAGCGGTGGATATCGCGGTACAAGAAGAAAATTTGAGACGTAGGTTTAGATTAAGAACAGGACGAGAAGTGGGAAGTAGTCGAGATGACAGAGTTGAGGAACCTATGGAAATAGGACAAACAAGATTCGGATGGAATAGGAGAGGAGGTATACAGACGTTACAAGGTAGAAATAGGTATGATAATGAGGAAAGAAGAAATATGAGATACCCTACAAGAGAAACAGTAGGTAACACAAATAGTACAAATATTGTCTGTTGGAATTGTGGTCAACGGGGACATGTTTTTCGGTTTTGTAATAACAGGCATGTCCAGTCGAATACACAGGGTAGACATGACAATAATAGGGTGAGTAGGAATGTTGTAGATGGACACAAGAATTTTACAGGTACAAGAACACAGGAAAATCGGCGCCCTACCTATTAGACAGGACCTATGATAGGAGGGTAAATAATAAGGTCCCAAGGGTTAGAGAATATGTTAATAACAGGTATAATAGGTCGAACAGAGAATATTTTCAACTAGATGAAGTCAAGAAATTTATAGAAGATAAAACAGATTATAGTTCTTGTATATTAGAAATAGGAAAGTATAGAGTTCGTACGTTAATTGATTCGGGAGCTCAGGTTAGTGTAGTAAAAGAAAGTTTTCTATACAAAATAGTAAGAAATTGTAGAGTATTTAAGAGTCATAATAATTTACACTCTGTTACGGGACAGAATTTACAAGTAGTTGGACAAACAATAATAAATTTTAAGTTAGGAGGGATCAACATAAGACACCTTTTTCATGTAGTGAAGGGTTTAAATAGAAACATGTTAATAGGAAGAGATTTTTTAATAAAAAATGGAGTAAGACTTTTCTATGATTTACACAAATTAAAATTCAGGGACGTCTATATAGATATGCAAGAAGACATGCATATATCAGCACTAGTTAGAGTTAAAATGACAACGACGTTAAAACCACAGTCGGTTAATTTGATACAAGTGAAGCTGAAGAAAAACCCATATTATGTAGAAGGAAACACAGTCAGAATCACTGAATTACAAGAGGAAATAATTGATGAGCCTGGTTTGGAAGTTCCGGATGGAATAATAGCGTTAGATAAACACTTAACCTTTCCAGTTATGGTGATTAACAACACAGGTAGAGAAATTAAATTATACAGAGGGTGTGTAGTAGCAAAAATTGAACAGAACGTTAGTGAAATATTGGCAACGGATAGAGTAGAAATGCCGGGAACTAATTATTCACAGTCTTCTAGTGAAAGAAGTAATAACAGACGCGGACGCGGAAGTAGAGGAAACACACGAATGAATGAATTGATCCATCCATTCAAAAGAAATACAGCACAAATACATTCACTAGATAAACAGACAAGAGAACAGGAATTGTTGGCACAGTTAAAGACTTCACCAGAAAATAAAGAAGTATTGGAACAGTTTATAAAGGAGAATCAGGATGTGTTTGCAATTAGTGATTTAGAGTTGGGTAAGACGAAAACGGTAACAATGGAGATAGATACGGGAGACCATCCGCCGATTAGCTTAAAACCATATAGAACTCCCTTAAGAAATAGAGAAATTGTAGAAAAGGCAATAGAAGAAATGTTGAAAGCAGGGATAATCAAAAGATCAAAATCAGAGTGGTCATCTCCGGTGGTAATTGTGGCCAAACCTGATGGTTCGAGTCGATTCTGTTGCGACTATCGGGCGTTGAACAAAATTACTAAAAATGTTGCATATCCACTACCAGTGATAGATGATATTTTGGGGTTGCTAAATGGCGCTACATTTTTTACGACGTTAGACGCAAGAGCAGGATTTTGGTGCATTCCGATGTCGGCAGACGCGCAGAGAAAAAGTGCTTTCTGTACTCATATGGGTTCTTATGAATTTTTACGTATGCCTTTTGGAGTCAAAACTGCGCCATCTCACTACATGCTCTTAATAAATGAAGTTTTAGAAGGTATGCAAAGGTTCGCTCTTGCTTATATTGATGATATTCTGATCTTTACTTCTGGAAATGTGGAGGATCATTTGAAACATATAAAGTTAGTGTTTGACAGGTTAAGAAAACATGATGTGAAGTTAAAGCTCAGTAAATGCCAATTTTTAAAGACAGAAACAAAATATTTGGGGTATATTATAAATAGAGAAGGTATAAAACCAGACCAGGACAAAATAAAGGTTATTAAAGAGTTACCTGCTCCAACTAACGTTAAGGAGGTACGCGCCTTTATAGGAACATGCGCGTATTATAGGCGGTTTGTCCCAGCGTTTTCAAAAATAGCTGAACCTATTACAAACTTAACAGGCAAGTACGCTAGGTTTAAGTGGGATGATGAGTGTCAAAAAGCGTTCGAGTATTTAAAAAACAGTTTAACACTGGTACCACTGTTGACGCATCCAGACTTAAACAAACAGTTGATACTGTACACAGATGCTTCAGACAATGCAGTAGGAGCGTGTTTGGTGCAACCATATGAAGGGAAAGAGTCTGGAATACCAGGGGTTAAAAATGAAAGGCCTATATACTTCTTGTCGCATAAACTTAGCAGATCACAAAGAAAGTGGACGACTATTGAGAAGGAGGCTTACGCAATACATTACGCTCTTCAAAAACTAAATTACTACTTACATAACGCAAATTTTGTTATTAGAACTGACCATATGCCTTTAAAGTCTTTTTTAGAAGCCCCAGTGCAGAACAGGAAAATACAAACCTGGGCATTGAACTTACAGGGATATAATACGAAAATTGAGTACATTCCAGGTAAGATTAACACATGCGCTGATTTACTGTCTAGGATTCCCTATCCACAGTCGTCAGGTGACACAGAAGATGAAGGAGAACCAGAGATTGACGATCGAAATTGGCAAGTAAATATTTTAGATTCTGCTATAATAAATAGAGAAGAATTTGATAGTCTACCATCGGAACAAGAGTCTGAACATAGGGAAGATGATCTACACTTAGAAAAATTTAACATGAAAGAGGAGCAGGACCTAGACCCAAAAGTGATACAAATAAAAGAAAAATTAAGAGAAACAGAAGATAACAAATATAAAAGGAATTATTTGGTTTTACAAGAGGATGGACATTTATACTACATGTCTGAAAGGAACGAACAACTGAGGAAATACATTCCAAAACATTTAGAAAATGAACTTTTAAAGGCATATCATGATGAAAATGGACATTTAGGTAGAGACAAATTGGTGAAGGCGCTTACAAGTAAATATTACTGGCCAAATTTATTTAAATCTGCATATAAATATGTGGATACCTGTGAGAAGTGCAGATTGAGGAACATGAAAACAATAAAGTGTCCCTTGCAGGATACTGACATTCCTCAGTTCCCAATGCAAAAGATTAGTTTAGATATATCGGGTCCACACCCCAGAACATTGTCAGGAAACGTGTATTTGATTCATATAGTAGATGTTTACAGTCTTTGGCCGGAGGTTTATGCAATTCCGGATAAGAGTGCAGATACAGTAGTCAATATTTTTTTACAAGAGTTTGTCCCAAGATTTAGTTGTCCACAAAGTATACTTACAGACAATGGTAAAGAATTTATAAATAAGAAATTTGAAAAGTTGTTAAATGATTTAAATATAAAACATATAAAGACATCATATTATAGACCTACTTCCAATGCTAGAAACGAGCGTCAACATCAGACGTTATATAGCATTATATCAAAGATTGTAGATGAACATGAAAGGGATTGGGATTTGTTTTTAGGACCTGCCCTTAACGCCATTCGTACTAATCAAAATGAAAGCACGGGTTTTTCACCATATTATTTAATATACGGGAGAGAACCGATACTACCTATAGACAATCTATTAAAACCTAGACGGAAATATATGGGTGAAGACTTTCAAGAGGTTATAATACAGGAAATGCATAAAGCACACGTAGGACTAAGGAATAATATAATTAAAGCTAGGGAAAGGCAGAAAAAGTACAAGAATATAAATACAAACTTGCAGGAATTTAAGGTTGGTGATAGGGTCTATTACAAGAAGCATAGGAGAAACTCTAAGTTTGATAATCGTTGGATTCCAGGGTATTATATTTTGGAAAAACTAGGTAAAGTATCGTATAAAATTAAGAACCAGGTCACGGGACATGTAGCAAGGGCACACGTGGAACACTTAAGGAGAGATGAAGAAGAGATAGAATATAATAATAATAATTATTATTATTCAGACACAAGGTTTTTAGATGAACAACTCGTTAGAGGTGCTACAGTAACCCCAGGCGTTAGAAGAGATCCAGCACAAAATCGCTTATTAGCAACTCCAGGCTTTGATGATACTCAAGAACAGACGATACCGAAAACAATAGAAGAAGAAAAGTTGAATGAGACTCATTATGATAGTATGGAAGAGGAAATAAGTGCTCCGTTTAGGAACACTAGACAGGCAACGAAAAGGAGAATAGATAGACAAAGAGATAGAGAAGTGAAAAGACAGAGGAGAATTAGGGATTATTCAACGAGCGGGGAGGATGTGCCGTTACTAGAAAGATCCTTGAGGAATAGTGATCGACAAATTAGATGGGATATTGAACAAAAGAGATTAGCGGCAGCTAAAGAGAGACATACAGACGAAGAAGAAGAAATGGATGAAAAGTCAGAGTCAAGTAGTAGTAGTATGGAGGAAACAAATGGATTGTACGAAGAAGAAGACATTGATGTAGAATTAGCATTGGTTCAAAGAAATTTGGAGTTATTGAAGAAGTGGAACCGTAGGAAGTAGATAAGTAGAGAATATTGCAGATAGCAATTTATAAGTGTTAGAATTCGAAAATGAAGAAGATGACTCTTGGTATTTTTATAATCAATATGGAGGTAGTTTTGAATGAAGTATATGTATATATTTGGTTATTTCTCTATGGGGTGGAATTGATGGTTGATTTTTTAGTAGCTTGGACAAATTGAAGGGAAATAATTGGCAGGTAGGGCCACAAGTAAATAGGTGAGTGGATGGTGAATACTACATTAGTATAGATAAGAGGACTTGTACTGTAGTTTACAGTGATTAATTAAGAGGATTTTCCGGGTAGTATGATGTGTTTGGAGTTAGGCTAGAAAAAGGAGGAATTGATGTTTGTACTATTTGTTATCATTGATATCGGCAGATATGCTTATAAGATTTGGATATTGGTCTGTAAGTAACAGATACACATATGTAGCATTGAATTGATGGGTTTACTTGGAATGGTAAACTTGAAATTGACGAGAGGAATGAAGAAAAAAAAAAGGAAAAGCTAGTAGTGTTGAATCAATATTTTTTTTGATAATAACAATTATTATTGACGGAAACTGAAGATAAATTTTGAAACTTTATTCATAAAGTATGTATGGAAAGAGAAGTGTGATTGCTTCTTACTTTTTCCTTTCTTTTTCTTATTTTCCTAAGTGCGCACTAACTCAATCTAACATATCTTTTCTGTGAGAATGTGAAATAGGGGATAAGGGAAATATCTTCAGTTTTGTCAATCATAATTTTAATGAACAATTTAAATTTAAAAGCGGTTCGCTTACAGAGAGTTGTAGGAAGTTTTATAGAGAATTTGGTGGGGAGTTTTTGGTATTATTGATATACTGGGAAGTATGTCTCTGGTTAGCAATTGGCTATGATGAGGTAGGAAAATGAGAATGGAGTTAGGAAATATATTTTAAATTTAAAAGCGGTTCGCTTACAGAGAGTTGTAGGAAGTTTTATAGAGAATTTGGTGGGGAGTTTTTGGTATTATTGATATACTGGGAAGTATGTCTCTGGTTAGCAATTGGCTATGATGAGGTAGGAAAATGAGAATGGAGTTAGGAAATATATAAATGGAATGGCCTGAATAAATAGAGATCTGGTACATTATTAGTATGGTTGTTGGGGCCACTATACGTAATAATTTTAAGAAAGTTTACTTGGAAAATCTTTGTTTATTCACTTGGAGTTTTATTTTCGTGTAACTGGGCAATGATGGTTGTTAATTGATTATTTTATTGAGACTATGTTTCAATGCTATATGTATATGTATTGTGTTTTATTTCATGCTTGGTTTGGTTTTATAAAAAGTTAGTTTAAGTAAGTTAGGATCGTTGAGTTTATAGTGCTTTGAGTAAAACACTATTGGACCGTAAAAGTGTCTAATAATGATATAATATTTGCTTTTGGGTTGATAAAATGCATGCCATATTAATTTTGAAAATGTGTTTTAATTGGATAATTGTGACGCCTTGTTTTGATTTAGTTTTGCGTAAACAGTTGGATTGATAGATTAAGTGATGTGGTTAATGAATTGGTTTTAAGTTTGGTTAGAATATTAGTTAACTTTTCAAATACAGGGGGCTTTATAAAAAAAAAAAAAAAAAAAGCCCTTTCGTTCAGAAAGGAATTATAAAATTATTGAGGGAGGGTATGGAGACATAGGCTGTTGGGAAGGTTAGGTTGCTTGAAAAGCTTCGAATATATAAGTAGAGTATAACTAGATAGAAGTTTAAGGGAAAAACTGTGAATAGCAGTATATAGAAGAAATACATAGGGGGATAAAGGGCAGATCATGGGACATGAAGGGGGCAAGAAATAGGTGCTGTGAAAAACCAGCTTTAATTATATTAAAGGTGTTCATAAAAATTGAACAGGATCTCATGCTAAAAGGTGAGATAACGCAATTTGGACAAGATTGTGGTTGGAAATTTTAAATGTTGAAGATATAAGGCTTGAAACTTACGTAAAAAGTTCTATTTCATATGGGGTTGTATATATAAACAAAGATCTATTTTTGTATGACGTATTTATAAGAAAAAAATTTGATTGTACAAATTTTTTTTATTGGCAAAGGAGGTAAATGTGGTTGTGTGGAATATGCGTTTCTTTGTGCTTATCTTGACTATTTATTCCTTTTACTTGGTGCACCCCTTCTTTACTTCTTCTAAATACGTTGTTCTCGTTGTTCGGGTTGTCTTGTATTGAGAAATGCGAGTGATTTCCTAATGCCAGTTGTACAAATACGATTTTACGAGACATTTTGTTTATAATATGCATGTTTTATATAGGAACTTGAGGAGCCAAGGAATATATAGTGGATTGCTATATAGTTTGGGGAAATGAAAGAAGAGTAGAAATGGTAAGTTAAAAAAGGGTTACAGTACATGGTACGAGGTATAGAGGTAAAATGGAAGAAGAAGTGGGTTGATTATATAGCTGGGGAAAGAGTTAAAGAAATAGAATGTTTAATTAAATTGGAGTTGGTTTGGGGAGGATTAGAAGAACTATGGAAGATTAGAGGAAAAAGAGGGAATAGAGTAAGGGGATTAGGAGTAAAGATTTTTCCTTTATAAGGAAAATTCTTTAATAAACATGGGGAGGTGTAACAGTATGTGTAGTTTGGGTTATAATTAGGATCTAGTGGGGAATTAGAGATACAGCACGATTGAGCATTATGAGTGAAAGCGGAGAGAGATGCTCAATCGTGACGTATTGTTGTTGTGAAGGGCAGTCAACATCCGATAGTCCAGCTGAGAAGACACGGCTTGTCATCTTGAGAATAAAGTATAAAGTTTTAGTACAGATCAAGTCTTGTTACTTCATTTGACACTACTACAACTATCATTGGCTTTTCTATGTTTTAGATTGTTGTTCGGCTTAACAAGAGCCAGCAATAAAATATGTTTAAACACAGACAGGTGTTCAATTTTAGCCAATTGACTTGATAGCTCCTCCCTCCAGGTTGCTGGCAAAAAAATGGCAGAGGTTAGGGTGCTACCGGAAGTTAACTTCTCATCCAGGAGAGTTCCCTTCCTGTGGCCAAATTATTATTCACAGCCAAATCTGAATATAAAATTCAGCCTGACTTGATTTCTTGGCTTGTAAACGAACTCTACCCTACATCTACTTCTAACTATAAGAAGAAATAGTATTTAACTCTCTCTCTCTCTAGTTTTATGTATATAAATACACTAACCAAAGACGATTTTATCTAATATTTGAAAATATAGACAAAAATAAAAAGAATACAGACTACATAGAGGGGTTTACTGAGGGCTATCTCCATCTAGTAACAAAACGATCTGAGAGGTGGGCCAACCTGTCACAAGGGGTGAAAAGAATTTGGCACTTAATCCATCTAGGTAAATCGTCCTACATGAAAAATAGGTGGAGCTAACAGGAACTTGGACATATTAATTAACCAACCTGGAAACTAGCCAGGAATTGAATAGAATAAAACTACAGGCATGGCCAGCAAGACTTCAGACGCAAATTCACAATAGCATTCTTAGGATACCTACTGGAGAAATATTAACATTTCGTTCTGTTGGACTTCTGTACGAAGTCGTATGACAGGATTTCCTAGCTATAACCCAGGTAAGACCATTACTCTGATTAGTTGTCTGCTAGTCTGAAGGCTTGTGTAGTTTCTTGTTCTGCATATTCTCCCAAACTTTACACTGGTGGATTTTCTTTGTACTTAATGTTCCAGTTCTAGCTTTACGATTTCACTGAGAACTATTTTCTTCTTTCATTCACCACTTGGTTGTCTGACTTGTTGTATGTGACAATTTGGAGAAATCCATTGTCCAAGCTACATGAGTGTGTGGCTTATTCATGTACAGGAGATGCATTTAGATTCATCCTGTATGATGTTAAACATTGGGGAGACTGACTACTTAGGAGAAATTCCTGAGAGCTACCAGTCTCTTGATAGCGTCCAATTCTTCTTCTTCTTCTTCTTCAGCGTTCCGAGCCATTGAGGTTCTTTGCTGCAAATACAATCCGTCTCCATTCGTCTCTCTGGTGGACCTTCTCTTGCCAGTCGTTGATTCCAAGTGCTTGTAGGTCTGTACATGTATTATCTCTCCACCGCCTTCTTGGTCTACCTCGGGGTCTACCGTCATTTATTTCCTGAGTGTAAGCGAGTTTTGTTTCCCTATTATTTTCCATTCTTTCTATATGCCCCAGCCATTGTAGTCTATTAGCCTTCATGATACCAGTGATTAGCGGGGACTTAAACAGATCATAAATGTCTTTGTTACTTCTTCTTTTCCACTCTCCACTTTGTGTATCCCTAATGGGTCCAAAGATGCGTCTTAAAATTTTGTTCTCAAAGGTTTGTAACATTGTCCAATTAAGATTGATTATTTGGACCAACACTTTGAGTGCCTACCAAGATTATGGTGAAACCACTTGGTTTGAGGAATGGCACCAGTTCACCTTGTCTGCATGATGTCTGCATGAGGACAGACATGACTTAGGACATTCAATATCCCAGACAGATTCAGGGAAGGCATTTAATGTTCGACAGGACTGTGCGACCAGCCCTTCCGACAAGACAGTATGAATGAATCAGAAAGGGAAAGAGTAAGTGAGGTGAACTTATATGGGAAACACTCCATTACACAAATGTATATGAATATGTATGTTTTGAGCTATAGATGTTCTAAATAGTTTTATTAATATATACATATATATTTATTTATTTAGAACTGATATATGTTTATGTAACATGCCATCATATATATCATCATACCATCATATATTATGACTTGAATGTATGTTTATATGAATGTATAGACATATGTGTTTTGAGATGTGTAGACGTAGATACTACCCATCTCCGTTCGTTTCATTCCAGATCTCTTAGGAGTAATGGACAGTCAACAACCCATATCAGGAAGTGACTTAGCCTTGTGAGGGACCAATTTGGACTCCTTCAATCTGACAGTGAACTGCGTCTCACTGGGGGAAGCATGATCTATGTGACCTCATAAGTTACGTATACCATACCATAATCATCATCATCATCATCATCATCATCATCATCGTCATCATCATATGATCATCAATAGCAATAATAAACCCAGTTGTTGTATTTTAAACTCAGTTGTCTGTATAATTCTAAATGTTTATAAATGTTTGTGTAGCGTAATCAAGTACACACATTTTGTATCATTTAGTGGGGGTTCGCACATATTGTCCAGAAGTGGGAATCTATGTCCGGGAGGTATCTTGCCTATGCAGTCATAAGTAACCAGATTACGTTGCATGTCTTAACTCCTCCTTTCTCACTTCTGGTGATACCAAGTACAGCCACATCTATATATATAGATATATTCTATCTTCAACGAGCCACTTCTTGGCTGTTTTCTTGAGTATCAGGGACAGTGTCTTAAATCAGCATAACAGACATTTGTTCCACGTTTTCTCTCTGGGGTCTGGGGTGTTAATTAGTCCCTTCTGACAGAGTTAGGGGATCTTAAACTGCATCCAGAACTAAACACCAGTAGAAGAAAATGATTTTGGCTGAGTGGTTGCCCATCTGGGATCTAACCCCAGCCAGTTGGTGACAAGGAGTAGTACAAGCTATGTGAACCCTAGTCTACAGAAGTTAACTACACATTACACACACACACAGCACTCCATTTAACACCACAACAACAGCAGGAACAAGGAAATGATTTATAGTAGGAGGAAGAAGACAAAGAGTTAATTTGGGAGGTACAGATAAACATTCATATACACAATGCAGAACCAATAGAGAGGATGCAGATGTTTAAATTGTATGTCATTTATAAATGCATCTTATCCTTGTCTTGATCTTGCATTATCAGCTTGATTCAATGATCTCAATTCGATGATTTACTGGTATAATTGTTCATTATAATCGTTCATTATAATTGTTTAACTATAATTGTTCACTATACAATGTGTGCATGTGAGAGAGAGAGAGAGAGAGAGAGAGAGAGAGAGAGAGAGAGAGAGAGAGAGAGAGAGAGAGAAAGTGGGTGTCAGAGAGAGTGAGAGAGTGAATGTGTGTGTGTGTGTGCGCACGTGCGTGCGTGTGTGTGGAGAGAGTGATTGAGCGAGAAATGGTAGGGGAATGTGTCAGTGCATGCATTCGTACGTGTATGTGTGAGAGTGAGTGAGGGAGTGTGTGCATGCGTTCATGCGTATGTATATGTGTGAGAGAGTGTGATTGAGAGAGTGAGTGTGTGTGTGAAGGATTGTGTGTGAGAGAGTGAGACAGTTCGAGAGTTGATGTGTTAGTGTGTGTGTGTGTGAGCGCGCGCATGCGTGTGAGTGTGTGTATATGAAAGAATACTGAGAGAGAGAGAGAGAGAGAGAGAGAGAGAGAGAGAGAGAGAGAGAGAGAGAGAGAGAGAGAGAGAGAGAGAGAGAGCTGAGCAGATGCATGTCATGTAACACGCATGTTAAATAACACGTGAATACATATGTTTGTGTATTCTCATCTGTCATATTATCAGTTAAATACCATTTGATTTTATCATGTATAATATAAACTTATGTACATTACTGTAGTTTGAGTGAGAGAATCAGTGAGTGTGAATGAGAGACAGAATGAGTGAGCGTGAGAGTGAATGTGTGTGTGTGTGTGTGTGTGTGTGTGTGTGTGTGTGCGTGTGTGTGTGCCTTCTCTGTGTGTATCTCTGTGTGTGGGAGCATCACTATGTTTACGTCACATACTTTTTATGTACACAATTTTCTCCATGTTTAACATTTTTATGAGACTGTGTCAGAGTCTTGCGTAGAGCAAGAATAGTGGATCGTTTTCTGGCAAGTGTGAAGCAATATCAAACTATCAAATCACACGAAGTGAATATCCGAAAGTATTATTCACACGCTTTATTTACGCGCTGCATTTATTATCGCACAAACATCGCGCAATGACAATCCATAGCAATCATTACGGCATGAACACTATCACTACAATACATAATAATACATGCAAGCAATAAACATCTCACTTACAAGTCAAACTATTCACGCTTTCGAATCAATCTCCCACTGTCGTACAGGCTAGCTCTCAATGCAGATTCAAACACTTCTCGCATACCCATGCGACCTGTCCATTCCAAACACCTAAACCCGTCTGCCAGTTCTGGCGTTCTACACGCTACACGCCAGTCGGCGCTCACGTCAGCTAGTGTGACCCCTGCAAGGTTCACGGGTTGTACTGCTGACGAGAGGTCGTTTACGCTTCGCTCAATTGCTGTGCTTGGCTGCTTATCCGGACGTCGTCGAAGACGCCGCGTTCTCTCTGCAGTGTTTAACATCACTCAGGGTTGCGTGTTGTTATGTTGTCTGGCGTTGGTACAGACAACGCGTCGCAACCTCGGATGTGAGACCTTGACACTCTCCACACCCCATTTTCATGAAAGGATTTCCTTTCATGTACAATATATCGCTAGGTGTTATTCTAACATGTCAAAGTCGAACATTATACCTTAACAATTATAATAAATATATACAGGTGAATAGTAACCAATATGTATACACCAATTATGTTGCACTATGAAGTACAACAGTCAAGTACAATCTATTTCATGGGCATTACCTCGCTGTGACACAGCTAGTCCGGTAGGTATCGACTAAACTGGCCCCTACCTCACAACCAAGAACAAAAATACTAAATAATCAGGTCAAGCCGTGAGCATCTCCCTCTGAGATAGCTCCATCATCAGACCTCTGTTTAGAGTTTCTAATGAAGGTCAACAGTTTTGGGAATATACTGTCCATATCTAAACGACATTACATTGACATGTTATTTATCAAGCACACATGTTAATGGTTACAATGCATATTTACATATCACCAAAAATTTAGAGTAATGTCCCCTGGTTATTATACAAAAAATTTAGGAACAATAATGTATCGTCGTTTACAAGACATAAATTACCACTGTAAATTTATTTCTTAGTGTCATAATTTGATCCTTATTGACAAATGTGCACAAAAAGTCACGTTTCTAAAGAAGCAATCAAGTTACGATGCTGAGATTACATCTTATAAAAATCGACATATACAATTCCGTATATGGAAATATTTTAACTTACAATTTAATACAATTGTCATACATTTATAGACTTTTTAGCGTAGTCTGATAACTTTTAATATTAATATGCAAAAAATCGGGAAGTATACAGCTGTACTTTTACATGTGTTGTGGTGTCATTCATACAACGTTGGTCCGTTCTGGATGGATCTTCTATAAACGGAGTAGTAGTTGTTACCATCAGCTGTTAGAACGTCTCTTCCGCCTTCTGCTCGGATTGTACTGTCGCAGTTATCTTTCGTACCTTGTTAAAACGTCTTGGACAACTCGGTCTGGATACCTTCAGGATTACCTCACGTTGTAGTGGCTTGGTAAATTCCTGGATCTTGTAGTGTTGTCCAGTGACACTTCTCTGTAGTGTCTGGTTGTTACAATATTTATGTATTTACAATAATAATTACATTCTTTCTCATATCTCACAGTTATACAACACATTAGTTTACATAATACTGATTCCATTCTTTCCCATATCTCACAATTATACACGCATTCATTCGCATGATAATAATAAGAATACAAATATGTACATATGTTATATACATTGGGAGATACAATCTACCCTATCACATTGTTGTACATAGCGTTACTGACACATTGTCACAATTGGCTTTGGTACTGAGCACTATCTACGTTGCAGTTTTATACACCCTCTGCACTGTGCTCTGGTGTTGACTGGGTATTAGGTTCGTTGTAAGGACATCTCGACAAGAGATCTGCAAGACAGTTTTGTGAACCCTTTATATGGTTATCTCATAGCTATAGTCCTGCAGAAGAAGGGACCATCTTGCCACCTTGCTGTTACTTGGCGTTCCTCTGGTAACAATTGTCAGCGGACTATTATCTGTTTCAATAATGAAATGTTTGCCTAACAAAAATCTAGAAAGTTTACGTACCGAAAATACCATGGCAAGAGCCTCGAGTTCCGGTGTACTGTAATTTCGTTCGCTGGTGTTCAGTTTTCGAGAGACGTAGTATACTGGGTACAATATTTGGTCGTGTTCTTGGAGAAGCACACCTCCAATGGCTACGGAGCTCGCATCACATCTTAATCTAAAAGTAATATTCAAATTGGGCAATTTCAGAATAGGTGATTTAGAAAAATATGAAAGAATTTTATTAAATGCTGGCCTTAAACATTCACTGTTTACAATCACGTTGGGATGTTTATTTGTTAGTAGATCAGTGAAACATTTGGTCAATTCAGCAAAATGAGGAATAAACTGTCTATAATAGTTTAAAAGACCTAACACACTTCGCAACTGTTTCTTAGTTGTCGGAAGCGGCAATTTCAAAATTCTGGACATGATGTTATCGTCAGTTGATATAAAGCCATTTGAGATCTTATAGCCCAAAAATGAAATTTCCTGAAAGGCTATATCAACTTTGGAAGGTTTTACAGTCAGTCCATGATGTCTAATCCTGTCAAATGTCTGCTGTAGTGCTGTTATGTGCTCTGTCATGTCCTTTGTGTGTATGCAAATGTCGTCCATGTACCAAATGATGTTAGCAATGTCTGTCAAAAGAATTCTTGTCATTCTGACGAAGGTAGCTGGTGCATTGACTAATCCGAAAGGTAGTTTACACCATTCGTATAAACCCCACGGTGTGGCAAATGCAGTCAGATGTATACTATCAGGATGTACAGCTATCTGCCAGTAGCCTTTTGTCATGTCAAGTTTAGTAAAATAACGTGAGTCAGATAGTTCAGTCAAGATGTCTTCACAGTTGCTCATCGGTTCTAAATCCAACTGTGTAATGCTGTTGAGTTTACGATAGTCCACACAAAGTCTAATAGTGTTGTCCTTTTTGCGCACTAAAACTATTGGTGAACAGAAATGAGACTGTGAACGTCGAATGATATGATTTGCTTCTAAATCAATGATTTCTTGATGAAGTTTTTCTTTATAGTGTATTGGGATGGAATATGGCCTACACTTAATAGGCACGTCAGATGTTAAGATGATTTGGTGTTGCACTAAATCTGTCTGTCCTGGGCTGTCAGAAAAGATCGTCCTGTATTCTTGTATCAGTTGTCTGCAACTGTCAGTCTGTGTCTGCGTCAGTTTAGGATTTACATTAATGTCCTGTAAGTTGGTCGTCGTGTCAAGAACTGGTGTCGGTATCTCGTCAGTGTCGTTGTCGTCCGTCTGGTCCACTATGGAGGTGCTTGCTGCAGTCTCTACTTGTTCGTCTTGCCTGTGGTGATATGGTTTGAGCATGTTAATATGGAAAATATTTATGTTTGTCCCTAACTGCAATCTCGTAATCTACCGTCGAAATTTGTCGTAGCACTTTGAACGGTCCTTGCCATGAGTCAGTTAGGAGATGTCTATCACTTGGCAAAAGGAGAAGAACGTCCTGTCCTGGCGTCAGTGTAATAGTTCTATTTCCTCTGTTAGCATATTGTCGGTAAATAGCTCCTGATTTTTGGAGAGCTTCTTTAGCTAACATACATGATTTCATAATTCTATCACGCAATGATGTTACATGTTCATATGGTGAAATGGGTATAGACAACGTTGTACTTTCAGTCAACACAGATTCATACAGAGATAATGGGCCGCGTGGTTGTGCACCATATAACATTTCGAATGGTGAGAACCCAGTGCTGGAATGGGGCACTTCCCTATATGCAAACAAAATGGCAGGCAGATAAGTATCCCAATCTTCAGGATGTTCTTGGGTTACCTTAGAGAGCATATGTTTCATATCGCCATTAATCTTTTCCACTATACCGGTCGAATGTGGGTGGTATGGACTGTTGAAGCATTGTTTAACACCCAACATTTTGGTAAAGGCTTGTGTAGCCGAGGAAATAAACTGGCTACCCCGATCTGAAAGGATGGTATCAGGGAATCCTACCCTCGCAAAAATATGAAAGAACACTTCCATGATGTCTTTGGAAGTTATGTTCTTCATTGGAATCGCTTCTGGCCAACGAGTACATAGATCAATGAGTGTTACAATGTACCTATTACCTTTAGATGTTACATGGTTCAGAGGACCAACTATATCGACCGAGATCTTTTCAAACGGTCTACTCGCCAAATCAGTAACTTGCAATTCAGCTTGTGGGTGTTTACCCTTTTTGACAAGCTTTTGACAGATGTCACACGATCTGCAATACTGTTTGGTATCGCTGCAAAACTTTGGCCAATAAAATTGAGTAAGTAACCTTGCTCTAGTTTTAGCATACGCCATGTGTCATGTAAAGGGTATGTCATGAGCTAGATTCAATGCTTGTTTGCGGTTTTCTAACGGTAGCACTGTTTGTTCTATAGTGCTGGAACCTTTGGTGTAGTACCGTGTTAGAATTCCGTTCTTCAGAGCAAAGTACCATTGAGCATTCTTTGCTACTCTTGGCTTTTGGCCTACAAGTTTAAAATAATTTTGCAGAGATCGATCGGCTTTTTGAGATGTTATAAACGTCTCCCTAGTTGTCTCAGGAGATGTTACAACTGGACTTACTCGTTGTACAGCCTCTATCTGATCGATTCGATCTTGCATCTGTGCAGTAGATCTAGTTACTGCATTTACTACATTACAACGATCATTCTCATCACACATTGATGTTACATTCACACAATTACATGTATGTTCTGGCATAGCCAGGTTGGTATTTGTACATTCATTTACAGGTGGTAATACATCATGAATGGTGATTGGTGATGAAGGTGAAATGGTAGTATCACTATTACAACTGACAGTTGATGTACTGCTGTCATGTGGTATGTCATTCACTTCAGGAAGGTTCCCAATGATAATATCGCAGCAAGGATTGGTTGATGCTGCGCATTTAACCTTTCCTGTAAGGAATGGTGTAGTTATATATGCCCATGCAAGTGGATATTTCTCTATGTTTCCTGAAAATGTCCTGCATGTGACATATTTACCAATATATTGTGATGGTAAAATATAATCTCTCTTTACACCAATGAGAGTACTCCCGCTATCATGTAAAACTGTGGCAGCTCTACCATTAACATACCCCTTGTGGATGTTTAGTTTACCTTTGGAGTTTACTACAGAATTGGCCTCCTCACTGGTAAAAGGTATAGAATGGCCGCATGTTAACACGCCATCCTCATGAAATTGATCACAAATGGTACATTTTTCCTGATGGAACACCTCAATTGAATGTGCTGAGTTTACTGGGTGATCTTGTACACTTTCATCTTCTGACGAAGAACTGTCAAACATGGCTGCATTAGCCTTTTTGGTCATTGACTTGCCTTTACAATCTTTACGCCAGTGACCATAAGCTTTACAAAGGTAACATTTGGTAACTTTTCTATAGTTCTTCCTTTCTTTATCTTGCTTAGAAATGTAATTATGCAAGTACGTAATGTACCCAGGGTGTTGGTCGCACATATCATTCTCATTGTGTTTATAATCGCAATATTTGCACTGATACAATTTCTCTGCAGCTTGTTTATAAGGTCTTTGTTTGGTATTTGACCCTGCCTGATATTTGCCATATGTAGCTGCTGCTACAAAGTCTGTGCTGGTCAGACTACTAGAGAAACAATGCTTATTGGCTGCAAAATAACCAGAGCCACGACTTTCAATCTGTTGAACACTTTCACACTGACATTCTAACAAAAATTTAGAAAAGGGGGGTGGGAGAGATGCGATAATCTTATCTCTCAACATAAGATCAACTAATTTGTCATAAATTCCATTTACTTTGGCTGCTGACAGCCATTTAGAAAAAATATTTTGAATTTCTGAGATGTAATCAGAGAACGTGTGTGTTGGCTTAGGAGACAACTTCCTAAACTGTTCTCTATAACCTGATTCATCCAGTAGAAAATGTGACATAATTTTAGATTTAATGTAAAGATAATCTTCTTTCAGGTCATTTGGGATCGACTCTATGACTTTAAGAGGTTCCCCAGAAAGACTTCTTACATATACTATCCCCCATTGAGGTTTTGGGATTTTGTAATGATCCATAACAAATTCAAAGTTTTGGGTAAATGCTGCTATGCAATCACCTGTGTTGTAACTTCTGATCAGACCTTGGTACTTCTTATGAGGTTGATCTTTGTCTGTTTCTTTATTCACTTTATCTTTAGAACATTCAGCTTTTAGCTGTTCAATTTTCAGTTGTGTTTCTTGCTCTTCTTTCTTACTTTGGGCTACGATCTCAGCTTGCCTCACTGCAGCTTCTGACTGTGCTTGTTGAAGCTTTAAAGCAGCTTCTGATTGTGCTTGTTGAAGCTTTAAAGCGGCTTCTGAGTCCTTTAGAGCAGCTTCTGATTGTGCCTGCTGAAGCTTTAAAGCAGCTTCTGATTCTGCCTCTTTCATTTTCAACGCCCTTTCGGCAGCTCTTTCATTACGCTCAATCATCTGCTCTTGTTTCACAAGATATTCTGCATATTTGCTTTCACTCCATGTTGTCAATCCCTCACCAGACATATTCATTTTTAAACCCATTTCAATGAAATCGTTTAAAGAAGACATGATAAACAATAGGTATGATGGAATAAATATAAACACAATTACTTATGATGTTAGTAAGTTACAAATATTTATAGCACAGTTAATGTCTAAAGCCAGACTAACGAAAGTATAAAGAGAGATGAAACAAATTTATACTCAAGTAATCCTTGGGTAATGTGCTGTTCAGTGGTGCTCGAAATCACACTGGAACGTCTTTCGGGTTGACGCACAAAAAATTTTTGAAGTTCACCAGACTCAGGTAAAGTTGACAAAAAAACCTGTACTTTTTAAACTAAACGAAATTAGAACGTTTGTAAATGTATGGTGTGTGTAATGTCACTGAAGTCTGTAAAGGTTTGTATGTTGTCAAGTATTATTGTTAGTCGTTACCACACTCAACAACTTTCACGCTCACACTAACCCTACTCAATGACATTCAAGGGCACGGCCGCCATTTTGGATTTTAGGTACACAATTTGTTGAATTTACTGATAAGTCTGAAGACGCCTCGGTTGGCTTCAAATAATATCTTCACACTTATAATTTAATTAAATCAACTCTATTTAATCGTTACTTTACCTTAATCTATGACTTGCGCACTTCTATCGGCATGTTCACATTCGCTTCAAACTCGGACAAAAAAAATTTACAAGTTCGCATTTGGTTCAAAACCCGGACGAAAGCCACCACGTTCGCACTTGTCAGAGTCTTGCGTAGAGCAAGAATAATGGATCGTTTTCTGGCAAGTGTGAAGCAATATCAAACTATCAAATCATACGAAGTGAATATCCGAAAGTATTATTCACACGCTTTATTTACGCGCTGCATTTATTATCGCACAAACATCGCGCAATGACAATCCATAGCAATCATTACGGCATGAACACTATCACTACAATACATAATAATACATGCAAGCAATAAACATCTCACTTACAAGTCAAACTATTCACGCGTTCGAATCAATCTCCCACTGTCGTACAGGCTAGCTCTCAATGCAGATTCAAACACTTCTCGCATACCCATGCGACCTGTCCGTTCCAAACACCTAAACCCGTCTGCCAGTTCTGGCGTTCTACACGCTACACGCCAGTCGGCGCTCACGTCAGCTAGTGTGACCCCTGCAAGGTTCACTGGTTGTACTGCTGACCAGAGGTCGTTTACGCTTCGCTCAATTGCTGTGCTTGGCTGCTTATCCGGGCGTCGTCGAAGACGCCGCGTTCTCTCTGCAGTGTTTAACATCACTCAGGGTTGCGTGTTGTTATGTTGTCTGGCGTTGGTACAGACAACGCGTCGCAACCTCGGATGTGAGACCTTGACAGACTGCTCATGACAATTGACAGTGTATGTGTGTGAGTAAAGTGTGGGAGTTTGTTCATACTAGT
The DNA here is from genome assembly GCA_963921405.1 of Cepaea hortensis. Classification (NCBI taxonomy): domain Eukaryota; kingdom Metazoa; phylum Mollusca; class Gastropoda; order Stylommatophora; family Helicidae; genus Cepaea; species Cepaea hortensis. The sequence continues at coordinate 204,416,687 of OY992876.1, forward strand.
TTCAATGCTAACGTGAGACATTTTGTATGTGTCTAGATGTGAGGAGGTGTGAGTGTGTGTGGAGGATGTGTGTGAGTGTGGGGATATGTGTGGGTGGGGGTATGCGTTTGGATGGGTTGGGGTGTGTGGGTTTTTGTGGGTAGTGATATTTGTGGGTGTTGGTGGGATGTGTGGATGGATGTGTGGTAGTGAAAGTAGGGGTGTGGGAATGGGTGTGGAGGATGTGTGTATGGGTGGAGGATATGTGTATGGGACGTGTGTGGGGTGTGTGTGTGTGTGTTATGTGGATGGTGATGTGTGGGTGGTTTGAGGAAGTATGTGTGGGTAGGGGATTGTGTTGGGTGGATTGGGGATGTAAGGGCGGGTGGGGAGAAGTGTATGGTGTGTGGGTTTGAGATATGTGTGCGGTGTGTTGGTGGGAGATGTGTGCATGGTGTGTGGGTGGGGGTGTGGTGGTAAGGGTGAGGATATGTGTGTGGGTGGGGGATAGTGTGTGGTGTGGGAGGTGTGTGTGATGGGTGCGGGGAATGTGTGTATTGGTGGGGTATATGTGTGGGTGTGTAGGGGATGTGGGGTGGTTGGGGGAAGTATGTGGGGGTGTGTGGGTGGGAGATGTGTGCGTGGATGGGGAATGTGTGGGTGGGGGTGTGTGAGTGGCTTAGGGATGTGTAGGTGGGTCAGGGATGTGTATGTGTCGGGGTGGGATGCGTGAGTGGGTGGAGGATGTGTGTGGGTAGGGATATTGTGATCGAGAGATGTTTGGTTGGGGTGGGTGGGTGGGGGTGTGTGGGTGCTTAGTGGAGGATGTGTGCGTGAGTGAGTATGTGTTGGTGGACGGGTAGGGAATGCGTGTGTGGGTGGAGAGATGTGTGTGGTGTGTTGGTTAGGGATATTGTGTGGGTGAGGTATGTGTGTGTGGATGGGGGATTTTTGTGGTGTGTTGGTGGGGGTATGTGGGGTGGATGGATAAGGGTATCTGTGTGGGTGTGGGTGGGAATATTGTGCGGTATGTGGGTGGGGGATATGTGTGTGGTGTGTAGGTGGGGATGTGTGGTAATATGTGGGTGTGGGATGTGTTGGTGAGGGATATGTGTGTGTGCGGTGCGTGGGTTGGGAATATTGCGTGGTAGGGGATGTATGTGATGTGCGGGTGGGGGATTGTGTAGTGGTGGATTGGGTTAAGGCATGTATGGGTGGGTGGAGGATGTATGTGTGGGTGGTGGGGTGTGTGTGTGAGTGGATTGGGGATGTATGGGTGGTTAGGGAGATGTGTGTGTGTGTGGGGGGGGGGGGGGGTAGGGAAGAGGTCAGTTGGTGGGGATGTGTGTGTATGGTTTGGGGATGTGTGAGTGGATGTGCGATGTGTGGGTTGGTGGGGGATTGTGTGCGTGGGTGGTGAATATGTGGTCAATGGAGATGTGGCTGGGGGATGAGTGGTTTGAGGTGTGGATGGGGAGAGGATGTGTGGGTTAGGATGTGTATGTGGGATGTGTGGGTTGGTGGGGGAATGTTTGTGGGTGGCGAGAGTGTTTTGGTTGGGGGAACAGGTGAGGGGAGAGTGTGTGGGTGGGGGATGTGCAGAAGGGGGATGGGTCGGTTGGTGGGGTATGTATGTGTCCCTTGGTGTGCGTGTTTGTGGGTAGGTGGGGGTGTGTGTGTGGGTGGGGTGATGTATGGGTAGGTGGGAGATGGGCCTCATAACATGGTAATTTGCCTTGTTTATGTTTACATCATTCATTTCACAATGTTTATCTTTCTTCCTATGTAAATGTATAATGCTCTTGATGAATGAAAGACGAGTGATTGGAAGGGCCGAATGTAAGACGGGCCTGCGCGCCCAATTTGTGACCCTAATAAAGTTGATTTGATTTTATTTTATTTGATTTGATCTAAGGAACATCACATCATCACTCTTATCTATGACTGATTGTACCCTTCTCACTGAACCATAGGTACACTGGGAAAGTGCATACAGCAGGTTCCAGAAGATGGCAAGTGCATGCAGTGGAATGATCTCTGGCCCCACACACAAATTAACACAACACCCCTTCTTCTGATCTTATCCTTCCTGTTATGTTGCGTTTACACTTATTAACATGCTGTAAAGAATTACATTGGTAGTATTATACATACCTATGTGAATTTATTAAAACAGTGATGTTCTTGGTGGCAACCTGACCAGAAAGAGGGAAGCAGAGAGAAAGAGATGACCCACACTTGAGATGGAAGATGACTCAGGCCTTGAGCAGAGCATGGGAAGCCTTCAGAGAAGCTACACTGGCCAGAACTGAAGTGGATCCATCAAACAATAGACCCAGGCTTATCCTAATCTCCCACTCACAAGGTTACATTTCTCCATGCAAACAAACTCCACCCCTCTCAGGAACTGATACCTGAATATTGATTAACACATGACACACTTAGAATGTACAACATTTAATTGTTTACAATAAGTCTCACCACATCTTATTGATTGTTTTTTATTTGTTGATTGACTGTAATTGGTCCTATATGCATTTTTCTATTTAATCCTATGTATACAAAACAGATGTTGAAAAAAGAAAATGTATTTAATAAGCCAAAAGACACAGGCCCAGTCAATAAATGATGAACAGCAACTGTAACTTATATTAATTTGTCAGTCCTACCTATCTGTTGATTCTCTATCTTATTTGTGTAAAACATGTTGTCAATACCTACTTGTATTTGTTAAATGTTTATTTAGCAAAACAAATTCACTCATGATGAATTAAATTAAATAAGAAAAAGAAAAGAGGAGACTCTACATCTCTAGACTGTTCCAGATCCATGCTACATTTCACCTGATTCTTACTGAGAAAGTCTTTTCAGACATTTTCTTAAGCTATTAAAGGGGGCTCATGAGCTATTACTATTACATTCCAGGTGAAAGGGCAGGGGCAAACCTAGTGCTTACTTTTTCCCAAAAGAGGACCACACACTCCTAGACAAATAACGAAAATGAGTCTGTAATACTTCAAGGGTCGTATTCTTGATTCATTTACATATTGAAAGAGGATGGGGCCCAGCTTCTAAAACCAGAATATGGGTAATGCACAATAGTGATCCCCAGTCCCTTCAGAATATACGACACTTGGATAGCAAATCCATTACGTGAAAAGTCCGAATCGAAAGCTCACTGTGTGGGCTTCATAAAAGGTGGAAAAAGTGTCCTAGTGGCACGAAATGGAATATTGCTTGGATAGCAAATCCATTATGTGGAAAGTCTTAATCGAAAGCTCACTGTGTGGATGTCATCTGCAGACTGCATTCTTCTGGTTTCCGGAGGAACAGCCTATGGTGAACGGAAGGCCCAATATACGGAAGTGAGGCTAAGCAGCCATGTGCAGGACGTGACGATTCCTTGGGTGAGCCCAGTACCAGAGCGCTGTGTGATGGCTCTGCAAGTATGGAAGCCTCCTTGGATGGCGGGGAATGCCCATGGTCTGCCCCTGCCTTCCCTTGAGGGTTGACCAGGATGTCTTTGGCTGTTCTATATGGGCCAGCTAGGATGGGGGATAACACCACAGTGAGATTCAAACGTCCTAAGAAACCCTCGGGAAGGTTAACCCGGTCAACAAATACCCGCAGAAGTCGGATGTGTCGGCCTAACGGCGCAAGAACGCAGCTCTGCTGTAAACAGGCACAACGCAGTCACATCCGAAAAAAAAAAATCCGGATGAACGCAGAAGAAGAAGAAGAAGACCTGGACACTTAGCTACTAAACAAGCGCATAAATGCCTTTGAATATAAATGTTATAGACGAATTCTAAGAATATCTTGGGTAAAGAAATGAACAAATGCATCCATACCACAAGAGCTAAATATTGAAGAAGGTTGGCTATTAAAGACAATAAAACAAAGAAAATTTAAATATTTTGGCCACTTGAAACGTCACGAACGTTTGGAGAGAATAATAATGGAGGGGTATATGCCTGGGAAGAGAGGAAGAGGAAGGACAAAGAGAAGATGTATGCAGGATGTGGCGGATGATCTCCAAATGGGTGTATCGGACGCGGGACATCTTGCTTATGATCGAGAGGTTTTCCGGAAGGTTGTTATGGGAGCGAGATTCTGCAAGGGACATGCTACTGAATGATTTCCTTACAAGACGTTGCAGTCAACACTAGCACTTTTCAGCTGCTGTTGATGTACTAGGCAAGTTTTTACCTTCAGTAGTTTGCCATTGCTTTCTGAACGGCTGACTCACATACCCCCGTAAGTTATCAGCAGCAGGTTCTCGCAGCTGCTGTTTTCCCCATGTGGATATACGGGATTACGAACAATGTCGTTAACACCCTGACCAGGAAGACAGTGTGGATTAGCTTTCCATATTACCAGTGTCCCTCGCCTTCAGGCGAACCCACTCCGACTTCTGAGGTATCTGTAATTTATGTTCCCAATTCAAGGACGAGAAGTAAACAGTTTAGTACATCTGATTGGTGTAGGGGTTGAACCCGCTACATCGGCTTCAGCACACAGGAAGTTTAAGAACGAGTGCTCTTATCCGTTCGGCCATGCTGGACACACCCCCCCCCCCGCCCCCTTTTTCCACGCATGTTTTTCTAGGGTTCATGCTCTGCTTTGACCACACTGCTCTTTCTGAAAACCAATGAAGAAATCACATTCAGGATTCCTTGAATAATACCCGGTACCAGATCATGCGTCAGCTCTCTTCCATTTATGAAAGTCTTCTGGGATTACTAGAATCATTCTAGTAGAATGCCCATAAGCTGCACCCGCTTTTCCATGAGAGCCGACCGGTATATGCCGGTATGCATGCGGCTATACTGGACTGGCTTGCTAGAGTACAGCATAAGTTCATGGAAGGTCGAAGATGACGTCATCATTCTGAGACCGTAACTGTCACATTCGGTCAACTACTCAGGAAGATTAGCCCAATCAAGAAATACTGGAAGAAGTAGATATATTCGACGAAAGGCTCACATATCGCAGCTCTGATGTAAACAGGTACACCGCAATAACGCCCAACACCAAACACTATCACTTGAATGAGAAGTGGAGTTTTCAATTGTTTAGTGGGTCTTGGCATGTTTGTGTGCCGACAAATCTCTGTAAATTTATTTCTCGTGTTCTTTTTTTTATGACACTTTCTGAATTTTCCTTATCGCAGTCGATGCATAAAGATTATCATACTACTTCAAAGTGGCAGCTTTAGCAACCAGAACAGTAGTGTATGCTATCAAAGGCCACGACAGTTTGGCAACATACAAAATAACACTCTTCGCAGGCTCGAAGCCTGTCACCGCAGCCTACAGTACACTTGGTATGTGAACAATGTTGTGAAACCTCTGGAAAACTGTCTCAACTCTTGAGTCCCATGCAATGGTTGGCGTTCAGGACGTCTGAGTTCGGGCTCCGAAGGTTGTGAGTTCGATTCCGGGCTACGTCATTCGGTTCACGAGTGCATTTTTCGGAGACTCCTGAGGGTCGTCGCTGGAGCTACGGAGTTCATGCGTTGTGCGACGCTTTCCGCGCTGCGGAAAGAGACTGAGCCATATGGAATAAAACCCGGTGCAATGTCTCGACTTTTAAGCGACTTTTTATGGGGGGGGGGGGGGGGCAGAGTGGTCTAGAGATATGGTGCCCGCCTCGAGTGCTGGAGGTCCCGTGTTCAAACACCGGTGAGGACAAGGATTTGTTCACTTGGACTTCTAGTAATATACTTTCCCCTGGTCTCTGGGTAGTGAGACCGGACACCCGTGGATCCTCGCCTGTGCTACGGAGTTCGTGCACTGAGCTGAGTTTCTCCAAACTCAGGTTTGATTTAGGAGGAGAACGGAGTACTTATGGGTTACACCCGTGTGCCGTGATATTGATACAGCGACTAAACTAAACTAAACTAAAACGTCTGAGCTATGAAAAGCTCTTGCAACTATTTGAGTAAGGTTGATGTAGGCCTACAGTCTTTCCTCCCTATCCGGTGCCAAAGTACTGTCTCAACGGAGGATATATTCCACTATTTACCCTCTCCAAAGCCGGCTCCGCGACGAAGAAGTTAGGACGCAGTTCGTAATCCCGCAAACCGCTTTCGAAACACAGCTGATGGCGATTTGGCAGCAGACCACCTTGTGTTTTTTTTTTAACGAAATGGCATGACCAGTCGTTCAGAAAACAATGGGAAACTACTGAGCGTAAACTTGCCAAGAGATCACAAACAGCATAAAATGCTCGGGTTGACTGCATATCGTGCAAAAGGATATGCAACTAACCTGCAACCCTCTCCAAACGGAGTCACATGTCTCTTTAACTCTCTTTGTGCAATCCAATTGTCATTTTATGACACTCTTTGTCCAACCCAATTGTCCTTTTATGACACTCTTCCAAGAATTAAAATTCATATACTTTACAACGAAACAAAATATCATATTGATTATTGACTTCACTTCCGGGACGGAGCTACCGATACGTCGAATAACATTAGCTTAGCTGTGCACTTCACTACATCGTAGCATATCTTATACTTATACATAAAACACATCCTGAAATCTAAAAAGAATTAAGCATGGCGATGGGTAAAGGGTATCGAGTTTTTCACAAAATTCCGCCGGACATTGAAACTCCTTATAGTGTTTTGATGGACAGCAAAGCAATAGACGAGTCTGTAATGTTTGAATCTGGAGCAGTTGTTGTTCTAAGTAAGTTTGTAAACTTGTTGCCAGCCTCTGACTACTAATTTGTCAGGGCTTGAATGTGAAATGTCATCCGGTAGTTCACTAGTAGAAGCACATATACCTTACTTAAAATAAAAATGGGTTAAAGATAAACGGGTGTCTCCGCAAAATAAAAGACCACATGAGAGAGAACTAATTCAACTACTACTACTAGACATTCCATTCATTGAATCAAATCGTGCCTTTGAGGAAAAGATCCCGGATAAGATTCACATAGAGGTAGTGTCCTTTTATAGTGAAAGAATTAATACATAGCATACATGCTAAGGCCTCTGGAACCCATATAATAATCAGCATGTAGCAGGCCTATTGCAGAACGTCACTCTTCTCACCGCTCACCAGAGAGACTCTGGATCACCTGCCAGTTCCCCAGCCTCATATATTTTTATGCACATATTTTCTTTAACAGATTCAGTGCCAAAGAAAAAGTAGGTTTTTGGACCAAATAAAAATGGATGGCGGAAAATGGAAGTAGAGGTGTATCAGAGTTAAGACTGAAAAGTGGTTAAAAAATAAAATGGTAGCAGATATGTTGTATTGCAACACAATGACATTTCAACCATAAATAAGCCCATGGCAAGTTGCTTAAGACTATTAATCGTCCCATCGCACTTAATCAGTTAAAGTCCTGTGCTGGACCCGTAATATAAACATCAGCATCATTATCAAGTGCCCTGTCAGCTGGTGTAGGCGTTCATGGCTCTTCACAGATCTTGATCTTTTGCGCTCTGGATCAACTCTGCTGATGATATTCCTCCTTGCCACAGTCTGAATCCATCCAGCATCATTTCTCTTGGTCTGCCTCTGCCTCTCTTCCCCTTGATCTTTCCAGCTGTCACGATGTTCTCCAATGTCTCTCTTTTCATCACATGACCAAAGAAAACTGTTTGTCTCTTTCTTATCAATACAAACAAAGTTAGACCAAAAACACATACAGATGATAATTGGAGACACATGAGTATTACGAGGAAGACATTGAAGGAATGCAAGAGATAGCAAAGAGGGTATGAAATGAGGTTGTTGATGGCCTATGCTTCATGTTAGTTAGTTGCATATCCTTTACAGGATATCGCAGTCAACCCCAGCATTGTTTGCTATTTGTGATCTCTTGGCAAGTTTATGTTCAGTAGTTTTCCATTGCTTTCTGAACGACCGGTACCCATACCATTTCATAAAAAAAACCAATGCAAGGCGTCTGCTGCCAAATCACACGCAGCTGTGTTTCGTATGCGGGATTACACACTGCATCCGTAACGCCTTTGCCACAGAGCCTATGCTTCATGGGCAGATAAAATAACAAGCAAGTGAACATTATGTTTCACTGGGATATTGTCTAGGACAGTGGTTCTCAGCCATTTCTGACCCATGCACCCCTCACCATATGTTCAGAATGTCATTCTCTCTCTTCCCCCCCCCCCCCCCCCTTTCGTATTTCCTCCCTATAACACCCCCCTCCCTCACCCCTAAACAGTATACATAAAAATGGAAGCTAAATTTAATAACACATACTAGAACAAGTCTAGACGTCTACATAAAACGTGATTTGCGAGTCTACTTACGTTATAAAACGAATTTCAGAAGTGAGAAGTACAGAACCATAAAAAATGGAGATAAAAACAATATTAAGTAATACCTGCTAATCCATAATTCATTTGCAATGTTTGCCTATTTCTTTATTTCTTCTTCTCATCTTCTTCTGCCTTTCATCTATTAATGGACAATGAATGAATCACCAAAAGGGAGAAGTATATTGCCAACTTTACTAGAACACAATTACAAGAAACAAAATGGACATTGTGGCTAAAGCTTTCGTCAGCACAGAACAAACAAACACAAACAGACACAACTACATAAAACACTACATGAAAATATAAAGGTTACTTATCTGTATCATTGTTTGGCTGGATAAATCTGAAATGATCAATGCGTTTGATGACTATCAGTGTATTGAATGAACCGATGTGTGGTTCAAGCGGGTCAATGGACTAAAGCTCAATAACGTCAGAAGCTGAGGGATTGGGCCAGCCACCCAATGGGAGAACATTCACCGGAGGGATGGGGAGATGCCCATGTGAGTGAACAGTTTCGGAGTTAAATGAAACTGTGTTGGACATTGAGGCCGTGAGGGGAGAGTGAACCCAACTGGAAGATAAGATGGTTTTCCAATGTCTTACGATCACGTTCGTGAGTTGCGCACAATTTGATCGCCGTGACCTGTATATCGGCCATGCCACAGTGGTCAGAACTGTTAAAGTGTATGGATACCGGAGCATAGGCCTTTGACCAATTTATGCTGAAAGCTTTGTAGACTTGTTCCTGATTGGGTGGATTTTGCAGCCAAAAATTTCTGTTGGGTAAGATAGTGAATCTCACGCCAGCCCTCCATAGTTAGTTACAAGTTGCATGTTTTGTTTCTGCTGTATCTAAATGTACAGTTTGCTCGCAGTAGGATGTTTGAGGTAAGTATTGTTTACATGACCAAACCACCTGGCACACCGTCTGTTGATACCATCTATTGCTGAATTTGACCCACTTTCCTCCTGATGTTTTCATCTTCTTCTATACCAGAACAAATCATTATTCTGTGCCCCTAGAACAAGACACAACAGATTAAGCAACAACATGTATACAAAATTCAAGATTGGTGAACCAGCCATCTGCACATGCGGTTTGGCACTGCAGAGAGCAGATCACATATTCCTCTACTGCCCATAATATGACACATCTAGGCAACCTTCTAGCCTAGAGAAACAACAGTGGAAGATAAACTCTATGGACCACTGAATGAACTAAAAAAGACAGTTCATTCTAGAGACAACATTGCTTATGTAGACAAATTTCAAGCGAGCAAGAAGTAGGTCTTCTTCTGTCTTCTTCAGCTGTTAACATTCCTCATCCTGTCTCTTCCTGTCACATGAAGCATATTTTAAAGCTCTGTTATCAATTTGTTTGTAAGTTCATTGTGTGTTTCATTTCAGCAATTGATGAAGTGGAGTCATTACGTAAGCAATATACAAAAGTTATTGATGCCTATGGCTGCCTGGGAGCTTTGTGTTTAAATGCAGGTTTGTAGTAGATTTTATTGTGCAGTGGTTAGTATACTTGCTTTCAAGCACAGTAATCCAAGGATTAGGTCTCCAGTAGTGGCAAGATTTGATTTTTCTCCCAGCCATAATGGCTCTAGTCTCCATCTGACCTCGTAGAGTTTCCACCTGATCTTATAGAATGGCTACCAGAGATTTTCTGGGAAAGTGGCAATTAGGAAGAGAATTGGTCAGCCCCATTTTATGGGATCGTGTAGTTTTCATAGCACTAGTAATGTTGTGGAAATCAAAGGAAGTTAGCATCTAACTTAGAATATTTAACTTTTACATTATATCAGTACTGCTGTATGGACCAAAACTATGGAGAACGATTACAAATAAACTACAAAAATTCATTAACTGGTGTCGGTGCATAATACAAGGACTACAATGGTATGACAGAACCACTAATGTTAAGCTTAGAGTGAGAACCAGATAGATTCCATACATTGAGAAAACCTGATAATAGTGTAACATGGAAGTCCTTCAAATGGAAGTCACAGAGCAAACAAAATAGAGAGAGAGAGAAAGAGAGCTAAAAGCACAAGGAAAAGAGAATTAGAGACAGAAGAATACTATTGGGGGGGGGGGGGGGGCATGAAGAGAGCTGCAGGAGAAAGCAAACCATAAGGAAAGGACAAATGAAATTTATTTGCTATATCAACAGATGAGATAAAATAAATTAGCCTTATGTGGGAAAACACTAGACAAGAGGGGCTAATAACAGAGAGGATTGGAGATTAATTATCAAATGATGAGGCACAAGATGAAGATGAAAAAAAAAAACAGAGTTGTGAATATGTACTATGAACAATACAAATGAAAATTGTGGAACTTTATTTGATCACGAAACAAGTTTAAAAAAAGACCAAAAACCTCTTGAAAAATGTATATATAAATCCAGGCAGATAGGATGTAAGAGTAATGGAAAAGGTTGGAGTTGACTGAAAGATGGCATAACTGGAGGATAAGTTAACAATGGTTATATGGATGTATCAGCATGAAAAGAGAAAGAAAATGAAGAGAGAAAAATTGAAATACAGAAGCCACTAACAATATGTTTGCATGATTTATTGCCTGGACATTTCACTGCATCTCAACAGGTGCATGCTGTACTGTGCTGTACTGGCACTTTGTCGTCTTGACAGATGATAGCTTGAGCTTTTGTGTTAAAAAAAAAAAGGCATAGTAACCTGTTCATAGCACAAAGGCTGTGCTAATTTAGAGACCATGTGTTGCCCATGGAGCTTGATCCCTCTCTCAGCCTGCCTAGTTTACTCCAGAGGAAAGGTAACATCAATACATCTGGAATAAGACAAGCTGCAGAAGCTGCTGGATCAGCAAAGCAATGCTCAAACTGTCCACCTATAAGAGCTTCCATCCTAAACTAGTTGCTGAAAAAGGCTTAGCGCCTGGTTTGCCCTGCCATAACATTTAGTCTTTAGCTTTGCATTTCCTTGCACTAAGATAAGACTTGTACCCTCCCAATTGCACTCTTCCGCCTAAAGCCTTTGGCACAATGTGAGGTGTCGGGTTTAAAATTTGCACTATGAAAAAGACAAATAAAAATTGTAGGACTTTATTGATCATGAAATGGAAAGAGTACCATGGACAGATAGAAAAACCAATGACCAAGTACTACAGGTGACAAATGAAAATCGTAGACTGATTAGAGAAATTAGACGAAGACAGTCAACATTTTTTGGACATATTATGAGAAGAAATGGATTGGAGAACTTATTGACAACTGGCAAGATCGAGGGGAATAGACCAAGAGGAAGACCGAGAGGAAAATACCTGGATGGCTTGGCCACGTGGCATGGACGAGACAGGAACACTGAGCTGATCCACGACTCTGGTGATCGAGTGAAATGGCTAGTCATGACCGCCCACACTTTCCGGCATGGCACATGAATGATTAATTGACATCCAGACAGATGGATGTTCAAGTTATGGAAAAGTGCAGAATTGAATGAAAGATGTTATGACTAAAGGATAAGCTAATAGTGATCATATGGATATTGCCAGACACTTACTTCGGCTCGTTGGGTAGTATTTGGCATACGTAGTGACGAGAAACGCTGACTAAAGAATAACAGCTGACACAGGTGTCCTAGGGTTGGACAACATGTTTAATATAGGTATTGTAGCATCACAAGTCTCCTCACACTGCTAACTTCATTCCCCTCTCATTCTCTCGGAGGGTACAGAGATTGTTCTCCCATACATGTGGGACGATTTGCATATCTATTCAAGTATTCTGTAGTTTTCCCCTATCGTCCTGAGCGTAGCTGAACCACTCTATTTGTCACAGTCTACCATCAAAAGTTATTTGAATTTTCCCAACTTACGAACATGGCAGACTGTGCTGACTGGCTGATGTCTTGTTGCTGGCGTATCATTGGCCTGGCTTATTGACAACCGTCATACTGTGGCTACTGTCAAAGCAGGACATGTTTCACCCCAACAGTTGGCCGCATTGCTTGAAGATTATTTCTAACATTTTGCGTGTATGAGTTGCGTGATATTAAGTTCGTCTCGCAGCTAGCTTAGATGTTTATCCTAGCCCCTTCTCAGCCTAACTGCTGGTTCTTTGTCTACTAGTTCCCACGTCGACTTCCGTCCCGTCACGTGATGTTTACTCTGTCACGTGACTGATTAATATTTATGGTCTTGGTTCTAGCTTCATTACTGCTACGCTGTGATTACTGCTTATTTTGTCCGTTCTACTATGCTACAGTTGTTTGGTGATCATCATTCATTCTTATATTATTTAACTCTTTTGTGGTCTAGTCCTGTCTTTTCAAATCTTTTACCATTTGACTCTTTCCAGAGTCTTTTTGGTACATTGCAAATATATCAACATGAATAGAGAAAGCAAAAGGGAGGGAGGACAACTTTTTTTGATGAATGGGGCAATGTCATATCATTCATTGATTTCTGGGTAATGGATTATGTGCATAGCCATCTCAGACAGGGGCAACATATACAGTGTGCTTGTTGTGCACATTCGAGAAATCCCTTGATAGCTATAAATAGTTAAATGAAATGGAGGTGAGCTTGGCCAAGTGGCTAAGAGTCCTCCTTCTTAAACTTCCTGTGTGCAAATGCTGAGCTAGCGGGTTCAGCCCCTACATCGGTGCCAAGGAGCGGGAGATACGCGGCGGGGTTAATAATATATATTTATTTATAAATACCTTCCAGTCCTCCTTGTTCTTTAGGTGACAAGTGAAAAGCCAAAATTGGCCACTGACAAATCAAACCTTTTATAAGACGACGCTGGATAGGTTTCTTTCTCACAATCCATTTTAATACGACGATTTTGACAAAGCAGTCGCTCCACACAAAGCTCCAAACATATCTGAAAATCTACACACACTATTTTAAAGAAAAGGCGGCATGATATCAGCCGTGCCGTAGTGACAAGAAGCCACGTCCGACTTGGACGCCAGCTCAAGTCTAACCGACTTTTCTGTGACGTTTTGGTGCTTACCCCAAAACGTCTTGCACACTTTTATTCTTTTTGCCACCAATGTCGTGCAAATTGTGTCTCACCATTTTTAGCCTGATCCAGGTATATGGCATTCACCCCCTCCACCTTTCAAAATGTTAAAAACATTTTGTTAGTTTATTTTATTTCTTATACCTTGACACAGGAAAATGGTGTCGTCCGTCTGTCCTACTTAACGAACATTCATTATCTATCTAATAATCATTTACTATAATAATATAATTAATCAGTACTTAGCCATCTAATAATACAATACACAATAACAATATAATTCATCAAATCAGCAATGTCATAACAGCACCAGCTCTCTTTGTGTAAATAATGATCAATTAACCAATCATATTTCCGTAAATATTCTAATAAACTAATACTCTTCATACTCCAACATGATAAATCTTCTTCAATCGACTGTTGTAATGTGGTATCATTGCCCAATGCTCATACCTGTATGTAGAGAAGCTAACTCATCATGCTTTAATCTACCCATCGGTGCTTGTAAAATGCCTATATAACCATATAAGTTAGTATCCATAAATCATCTTTAACTTTTTGACGACCATATGTCGGTATGATATTGACTGCCTTCGCCATAGCTCAAAGAGAGTTTCCCCAAACCTCTTAGACTAATGACGCTGGTTAGTCCATAGTACACCTCTATATTCACATATCCTGGTACAATTCTAGTGTACTGTTACATCCGCTCAGGGGAGTTGCTTCTATCCCAGTACACCTCACTGCACCCTCACACCACGTGTGTTTTCCTCTGTACCTTTATTACAACAACAATTGACAAGCCTTTGCGTATGATCAAGCAGTAAATCAAAACTAATTTGTAAGACCACATGCATAGTCTAAAACAATATGTAAGGATCTGTATACTACAATTTAGCATAAATACAACAGATTAAATGACCATCACTAACGAAGATAACAAATTAACACCATTCACCTAGTTTCCTTAATCACGTGCTGGATTCACGTGAGAACAACATGACATTCTTTTATTCATGACGATGTAAATTAAATTAAATTATCCTGTAACTTTCAGGTGTATTAGACGACTGGTACGTTGTTCATATTTTAGTGGCTGAAGGGCTTGCGAACGCGGTTTGTGAGCCCGTATACCCGGGTTCGAAACACGGCGGTGCTCGTATTTTCGAAAAAGGTATAGAGACCGGTCGTTCAGAAAGCAATGGCAAACTACTGAACGTAACACTTGCCTAGTACATCAACAGCAGCTGAAAATGCTGGTGTTGACTGCAACGTCCCGTAAGGGATACGCAACAAAAATTTTTTTTTTTTTCTCCATCTTATAACACAGTTCTTCGACCATATCCCTGTATGTTTTCATTCAATTTAACAACGTCGTGTATTTCTAATTTGTCATTGTTAAATGAATTGTTATCCATCGTTGACACAGAAGTTTGTCCTCTAGTATTCGATATTCCAATACCGAAAACAACTGAGGTGGAGTTAATGATGGAGTAATTGGACATCCATATAAAGGAGGTCTCAAACGTTGTATCCACTCATCGATTCGGGCGACTGATTTGTTATCGCTCGAAAAGTTATCGCCTATCCTGAACACGTTGATCGGAATTTATTCTGGACTCGACATAAAGGAGCACGGTTGATATAATGGACGTGGATGAGTAACCATCTGCGTTTTGGTTTTGGTGATTCGATGTTGTAGAACATTCCTCCAAAGCAGAAAGATGCGAAAAGATACCTTTAAATTTGAAGCATATATGGATTTCTTTCCGGTTTAACAATGTTGCTAAAGAATTTCGTGACTTGAGTACCTCGGCCTGGGCCAATGAGCAAAATCTGGTCACGATTTTAGCTTAATAATATCAATTGAATGTAGACTGGCCACTGTTGGCTGTAGCATGGCCTAAGAAAGTTTCATGTATGCAAATCATGCTTTCATAATTGACGTATGTGTTTTAAGACTCCAGCAGCTCTGAAATTATATTGATTATTGTTCGGCTTTCTAAAGATTGCTGTAATAAGTCCTGTGGACGTATCGACAAGCTTTTGTTTCTTCAGTGATATTTGATGCGAGTTATAATTATGTAACATTATTATAAAATATAATTCCGTTGTAGACCGATTCTTTCAAAGTCAAAATTTCGATTCTATATTTGTGTCGTGCTGATTCTATACACAATTAGTTCTCGGTATGTGGCGTTTATAAACTTCCTCTGACAACTGTCTGTAGATTAAGCGCTAAAGCAACACGATCCAGGTTTTCGAGGGGTATTCTGGGTTAACGCTTCTCGTTTCCCAGGCCTCTTAACTGTCGTTTGTAACCAAGCTTACAATACATACGTCTAGTTGAAGTGAGTACTTTGTGACAGTGTAATGTCAATGAACGCTTTTGACACAAATGGAACCGCAAAAGTTTATTTGTCAATTAATTTCCCGTTGAAACTGTATTTGCTGTATCTGTGAAGACGAATGGAAATTGAAGACGTGCACGATCAAATGGCACACAGCACAGTGATCTGAGTCCAACATCTCAAATCTTCGTTATGTGTAAGAAAGATGCTGTATCTTCAGAACTATCAGGAAACGGTACACTGAATTGAGGATGGATAATTGGGCAGATAGAATCAACTGTCGTATGTTTCCATCAGTGAAACTGGACCACTCCTAATCTTGCTAGCTGATGTTACAATGTTCATGTCGCCGGAACATCAAAATACTGCAGACGAACGTTTATGCAGATCAAGACAATTAGGTGTTCGGAGACTGTAAATTCCCTAGTAATGCTACTAATCTGTTGTTTGTTCGAATAAATGTATGTAATTAATAATGGTGGACAAATGAATCTTCAATTCCGATACTTCTTATTGGCTGTATTAACGTTCTCAAGTCATTTTGTTCTGTTAACTGACTGTGACAGATGTTGAATTCTATTATGTAATACATCAAGCACAATGCGATTAAATAGTAAATGTATCTTCTCAGGCATTAATGCTGTAAAGAATGTAATCAACGTAGCTAGCCTTCAATGAACAGCGCTGGATTAAAACCATAAGAACAGATGAAATCGAATCGTTGACATGATTGTGTCAGAATCAATCTCTGTTTAATTTGACACACAACTTATTAGCTGTAGCATATCATTTAACATTCATAAAATTCTACCGTGTCTGGTGAACTTCCAGGACGGCCGGTAAGTATATATTTGATATCATATATTAAATGTCAGCTTGACAAACCTTTAACTTTAAGTGACTGTTCTAGATTCACGATCTATGTCTTTCAATTCATCTTCCCTCCACTCTACAGGTCCATCTGTTGCCATTCTGAATTCTCACTAACAGTTGATTCATTCTTCTTCGAACCGTAGACTACAGACTGTTCCCGGATGTGTGTAATACACAACCAAAATAATGATCACTGTTTACTGTTGTAAATTAATCGGTAATTGATTTCATTTTCCCAAACAACTGCTTTGGCGACATCTTTACGCGGCTCTTCCTGTCTGTTTATTTTCCGTGCTGCACCGTGTGTTCACATGGTTTAAGCTGTGCATAGTATTTCGTGACCTTGGCTCGATCGATTGTATGAATGTTAAATTTCCTAATATGTAATAAGTTAATAATAAATCACGGATTCGTAATCCACTGCGAAAAACCCCCATTGCCAAGGAGCGGGATATACGCGGCGGGGTTAATAATATATTTTTATTTATAAATACCTTCCAGTCCTCCTTGTTCTTTAGGTGACAAGTGAAAAGCCAAAATTGGCCACTGACAAATCAAACCTTTTATAAGACAACGCTGGATATGTTTCTTTCTCACAATCCATTTTAATATGACGATTTTGACAAAGCAGTCGCTCCACATAAAGCTCCAAACATATCTGAAAATCTACACACACTATTTTAAAGAAAAGGCGGCATGATATCAGCCGTGCCGTAGTGACAAGAAGCCACGTCCGACTTGGACGCCAGCTCAAGTCTAACCGACTTTTCTGTGACGTTTTGGTGCTTACCCCAAAACGTCTTGCACACTTTTATTCTTTTTGCCACCAATGCCGTGCAAATTGTGTCTCACCATTTTTAGCCTGATCCAGGTATATGGCAATCGGTCAGTTGGATTAAAATGTTGAGTTCCTGCCCTTGACTTCATCATCATCAAGTGACCTGCTAGCTGGCATATCTCTCCACAGATATTGGTCTTTGGTGTTCTGGGTCAACTCTGCTGATGATATTCCTCCATGCCACTGTCTCAATCTATCCAGCATAATTTCTCTTGGTCTGCTTCTGCCTCTCTTCCCCTTGATCTTTCTAGTTGTGACGATGTTCTCCAATGCCTCTCTTCTCATCACATGACCAAAAAAACTTTTTGTCTCTTTCTTATTGTATATATTGTTCTAGTTTCATTAGCCGCTTTCGGGCAATCATTGTTAGTTACTCTGTCAGTCCAAGAAATTTGCAACATTCATCTCAGAAAGCACATCTCTGTTGCTTCCAAGTTATTCCTAATTTGTTCATTTACATTTCAAGATTCACTGCCATACAAACAAGTTCTAAATAGCATATCAGCATTCTTTTTCTTTCATTCAATTATTGCTTAAGATACTTGCCCTATTCTGTTTTTAATCTCTATTGTGCTTCATCCATCTGATGTTATAAATGCTCCTGGGTATTTAAAATTACCCACTTGGTTATGAATTTTCCCTTCTGTTTCCATTTCGCATTGTGGTTTCACCTTGACTTGGGTACATAAATTACAAGTACCACAGAAGTTGGAGTGAGTTCGCCTGATGGCGAGTGAGACTGGTAATAGGGAAAGCTAATCCACACGCAAATATAAGCTGCAGAAGCAGCTGGATCAGCAAAGTAATGCTCAAACTGTCCACCTGCTCTGATAAAATTTTCAGAATGCAAAAACCTAATCATAATAAAGTAATAGTCTGTGGTAAAGAGGTAAGGTCTTGGAAATGCTGTGCTGAAGTTGATTATGTCACTCGAAGGGCATAAATATCCCGTATGATAAAGTTACAGAAGCTGATGTTATAAAGATTTATCTTATTGCTTTATATTATGCGGTGTGATTTCTGCAGTATGTATCTGACAAAATGTTGTGAAATATATCAGGCAATAAATCGTGCAATCTATTGTTTATGCCTTCATTATTCAAATATCTTTTAATTTGCTGAAAATGTTCATAATACAACCATCATTTTTTGAATGAACAACAAAGGAAAAAGAATGAATACTGGTTGAACATGCATTCTTGCCCATGTGTTACCAGGTCACTTACGGGAGGTAAAGAATAGTAACACTGTAGCCCATCATACATGTCATTACAGGTGACTAAGAAAGGTTTTACTTGGGGGTGGCTACCTGTCCTGTAGAGCACTTCAGCTACAAAATCAAACCAACTGCGAACAAGTTCAGCCAAGGGAATCAAGCGATGAATTAAGGAAAGGTGCTGGACAGGACACATATTGAGAAAACCTAATTTAAGTTTCTCTTTTTTCTTTGTGCACGCGTTGAACTTAAGCGTAGTCCTTACACACTACTTCCAGTAATGCTGGACTGAATTTTGCGTGTGGATTAGTTTTCCCTATTAACGGTTTCCCTCTCCATCGGGTGAACCCTCTCTGACTTCAGAGGTACTTACAATTTATGCTCCCAAGTCAAGGACGAGAGGTTAGCATTTTAGTCCAACTGTCCGGTGTAGAGGTTGATCCTCTTACCTCGACATCAGCACACCGGATGTTTAAGAACATGCATACTTATCTATTCGGCCATGCTGACCTCCTAAAAGGTGTTTGGTTCCAGATGTTGCTGTTATGTAGCTGGGGGCGGGGTTGGGGTGAGCGCCCAACCTTGCATAAATACCCGAATGGCTCATGCATTCATCACCTCTGCAGCAAAAGTCCAACTCCTGGCCTTCACGCGGCGGAACTGTTTTAACTAACAGGAGAGGGGCGGTGGCGAGTCACTGGCACAGAGAAATAACCAGAACGCTCTAGATGTGTATGCATGTACATGTATGCGCAGACACGTGTGTGCGTGCCTACACACCTAAACTCGAGTAAGACCACAGTCTGCTCTAGTACAGGAAAGGTGCTGAAGATGGAAGCAACCAGTCAGGAGGCGCACCACAGAAATCAGGATGCCACGCAATTACGCCATGAAATATGTCGACTTGCTAAATGTTATGGTGCTCGCCCTGCTTTGGACCCCAAGGCAAGTGCAGTGCCGGGCCCTATGCCTCGAAAGAAAAGAAGCAGTTTTATCCACCAGGCCAAACAACTCTGCAGAGAAACTACCGATCTGCCAACAGTTGGTATCCCCCTGAAATTATTCCAGAGCGAACTCCATGGAAAGATGAACATAGACTATCACTACAAATCCAGACAAAAGTGAGAGGAATATTTGACAAGGAAGAACAGAACGGTGTACAGCGCAGAACAGCCACTATCAGCTTCCTTGATGAAGAATACCCACAGGACCTCTGGATCCGAGTCTACACAGATGGGTCAGCACAAAATGCTGTTCGAAATGTGGGAGCGGGAGTGTACATAGAATACCCAAATAATACTAGGGACACGGCCAGAGTACAAACAGGAAAGTACTGCCATAACTATTATGCTGAAATTGAGGCAATGAAGATAGCAACAGAGAAATTACTAAATACCAGCCATGGTACACAACCTGTGGTGCTACTGACAGATGCAAAATTGGTACTCAAGGCGCTCCTGTCTGGGAAATTGCCAGTACTAAGGACACTACTTTCTGAACTTAGCAGTCAGCATAAGGTCACCATACAGTGGATACCATCCTACTGTGGAGTACCCGGAAACGACAGCTGATAAATTGGCTAAGGAAGAAGCAAAAGAAGAACAGCCTGATGTGCCCGTTACATACCACCAAAAGAAAAGAATGATCAAATTAATCAGAAAGCCACTGAAACCTGCTCAAGATGATTACCACGTTATGGACAGACTAGGACAAGTCTTTATTCTGCGCCTCAGAACAGGACACAATAAATTACGCAACCACATGTATACAAAATTCAAGATTGGTGAATCAGCCATGCGTACATGTGGATTGGCATTGCAGACAGCAGAGCACATACTCCTAGACTGCCTAAAATACAACATATCTAGGCAAACCTTCTGGCCTAGAGAGATGATAGTGGAAGATAAACTCTATAGACCACTGAGTGAACTAAAATAGACAGTTAAATTCATACAAGAGACAACATTGCAGTTATAAACATATTTCAAGCGAACAAAAGAAGAAAAAGTAGTAGAATAGGATGTTTGACTTACTTAGTACTGACGTACACAATGTACACAGGGTAATTTTTATTTCAAGGCAGTGAACAGCTGCAGTACCTTGTGATGGTCACAAGTTGTTTATCTGTTGGCAAGATTGGCGAGTCAGAGGTGTTCAGAATCACGGGTGTTCAGTTTATATCTTTGCGAAACGATCCAGCTGATGAAGACAGGGTGTCAGAGGTGAGACTTTTGTCCTTGTTTGTCTTTAAGTTAAAAAAAAAATGGTTTGTGTGTGTGTGTTTGTTTGTGTGTGTGTGTGTGTGTTTGTGTGTGTGTGTGTGATTTTTTTTTTGGGCATTCGCTGGCTTTGAACTCAAGCATAGTCCATACACACTACTTCTAGTAGTGCTGGACTGAATTTTGTGTGTGGATTAGCTTTCCCTATTAACAGTGTCCCTCGCCATCAGGCGAACCCACTCCGACTTCAGAGGTACTTGTAATTTACATCCCCAAGTCAAGGACAATAGGTCAACATTTTAGTCCAACTGTTTGGTCGGGTAAGGGTTGAACCTCTACCTCGGAATCAGCACACCAGATGTTTAAGAACATGTGTTCCTATCCATTCGGCCATGCTGACCTACGAAGAAAGGGTTTAAAAGGCAAGAGGATCGACTTCATTGCACTCAGTTTGATCCCATATAACTTGGTCTCTTTCTGCAGGGTGGCCTGTCTAAGGATCGCATAAAGCACAAACTCCATAGCTTCAGCAACAACCCCCAGGAGTCTCCATGAAAATTCCACTCTTGAACCGAATCATGGCTGAATGGGTAAGAACGCAAGTTCTTATACATCCAGTGTGCTAATGCCGAGGTAAGTGGTTCAGCCCCTACACCGGACAGTTGAACTAAAATGTTGACCTGTCGTCCTTGACGTGGGGACGTAAATTACAAGTACCTCTGAAGTCGGAGTATGCTCACCTGATGGCGAGAGACACTGTTAATAGGGAAAGCTAACCCACATGCAGAATTCACAGAATTCAGTCCATCACTACTGTAAATAGTGTGTATGGGCTTCGCTTAAGTTCAAAGTGAGCAAAAAAAAAAAACCCCACAACTTTCAGAGTGCAAGTCAGATGGGGTAACCACTTCACCATGGAGACTCCCTGTCTTTTCAGTTAGTCGCATATCCTGTACAGGATGTCACGGTCAACACCAGCATTGTTTGGCTGTTTATGATCTCTTGGCAAGTTTACGCTTGGTAGTTTGCCGTTGCTTTCTGACGGCCGGCACCCATACCATTTTTATGAAAACCCAATGCAAGATGGTCTGCTGCCAACTCGGCCACAGATGTTTTTCGAACGTGATATGCGGGATTACGAACTGTGTCCTTAACCCCTTCGCAGCTGGGAAGGTTAACCTGGTCAACAAACACCCGCAGAAGTCGGATGTGTTGGCCTAAGGGTGCAAATAAACTGGCACAACGCAATTACATCTGAAAAACCACTCCGGATGAACGCAGAAGAAGAAGATGAAGTAACTCCTTTGCCACGGAGCCTTGTCTTTAAGTAGAAACTGTTTATTAAGTTGTTTCAGTTTGAGACCTGTAATATTTGCTTCTAGATTGATTAAGAAAACTGGACATAAAAGTGCATTTGAATAACGAAGACACAAACAAAACATTCCACAATTTACTGCCTGGCATATTTCCCTGCAACCAAAACACAGAAGTGTGTTATTTTTTCACCATCAGAGTCTCCATGGGTAAGCCGTCTACCTCATGCTCAGATGGTTGAAGGTTCTTCTTCTGCGTTCATCCGGATTTTTTTTCCGGATGTGACTGCGTTGTGCCTGTTTACAGCAGAGCTGTGTTCTTGCGCCGTCAGGCCGACACATCCGACTTCTGCGGGCATTTGTTGACCGTGTTAACCTTCCCGGGGTTGAAGGTTCGTTTTCACACGTCTCAATTGGTTCACATGTGAAATTATTTTGGAGACTGTTGGCGGTCATTGTCAGAGATGTTGGCTTGTCGAGACTCATGTCTGTTCCACTTTTCACATGCAGCAGTGAGGAGCATTTTGAGTGATATTCACTGGCACAGGAATGGTGCATTATGGGGCAACTCTTTGCCATGAAGTTGGAAGCGCGACTAACTGACATTGACAGAGCTATAGAGTTCAGGCTTCCTGTAATGCTTTCAGCAGGCTGTTAACTGCTCTGCGGAGAAAGACCGAGATAGATGGAGTGTTTTTCCCCACTCGCTCGCTTTGAACTCAAGTGTAGTCCATACAAACTACTTCTAGTACACAGGACTGAATTTTTCATGTGGATTAGCTTTCCCTACTACCAGTGTCCTTCGCCATCAGGTGAATCCACTCCAACTTTAAAAAAAAAATGTTTTGCATATCCTTTACAGGACATCGCTGTCAACATCAGCATCTTTCAGCTGATTGTTGATTTCTTGGCAAGATTACGCTCAGTAGTTTGCCATTGCTTTCTGAGCGACCGACTCCATACTCTCATAAGTCACTGGCGTGACTCGAACCGATTCCAATTCTCCTGCACTCACGTGAACCACGAGAGTATTTGGGGTTACGGAGAAAGCTGCTAACCCCTCGGCCAGGGAGACGGGCCCAACTTTAAAGTTACTTGTAATTTACGTCCCCAAGTCAAGGATGAGAAGTCAGCATTTTAGTCCAATTGTCAGGTGTAGGGGTTGAATCCCTTACCGGATGTTTCTTCTTCTTCTGCGTTCATCCGGAGTTTCTTTTTTCCGGATGTGACTGCGTTGTGCCTGTTTACATCAGAGCTGCACTCTAGCGCCGTTAGGCCAACACATCCGACTTCTGCGGGCATTTGTTGGCGGGCATTTGTTGACCGGGATAACCTTCCCGGGCACCGGATGTTTAAGAACATGCATTCTTATCCATTTGGCCATACTGACTTCCAGTTAGATGGAATGAGATCCATTGCAATGAAGTCAATCATTTTGCCTTTTCACCCCTTTTCTTTAAAAGAGTGATCATTGTGTTCATTTCTCGTACCCCAGAGTTCTTTTTGTTTCTGCTGTGATTTAATGTGATTGATCAGCACTGAATTAACTTGCAGTGCATTCTGTGCATCTTAAGTCACATTACATTTCTACTTAATTTTCATTGAAGAAAGTCAATATAGCATTGATTTGTACTTCAGTTCATCCATCCATCCATCCATCCATCCATCCATCCATCCATCCATCCATCCATCCATCCATCCATCCATCCATCCATCCATCCATCCATCCATCCATCCATCCATCCATCCATCCATCCATCCATCCATCCATCCATCCATGACTCCATCCATGCATCCATCCATCTATGCATCCATCCATCCACCAACCCACTCACCCACCCCCCATCTGTCTGTCTGTCTGGTCGTCCGTTCGTCCGTCCGTCTGTCCATGCATCCATCCATGCATGCATGCATGCATGCATGCATCCATGCATCCATCCATGCTGCCAAACTGCTGGTTGAGGATAATCGTAACAATAATAATAATAACTCCAACAATCCAACGGTAAGCATCTCATTCCTTCTGGCTCAA
The DNA here is from genome assembly GCA_963921405.1 of Cepaea hortensis. Taxonomy (NCBI): domain Eukaryota; kingdom Metazoa; phylum Mollusca; class Gastropoda; order Stylommatophora; family Helicidae; genus Cepaea; species Cepaea hortensis. The sequence goes on from OY992876.1 coordinate 204,440,827, forward strand.
AGAACTGTACAACAAGCAATGGGAGCTGTAACTCTGAACATGATGGATGAAGCCGACTCTGGGATTTGAATAGAAAATAATGTTGTTTATTTGCTCCAACGTATACCGGTTGTTTTATTGACCATTACACTTCAAGATTTATTAAGAGCCTGTAATACCAGAGCTGGGCTTAATTTTACTTTTCATGAATATGCATGAATAAAAGACAAACCTGGTTTCTATTCGTCCGCAGATGACCTTCTGTTCATTCCTCTCAGTGTTCGTCTTGCCGCTCTAAGTACAATCTGTCTAGTTTCTCCGTCTGCAGGTTCATTACCTTTGTGGCGATATCTTGTAGCATGTTCGTCACTGCTATTATAAGTCTAGCCACTAGTCTTTATGCCAACACTGATCCATAGCCATGTCGATGTTTCCTCTTAAAATTTGCACTGCCTTCTCGGTTCCATGTCCCCGCAAAGTCTGCCGTTGTTGCCCTAATCGCTCTGTGACATTTTTGTTGTTTTCAACGCGTACCTTAGTTTTTATCGTATTTTGGCGTCGAGGATTTCTCTCTAATTCATATGACGTCACTTTGTTTGCACTAACTATATGGCAGTATTTGTTTGCTCTCACTATATGGCACATCCATGCATCCATCCATGCATCCATGCATCCATCCATCCATCCATCCATCCATCCATCCATGCATGCATTCATACATCCATGCATCCATCCATGAATCCATCCATGCATCCATCCATCCATTCATCCATCCATGCATCCATCCATGCATGCATGCATGCATCCATCCATCCCATCCATCCATCCCATCCCATCCCATCCCATCCCATCCATCCATCCATCCACCCACCCACCCACCCACCCAGTAGCTTATCCTTTGCAGAATCTCGCTCCCATAACAACCTCTCAGAAAACTTCTCGGTCATATGCAAGATGTCCCCCGTCTGATACACCCATCTGGAGATAATCTGCCACATCCTGCACCCATCTTCTCTTTGGCCTTTCTCTTCTTCTCTTCCTGGACATATACCCCTCCAATATTGTTCTCTTCAAACTTTCATGACGTTTTTTTAAGTGACCAAAATATTTCAATGTTCTTTGTTTCATCGTGTTCAGTAGCCAACCTTCTTCAATATTCAGACCTTGTTGTATGGATGCCTTTGTTCTTTTCTGTATCCAAATTTTCACAACCTTGGAATGATTATTTTTTTTTAAATACCTCATGTATCACTCAGTGACATACTAGGCCTAATACAAATATGTCATATCTTTGATTGGTAACAGTTCATTTACTCACCTGAATATCTGAAACCCTAATCATCTTAAAAGTACTCTCCTTGGAACTACACACTTTTGCCTGCGGTCGGCTTCTATTTGAACCATTTCATGAAGGCTTCTTTCAGAATAACTTTGTCATTCCCTTCTACATGTCTTCTTGTGAATAAAATGGGGTCCTTTTCAGTGGAATTTTTCAGCTTGTGAAACGGCCAAAAATAGCAAGAATATTGTGTTTGATCAAGAAAGTCTGAATCGGGTGCAAAGATTGCAAATGAATGGACCTGTAGGTAAGAGGTATTTGGCAGTTTCTTCATGAGAATGCACTTGCCAGTTTATCTTAGTCTGACATATGTTGTTTTAGAATGGCATAGATGATCTCACTGCAACATATCTAGCCTCAGTATAACATATCTTGTCTCTGCGTGACATCTTGTCGCAGGGTGACATTTGTGGTGACATATCTTGTGTCAGACTGACACATCTTATCTCAGGGTGACATCTTATTTCATGGTGTCATATTTTATCTCACGGTGACATATTGTATCTCAGTGTGACTTATCAAATCATAGCATGACATTTTCTCAGTACAATGTATCCTCTTGAAGAGAAGGCAGCCAATTATTTATGTGGATGTGACATCTTTTGTTTTAATATGACATATTTCAATTCATAGTGACATATTGTAACATATTTTGTTTGAATTTTATATATTCTGAATTATTGTTAAATATCATATCTCAGTATCTCCTTGTCTATGAGTGATTATATACTTGTTGTGTGAAATTTTATCAAAGTGTTTTACTCACCATATGTTTCCAATTACAGATCCGGAAACTCTTAAGCTCAGGAACCTTTTATTTCACATGGAAAGTAGGAGGGACTCCATGGGATTTGAGTCTGTGTACTCAAAAGACGTTTCAGGATCGTGGCACAGATAACAGATTTTTTTGGTGGGTTTAATACATAGGGTTAACATATTTATCCAGTGGTTGAATGGCTTTTCTGTTGGTTTTAACATTTGCATAATATGGTGGTTGAACCAGTGGTTGAACCTCCAGTGGTTGAACAGATTTTTCTGTTGGGTTTAACATGTGTGTAACATATTTCACCAGTGGTTGAACACATTTTTCTATTGGGTTTAACATATGTGTAACATAATTGTTCAGTGGTTGAACAGATTTTTCTGTAACATATTTGTTCAGTGGTTTAATGGATATTTCTGTTAGGTTTAACATATGTGTAACACCATTTTATGGACAAACCAGAACAAACCATTATCTTTGCACCTCAGAACAGGACATAATCAATTACGCAACCATGTGTATAAAAAATTCAAGTAGTGAATCATTCATTGCACTTGGATCGGCATCACAGAGAGAGGATCACATACTTTAAGACTGCCCAAAATATGACATATCTAGGCAAACCTTCTGGCCTAGAGAAACGACAGTGGAGGATAAACCATAGACCACAGAGTGAACTCATATAGAGATAAACTCTAGAGACTAATTCGTGAATTCATCTACAATGTGGTATTTATCTTTTCCTCCATAATTATTGCTTGCATACATTCATGTCTTTTTTTAACATGTGCAAAGCATTTAATTAACTCAGTTTTGTCTATATAACCAACCTTCTTCAATATTGATTTCTTGGTGGATAGATTTGTTTGTTTTCTTTTCCATCCAATGAAAAGGCTACAACAGTAAACAAATGAGAAAGCTCTGGTAATTGTTGTGATGCCCCAGGTGTGTCCTCTAAATTGTATATCCTTTACTCCGCGTCTAGCGTTCGTTGTCTCGGATGGCTGTGTGAGGTGCACCAAAATGGGATCTTCCCAGCCAACGTGAGTTAGCGAGGCAGGCGTTTCAAGAATGTAACCTCATCGTGCAGCCAGGGTCGTGGTTCGAGCGGGCAAAAGAGCAAAATTTGTACGACCGTTCGACAAAGTCTCGATAAGCGCCCACTCTCTCTCGATGAGTAGTGGGCCTGCAGTCAGTAAGCTGGTATAGCTTTTTTTTTTGGTCAGTCCTGCCGGCGTAGCTTGAAAGCTCGTCGGTAGGCGTCCAGTGGTTTTGCATGTATCACCTTGTACCGGGAGGGCGCGCTTTAGCGATGCTACTCTTGGCTTGCGTGTGCGTGAATAGTCCGTCTTTCCGATAGATATCTGGTTGATCCTGCCAGTAGTCATATGCTTGTCTCAAAGATTAAGCCATGCATGTCTAAGTTCACACTGTCTCACGGTGAAACCGCGAATGGCTCATTAAATCAGTCGAGGTTCCTTAGATGACACGATCCTACTTGGATAACTGTGGCAATTCTAGAGCTAATACATGCTTACCAAGCTCCGACCCTCGCGGAAAGAGCGCTTTTATTAGTTCAAAACCAATCGTCGTTGCCCTTCGCGGGGCGCGGCGTTCCCACTGGTGACTCTGGATAACTTTGTGCTGATCGCATGGCCTTACGTGCCGGCGACGCATCTTTCAAATGTCTGCCCTATCAAATGTCGATGGCTCCCCCGATGTGTCTCCACCTTGCCGTGGTGGGAGAGCTTGCGTGTCCCATCGACCCCATGTGTTTGCCGATGGGTGAAAACTACATATCGGACGGCTCGTGGGATAGGGACCAGACTAAGAGAGACACAACCTGCTGCTCTGCAGGTAAGACTGAGGATAGCAGTCAAAATCAGGCAAACGATCCCTAAAATCTCAGTCCGGACATAACCTCAAAGGCTCCCATCCGAGGTGTATGGCTGAACGTCTCTAAGCCATAAACTCTCGGAAGTGAGAGCCTGATCGACACAAACCTACATCAGAATTGTGATGATGTGCTGAGAACGCTACATGCTCGGCGCAGATTCGTTCGATGGCTCTTAGCTGGGGGATACGAGGTATCCCCGGATGAAAGGTCCTGACCGTTACTCGCCCACAGACGCACGGAGGTAAGGTGCTGAGCCGGCAGCACATGTAGCCTACCTCGTGAGCGAGTACAAAAGGTGGAAAAACACCTCGGTCGCACGTCTCGCAGACGTCCGATAGTCTATAACCACACTCATGGAGTGAGTGTAGTCAAAGGTGGAAAATTGTCTCCTTGACACGAAATGGAACGCCTGTCTTGCGGATCCATTACGTGGCAGCCCGAAGCGAAAGCTTGCTGTGTGGAAGCCGAAACAAGAGTCTCGAAACCCGAGGAAGGTTAACCTCATTAAAAAATGCCCGCCGGAAGCCGGAAGTGTCGTCCTACGGGTGGCAAACTAAAAATTGACACTACGCAATTACGTCCGAGTGAAATGTCTCGTCCGAATGTCTCTCCTGCTAGGAACAGCTCTGACTACCTAGTTTCTGAATGCCGCTCTTGTTCGGAACAGCTCTGACTCGGTAGTTTTCCGAATGTCTGTCGTGCCTGGAACAGCTCTGACGGGCGCAACGACAAGCACATGTCCGAAAACTCGCTGAGTGGATGCCGTCTGCAAACCTGTCTGGTTTGTGCGGGAATGGCCGGGGGTAAACGAAATGACCAATATATTGAAGTGAGGATTTAAAGCAGCCATGAGCAGGACGTGACGATTTCCCTCGGTGAGCCCAGATCCAGGGCGTTATGTGTCGGCCCTGCAACTATGGAAGCAACCTTGGATGGCGGAAAATGCTATGGACTGTCCCTGCCTTCCTTTCAGGGATGACCGTTGTCTTTGACTGTTCCAACTTGGCCAGCAAGGTTGTAGATGGCACCACAAAAGTGAGAGTCTCCCAGGAATGCTACCTGGTCAAAAAAGCACGCTAAAGTCGATGTGTTGGCCTACGGGTTTCGGCCCAAGGGCGCATAACAGACACACCGCAATCACATCTGAAAAAACACTCCGGATGAACGAAAAGAAGAAGAAGAAGTATATCCTTTACAGGATGTGGCAATGAACCTCAGCACATTTTGGCTGTTTGTGATTTCTTGGCAAGTTTACGTTCAGTAGTTTGCCATTGCTTTCTGAATGACCGACAAGCATACTTTTGTATGGGAACTAATGCAAGGCAGTCTGCTTCCAAATCGCCAGAGGCTGTGTTTCGAACTGAGTATGTATGATTACGAATTGCATTTGTAACTCCTTCACCACAGATCCGGTGTCCTCTAGATGGTAGTAAAAGAGAAGATGACCGTATAACTAGCGCCAGTCTTACCAGTGTCATAAGGGAAGCAAGAAATAGTAACACTGTAACCTGCCATGCATGTCATAATAGGCAACTATGGAGGTTTGGTATGAAACTGGCTAACTCATCCAATGGAAAATTTAGTTTCAAAATCCAGCCAATCATAAACAGGTCTATAAAGAACTTGGCATGAGTTGGTTAATGATGCATGCTATGACGCATGCTACACTGGGAGATGACAGGCAGCAGCAGCAGAAGAAGAAGTAGAAGGAGGAGGAGGAGGATACCTAGTAGCAAATATAATGCCAGCAGCTCAGCCGAACACCAGTATGTTAATTTTGCACTAACTTTAGAAACAGCTGAATTGTGCTGAATCAGCAATGGATACATTTATTATCATGTTGAATACAAGAATCATAACTGTTGACATATACCCAAGCCACATATTCTCTTGTTTGAAAGTGGAATTATTTCACTGGAATCAGTCAAACACTGGCACAACAGCCTAGAGTTTAGTTGAGTACTGACATCACAACACTTGGGACACTCCTGTACATGCTCTGTCCTTGTCTTCAACAGCCCGTTAAAGTGTCCCCGTACTAATGGTTCCAGTAATAGTCTGATTATGTCTTTGTCTATACCTTTTCCTTGGAGAATTGAGTGTTGGCCAGATCCTTTGCCACACCTTTCTCCCCAGGCCATGATAATTTATCTGTTTTAGTTCTCACTATACACATGATCCCAAAGGGCCTTGACCTCATGCACAGCAGTCTACTTGTCCACTATTCCTTGCCATCACACAAAGTCCACTCTACCATCTTCGTTGTTTGTTAACTTTATCTGTTTGTGGACTTCAATCTTATTTTTCATTTCCACTAATCTTATTCTGGTGCCAGGAATCGAATGCTGCATGTGCATTTTCAACGCTATGGAGTAGACTGTACAAAGTGGCTTCTGAAGGTCAGTGAAGTTGTTTTAAGTGTCTAAATGTAGCTAGAATGTAGAGCTCATGGAGAGAGTGAAACAAAGTCCAACCAGTCAGGAGGTGAGGTAAAAAAATGTAGTGGATAGGACACACATTTAGAAAACCTGATGATAGTATAACAAGAAAATCCCTGACCTTTAACTCACAGAGTGAATGAAAAATTGGGAGATGAGAATTAAAGCAATAGGTGAATAAAATGGGGAGAAGATGAATGGAGCTGCAAGAGATAGCAACAGATGGGGTAGATTTGGTGTGTTGTTTGAGGGCCTATGACCCACGGGGGGATAAAGGGCAAAACAAAAAGAAGAAACATTTATACTGTCTTTCTCTCCCTCTCACTCTCTTCCTCCCTGTCTCATTTTCCTTCCTCTCATCCTCTGTCTGCCTGTCTGTCTGTTTCTCTCTGTCTTTGTTTCTACCTACCTACCTACCTACTTGTCAGAGAGAGAGAGAGAGAGAGAGAGAGAGAGAGAGAGAGAGAGAGAGAGAGAGTGTGTATGCATGTATTAGGGACGTTCATTTGAAACCCGTTCCAATGGCTTTATTACAAAAGCATGAAAGAAACATTAACAAATTAAACAAAGCATTCATTTTGAATGAATTATGCACCATGGGTTTGTCAGAAGTCGACATAGGCATTCAGGCAAGCATCCCATAGCTTAGGTTGGCGGCGAATGCCGTCCGCAAAAAAGGATTGTGGTTGCTCACTGAACCAAGTGTTTACCGCTTTCATTACGTCTGCATCTGTGTGAAATCGTTGCCCCTCGAGAGCTTTTTTGAGAGGTCTGAACAAATGAAAATCACATGGTGACAAATCAGGACTATAGGCTGGATGTTGCAGAATTTCCCACTTCTTCCTTGCTAATGCTTCCTGCACAAGCTTTGCGACATGCGGACGAGCATTATCGTGCAACAAAATCACACCGCAAGAAAGCATGCCGGGTCGTTTATTCTTGATGGCTTTTTGCAGCTTGCCTAGTGTTTGCAAGTAGTGGGTAGAATTGATGTTGACACCAGGTTTTTTAAAGTCGGCCAACAATAGCCCTTCATGGTGAAAAAATGCGCTCAGCATAACCTTACCAGCGGAAACCTGTAACTTGAATTTTTTGGCTTCAATTTTGGCGATGGTTTTTTCTGTTGCAACAATATGCGCTTGACCCGGCCGTCGAAGATCTGTTGTGAACTGACGTCCTTTCCGAAACATTCGTGCCCAGTCTGTCACTGTTGTCTTCAACACACATTTGTTACCGTACGCTGCCTGCATTCTTCAATGAATGTCCACTGGTCGATATCCTTCAAATGAAAGAAACTGAATCACCGCTCTTTGAGCTTTGGATGGATTTTGGATCAACCCGGCCATTTTCTCAATGGTCAGAAACAGAACCTATGTATCATGGGACGATAAGCATGTGCTCTTTTATTCATTGGTCAGTACTTATCACATGACTATGACATGATCATGTTCAACTTACGCAAATTGTTGTGATTATGAGTGAGTATATATGTATGCAAGGGAATGTATTTGTATGTTATTGAGTGGGTGTATAACTATGGGGTTTGTGTAAATGATTAAGTATGTGTGCAGGTATTATGTATGTGTTTATGTATGTGCGTGTGTATGTGTTTCTGGCTGCCTACTTGTCTCATAACATGGTAATATGCATTGCTTATGTTCACAACTTTCATTTGAAAATTGTTTTTTCCAATGTGAATGTAAATAAACAATATATATATTTGTCCGGCTGGCTGGCTGGCTGTCTCATCACCTCTTTATTCATAGATGCAACATTTCTTTAATACTTTCTCAATGCATATTATATATCAGCTTCTAAAGATTAATGAATACAAAGTCATCATTCATCATCATACTCGTCATCATCTTCTACTTCTGCCATCAAGCGTCGTGGGGAGGAATAATTGGCGCTCCAGCGCCCGGTGGGCGGCACTGGATAGTGTCATTCCGTGTGATTGTACAATGTCTTTGATGTCGTCAATCCATTTTCTTCTTGGACGTCCTCTTGGTCTCGTCGCAGATGATCTTTGATGTAAGGCCAGTGATGGTGGTTGTTGATATTGCATTCTAACGACATGGCCAAACCACTTGATCTTCTGTCTTTCAATAAATGTGGCACAAGGTGTTGATCCCAGTGTCTGTCTGATAACAGCATTTCTTACTCGGTCGCGGATTGTTAAGTCATAATTAAGCTTCTTATATTACTCTGGAAACTTGGTATGTTTATTTATAATTTATGTGACACAATAACCATTTGAATTCTGGATCTCCTTGGCCTTTAGATGATAGGATAAGAGGGATAAATGCTGATGCTCATATATTTCCTGTTTTATAGTGAAATAATAAAAGTAAGTAGGAATGCATAATTTATGAAAGATCAGAAGAACAGAATACTTCTGAAGTTGGAGTGGGTTCGCCTGATGGTGAGGGACACTGGTAATAGAGAAAGCTAATCCACTCGCAAAAATCAGCCCAGTGCACTAGAATTAGTAGTATGAACTATGCTTGTGATCAAAGTGAGTAAACATTCTTCTTCTTCTTCAGCATTCTGAGCCATTGAGGTTCTTTGCTGCAGATACAAGCCGTCTCCATTCATCTCTCTGGTTGACCTCCTCTTGCCAGTCGCTGATTCCAAGTGCTTGTAGGTCTGTATGTATATTATCTCTCCACCGTCTTCTTGGTCTACCTTAAAGTCTACGGTCATTTATTTGTTGAGTGTAAGCGAGTATCTTCCATTCTTTCTATTTGCCCCAGCCATTGCAGTCTATTAGCCTTCATGATACCAGTGATTAGCAGGGACTTAAACAGATCATAAATTTCTTTCTTCGGCCTCTCCAGCTCGATATAGTGTCCGTACATTCCATGTTCCAAATCTCAAAAGTCCTTAAACGTTCCAAAGTCATTGTCCAAATAAGTCAGTCCGAAATCGAGGCTTATTTATCTGTTTCATAACAAAATAGTTTTTACAAAGGTGGGGATGCTTCAACCCCCAACCTGGAGGACCAGGGTGTCTCTCTTTGTCTGTTCTCTACCCTTTGACCTGTCCGGCTTGGGAGGCCCTGCTGGTAGCCACGCTACCGCCGGCATAGCTCTCAGGGTCATTGAGGGTCATTGTTTATTATTATTATTATTATTATTATTATTATTATTATTATTATTATTATTATTATTATTATTATTATTATTATTATTATTATTATTATTATTCATATTACTGTAATGTTTAAGTCTGCCAATTTGTCTACAATCATCATAGTGATCAGAATTGTTGTCTCCGGAGCCTGCCATTCCTGTTTTAGTCTAATAATTTATGATCGATCTAGGTGATGTGTGGTGGTGTAGAGATCAGGACTATTTATGCAGGTCATCGCCAGGCTAAAGCCTGCCTGATCTCTCGCCTGAGCTGTGAGAGAGCTGGGACCAGGTTTAATGTTCGTGGCGTTAACGATGACGGGAATGTGGCCAACTTTGTTGAGACTGAGCAGGTAATTATCTTGTTTTGTGGCTTACAAAAGCAAAGGTTATTCCGAGGCAGATATTTATAAAAATTACTAAGGTTATTCCTAAGCTAGGCATATATTTATTTAAAAAAGCAAAGGTTATTCCAAGGCAGATACTTATAAAAAAGCTAATGTTATTCCAAGACAAATATAAAAAAAAAAAGCTTATGTTATTTCAAGGCAGATATAAACAAAAATAATGTAATTCCAAGGCAGATAGTTATAAAAAAAGCAATGGTTATTCCAATGTAGATATTTATAAAAATAAAGCAAAGGTTATTCAAAGGTATATATTTATTTTTAAAAAAAAGCAAACGGTATTCCAAGGCAGATATTTATAAAAATTAGCAACGGTTATTCCTAAGCTAGGCAGATATTTATTTAAAAAAGCTAATGTTATTCCAAGGCAAATATAAAAAAACAAAGCTTATGTTATTTCAAGGCAGATATAAAAAAAAATAATGTGCAGGTCAGCATGGTGGAATGGGTAAGAACGCGTGTTCTTAAACACCAGTTATGCTGATGCCGAGGTTATGGGTTCAATCCCTACACTGGACAGCTGGACTAAAATGTTGACCTGTCATCCTTTCTTGGGGATGTAAATTACAAGTACCTCTGAAGTCAGAGTGGGTTCACCTGTTGGCGAGGGACACTGTTAATAGGGAAAGCTAATCCACACGCAAAATTCAATCCATCACAACTATAAATAGTGTGTATGGACTACGCTTGAGTTCAAAGCGAGTGAGCGCCCAAAAAAAAATAATGTTATTCCAAGGCAGATATTTATAAAAATTAGCAAAGGTTATTCCAAGTCAGATATTTATAAATATTAGCAAAGGTTATTTCAAGACAGATATTTATAAAAAACAAGCAAAGGTTATTTCAAGACAGATATATATATAAAACAAGCAAAGGTTATTTCAATACAGATATTCACAAAGAAAGCAAAGGTTACTCCAAGGCTGATATTTATAAAGAAAGCAAAGGTTATTTCAAGGTAGATACTTATAAAATTTGCAACGGTTATTCCAAGGCAGATCATCATCATCATCATCATCTTCATCATCATCATCATCATCATCATCATCATCATCATCATCATCATCATCATCATCATCATCATCATCATCATCATCATCATCATCATCACATCAAGTGCCATGCTAGCTGGCATAAGGCGTTTATGTCTCTCCACATATCTCGGTCTTTGGTGTTCTGGATCAAATTTGCTGCTAATATTCCTCCATGCCACCGTCTCTAATATCAACAAGGGAGAAACGTATAAAAAAAGAAGCAAAAGTTATTCCAAGGCAGATACTTATAAAAAAAAGCAAAGGTTATTCCAAGGTAAATACTTATCAGCGTCATCAAGTGCCTTGCCAACTGGCATGTTTCGTCACAACTTATGATCCCCGACAGAATGTATCAATTCATGTGCTGACACCTTCCCCTACCATGACATATGGATGTCCACTACAGCAGAAACTTATTAGGTGTCATTACACACATGTATAACCGGCTCTGTGGTGAAGGGATTACGGATGCAATTCGTAATCATGTATACTGCATTCGAAACACAGCTGCGGTCAGTTTGGAAGCAGACCGCCTTGCATTGGTTTTCATAAAATGTTATGAGTGCCTGTTGTTCAGAAAGCAAGGCAGACTACTGAACATACTCTTGCCAAGAAATCACAAACAGCCAAAAAAATTGTGGGGTTGACTGTGACATCCTGTAAGGATATGCAGTTAACTGTTTAACATACATGTATATTTACTCATATGGACATTTAAAGTGATAGCAGTTCACATGTAGTAGATCACAGAGTTATGATATGCGCCAACAGTTCCCTTTCTTGCCACAGGTTATTTTCTTTTCCAGAGCAATCGCTGGTACTACTTTTACAAGGTCTGGTCTGTCCCTGAGTCAGATCCTTCCTTAACACACTCGACCCAATTAAATACTGTCTCTTCTTGATATGTTTGCATTGTACCAGACCTGGCAGAGTAATCCATTGTATTTGTGTGTTTACTTGACCTTAACTTGAGTAAAAGCAAAGCACACTTTCATACGCCTTAAGGTGCATTGAGCTTATGATGCTAGACACATATACTTGTAGACCAACTGGCATTTGAGGGATGATGTGGTCAATGTCATGTGGGCTGCCTTTACTTCCTGAGACATTTTCTGGTACCCATTTTATGCTGGGTCAACCTGGAGGCCCTGGTCATTTGAAAAAATCCACTTCAAAATTAATCTCATGCTCTCCTATCTCTTTCTCATGCTCTCCTATCTCTTTCTCATGGTCTCCTATCTCTCTCTGTTTCTCTCTCTGAATGTCTCCATTTCTCTCGCTCTTTCTCATGGTCTAATAATTTTATCTTTCATGCTTAAAAGCTCAACTAATAGGGCTGGTTATCAACCAAGATAAGACAGAATATATGGTAATTTCAAGAGAAGGAACGGCTAAAAACTCACAAATAGATAATATGACCATTAAAAGAACGGAAACATACAAATACCTGGGTACAATCTTCAACTGCTCCAACATAATAATGGAAGAAATACAAGCTAGAATCAACTCTGGAAATAAGATATACTATGCACTACAACATCTACTAAAATAAAAGGCGCTATCTCGTAACACCAAGATCACAATATACAAAACACTGATTAGACCAGTTGTGCTGTATGGCTCTGAAACCTGGAGTACAACTAAAGGAGACGAAGCCTTGTTACAAACCTTTGAGAACAAAGTCTTCAGACGCATCTTTGGGCTCATTAGGGATACACAAAGTGGAGAGTGGAAAAGAAGAAGCGACAAAGACACTTATGATCTGTTTAAGTCCCCGCTAACCACTCGTATCATGAAGGCTAATAGACTGCAATGGCTGGGGCATATAGAAAGAATGGAAGATAATAGGGAAACAAAACTCGCTTACACTCAGGAAATAAATGACTGTAGACCCCGATGTATAGACCAAGAAGACGGTGGAGAGATAACATACATACAGACCTACAAGCACTTGGAATCGGCGACTGGCAAGAGGTCAACCAGAGAGACGAATGGAGATGTCTTGTATCTGCAGCAAAGAATCTCAATGGCTCATAATGCTGAAGAAGAAGAAGATGATTCGTTCATATCTCTTTCTCATGGTGCCATACTTCTCTCTCTCTCTCTCTCTCTCTCTCTCTCCCTCCCTCCCTCCCTCCCTCCCCCCTCCCTCCCTCCCTCCCTCTCTGAATGTCTCTGTTTCTCTCGCTCTTTCTCATGGTCTCATATTTCTATCTCTCATGCTGTTTTGTCTTTTTCTCACGATCTCATATTTCTATCTCTCATGCTCTTTTGTCTTTTTCTCACGTTCTCCTATTTCTATCTCTCATGCTCTGCTATCTCTGTCTCATGGTCTCATATTTCTAACTTTCATGCTGTCCTGTCTCTTTCTCATCGTCTCATATTTCTGTTCATCATGCCCTCATACCACTTTCTCATGGTCTCATATATCTATCTCTCATGCTCTCCTATCTCTGTCTCTTTCTCTTTTTCTCCCCCTCTCTGTCTCCATTTCTTTCTCTCTGTCATTCTGCTTGTTTCTTTCTATCTATCTCATATTCTTTTTCTCACTCTCTTTGTCTTGTACCTGTCTGTCCTTGTCCATAAGTTAATGGGAGTCGCACAGATCAAGCTAAAAACAACTATCTACACATATATTTTTGGTCATTATTTCAGGTGATATTTTTAGAGGAACAGGTTGCCTCATTTATACAAACCCGAGGATCTGTTCCACTCTTCTGGGAACAGCCAGGAATACAGGTAAGAATGTGCTTTTAGTAAGTTCTAGAAACTGATTTTATCCTCGTGGCTGCAAAATGAAAAAAAAAAAAACAAACAAACAAACAGAAGGAGTTGCTGGTCAGTAAGATTTATGGTTGGTGGGTGATCTCTTTAAAACTGAGAACTGAGCCTTAAGTCTTAAACTCTAGTGCATTGACAGGCTATTTCAGCTTTGAAAAGGGCTTGCATCTGTCAGAGTCAAGATGGTGTAAAGACTTTTCTTCTAACCTGGTACTGAAGTACCATCTCCTCACGGACTGTATTAAAGCTCTTCTGCCCCTCTCCAAGCTAAGAAACAGGCTCTTCTGCCCCTCTCCAAGCTAAGAAATGGGCTCTTCTGTCCTCTCCAAGTTAAGTAACCAGCTCTTCTGTCCCTCTCCAAGCTAAGAAATGGGCTCTTCTGTCCTCTCCAAGTTAAGTAACCAGCTCTTCTGTCCCTCTCCAAGCTAAGAAACAGGCTCTTCTGTCCCTCTCCAAGTTAAGTAACCAGCTCTTCTGCCCCTCTCCAAGCTAAGAAACAGGCTCTTCTGCCCCTCTCCAAGCTAAGAAATGGGCTCTTCTGTCCCTCTCCAAGCTAAGAAATGGGCTCTTCTGTCCCTCTCCAAGCTAAGAAATGGGCTCTTCTGTCCTCTCCAAGTTAAGTAACCAGCTCTTCTGTCCCTCTCCAAGCTAAGAAATGGGCTCTTCTGTCCCTCTCCAAGCTAAGAAATGGGCTCTTCTGTCCTCTCCAAGTTAAGTAACCAGCTCTTCTGTCCCTCTCCAAGCTAAGAAACGGGCTCTTCTGTCCCTCTCCAAGTTAAGTAACCAGCTCTTCTGCCCCTCTCCAAGCTAAGAAATGGGCTCTTCTGTCCTCTCCAAGTTAAGTAACCAGCTCTTCTGTCCCTCTCCAAGCTAAGAAATGGGCTCTTCTGTCCTCTCCAAGTTAAGTAACCAGCTCTTCTGTCCCTCTCCAAGCTAAGAAACTGGCTCTTCTGTCCCTCTCCAAGTTAAGTAACCGGCTCTTCTGTCCCTCTCCAAGCTAAGAAACAGGCTCTTCTGCCCCTCTCCAAGCTAAGAAATGGGCTCTTCTGTCCCTCTCCAAGTTAAGAAATGGGCTCTTCTGTCCTCTCCAAGCTAAGAAACGGGCTCTTCTGTCCCTCTCCAGGCTAAGAAACGGGCTCTTCTGTCCCTCTCCAAGTTAAGTAACCAGCTCTTCTGTCCCTCTCCAAGCTAAGAAACAGGCTCTTCTGCCCCTCTCCAAATTAAATAATCAACTATTCTGCCCCTCTTCAAGCTAAGAAACCAGCATGAGACTGAAGCACCTATTGAGGGATCTGTGTGCAAAAAAGGTGATCTTTATAAGCTAAACTAGAGCAGGGTAGGTCACTGGGTTATCTGGCACTTGAAGTTCTTCTTTTTCTTCTTCGTTCATCCGGAGTTTTTTTTTCGGACGTGATTGCGTTGTGCCTGTTTACAGCAGAGCTGCGTTCTTGCGCCGTTAGGCCGACACATCCGACTTCTGCGGGCATTTGTTGACCGGGTTAACCTTCCCGGGGGGTTTCTTAGGACGTTAGACTCTCACTGTTGTGGTGTTATCTCCCATCCCAGCTGGCCCATATAGAACAGCCAAAGGCATCCTGGTCGGCCCTCAAGGGAAGGCAGGGGCAGACCATGGGCATTCCCTGCCATCCAAGGAGGCTTCCATAATTGCAGAGCCAACACACAGCGCTCTGGTACTGGGCTCACCCAAGGAATCGTCACGTCCTGCACATGGCTGCTTAGCCTCACTTCCGTATATTGGGCCTTCCGTTCACCATAGGCTGTTCTTCCAGAAGCCAGAAGAATGCTGTTTGCAGATGACATCCACACAGTGAGCTTTCGATTCGGACTTTCCACGTAATGGATTTGCTATCCAAGCAATATTCCATTTTGTGCCACTAGGACACTTTTTCCACCTTTTATGAAGCCCACACAGTGAGCTTTCGATTCGGACTTTCCACGTAATGGATTTGCTATCCAAGCAATATTCCATTTCATGCCTCTGGGAGGCTTGTGTAACCGACATGCCTGTGGTATGAAGTGTGGCAGTCTAAATACTTCTTCATGTACATTTAAATGTCAACCTGAATACAGTTAAAGTAAGCTGCAGTCGACTTGAGCTTGTTGATATCTCCATAGAGCTTGTCCTCGAATGAAGCAGGTGTGGGCCAAAATATCTTTCTCTGTTCTGCATATATTGGGCACTCAAATGTTTAGCTGTCATTTTACCAGTTCCACAATTACATTCATCTGTATCTCCTATCTTTAGTTTGTTGAACAAGTGGTATTTCAGCCTGTTATGTCCTGTGCGGAGTCTGAAGATTGCTACTTGTTCTCTTCGGTCGAGTTTGTAATATGCATCATCCTTCTGGTGGCCTGGATGCTCTGATTCCCATTTGGTTCTATAAGTGCTTTTTATCAACCTCTTTGCCTCATTATAGGTTATGTCTATGTCAGGCTGTGGTAGTCGTCCGCCCACTTTTGCCAGTCTGTCAGCCTCTTCATTTCCAGGTATACTGCAATGTGATGGGATCCACTGTATTATAACTTTTTTGGATTTCTGGCATAGACCATGGAGTGCTGCTCTTAGGTCAGCTAGTTCTGTGCTGTTTTTGCTCTTCAGTATTGAGACAGCTGACTTTGCATCTGTGAAGATAGCTATTTGCATCTGTCAGAGTCTTAAACTTGGCTCGCTTTCCTAACAAGTGTGAGACAGTACAAATACAACGTGATTTGACGTAAGACTCAACGATACACCATTCAATGGATTTATTAACATATCAAATACAGAATGATGATCACAACAATATATAATGGATACTTTACAACTTACATCCACAATACAGTTCACAAGTCTGACTCGCAAGATGTCCAGACACTCGCCTTTCAATACAGAAACCATACAACGCCTTTCTCTCAATCACACGTCCGTCCTGTACCGTGTCCCCAGAGCTGTCTGGACCTGGTTCGCAACTTGCCTCCTGCCTGACGTGGCGTCACGTGGCAGGCGTGCGTCTTGCGTTGGCGGCCTGACCGCTGGTCAGCCAGCGATCTCGCAGGCCGGTAACTCCTATTCGCCTGGCGGCGCAACGAAGTTGTTGCATCCCTTACTGGGAGCTAAGTCGCCTGGCGGTCGTAACGATGTCCCTGCATCGCTGTCCCCTGTTAGACTCTGACAGCATCTCTTTATTTTCCTCCATCAAGAGCATTTCTGCTGCAGTTTTCAGAGCCTCTACCTCCGCTTTGAAGTTACTTGAGAACTTTCCAGTTGCCACTGAATGTGTTTTTTTCACTCCATTTTTTAAATTTAGGAGAATTCCTCCTCCTCCATTCTCTACTGAATTTTTGGCTGATCCATCTGTATATGCATGGGTCCAATTGCTGCTTGGGTAATGTTCTTTTATGTAGTTTAGGGTTATTTCTCTTCTTTCGGTTTCATGCTGAGTGTTCTTTTTCTCAATACCAGGAATGTTTTCTATCATCTCAGGCAGTTGCTGCTGTCTCCAAGCTGGGAACTTGTCTGCATTGTAAATGGGTTTGACTGTTGATATGTTAAGTATGGGATCTGCCCTAATCTTTTGTTTTGCAGTTTCTACAAAGTTGCTACGCTTCAGTCTTCCCTTTCCAAAACCACTAAACCTTTTATACATAGGGTGGTCTGTCAATCTTCTAAATTTTTCAGCTTGTTGCTGGGCTCTGCTATCTCTTCTATCCCGCATTGGTTGTAAACAAGTGATCTTTTCTAATTCATTAATAGGCGTTGTCTTCAGGCTTCCAGTTATGATTCGCATTCCTTGATTTTGGACTCTACTTATTTTGTTAAAGTTTGACTTAGCTGCTGTTGCCCAAGCTGCAATGCCATATTCCAGTACTGGCCTCACCCGTCCAGTATATAACTTCTTGAGAACTTTCTCATCTGCTCCCCACGTTGTACCAGCAAGCTTTTTCATGAATGCCATTCTTTGCCTTGCTCTTGTTCGATTTTTCTCAACCTGTGTCTTCCATGTCAGGCGACGATCAAAGGTGACTCCTAGATAGTTTGGATTTTCTTCATGGCGCAATATTTTTCCATTCAATACCAGCTTAGGTTGCTGAGTTTTAGTTGAGAGGGAGAACACTGTGCATGTTGTTTTCTCCTCACTTATCTTCACTAGACATGATTTTGACCAGTCCTCTAGCGCTAATAGGGCTTGCTGTATTCTGCTGTTAGCTGTACTAATATATTCTTCAGATGTCCATATGGCTAGGTCATCTGCAAAGGATGATGTGTGTACTCTGGCTGGAAAATTGTCCGTGATGTGGTTTATATATGCTAGGAATAATGTTGGTGAAAGAACTCCTCCTTGGGGGACACCTTGCTCCAATAGCATCATTTTGCTGGTTTGTCCTTGTACTTTTGTCCTGGCAGTTCTGTTCTCAAGGTAGTGGCTGATCCATTTGTACATTTTCCCACAAACATGCATTTTTTGCAGTTTTACTTTCAGTCCTTCCTTCCATACTTTATCAAATGCTTTTTCTAAATCTATCCAGACCGCTAGTGTGTGCTTTTTCTCTTGGAAGGCATCCTCTATTTCCTGAGCTATATAGGTTATTTGATCTTCAGTGGATCTGTACTTTCTGAATCCTGCTTGGTGAGGTGTTAAGAGTTGGTTTTCTTCCAGATGCCATGTTAGCCTGCCATTGATAATGCGTTCCATTAATTTTCCTACACTGCTAAGTAGACTGATAGGTCGATAGCCATTTGGTTCTTCCAGGTCTTTTCCTTTCTTTGGGACTGGTATTAGTATAGCTTCCTTCCATGCCTGTGGGACTATTCCCCTCTTCCAGCTGTAATTTAGGACTGCTAGTAGTTTCTTTTTTGCCTTAGTGCCTAGTCCTATTAGCATTTCATTTGTGATTCCATCCTTTCCTGGTGATGTCTTCTTTTTTAGGGTATTCATTGCCTGTTCCATTTCTTCCATTGTTAGATTTGCCATCATATATTCTGCTGCTGTCTCTGTATATCTATGATGTATCTGTTTATCTTTGATTGCTTTCTTCTGTTCGGCTGTAATATCAATGTGGTTTGCACTGGCATAGTGTTCCATTAGAGCATTTGCAGCCTTTTTTCCTGTAAGCAAGGCATTTCCTTGTTTAATTGTTATTTGTTTGTTTCTAGGTCCTTCATTGTTCATGGCTTTCACTAGTTTCCATAGTTTGTTTCCATCCCTGTCAAAATTCAGGTTTTCTGTTTTTTTCCTCCAACAATCTCTTGTTGTTTGATTTACTGTTCTTTTATATTTTGCTGAGATGGCTTTGAGAGAGATGTTCGCTTCAGTTGTTTGTTCTCTCTCTGCGGTCTTCCTAGCATCTTCAACTTTGTCCTCCAAAATTTGTAGTTCTTCAGTCCAGTATGGTTTGTAATTTTTCCTCGCTCCTCTTGGAATAGACTCAGTGGCCGCCTGTATTATTGCTCTGTTTAGACTTTCCACCATTTGCTTCATGTTGCCATATCGTGTATTTATGTTTTCACAATATTTGTCTGTTAGTATGGCAAATCTGTCCCAATCTGCTCGTTTGTAATTCCAACGGGGCAAAGGCTTTTGCTCCTGTGGAACATACTCCATATTTATTACAAGCTTGATTGGTCTGTGGTCACTACCTGCTAATTGGTCAAGCACATGGCGATCGATTTTGTGGAGGATGTCTCCTGTGCAGAAAGCTAAGTCTGGAGTAGAAGTGGTAATCCATCTTCTGGAGTAGAAGCTCGGTGTGTCATCCGCTTTGTTGAGTAGATGGAGATTTGAGTCTATTTCCCAGTCCTCCACTTCATCTCCTCTTTTGTCAGTATCTGGGTATCCCCATCTTTCTGAACGGCTATTAAAGTCTCCGACAACAATGCAATTTGTGTCAGTTATTTCCATGTTTGAGAGTGTAAGATCCTTATCTGCCGGGCTATACAGATTGTAAATTCTTATTTTCACGTCCTTTATCATTATATCAACACCTATAATTTCCGTTTGGTTGTCAGAGATCACAGATACTTCGCTGCAAGGTATTGTATTTCGTGTAAGTATTACAACTCCTCCTTTGTGTCCTTCGCGGTCGAAACGTGTGGCCTGATATCCCTCGACTGAAAATGTGCGATTGGCGTTGAGGTGTGTCTCTTGAATGCATGCCACATCTATTCTATCTTTATGAAGACGCTGTGTTAGGGAGGCTTTCTTGTTATAAACTCCTTCTGCATTCCATTGTAGTATGTTGAGTGTCCGGGGTGTTTGGTCAATAGCTCTTAACCTACTCCTCTGTGCCTTGACTCCACAGCACAGGGGAAGGTGACCACCAGTAGTCATGGGTGGACCCCCTCGAGGCAGGGGGCCCGGCACTATCACCGCCTGATGGGACTTCACGGGATTAGCACCATAACGATTAATTTTCATCTGTGGCATCATGAAATGATAAAGTTACGTTGCACTTCTTTGTCAAGCCTGTGGCTCAGTACATCCGATTTCGACAAGCATTTGTTCGGGATGCTTTCCCTAGCCTTTGACTGTCCCCAGTCTATCTTCAAGGCAGCAGGTTTGTACGTCTCTTCGTCTGGTCCCTCTCCCTTGACCTGTCCGACATGGGTGACCCTACCAGTAGCTGTGCTACCGTCGGCATAGCTCTTGGGGTCATTGGAACGCGCAAGCCCCTCTACCTCGTCAAGGTGGACGCACGGCAGAGGGGGCACTTGAAGTTCACATCTGCTGAAAGGCATATCAGAATGTGACCAGGTCGTGAATCAGCACAGAAAATATGAATTGACTGGGATTAGACCTAGATAGGTGTTCTGTTCTTGGGTTTTAGGTATTTTATTGTCAACAGATTCCCCATGTCCCGAGATGGTATAAAGATGAAGGTAAAATAGAAGGAATTCTATGTGCTAAAAAGGATATGATGGCTGTCAAGGCACTTGATGATGACAGTAAGAGCAGTGAGGACATTTGTTTAAAAGCATATGACAACAAGTCTAGATGAGTAACTTGTTTAACACTGCAGATTGTGTATTTCTTTACAGGTGGGATCTCACAAAGTTCATATGTCCAGAGGTTATGAGATGGCAGCCCCAGCTTACGATCGACATCTTCGGACCATTCACCAGCAGTATGGGGACCAAGTCATTGTCAATCTCCTAGGCAGCAGAGAAGGAGAACAGATGCTGAGTCAAGCCTTCATGGTATTTGTTGCCTGCACTAGCTTCTTTTGTTTCATTGCCCTTGTTTTGATTTTCAGCATTAAGTTTAATAGAGGCATCGTGAGAGAACTCTGGTGTGTTTTTTATCATCCAGCGGCCTGTCCTGTGTGGAACTTGGCCCCCTAACATCTTTTGAAATGTCTCACTATCATAAGCCTCTGTTACTGTCATGTATAAATTATTTATCATATCTTGAATCCATCTATGTTGTGGTCTTCATCTTCACCTTTCTGATACACCACCCTTTGCAATTATTTTGTCAAGACTTGTGTCTTTTTACATGTCAAAAAAATTTAATTTTCCTCGTTTTTATTTGTCTTAATGATCACTCTTCTCTAATATTGATTTCTTGTTGGATAGATCTGTTTGCTCTCCTTTGCATCCAGTGAGTTTATAATACTCTTCTGTAACATTTATATAACAACAGCAGTGTTGAATGTACATTTTCTTATACCCATTTCAGACTGGGTTAACCTGGCAGCTCAGATTGGTTTTAAAATTCACCTCTTTACTGATTCAGTGCTGTCATGTATAAATTATATATCCCATCTTGAATCCAAGATCGTTTGTAGTTTGTAGGACACAATTAACACTGCCAGGACGATTGTTGAGTGATAGAATATTTTAGAATACTATTTTAAGGAGTGTGAATTGCATTCCTGATCTGATCAGTAATTACAGGAAGTGCAACATTTCTGTCTCCTGTGAAGCGTTTTCATAAATCGGTATTTTGTTTCAGAATGTGGAGGAAGAAGTTAAAGGCCTGTATAGTATTAACTAGCAAGTGGTTTTAAAATCCACCTCATTACTGATTCCAACTCATGACTCTCGGGTTGTTAAGCAAACATCTAGCCACTATGCCATCGCAGATCCCCTTTCTTGTGAAGTACAGACATTTTGTTACAATTATTGTGAAATCTAATTCTTCTTCTCATCATTACCAATTGCAAGAAGTCTACTTTTTAAAATGATTGTTGCTGTTATTAAGGGCACATCAGGATTCCCAAATAGCTTTTGTGTCTTGTGAAATCAATCACACAACTTTTACTATTTCCATAGAATCACCATTCTGCATCATGCCACAGTCAAGATATTCCCTACTATCATTTTGATTACCACGCGGAAGTCAAGGGTTCCAATCTGAAGAACCTGGACAAATTGAAAGCCAGAATTATGAAGCATCTTCACCAGTTTGATTTCTTCTGCATCATTGGTGAGAACATCACACACCAACAGACGGGGACCATCAGAACCAACTGTCTGGATTGCCTGGACCGGACAAATGCTACCCAGACCATGATTGGCTTAGAGGTTTGATTTCGTTGTTTTATGTTCTGTTTATTGCTGGCTCTGTCACGAAGGGGTTACGGACGCGATTCGTAATCCTGTATATCCAGATTCGAAACACAGCATGCTGGTTTTTTTTTGAAAAAGTTATAGGTGCTGGTTGTTCAGAAAGCAATAGCAAACTACTAACGTAAAACTTGCCCAGGAATTACAAACAGCCCAAATGCTGGGGTTGACTGCTACGTCCTGTGAAGGACATGCAACTAAATTCTTTTTTTCTGTAACGAAGGGGTTATAGATGCAGTTTGTAACCCTGCATACAGCGTTCAAAACACAGGTCAGGTGATTTGGCAGCAGACCACCTTGCATTGGGTTTTATAAAAATGGTGTAAGTACTGGTCACTCAGAAAGCAATGGCAAATGGCAAACTACTGAACAGAAACTTGCCAAGAAATCACAAACAGTCAAAAAAATGCAGTGTTGACTGTAAAGGATATGCAACTAACTTTTATGTTTTTTCTTATTAATTGTCAAAAAGTGCGCCGGTGTGACAGTTAGGAAGTTATATTGACTAAGGCATTAGCGCAGTCAGACAAGGGTTCGATTCCAGCTCTCATTGTCTGCTGTGGGAGGTAAAGACTGGCCACTTATTACCCCATGCACTGTGACCTAAATAAAATTTGATGGTCCTATCACGCCACATACCCACAACAGGTTCCTACTATGAGACTTTTGTTTGTTTATTAATTGCCATAATTTTTGGAGGCTGTGGTTCATTGTTTGTCTTCTTCTTTTGTTCACTTGAAATGTGTCTGTATTTGTAATGTTGTCTCTAGTATGAATTTCACTGTCCTATTAGTTCACTTAGTGGTCCATAGAGTTTGTTTTCATTGTTTGTTTCTTTGTCCTATCTCATAAAGGAGGAAACTAGCTGGAAGCACACATTCATTACACAATTTCAAGCCTGGCATATTTCACTGCATCTTGCCAGGTGCATGCTGCAGAGTTATATTATCATATAAAGTGAATAAATGAATTTTACAGATTTGGGAAATTATTGGAAATGATGGCAGATGAAGAATGAACAAACAAAGGAACGAACAAACAATATTTATTTTCAAGGGGTCACAAATTGGGCACACAGCCCTTCTTACATTCGGCTCTTCCAATCACTCATATTCTGTTCATCAGTTGTGTATGTCACATTCACATAGGAAAAAACATTGTCAAATGAATGTTGTAGAAGAACCCAGGAGCACTGGACCACCTGTGACAACCTCCTGCTGAAGAAGACAAACCCAGGAGCACCAGGCTGCTAGGCAAGTGGGCCAACTGTGACAACCTCCTGCTGATGACTGTATTCATAGCTGACCTCTTTGTTTAGACTTCAAAGCATTGGAAATGATCGCAGATGAAGAAGACAAACCCAGGAGTACCAGACTGCCATATGAGTACACTATTCACTGAAATGTTGTGGTTTATATCCTCGTAAGTTCCACTCATTTTTGGCTTATTGAAAAAAATAAAAAGAAAAAAAGTTTTGCATAAGCTATTTCGTTAAATTGTGTCAGAGTTCGGTGAGCTGTTAGAAGAACAGTGTTCAGCTAAGGACTTGTAACGTAATGCTGATTTACAAGTAAAATAAAGGACCCAAACACCTTGAAGTGTATTTGGTGTTAGACCCATATTTTTATAGACTATCACACTTGGTAGGTTACCTCTGAATTCGAAGTGGGTTCGCTTGATGGCAAGGGACACTGGTAATAGGGAAGGCCAATCCACACACACAGTCCAGTGCTACCAGAAGTAGTGTTATGGACTATGCTTGAGTTCAAAGTGAGCGAACGCAATAGAAAAAAGTTGGCGGGTGACTTGGTCAGTATTATGTCGACCATCTTTACTTTCCAAGACATATCATGAAACTCATCTTAGACTGATTTGTCCTGGAAGTGATGTGTCTTTTTCACAGTGGACCCAAGTGTTTTTCTTTACATTGTGTGTTTCATAAAGAAGTGTCCTGTTTGCCTGGGTATTTTGTGTAATGAAACTTGTTAAATTTTGAAGCTTGGAATCATAATTTCTTACTAGTTTGTAATTCAATCTATAACTGTCATACATAGTGAAGAATCTTTCATGTAACAATACCAATTAGATGCTGGCAAAGCAGCTTGAAGCTCTAGATCTGGCAGCCAAACCACAGATGGTTGGAAGATTTGAAGAGGTCTACAAGCAGATTTGGGTTCATAACGGAGACCACATCAGTCGCATTTACACAGGAACCGGGGCTTTAGGAGGTGGAAGGTCAAAGGTTAGTTTAGCCTTTAGTATTTAGTTAACTGATGCATATATAACAAAGAATAATATTAGGAGCAATGTTAGAGTACAGTAAGGTGTTAGTCAGATATGACTGAGCTACCTTATGACAGTAGATGGTACTAACTGCTTTCTGTTAGTGCTGAATGTTGGGTGCCGCTTATAGACCAGACACGCCACATTGTGCCAACGGTTTTGGGCGGATGAGCGGAATTAGGAGGGTACGAGCCTTACCCTAGTTCGAGTAAATGCAATCTGAAGATTAAATGTCATGGTGGCAGTGCAGACAAGGACCTAAGCCTTGGTCAGCAATTGATCTAGGATGGAAGCTCAGACAGGCAGACAGTTAAAGCATTGCTTTGCTGATCCGGCAGCTTCTGCTGCTTGTTTTGTTCCAGATGTATTGGTATTACCTTTCCTCAGGAGTAAACTAGGCAGGCCGAGAGAGGGATCATGCTGCAAAGGCAACACTTGGTCTCTAAATTCAGCCCTGGCATTGTGCAGGCAGTGTGTAAGTCAAGGATTCATTTACATGCCTTAGGTTCATTGGGCACATGGTACTGTATCCATATTTGTATAGAACAGTCGGCACTCGGTGGGTGATGTGGTCAGCATCATGCCAGGTACACCGGCAAACTTAAAAAATTCTCCTTGCAATCGCATCTTTATATGCTTTCATTAATTGGTGCCTGCACAGAGTGGAAAGATTAAAATAGTGTGACAGAATGTCTATTGCAGAGCTTAGAGAGAGAACTAGACAGATACTAACAAATCAAGAAGTGTTGGATAGGGCTTTGGATGTGACACACATTGAGGAATCCTGATAATAGTATAACTAGAAAATCTGGAACCTACAGGGAAAGTGGAATAGAGGGAGACCTAAAATGACACTGAGAAGAGAATTTGAGACAGAGATGAATAATTTATAATCTGGGGAGGATGTGGAGGGAGTTGCAGCAGAAAGCAAAAGATACACCAGTTTGGCATGTGTTGTTGCCTCCCTTGGAGGACATCTTTCACAGTTTTAAAATTGGGGCTAACCCCAGCTCATCTCTTAAAAAACTTAGCTACAAAATCCAACCAGTCATAAATGAGTTTACAAAAGACTCGGCGTGAGTTGTTTGAAGGCCTGTGCTTCATTGGGAGATGAAACACAGATGAAGAAGAAGAAGAAGAGGAAGAAGTAGCAGAAGAAGAAGAAGAAGAAGAAAAAGTAACAGAGGAAGAAGAAGAAAAGAAAGAAGAGGAAGAAGAAGAAGAATAAGAAAAGAAGAAATTGAAGAAGAAGAAAAGAAAGAAGAAGAAGAAGAAGAAAAGGAAGAAGAAGCAGAAGAAAAGGAAGAAGAGACGATGAAGAGGAAAAAGAAGAAGAAGAAATGGAAGAAGAAGAAGAAGAAGAAGAAGAAGAAGAAGAATTGGAAGAAGAAGAAGAAAAGGAAGAAGAGGAAAAGGAAGAAGAAAATATGATGAAGAAGAAGAAGTTGAAGAAGAATAAGAAGAGGAAGAAGGAGAAGATGAACCATGTATTATACTTAATTTGGGTTTGTGTAATCTCAACTACTATGGTAAATTGAAGCAATTTTTGATCTCTCTAAGTGTTTACTCTGTGTGAATTATGTTCACGAATGTTTTAATGAATGCATTGCTTTGTATACCTCGCCAGTACTCAGATGCATCTAGATCAGCAAGCAGAACAATCCAGAACAATTTTCTAGATGGCAGTAAACAGGAGGCAATTGATGTTCTTCTCATGGGCAGTTCTTTACACAGTGCGCTAGCAGACAGAACCAGAGCCTTGCTCGGCACTAGGTATTTACATGGTAAGGGAATTTCTTCTTCATTTATCTTTCTAGGGGAGTCGCAGGCTGCTTAGACGAAGGTCATGGATGGCTCAGACAGAGAAGTGTGCACACTTGAGAAGATTGGCAGAGGCAAGGAGTGGGTCAGAGTGCTGAATAGAAATTCAGACTTGTGTGGGGTTATAATCACAGTTGTTCCGTAAGCAGGGGGGGGGGGGGGGGGGGGATTGGCAAGGGTTCTGGAAGAATCTCAAAACTAAGAGGGAAGACAAGGAGAACTTTAAGTCAGATAGCGGTGGGAACAATTAGTAGTATGACTATGCTGGCGGTTGAACGAGGGGGTGGAGCGCATATGGGAATGTCCTGAGTGCAGAGATGTCGGTTCTTATCTCAACTCAACTCAACTGTATTGCAAGGGTTCTGGAAGAATCTCAAAACTAAGATGGAAGACAAGGAGAACTTAAAAGTCAGATAGCTGTGGGAACAATTAGTAGTATGACTATGCTGGCGGTTGAACGAGGGGGCGGAGCGCATATGGGAATGTCCTGAGTGCAGAGATGTCGGTTCTTAGCTCAACTCAACTCAACTGTGTCCGACTTCAGCTTTCATTTGTCTGAGGTTGTCTTTCTTTGAAATCCATGGTGGTGCAGTGTCTAGCATGCTTGCCTTCTGGCCTGGTGGTCATCATTTTTACATTAGATTGTTAAAACTGACCTGGGCTTCCAGGTCAACCCAGGCTAAATTTGGTGTCAGAAAATGCCTGGGAAATAAAGATGGTGGGTGTAATATTGACATCACCCATTGAGTGCTGATTGGTCCATAAAAATATGGAGCTTGTACCATGTACACAATATGCCTCTGGACGGGTAAGAGGGTTCACTCAGCGTTTTTGTTTTGTTTGTTTCTCTATGCTGACTCCGTGTTGAAGGGGTTATGGATGCAGTTCATCATCCCGCAAACCACTTCAAAACACATAAAATGCAGTTTTCCAGTGGGTTTACAAACAACAACAATGGCCTAATTTGTGTGATTTCCAGATGGCTTCAGATTTTAAACATCTACAATGTACACACAGGACTCCTGTTATCACTCTTATATGAAAACGGTTAACTATAGGTATTTTAGTAATACTTTCACATTGATAAAAAGATATGACATCCTTATCAATGAATAGAAACTGGAAACTGTAGTTCCAGAGATAACTTATTCAAATGACACTGCCACTTTTAACAGGGATTAAAATTGTCTGGTGAGTTACTAACAAATTTTTGTTTTGGCGCTCGCTCGCTCGCTTTGAACTAAAGCGTGGTCCATACACACTACTTTCAGTAGTGCTGGACTGAATTTTGTGTATGAATTAGCTTTTACTTATTAACAGTGTCCCTTGCCATCAGGTGAACCCACTCTGGCTTCAGAGGTACTTGTAATTAACGTCCCCAAGTAAAGGATAATAGGTCAACATTTTAGTCCAGCTGTCCAGTATAGGGGTTAAACCCCTTACCTCGGCATTAGCACACCGGATGTTTAAGAACACACGTTCTTATCTATTCGTCCATGCTGACCTAATTAATGGCAAATGAAACCCATAACAAATTCAAATTAAAACCTTAAATGTTTAATTTTGGTGATTTGTCCAAACATGTGGAAATCACTTGGGGCTAGCTCTGGCGTGTATGGGGGATGTAGTACACGCTGAAAGTGGAACTCTTCGATGGTTTCAACTGTTGCACTGGCAGTATGGAGTTGAGCATTGTCATGTTGCAAAAGGACACTTTTAGTCAGAAGTCCACGTTGTTTGGATTTTATTGCAGGTTGAAACTTTCATCTCCATTCATACACTTGCTGGACTGACAGGCATGCATCACCATATTGGACCTTTATTCGCTGATGAATTTCCATAGGTTTCACCCCTTTACTGATAAAATAACGGATAACAGAAAGCTGCTCCTCTATGGTGCATGTGACAAGTGGGGGGCGGGGGAAATCTTTAAACAGTCCTTATGATGTCACTGTGTTCGTCTGCACCATGATGTTATGTGCTTAACACTCTTTATATCCATAAATAACAATATTGACAGGCTACAAGACATTGGCATGGTTATTGTAATTTCTGTCACACTTTTAAGGGTTTAATTTAAATCCATCTCGTAATATAATCTGATACACTAAAAAGTGATCAGTGTGAAGGGTGATATTGGAAATCAATGTTCCTTATAAAATCTCCCCGGCCCTTCGCTGGTCACTTATGAGCCTATGGTGAATCCAAAACACATCAGCCACTCTGGCCCAGTAAGGGATGTTTTAAATAATTAATAAAACACATTTTCTTTGATGTAATTTTTTTATATGAAGCAATACAATGTTTAATATTACATATCATCATTACTTATATGAAACGTTGACAGCCTCAGAAAACATCCTAAGATCGGTGACCAGACGTTTTCCAGAATACACAAAAACAGAAACATACCGTGTGTGTGTAGGAACCTACAATGTGAATGGAGGCAAGCACTACCGCAGCATTGCTTACAAGCATCAGTCTCTGGCTGACTGGCTCTTAGATGCTCACAAGAGTCACCCAAGTAACTTCTTTTTCTTAATATGTTGAAAAGAATCAGTGTTAACCTGTAAATGTGGAAGATCATTATTTGAGGAGCTTATATTTCCTGTTATATTAAGATGGTTAGTAAAAGAGCAAGGGGGAGGCAGAGAGATAAAGACCTGGTGGCCTGGCCACATGGCGCAATTGGGACAAGGATGCAGATCTGATACAGACCTGATGGTTATCGTGTGAGATGGCGAATCATGCTTGTTGGCATGGTACATAATGATACTTTCTAAGCTATTATGTTGCAAGGCCAGTAACTGTTGCCACATTGTTTATTGTCCTAATCACAATTTGTAAATGTTCCCTTTATAATGTCAAACACTGAAAAGCAATGTTGACACAGATTGGGGAACAGACTGAGTTATTAAACTACAATAAAAATCAATGTAGACAAAGATGGGTGAACAGAGATATTAAAATAACAATTAAACAGCAGTATAGACAAATATGGAGGATAAACAGAGATATTAAAATAACAATTAAAAAGCAGTATAGAAAAAGATTGAGGAATATGCTGAGGTATTAAAATACAATAAAAAATCAATGTAGACAAAGATGGGTGAACAGAGATACTAAAAACACAATTAAAAAGCAATATAGACAAAGATGGGTGAACATACAGAGATGTTAAAATAACAATTAAACAGCGGTATAGAGAAAGATGGGTGAACAGACTGAGATATTAAAATAACAATTAAACAGCAGTATAGACAAAGATGGAGGAAACAGACAAATACATTAAAATATAAATTAAAAAGCAGTATAGACAAAGATAAGGGAACATACAGGGATATTAAAATAACAAAAAAACAGAGACCACCGGGGATCACCACTGGAGCTAAGGAGTTCATGCTTTGTGTGATGCCCTTGGTGGGTGGCTTACCATCCTGCAGATAGAAACCAAGTCAGATGGGATATAACCTGGTGCTTTTAAACCTTTAAACTGCCTATCTAGACTTGATCTCAGTAGAGACCATGGTTCTTTCCACCTTCATTTTGCAAGCTAGTGTGTTTGCTGAATGCCCCATGGGGATGTGAAGAGAGTCTTGTAGGTCTTGCAGATCTGATCCAAAACTGGTGAACGTGTCAGATGGCGTGTCATGACCATATACCCCTATTACAATGGCACATGATGATGATGGTGATTTTTTTTCCTGTTTTTGTCTTTTCACTTCTAATTTATTGTAAAATAATAATGGCAAATGCACTCTGTGATATCCTAACAGTAAGCCAGACAATAATTTCTTTATATGTTGATTTTATGTAAAAAAAAGTTATTTCCAGAATTGTGACACAAACAAATGTGTTGAAATATATTTTCCACACGTTATTGAAGTAAAATGGTTCGTTTACAATTCTTAAATTTATTTACTTTCCCTGGCAGATGTCCTTGTAGATGCTGTTGATTATGAAAAACCAGTGGATATTTTTGCTGTTGGCTTTGAGGAGATTGTGGACTTAAATGCAAGCAATATTATGAGTGCCAGGTAGGATCAATTGTGCATTTCATTATCCAAAGTGCTCGTGGTGTTTGCTAGATATGTTATGAAAAGGAGTAAGACAATTTATAGTTGAAATAGTGCAACATAAAACAGTTGAACAGATTAAGATTTTAAGGTAACATAGATTAATAGCAAAATTATTTACATGGGCTTATAGGAACACTGTATCCTACCATGCATTTTGTAGGAGGTGATTAAGAAAGGTTGGCATGAGACTGGCTAACTCATCCTATAGAAAACTTTGGCAGCAAAATTAAATAGTATTTTATCTGGGCCCTACTAGAACAAATAAAAAGTTTCTCCTATCTTGAACATGTAATAATAGATGATGGCAGAAATGAAACAGAAATCAAAAAGAGAATAGGAATGGCTAAACATGCTTTCAAAATCATGAAATCAGTATTAACATCTAGAGAGATTAGCAACACATTAAAAATGAGAGTTGCCAAATGTTATGTATATTCAACACTACTATATGATGCGGAAGCCTGGACATTGAACAAGCAATTAGAAAGTCAAATAGAGGCCCTGGAGATGTGGATATACAGAAAATATGTCGTATTTCATGGAAACAAGAACAAATACAAAAGTTCTAGAAAAACTTGGAATGAAAATAGAGTTGATTACAGAAATGAAAAAGTAGCAAGTGAAGTATTTCGGCCAAGTTAAAAAGGTAAGGTTGAAGGCAAGCGAGCAAGGGATAGACAACAATACAAGTGGGAAGATAACATCAAGAGATGGACGAACAGCAATCTGACAGAATATTCAGTCAGGGCGAAAGATATTGTTGGAGATCCATTGCAGTCAACCTTCATTGTGGAGACAGTACCTGATTGGTTGATCCCATGCCCTTATTAATGTTCCAAATGTAGTAGCTGCTTTGCCAATTCATGTTCCAAATTCTTTAACTAGAGAGAGTGTCTCCGTGACTGCAGAACCAAGGTATGTACATTTCTTAACTGGTTCAAGGGGTTTGCCTTTCAAGTTATTCAGCTGTTTCCTGGCATAGAATTTTTTATTTTAACGTTCGCTCGCTTTGAACTCAAGCGTAGTCCATATACGTACTACTATTTCTAGAGCACCTGACTGATTTTTGCGTGTGAATTAGCTTTCACTATTACCGGCGTCCCTCGCCATCAGGTGAACCCACTCCGACTTCAGAGGTATGTGTAATTTACGTCCCCAAGTCAAGGATGAGAATTAACATTTTAGTCCAACTAACTGGTGTAGGGGTTGAACCTGTTACCTCGGCATCAGCACACTGGATGTTTAAGAACGAGCACTCTTATCCATTCGGCCATGCTGACCTCCTGGCAATGAATTAGTTTTCTTGATTCGTGTTGTCAAGGGAAGTAATCACCAACTTTCGTCATTTTGTTAATGTATGCAAGGTTGCATTACTCTTCTCAGCAGTGGTTAAATCATGGGAGTCCCGGTGAAGTTAGTTAGTTAGTTAGTTATCAGTTGGGGTATCTTCGTTGCACTCCAGACATGTCCATAGGTGCTCAGATCCTCCCCCCAGCATATGCATCAGCGTCCGGTGGCTAATAGTGCCAGTTCTGTGTTGGTTGACGAGGCGCTTTGTTTTCCCGATGTACCTCTCGCGTCTCGCTGTGCCGATTCTTACTCCCAGGTCTTTCATCCTGGAAAGCGATGTGGAATCACTGGCGTCAAAATCCTCTGTTCTCGCCATATCTTTAAGGGCGTTAATAACATCGGCACGATCCATGGGCTGGCCATCTACAGGGGGTGCAGAGCCAGCCAATTTATCAGCTCGTTCATTTCCCTCGACTCCCGCATGTCCCGGGACGAAGATGAAGGTGACTTTGCGGACAACAGACTTCCGCAGCGACTCAGTCCACTGTCTACGTACAGATCCAGCTTCGACCTTCTGAATCATGCTCATTGAATCACTTAGTACACACACGTTGGTATAATGCTGTGATTCCAGCCATATGAAAGCCTGTGTAACTGCCATCACCTCCATCGTCATGCTGCTCGTGGTCATAGAGTGGGCACCACTGGATTCTTGAACGGTTCGGCCCGCTGAACGGGCTGTAAATGCCCACGCACTTCTCTGCTGCTTTACAACAGATCCATCTGTATAGATGAGCACTTCGGGGCTATCTGAGTGATCATAGATGAGCGCGTTAACCTCTGCATTGACAGCAGCAGGGTTCTGCTCTCTGCACCGTCTGTCGAGTGTGACAATGCAGGAGAAGGTACACTTAAAAGCTGGAGGCACCGGCACCCATTCCTTGCCGGGGTTGATACTGGTAAGACTGCAGACCTATCCGACGACATCTTCCGCCCGACCCATCCATGATTTGCCCCTCTTTAGCCTGTCACCCTTTTCTCTGAATACAGCGTCATGCAGAGGGTGCTGCTCATCTGCACTTATTTTTAAGTATGCACGAGCTCTCCAGATCTTGATCCTGTGTTCCATTGTCGGGAAGTCAAGGAGGTATCTCATTGCTACAAAGCTGGTGTCTCTCGTGCAGCCCAAAATGATGCGCATGGCTTCGTTTTGTACCTTTTCAAGTCTTCCAATCTGTGTAGGGCTGACAGTGAGGATGGCCAGGGCATACTCGATGCGTGAAAACACAAGTCCTTGGAACAGAAGTAATAGCAGTCTTTGCTCGATATTGGCAGTCGCCATGACTCTCATTGCTGCCAAACCTTTTCGAGCCTTCGTTATGACATAATCGACATGATCTCTGAAGGACAGGCTACGATCAAGCCTCATGCCAAGATATGTACCCCCCCGGTGAAGTGATCATGCCCCCTGCCTTGTGCTGCGAAGGTTGTGGGTTTGATTTCGACCTACGTTGGTCAGTTCATGAGTGCAATTTATCAGTCTCTTGGGGAGTCGTTGCTGGAACTACAGAGTTCATGCTTTGTGTGATGCTTTCGGCAGGCCACTCTGCCACCCCCCCCCCCCCCCCCCACCTTTTAAATTTTGGTTAAATCATTGAAAAAAGGTTTTCCCGTAGCAGATACTGCCTTCAGGCCATGAAATATTACGTTTTCGCATATTCTAGGCCATAAATGTGAGGTGGACTGGTCTGTTTCCTGCCTCATCACCTATCATTCCCAGACAATTCCAAGAAAATTCTTTAAAATTATATGGTACACATTTGTATGAGGCTGAGTTAATCCCTAGAGTTGTTGGGTCAGAAAAAATAATCCTGCCTCTACTAGGGATTTAATCCAGACCACTGCTTGTTGTCTTGGCAGATGATAGTTTGTAAAATGGAGTTATACCTCTCCATAGCACAAAGCCTGGGCTGAATTTAGAGACCATGTGTTGCCAATGCTGCATGATACCTCTCTTGGCCTGCCTAATTTACTCCAGAGGAAAGGTAACATCAATACATCTGGAAAAAGACAAGCTGACCTACCAACGCTTAGGTAGGCCTGGTCTGCCTGCCATGAGATTTAGTCTTTAGGGGGAACATGTTACAGTAAATTGCAACTGGCATATTATTATCTCAGAAGTTACGATTCACATCCCTCATCTGCATGTATGCATCCAGAAATGCTGACTTTAAAGGTAATCAACGTGCAAACCAGATGGCAAATGATGCACCAATACACACTGCAACAAATATGGACTGGACTGACGTCAATGCAGTATGGACTTGGTGGATGCTGACAAGACTCTAAACTGCTAACCCATCTTCAGGACTTTAGAGTGAAACCTGACTGAGCACATCAATGTCATCTTAGAAGGCCAAGAGAGAAGATGTCATCACCAACTCCTCATGGGGACAGTGAGCAGAGGTATTTTGGGCTGGCTGCTGCATCGGAGGACTGAGCACGCATGGGAAAAGTCCAGTGGGTGGTGACATTGTTCTACACAACAAAACATAGCAAAGCTAATGCAAATGTGCAACCATCCATAAATTGTCAAAATTGTGACATCCAACATATTAAGATAAAAAAAGTCTTAATTAAAAGTCGAGAGGATTGACTTCATTGCCCTGGATTTTATCCCATATGGCTCAGTCTCTTTCCTCAGGGCTGTCTGGTGAAAGCGTCGCACAAAGTATGAACACAGTAGCTCCAGCAATGACCCCCAGGAGTCTCAGAGAAAAATGCACTCATGAACCGAAAGACGTAGCCCGAAATTGAACCCACAACCTTTGGAGTGTGAGGTAGATGGCTTTACCACTTCGCCACAGAGACTCCAACATATTAAGATGTTTTAGCTGTGTTGAACTAATGGGTTCAGACCAAACAGAGGGACAGAAGGCATAAACTGAACACTTGCATGTTAAAAGACCAAGAAAGAGCCCAGAAAGAAGATGGAAGTCACAGTTTGGCACTAGGTCTCAGAGAATTGAATGTCAAGAACTGGAGCGGCATCATCAGGGGTAGAGAGAAAGAGAAATAGTTTGTGCAAGTAGTTGAGAGCCAGCATTAAAGGCGTGGCAACCTGAAGAAAGAAGAAATACTTGGATTGAATGGGCCTCGGGAAACTATAACAAACTGAAATCATTTCCTTATGTCCATGGCCTATAATTTGTTGCTCAGTACCTGTCAAGTGTGTACAATCCTAGAAGTTATAATTCCAAAATAGCTTTTTCTTCTTTTTTCTTTTCTCTTAGTTTTTTTTTCCTGTTATTTTTGTTTCCCTTTATTTCTTTCTTTGTTTTCTTTTTCCCCATTTATTTTCTGTCTTTCTAGTCTCCTTGTTTTATTTTTTAAAATTCTTTCCAGCCTGTTTATTTGATCATGTTCCATACATTTTCTCTAATTCTAAATTTTTTTCTTTTTTCTTTCTATCTTTCTGTTATTTGGTATTTAACAATTTTGTTTGTCATCTTTCTTTCTTTTATTTAGTTTATTTCTTTGGTGCGCTTTCTTTCTTTCTTTCTGTCTTTCTTTCTGTCTTTCTTTCTGTCTGTCTGTCTTTCTGTCTGTCTTTTTGTCTGTCTTTCTGTCTTTCTGTCTTTCTTTCTTTCTTTCTTTCTTTCTTTCTTTCTTTCTTTCTTTCTTTCTTTCTTTCTTTCTTTCTTTCTTTCTTTCTTTCGGGATGTAGTGAGACCTTATTGTTTTGTTTGTGTTTTGTCACTTTGGCTCCAACTGAAAGAAACTGCAGAAACTATCATGATTTATCAGACTAACTTATCATGCTTTACCAGATAAATCGATCATGATTTACTAGGCCAAACTATCATGGTTTACCAGGTCAAACTATCATGCTTTACCTGATAAATCGATCATGATCTACTAGGCCAAACTATCATGGTGTACCAGACCAAACTACCATGATTTACTGGATAATACAATCATTATTTACCAGACCAAACTACCATGAGTTACCAGATAAAATTATAATGATTTGTTAGTCCAAACTACCATGATTTACCAGACCAAATTACCATGATTTACCAGATAAACCTATCATCATTTACTAGGCCAAACTATCATGATTTGTTAGACCAAACTATTATGATTTACCAGACCAAATTATTACATTTTACCAGACCACATTGTCATGATTTACCAGACCACATTATCATGATTTACCTGCCATATTATCATGATTTACCAGCCATATTATCATGATTTTCCAAATCAGTCTACCATCATTTACCAGATCAAACTCTTGATCTACCAGACAAAACTCCTATTTTGTCAGGCCTAACTATCATGATTTACCAGACCAAACTATCATGATTTATCATAGCTAACTATCCTTATTTACTAGATAAAACTATCGTTATTTACCAGACCAATATCATTGAAACACACTGTGGCTTTCAGACCCTAGACATCCACATAATTAGGCCATTGTGCTGTCTCACTAATATGTGGATATCGCCACAATAATACATATGCAAATATTTATTGCCTGTTGTAATTGAATGTTTCAGTGAAAATAATTTAGTATATTATAGCTCAATAAGAGCTGTGGTGGTACTGTGGTTAGTTTTCTTGCCCACTGTCACTGTCTAGATTACATCATCAGTTTAGCTAAACTTTGTGAGTGCTAAACTGTACACATGATTATAGAAGAGATATCAGTACCAGTTATCTACAAAAGAGGCTAGTAAATAGGCCCAGACTTAAAGCTAACAAGGGCAAATGAAAACAGATAATTCCTGCCTGTATTTAGTACAGGATTCTGATGTGATGGGGCCAGATGAGAGTATTTAATTGTCATGATAAGTGTGTATGTCATCAGTGATTAAACTTATTATGTTGACGTGAGAAACAAATGAGAGACACCTTGACTTTTGGGATTTTGATCTTATAGAAGAAGGTTGTACAGGGAGGCTCCGGTTAACGTGGGGGTTTGTTCTTGGAAAACACAACTTTAAGTGAAACGATGTATAGCGAAACACTATTTACCATAGAATTAAATGAAATACAGTGTATTATTATTTAATGCTTATTTTGATGGTTGTTGATATTTATTGATTGGCTAAATAGAGGTGGGTTGGAGGGCTAGTGGTAGAATTATTGGGACGTAGAGGCATTAAAACTGCTGCTCGCTCCAAAACTATCATCAGCACTACTAGTACTGCTCTCACCTGCTTTCTTAGCTAGATCTTCATAGCGAGACTTTGCTTTCTCTTGGATAACCATTCCGTTGATTCTGGTCTTCAATCCAGACAGCCAATATGTTTCCATGTTCTCCATAAGAGTACTTCTGGTATGAGTGATCCTAGAAGCACTCAAAAGGTTACGATTTTAGCACCCTCTTTGATTTTGTCAGCACCTGCATGAATTGTCCTTACTGTAGTTGGAGGTAAACCATGGCCTTTACCGATATCAACAGCTCGATCGCCAGCCTCAAAATGACGTAACACATCTAACTTCATCTCAAGAGTAACACTTTTCCTGGTTTTCTTACTACCAGATATTTTATCTCATAATTATGGGTGATGACACGATAAAATCCTGGAAAAACACACTGCACAAAATTTAAAATGGTGACGTTAATGCAGCATAGCAACACAGGTGGCCACCTTATGGCGGAACATAGCGACGTAAAGTGAAGTTATGTCCCATTGTGACAACGACGTTATAGCAAAATGACGTAAACCGAAGCGACACATAACGGGGCCTCCTTGTATTGTTATTTTATTGTGGACAGTTTTATTGGGTTGGAGTCTGTTGACAGTAAATTATCTAAAACCTTGATGAGGATATATTACCAGCCTAAGTTTATTCTCAGTGAATCATATATGCTGTGCCGAATGATGTCCTGGTTACATCCTAAATGTGTCTCTGTAGATGAGATGTTCTTGCACACCTTACTAGTTTCTGAACTTGGAGAGCCATTCTACCGAACTTAAGAATTAAAACTTTGTCTTTCTGAGGATTCTCAACACAACCAATCAACATGCATTACTGAGAGAGCTGATTACATTTATTTTTGGTGTCCTGATGACTCCCAGGTCGACCTAGCCTAAATTGGGTACCAGGAAATGTCTTGGGAAGTAAAGGCAGCCAGGAAGATACAGACCACATCTCCCACTGCGTGTCTATTCATCTACAAGAATATGGGTCGCACCGTATGCCTGATGCCTTAAGGTATGAAAGAGAGTTAGTCATTAGTCCCGGTTCAAATTTCACAGCAAAGAGTAGTCCCCATAATGCTCCGTGAATATTGCACAAAATGCTCCTCACTGCCCCATGTGAAAAGTGGAACGGACAGGAGTCTTGACAAACCAACAGCCCACACAGGTATACTATGCATAATGCCGCT
This sequence comes from Cepaea hortensis, assembly GCA_963921405.1. Taxonomy (NCBI): domain Eukaryota; kingdom Metazoa; phylum Mollusca; class Gastropoda; order Stylommatophora; family Helicidae; genus Cepaea; species Cepaea hortensis. Next base: position 204,479,041 of record OY992876.1, read on the forward strand.
GCCAGAATGCCAACACAAAAGTCCGACACAAAAAATACAGTTCATTGTTGATGGAAGCGGCAGTCACTAGAAAACCAGCAGACACACATTACTGCATAAGGCAAATGCAGTTAGTTCAGCAACTGTCTGGCTGCCATTTTTCAGAACATGCAGTTCATGATGCAAACAACTGTGGACAGATGTAAAAGCACTCCACTTGAAATTCACACTCACACTGTGGCTCCACGCACTCAACTCAGTAGCTGGGCAACGGAACTATGAAAGGTGTCCTTTACTATACTTACAATGCTGGCATTCTTATATTTGTATAGCTTTGTGTTTCTCTTAATGAATTGTTGATGTTATTTTATTAGCACTACCAATGCCAGAGAGTGGCAGAAGGAGGTGATGAAAACCATCTCCAGAGATCACAAGTATGTCATAATCAGCAGCATCCAGCTAGTGGGAGTGGTCCTGTATGTCTTTGTCCGCCCACAGCTGGCTCCATTTATCAGGTAAGTGTTATTAAAGGGCGGGCAGACCAGGCCCTAAGCCTTGGTTGGCAACTGGTTTAGGATCAAACTCCGACAGGCTGACTACCTGATTTATGTTAGCGCCGAATGTCGGGCAGCACTCACCAAACCCAACACGCCATATTATGCAAACAGCCTTGGGTGGAGAAGCACAATTGGGAGGGTACAATTCTTATCCTGGTGCGAGGAAATGCAACCTAAAGACAATGTCATGGCAAGGCAGACCAGGCTCTAAGCCTTGGTTGGCAACTAGTCTAGGGTCGAAGCTCCGACAGGCAGAGAATTGCTTTGCTTATCTGGCAACTTCTGCAGCTTGTCTTGTTCCAGATGTATTGGTGTTACCTTTCCTTTAGGGTAAACTAAGCAGGCAGAGAGAGGGATCATGCTGCGTGGGCAACACATAGTCTCTACAGTTCAGCCCAGGCTTTGTGCTATTTTTGAAGCACAATATAACAAACTTTTGCCTGTCAAGACAGCAAGTTGCCAGTAGCAGTAGTAGTTAGTAAAGAACTCTTTTCCACACTTTGAACTGTATTTGGATATAAGGCACTAGTCTAATGTTTATATGGACAGATTAACATCACTGTGATGTTTTTATGGACCAGTCAACATCACTGTGTGATGTTTTTATGGACAGAGCAACATCACTGTGATGCTTTTACAAACCGATTGCCATCACTGTGTGATGTTTTTATGGACCAATTGTCATCACTGTGATGTTTTTATGGACCAGTCAACATCACTGTGTGATGTTTTTATGGTCAGAGCAACATCACCGTGTGACGTTTTTATGGACCGATTGCCATCACTGTGTGATGTTTTTATGGACCAATTGTCATCGCTGTGATGTTTTTATGGATGATCGACATCACAGTGTGATGTTTTTATGGACCGATCAACATCACTGTGTGGTGTTTTTATGGACCAATCGACATCACTGTGTGATGTTCTTATGGACCGATTGACATCTCTGTGTGATGTTTTTTATGGATTTATGGACCAATCGACATCACTGTGTGATGTTTTTATGGACCGATTGACATCTCTGAATGATGTTTTTTATGGATTTATGGACCAACCAACATAACTGTGTGATGTTTTTATGGACCGATCAACATCACTATGTGATGTTCTAATGGACCGATTGACATCTCTGTGTGATGTTTTTATGGACCAATCACCATCACTGTGTTATGTTTTTATGGACCGATTGACATCACTGTGTGATGTTTTTATGGACAGATTGACATCACTGCATGATGTTTTTATGTCCCGATCGACATCACTGTGTGATGTTGTCAATATCATGCAAATCATCTTTACTTCCCAGAACATCTTTTGGTACCCATTTTTGCCCGGGTCGACCTGAAAGCCCAGTTCAATAAAAAAAAAATATAAGTCTATCTTATCTGGAATTTGAACACATTGACCACCAGACTGACAGGCAAGCACATGAGCCACTTTATAACTGCCACTTTCTGATATCAATCAATGTGGATAATTTGCAGTTTTGTCTGCGGTGGGAAGTTTGTGTGTTGTGACAGGGATGTTTCTCTGTTTCTCTGCCAGTATGACTATCATCTGTGAACATACTTTATGATATTTTAACTCTTTATGGTTTGTGTTATTTACTTAAATATGCAGGGACTTTGTTTTTTTTGTATTTTGGTTTCATGACTTGTAGCTTTGCTGAGCATAATTTCATGTTACGCTTCTTGCATGCATAATTAAGGTGATTAGATTGTCTTTAGTGGATGAATTCTTAGATCATAAAGAGCATTAATTACTTACTTTTACAAGATCAAAACATTGAAGAAAATTAGGTCAAAACATTGAAGAGAATTTGATCAAAACATTGAAGAAAAGTAGATGAAAACTTTGAATAAAACTTGATGAAAGCATTGAAGAAAACTTCATCAAAGCATTGAAGAAAACTTGATCAGAACATTGAAAAAAACTTCATCAAAGCATTGAAGAAAACTTGATCAAAGCATTGAAGAAAACTTGAACAAAGCATTGAAGAAATCTAACAATATCAGCACATTGAAGCAAACTTGATCAAAGCATTGAAGAAAACTAACTATATCAGTGCATTGAATAAAACTTGATCAAAGTATTGAAGCAAACTTGATCAAAGCATTGAAGACAACTTGATCAGAGCATTGAATAAAACTATGTCATAACATTGAAGAAAACTAGGTCAAAACATGGAAGAAAGCTATCCCATAAACATGTCTTGGAAACTAAAATACTTTGACCACATCAAATCTCACAGTGGTTTAGAAAGGACAGCGATGGAAGGCATGGTTCCTGGAAGATTTTTTTGGGCTCGTTTTGAACTCAAGCGTAGTCCATACACATTACTTCTAGTAGAGCTGGACTGAAATTTGTGTGCGGATTAGCTTTCTCTATTAATAGTGTCCCTCGCTATCAGGCAAAACCACTCCGACTTCAGAGGTACTAGAAATTTACGTTTCTAAGTCAAGGACGATAGGTCAACATTTTAGTCCAACTGTCCACTGTAGCGGTCGAACCCATTTCCTCAGCATCAGCACACCAGATGTTTAAGAACACGCATTCATATCCATTCGGCCATGCTGACCTATTTTCCTGGAGGTGAGGCAGGAGTTTACTATCTCGATGGTGGACAAAGGACATTAAAGACATCCTGGGCATGAACATGCGTGAGGCAGACAACTGGTGAAGGATCAGGAGTCTTGTCATTGAGCTGTGAGGAGACTGACTTACTGAAAAGGATTTGCTACCTGATGGTGGTGATGGTGATAATGATGATGATGATGGTGATGGTGATGATGATGGTGATGATGATGATGATGATGATTATAATGATTATGATGATAATAATAATAATAATAATGAGATGGTGTTGAATATAACAAACTGAAATACCACTTCTTCAGTAAACTAATGATGATGATGATAGTGATGGTAATGGTGATGATGATAATGAGATAGTTTTGAATATAAGACTGAAATACCACTTCTTGGTAATGGTGATGATGATAATGAGATAGTTTTGAATATAAGACTGAAATACCACAATAAACTAACATGCTAAACATCTGCTGCTGGAGTGTCCAGTCAACATATGCAGAACAAAGGTAATTATTTTGCCCTACTCCCTCACCACCATCATTATCATCATCATGTGCCATGATGTAAAGCATGGGTGATTATGATTCACCGTTTCACTAAACCACCAGTATTCAATCAGGTCTGTGCTCTTGTCCTGATAATGCTATTTAGTCAGGCAAGCTAGGCATTTTTCTCTTTGTCCTTTCTCTTTTTGCCATCTAGTTTGTAGATGTCACCAAGTGTTCCAGTTCATTTCTCATCACATGAATAACAAATCTTGGTGGTCATTGTTCATGATTTCATACTGTCACCATTCTTTGGTCGGGTCTAAGTTCTTGTCCTATTTAACAAGCAAGCTTGGTATTTATCTCTTAGTCTTTCTCTTATGCATTTGCTATCAAATTTGCCAGTTGTCACTAAGTTTTTGAGTTTATTTTGTCTCATAACATACCCAAAAAATCTTGGCTGATTACTTCTAAATTCATTGCTTTTGGACTACCCGTAAACTTCTTGAGAAACAAATGTGGTTTCCCCTTTCCCTCCAAATATACTAAGAGATTTATTTTCTGTAAACATCTTATTGTGGATATTTGTAAATTGTTTGGAGCTTTTCCAAGTTAAAAAAATATTGTATTATGTCAGAAATGTCATTTTATGTCACTTGTGACAATATATCCAATTATAAATGGGTTTCTCTTGCAGAGATGTTGCAGTGGATAAAGTGAAAACTGGATTGGGTGGTGCCACAGGCAACAAAGGTGGAGTGGCAATCCGCTTTGTTCTCAACAGCACATCTATTTGTTTTGTCTGTGCTCATTTAGCCGCTGGTCAGAAAGAGGTTAATGAGCGTAATGCCAACTACACAGAAATCACACGCAAGATGTCCTTTCCAATGGTAAGATTTCCTAACAGAGTCTAAAATTTCTAACACTGCTGATCGGTATATTTAGCCTACCACTTTTTTGTTGCTTTAAAATTATTAACAAGCTTACGTACAAAATGTAATTAAAGCCTGTGTTGATCTTGTGGTGATTTTGCCAGTCCATATGTGATGTGCTGAATGATAACATGTTAAATCCTAATACGCTTCTCTGTAAATGTGAAGTTTTGGTACTCGCCATGCACAACCTGCTGGTTTCTGGACACAGAGAGGTACAGGTGAGGTCTGCAACACAGTTCCCCTGGAGATGTTACTTTGGTACAAGGTTGGGAGAAGAGTCTCTATAGCAACCTCACTGCTATAAATGCAAGCCATTTTCAGGGCTTAAATGACCTAAATACCAATGCGGAGGAGTTAAGAGTTCAAAACTCAGGCTTAAGAGCATTCACAAACAACCAACCTTTGTCATCACAGAAGGCTTCAAATGACCTAAATCAGATTAATTGGGTCCTCTCAGTTGTTTATCCACCTTTATGTGGTAGAGGGGTTCGAGTCTTCCAATGACCCCAAGAACTATGCCAATGGAAGCACAGTTACTGATAAGGTCTCCTGTGTCAGACAGATCAAGGGATAGGGGGGAGGGGTAGGGACCAGATGAAGCAATACATATACCTGCTGCCTTGTAGGTAAACCGGGGACAATCAAAGGCTAGGGAAAGCAAACCTCGAAAAATGCTTTGTCAAAGTCGGATGTACTGAGCTACAGGCTTGATGAAACGGTGTAACACAACTCATTCAATGATGTCACACCTCCACACTAGTCTGTTTGAGGATAAACTCTATGGAGATATCAATAAGCTCAAGTTGACTGCTGCTTTCTGTAAATATTTCCAGGTTAACTGAAGGTGTAACAAGAAGAAGAAGAAATTTATTGTGTCCGTGCAGTTTTCATATGTATTAAATCTACTTTGGTCTTCAGAAAGTGCTTTATGCAACTGAATTAAAACTATTTGTAGCATTGCAGTTTAAAATATATTGCATTAACATTTTTACAGGAAGTTTGCAGCGTGGGTATTCCATCTTTAATCAGACTTCTGCATGTTCTTCAGTCACTCTTCTTTAGATAAGAATTCAGCTGCATTTATACAATTTATTTGAAAAACTAGACTCTCCATCTGAGATGGATTTGGATTAATTAAACGACAGAGTATCAGACAAGACTGTGTGATCAGTTCTAAACCCTTTTCAAATAAAGTTTGTTTGTTCAGTAGCCATCACAGTGGAAATTAAAAATTCTTTTCTTAATACCAAATGTAAATATAAAGATCCCATCTTATGCTTAAATCTACAAATAGTTTTCAATTTCAATTTCGCTAAGCTGTAAATTATTACTCTAAAACCTTAACAGTTTTAAAACATTTTCACAATATCTTTTCCTAAAACTGATTACATTTTAAAGTGATAGTTGGATTGCATTGAGTGTGCTATTTTCATGCATGATCTTCTCTTTTCATCTTCTTATTGCTATATAAGTTAATATTTGTCAGTGTAGTGATACCTACAATTTACTGAAACTGTGGCAGAATTTTCATTGAAGCTATGTATTGCCACCTTACAAAGAGTTGTATTCAGGTATAGATATATTTTACAAAATGTACCGTCCCCATGCTAACACTGCGGCATAGGGGTTAGAAACACAATTTCTAATCCCACATACTACGTTTAAAACACAGCTGTGGATGATATGGCAGCAGGCTGCCTTATGCTGGTTTTCATTCAATGGTATGAGTTCCGGTCGTTCAGAAAGCAATGGCAAACAACTGAAAATAAACTTGCCAAGAAATCACAGAAAAGAAATGCTGGGGTTGGTCCTGTAAAGGATATGCAACTACTTTTTAACCCTTTCCGCGAGCATTGGGTTGGAATTTTTGTGACAATGAAATACCTGAAACCGCTGGAGGAATAGTTAACAAACCATTGCCTAATCCCAGCCAGTCAGTATGTCCAATGCTGAATCTTGACCTGGTTACATCCTAATGTGCCTCACCACAGATGGATAGTTCCAGTACTCGTCTTGCACGCCCCACTTGTTTCTGAGCTTGGAGAGGGGAAGGAGAGCTCTGCAACACTATGGGGATGGTACTTTAGTACCGGGCCAGGCACAAATTCTCTCCACCAACCTCACTCCGATAGATTAAAGCCTTTTTAGAGCCAACACGAGCTGAGTACTAATGTACGGGACTTGAAAGTTCAAACTCAGTCTTCTGGAGGATTCACAACCAGCCAACCAACTAACCCAACCAAGCAACCAAGCAACCAACCAACCAACCAACAAACAAACCACCCAACCAACCAGCCAATCACCCAACCAGCCAACCACCCAACCAACCAACCAGCCCACCAACCAACCAACCATACAGCCAACCGACCAGCCAACCAACCAGCCAACCAACAAATCAACCAACCAACCAACCAACAAATGAACGAATGAACAAACCAACCAACCAACCAACCAACCAACCAACCAACCAACCAACCAACAAACAGAATTTACATTTTAATGCAGTGAGAAGAAAATTAATCACTATCAATGTTTCCTCTCAGCTTGTTTTATTGCATGAAATGGCTTTGTGGTTATGTTCTAATGATTATTTATATACACTTAACCCTGTCAACCTAAAATTATCTGTTCCTGAAATTCAGTTTGGCAAAATCATATTAGCATGTAAACAAGTAAATGCAGCCCAGTGATATAAACTGTTAGTGTGGCATGAGGTGTTTAGTTTTCTACCTCACCATCAATCCCTCCCAGACAACATCATCTGTAAAGTGTTGCAAGCAGGTGTTCATGTCTTTCCACAGATCTTGGTCTCTGGGGTTCTGGATCAATTCCTTCATGCCATACTTTTTGCCCATCAAGACCATTTATTTTGGCCTGCCTCTTCCTCTTTTACCACAGACCAACCCATGCTTTACGATGTTCTCAAATGTCTCTATACTCAAAATATCACCAAAGAACACTATTTGTCTCTTTCTTATAGTTGTGTATAGTATTTTTTACTTTTTTTAGCTTCTTCCAGGCAATCAGTGCTAGTTACTCAGGCAATGCAATGTATTCAAAACATTAGTCTCAAAAACCACAGACAATTCCCAGAAATTGAGACAAATAACAGAAAATTAGACAGTTGCCAGAAAATTATCCTGTACTATTTTATGAGATTGGGTTGACCCCATTATCATTATGGCTAAAAAAAAAAATAAAATCCTGCCACTGCTGGCAGTTGAATCTGGAGCATTAAGCATTATGTTACTGAGATCACCAACCTGATCTATGTCTTACTATTTACATTATCTGCATAATTGTTGGGTCGCTTAAAAAAAAAAAAAAGTCGCTTAAAAGTCGACAAGGTCGACTTCATCGCACCGGGTTTTATCCCATATGGCTCAGTCTCTTTCCGCAGCGTGGAAAGCGTCACACAAAGGCTAAAATAATTGTTGGGATTTACCTAAACTGAAAACATATGATTTTTGTTAATTAGTTTTGTAATGAAATGCAGAATCATAATCTTTAGCCAAAAGGATTATAACATTGACATTGATTGCAGTCGTGGCCTCATGAAAGGTTGTTGACACATAGACCATGACTGTATTTATACTATTTGAATTACTAGAAGGGAATTAACTCTGGTCAAAAAGTGTTTGGGGAGCAATAGTGATTTTTGTGATAATAATGATTATTATTTTTGTCTGCTATGACATATTAATCATCACCATAAACAATGGATAGTAATTTCTAATGTTATAATAAATTTGTTTCTGTCAATATGTACAGACGACCTGTAACTAAGGAAATGTTACTATGTTTATTGGTTGAATTTATATTGACATAATTTTGTCAATCACACTTTTAGTCTATGGACAGCCCCAAAAAGGTAAGGTGATTATTGGAATCCCTAGAAAATTGCTATCTAGTTCAATTACCCCTTGCAAACAACATGTCTGGGATGGCCTATTTACATTTTCTGAAACATTTTAAGAATAAATTATTGCACATAAAAAATGAAGTGTTGGCATTACAAACATTTATTCTCATATAAATCTGACATTAATTATTCTATTTGTGCATTGCCCACATTTGACAGGAACTGCACTAGAACAGCAGTCAGCACACTTGCCTGTAAGCCACGTGGTCATGTGGTCACATTCCAATCGAAGCAGGGATTTTTAAAAAGTCGACCTGGGCTTCCTGGTAGACCCAGCCTAAAATGGGCACCAGGAAATGTTCTGGAAAGCAAATGTTCCAGCATGATATTGGCCAAATCATCTACTGAGTGCTGATTGGTCTATAAAAATATGGCTAGCACCAATACACCTCACGGCATGGAAATTGATCCTATACTTATATATTTTTTAGTTTCAATACATACATTCATAAATCTATCAGCCAATCAAATTCCCCCACAGAACAGTGGTTGCTTGAAATGCAACCAATAACCATCAATCTTGCTTGAAGCTTCTTTTCAAGTTTGAATTTGTAGCTGTTTTTTTGGTCATTTTTTATTATTTTTTCCCTAGGTAGTGTTTTGTTAATTAATGGTGATAGTTTTTTGAGCAGCAAAAGGATTCAGCCATGCATGTTAAAAAACATGAAATTAGCTTAAGTTTTAAGTGTTCATAATTTCAGTTGTTTTATGAAAAGTCCTGGGAATCATGCACCACCACATTAATTTATTAAAGTCAGTACTTGTTTATTTTTAGCAGTCAGATTTAACTGTGTGTTTATACTTTGCTTTCTGAATGTCAGCAGACATCTATATATTGCTGACTTGCTTGGCCAGTCACATATGTGATTGTAGTTTTTTATTTTTATTTTTATTTTTATTTTTGTGTGTGCGTTCGCTCGCTATGAACTCAAGATTAGTCCATACAGTCTACTACCTTTAGTAGCACTGGACTGTTTTTTTTGCTTGTGGATTCAATCAATCAATCATGTGCCATGCCGGAAAGCGTGGGCGGTCATGATTCGCCATTTCACTCGATCACCAGAGTCGTGGATCAGCTCAGTGTTCCTGTCTCGTCCATGCCATGTGGCCAAGCCATCCAGGTATTTTCCTCTCGGTCTTCCTCTTGGTCTGTTCCCCTCGATCTTGCCAGCTGTCACCAAGTTCTCCAGTCCATTTCTTCTCATAACATGTCCAAAAAATTTTGACTGTCTACGTCTAATTTCTCTAATCAATCTACGATTTTCATTTGTCTCTTGTAGTACTTGGTCATTGGTTTTTCTATCTGTCCATGGTATTCTTTGCATTTTCCTCAGAAACCACATTTCTGCAGCCATCAGATGTTTTTCAGCTTGACTGCACATTGTCCAAGTTTCACATCCATACAAAAGAACAGGCTCTATGTATCCCCTCAACACTCTTTTTCTCGTTTCAATTGACATCATTTTATTGGTCAGAATGTTTTTCATCTTGCTAAAGGCTACCTTCGCAATGGCGATTCTTGTTCTAATCTCTTCAAGGCATCTGCCATCAGATGTTATGACTGTTCCGAGATAATTGAACCGATTCACTTGCTGAAGAATATTCCCATTTACTTGTATATTACATTGTGGTACTTCGTTCTTCCTAGTGACGACCATAACCTGTGTCTTCCTACAATTTAATTCCAACCCCAGCTGCTCACTGTGTACAACCACAGCGTCTACTAATTGTTGCAGATCCTGTGCATTGTCTGCAATCAATACTGTATCATCTGCATATCTAATGTTATTTATGTTTCGTCCTCCAATGCTGATTCCATTTAGGTCTTCTACATTTCTGAAAATATTTTCACTGTATAAGGAAAAAAGATCTGGAGACATTACACATCCCTGCCTAACACCTCTCTTAATAGGTTGGTATTGTCCTACTTCATTATCAATTCTTATGGCAGCTTGTTGTTTCCAATATATGTTTTTTATAAGTCTAATGTCTTTCCCATCAATTTGTAGATCTGCCAGCATATCCACAATGTTGACATGTCTTACTCTATCAAAAGCCTTTGTGTAGTCAATAAAGCAAAGATGTATATCCTTGTTTACTTCTAAAGCACGTTCAATAACTGTTCGCAGCATATACACAGCATTTACTGTACCCTTTCCTTCTACAAAACCACATTGTTCTTCCCCTATTTCAGGTTGCACTTTCCTCCTCACTCTTTGCATGATAATTCGTAACAAAATCTTTGTGATGTGACTCATTATACTAATTGTTCTATGTTGATCACATTCTAAGGTTCCTGATTTCTTTGGGATTGCAATAAATACAGAATTACATAATTCAGAAGGTATATCTCCAGTATCATATAATGTGTTCAGCAGTCTAGTGACTTGCTCTAGTCCAAATTCTTCTAAAGCTTTAATCATTTCTGTTGTGATGTTATCTGCACCGGGGGCCTTGCCAGCTTTCATATGCTTAAGAACATTTTGAACCTCCATCTTTAAAATTGCTGGTCCTTCATTATTAAATCTAATAGCATACTGTTCCTCTCTGTTATCATTATACAGGTCTTTCACATAATCTGTCCATACATGTAGAATCTGATCTTTTTCTATTATGATTTTGCCATCTTTAGTTCTTAGACAGCCTGTTGATGTACTTGTTCTTTTATTAGTAAGTTCCTGAATCCTTTTGTGCACTAATTTGGTATTTTGACTGTTGTGTTGTTTTTCAATTTCTAAGCACTTTTCCTCAAGCCATGATTCTTTTGCCTTCCTACATAATATTCTGACTTGTCTGTGAATTTCTTCATATTTGGCAGGATTATTTTTGTTGAGTCTTCTTGTTTCCATTAAGTGTAAAATTTCCTCAGTCATCCATTTCTTACGACCCACCTTCTTTAATTTTGGAATAGTTGTTTCTGCAGCCATATTGATTGAATTCTTTAACATTTCCCATTGATCATCCGGCTTGTGGATTAGCTTTCCCTATTATCAGTGTCCCTGGCCATCAGGCGAACCCACTCCAACAAATATCAAGGACTGAACTTTCGAAAGTGGGAGGGAAATCTCTACACTTATTTTACAGGCTGTTCTGTTTTTTTAAAATTTAAGGTGAAGGAATTTGGAACCCACCAATTCACTTTTAAATCTAACCAAAATAAGTTTTTATTATAGTGCATTCACATTTGTTTGCCTCAATATAAACATCCATATCTCAGTAACCAACTGAGGGAAAATTATGAGATTTAGTATATAACCTTATCATTATGTCCACCCAACAAAAAAATTTTTGTTCTGGAGATTTTACAGCAGATTTCAAATTTTGTTTTTGTATGTGGTATATAATTTACGGGTCTGAGATGAAATACATAATTTTAAATGTATTGCAGCGTAGCCAGACAATCAGCGCTCAATGTTGAATATTGTACGTTTTTTCACGGGATTGGCCTTATGCCAACTCCTCGCATTGTTTAAACTAGGACTGTTCAGAGGTGTCTCAAGATGTGGGTTATTTCATGAAACCTGATTAATATGTTTAAAAAAAAAAAAATCTTACCACTTATCGCTAACATTGAAATGTGTGAATATTTTTCAATGGGATTGAATGCGAAATTATACACTTCAAAGAATCGCTATGAAGTTGTACACATATTTTTGTCAAGAAGCTGATCGCAGGAAACTGTTTTATACTATTACAAATTCCAAAAAAAGAACAGTGCATGCATTGGGTTTGAGTAAACGGTCATTTCGTCGATGGGTGCAAGAATCTGGAATTAAACCACCACGCAATAACCAAACGGTAGGTAGAAAGATTATTGTAGACAGCTTTGACAAAGATGTCATAAAGCGAGCTATTATAAAAATGCTTTAAAAAGTCGCTTAAAATTCGACAGGGTTGACTTCATTGCACCGGGTTCTATCGCATATGGCTCGGTCTCTTTCCGCAGCGCGGAAAGCATTGCACAAAGCACGAACTCTGCAGCTCTAGCGATGACCCACAGAAGTCTCAGAAAAATGTAACTCGTGAACCGAAGGATGCTGCCCGGAATCGAACCCACGACCTCTGGAGCCCGAGTCAAAAGGCTTGACCACTTCGCCACGGAGACTCCTAAAATTATAAAAATTTTGGATTTTATATCCAGGATTATCCAGCATTATAAAAATGCTGGATGCCAAAGAAACAGTGACTGTCAGAAAACTTAGGGTTTGGTTGAGAAAGAACAATAACATAGAGCTATCCAAAACAACTTTGTGGAAAATTATAAGGACATTATCTTCACTTTTTGAAAGTACAAGGGCGGTAGAAATATTCTTTGCGAGCAACCGCATTTAGGAGCCATGAGAAGCAGATATCAACGTGAAATAAGGGAAATGCGCAAAGAAAATTATGGCATAGTGTGTTTGGATAAAATGTGGATCAATGCGCACCACACAAGTGATAAGGAATGGCAATCAGTGGATGGACAGATAAAGCGATATGTGCCCAGTAGTATAGGACAGCTTTTGGTCATGGCCCATGCTGGTAATACGCATAATGGCTTACAACAGAATGCTGGGCTCGTGTTCGTATCAAAGCATACAGACACTAGGGATTATCATAATAAGATGAATGTATTTAGAGATTGGCTCGAGAATACTGTGCTTCCATCCCTAGATAGGCCGTTGTGTCCAATTATGGACAGTGCATGATATCAATGTTGTTGCCCAAGAAGACAAAATACCTACAGCATCGAGCACAAAGGGAGCAATAAAGATATGGCTCCGAATGGAAAACATACCATTTCCAGAAATGTATTTCTAGGTAGAATTGTTGTCCATTGTGAAACAGGCGCAAAAAAGCAAGAACTATCACATCGACAAGTTGATAGAAGAGCATGGCCATAGGTGCTTGAGACTTCCGCTGTATCATTCTCATTTAAACCCTATAGAACTTGTGTCGGCTAAAATTAAAGGACAGGTGGCAGCTGCCAATACTACATTCAAATTGTCTGACGTCAAGATACTAACCCAGTCCGCGCTATTAAATATTGATAAAAGTTACTGGAAAAAATGTGAGGACCATGTGTTGAAAGAGGAAGAGGACTATTGGAGAAAGGATGGATTGAATTTTATGCAACTGAGAGCAATCATCAACCTACTGGAATCGTCCGACACAGATTAAGGTCTGAGCAGATCGCAGACCTTAATCTATGTACACACTTACTGGGATATTTTGTTCCAACTATTCAGATGCATTGCAGGCACTAAATATTACAGCATCAGCATAATGTCAATGGCAACAGTTTGTATTTCACAGTGATGAATTTTCAATTCCGCAAGCCCTCAGCGATGACAAACAACTGTATTGAAAAAAAAAAAAAACACACACACTAATCGCATTGAATACCAACAGAAGAGTAATATTGCGGTGGAAACTGACATATTTTGGCATAACAAGAAACGTGAGAGCAAACATGTTGTCAAATTAGGGGACAACACACGTGCATACGAATCAATCTATGAACTTCAAAGAAAAGAGGACCAACATCTTGGTCGTTAAGAAGAAAGCCCACTACAGAGACATTGACAACTATTTTCATAGTGCAAAACAGGTAATCATGTTCCGTCTCTGAATGGTAAACAGCAGAGTAGACAATCTTTCACGAAGACTCAAAGCGGGTCTGTCACCCATGTGTACGTGTGAACAAACTACACAGACAGCTGAACAGATCCTTAAAAATGGAAACATGATGGCTAAATTGCGGTATCATTTCTGGTCACTCCATACGCACTTTAACGCACTTAAGCTTTCACAAACTCAATATAAAAAACTAACATGAATACTTGTGTACACATTATTAACTAGCAGCTGAAGAAACAAGAAGGAAATGAAAAATAAGGTAAGAAATATATTCCTTCTATTTTCCTGTCAATTTACAAATTATTTACCCCATGCTTCTGTAATTCTCTGTCTTTACTAATATTACACATTGCACCCCTCTCGGGATTCTCCGTGGTGAAGTGGTCAAGCCATCTGACTCAGGCTCCGAAGGTTGTATGTTCGATTCCGGGCCGCTTCCTTCATTTCACGAGTGCATTTTTTCGGAGACTCCCGAGGGTCGTTGCTGGAGCTACGGAGTTCGTGCTTTGTGTGACGCTTTCCATGCTGCGTAAAGAAACTGAGCCATATGGGATAAAAACCCGGTGCAATGCAGCCGACCCTATCGGCTTTTAAGCTACTTCTTTTATTGCACCCACTCCCATACGAATCCGGATACACCTTGTGTCGTCATGTGAATTGGCGGGGCTTTCATTACTGTAAAAACAAGTTTGTAAGCGAGAAATCACTAGTTTTTCAGCAAAACATCAAAGAAATGTTGCCGCTTTCGATGATTTATGTTGCTTTTGGACCTATCAAAGACATATTCCTTGGGTGGGGGTAAATATAAGACGGCAGGAAAAATTTCATAACTATGCAACAGACAGTTTTCAAAATAATTGATCGTGAATGACGGCATTCGTTTCTAGACATACTATAGTGTGGAATTAAGCCATTGATACTACTTGTAAATATGCCGAAGTGACATAGGGGCTAGTGCACTTGCTTCCCAAAAACAGTGGTCTGTGTTCAGTCCTCCGTAGTGGCCAGATTTTTGTTGTTGAGTAGCTCTGTGGTCAATCTGGTTTCATTAAATGAGCACTCGATAATATTCCATATTTTCTGGAAATTATTGTGGAAGGAAAGGCAGCTGGGTATTACTGATTACCACCATATCATGCCATAACATAGTATATGTGAAGAGCTAACATTTCACACCTCTACAGCACAGTATCTCTCATTGGATTATCTTTACATTACTAATTTTCTTCAGAATTCCTTAAGACAAAGAAGACATGTAAATACAATGTCACACAATGTCTAATAATTAGTGAGTGAAATGCAAAAATGATCATAAACTATTATGCTAATTCTTCTAAAATGTTACACAAGTTTCCCTAAAATATTGCACAGATTCTTATAGAATGCTAGATTGGTTCCCATACAATGCTACATTCATAGTTTAAAAAAATATTATACTACATTCAGTTAAGTTTTTCACCAATATAATATTTTGCATATTTGTAAAATATAATAAATATAAAAAAAATGTTACACTAATGTTTATAAACTCTTATATTAATTCTCACAAAATGTTCTTCTAATCCTTATAAAATGGTATACTAAAGTTTATACCACTTTTTACTACTTTTAATAAAATGGTACATTAATGTTAATACAATTTGTTATTAATGTCCATAAAATGTTACACCAATGCTTATATAATTGTATACTAATTCCCGTAAAATGTTACTCTAATGCTTATACAATTTTGTGTTAATTCCTTTAAAATGTCACACTAATTCTTATATAACTGGTGTCGATTCGCAATCACACATACAGCGTTTGAAATCGGCTGCAAGCAATTCGCCTTGTGTTGATTTTTAACAATGGTATGAGTGTTGGTCGTTCAGAAAGCAGTGGCAAACTACTCAACGTAAACTTGCAGTGTAAATCGTAAATAGTAAAAAAATGCTGGGGTTGATTGTGACATCCCGTAAAGAACATGCAGCTTACTTTTAAATGCTTACACAATTTCATAATAGTTTCCATACAATGTTATTGTTTGCTTAAACAATTTAATACTAATTCCCATAATATGTTACACTAATGCTTATATAATTTTATACTAGTTTCAATGAAAGGTTAAGTTAATGCTTATACACTATTATACTAGTTTCCATAAAAGGTTAAGCTAATGCTTATATAATGTTTTACTAGTTTCCATAAAAGGTTACGCTAATGCTTATACAATTTTATACTAATTTCCATAAAAGTTTTAAAAGGTTACACCATGCGCTTGTACAGTTTTATGCTCATTCCCGTAAAAGCTCTTGAGCACTAAGGTTGTAGGACCAGGCCTTTACTGACCAATAGTTTAGAAAACCTCTATGCAGTGCTGTTTGTCCAGCATCCCCACACACAAAGTAGACCCATAGCACATAGTGCCATTTGGAGTGTAAAGTCTTAGGTTTTCACATATTTTAGGCCATTGTATGATGTGAGGTGGTCATTTCTCTTACTCACTGACTTTCTTTCTGAGACATTTCCCAGAAAATCTATCAGTACCTATTTTATGAGGTTCATCATCATCTTCATGTGCCATGCCAATAAGCATGGGCGGTCATTTTCCACTATTTTACACGATCACCAGAGTCGTGGATCAGCTTTGTGTTCTTGTCTCGACCATGCCATGTGGTCAAGCTATCCAGATATTTATTTCTCTGCCTTCCCCTTGTTCTTTTTCGCTCAATTTTGCCAGTTGTCACCAAGTTCTCTGGTTTTTTATGAGGTTGGGTAGACTTGAAAGTTGTGTTAGTAGAAAGAATGAATCGTGCCATTGCTGGGGTCAAACCTGGGACACTGTCTTGTTTAGCAGATACTCTAATCACTATACCACCATGGCTTCTATGTGAGTACATTCATATGAATTACTTGTTTTAGTACACAGTATTTCTTTTTTGTGTGGAGAAAATGATCATCCGTTAAAGGTATACAAGATACTGTGTATATTTTAAACAATTGTTCTTTTTATTTTAAACGTAGTTGGCTGCCAAAAGAAAAAGTAATTGTGGTTTTTATTTGAATTTTATAGAAGTTCACATTGACTTTTGTAACAATTGGAACCTAATGCACTTATACTTCCCCTGATCCTGGGTTAGTAAGTTGGATGCGTAGTCATGTCAGATAAGGGTAAAATACTGGAACTTCTATGCACAAATTCTTCTGCCTGTTATCCCTGATTGGAGCATAGCCTCTCTATCGACTCATTCCAAGCTGTCCTACCTCATGCCATCTCCTGCACCTGCCTCCAGACCCTCCATGCATACATTGATCATGCTTAAGATTCCTGAGTAGTTAGAAAAAGAGTATAAACAGTTAGATACGTGTAACTCCTTCGAAAAAGTGAGAGATCATAAACACTTAATAACTTGACAAGTTATTAAGCAGGGAGTCTTTGTGGTGAAGTGGTCAAACCGTCTGCCTCATGCTCCGAAGGTTGTGGGTTTAATTCCGGGCTACACCTTTCAGTTCACAAGTGCATTTTTCTTAGAGACTCCTGGTGATCATCGCTGGAGCTATGGAGTTTGTGTTTTGTGCGACGCTTTCAGTAGGCCACCCTGCGGAAAGAGACTGAGCCATATAGGATAAAACCCAGTGCAGTGAAGTCAGTCCTCTCAACTTTTAAGACTTTTAGACTTGACAAGTGTATTTGTCTCATTTTTGCATTAATTACTGTTATAATGACTGAGCAATGGAAGTGCAGTGGCTAACTTGCTTGCCTGTCAGCCAGGTGGTCATGTGTTCGAATCCCGTTGTGGATGGGGTTTAGAAAAACCTGGCTTCCCAGGTCGATACAACCCAAATTTTTTTCCTCTTCATATCTTGTTTACAGGACATTGCAGTCATGACCAGCATTTTTCAGCTGCTGTTGTCTTGGCAAGTTTTATGTTCAGTAGTTTGCCATTGCTTTCTGAATGACCAGCTCACATACCTATCCGTAAGAAACCAACACGATGCGATCCACTGCCGAATCTCACGCACCTGTGTTTTGTACGTGAGTATACTGGATTACGAACAGCGTCCTTAATCTCTTTGCCAGGGAGACCCGCTACAACCCAAAATAGGTCCCAGAAAATGGCTTGGGAAGTAAAGATGGCTGGCAGGATATTGATCACATTCCCAACAAGTGCTGATTGGTCTATAAAATATGGGGCTAGCACCATTTACCCAGTAACCTCAAGGTGCATGAAAGAGGGTCCTTTACTTAAAAAATTTTTTTTTTTTTAATACTTTCATATACCCAATGCATTATCATATTTTTCAACTACCCTATACCTCGTGCACTGCCTTTACTTTTGTGGTTTCTACCTCATAACCAGTGCACCTCAAGATGTTGAAATGGATCCTTTCCCTTTTGTTTACATTACCATATACCTAATGTGCATCGAGGCATGGCAGAAGGTTCTATACTGACTTAACTTACTGTTATAAACCATTAAAAATGTTATCCTTGCGCCTCAGTAAGATTAGTTCCACCAGGTCCTGCCATGTTCTTGGATGCTTTTATTTATACTTTTTTTTAAACACCCTCAGCTGAATGTAATATCAGAATGTCAACATTAAACATATATATTCTTTTCAAAAGATGTAAACAAACAAAGGACATGTGACATAAATGAATCACAGAACTGTTTAACTTTATTAATTGCTGTAATAAAATTGCAGTGTTAGTAGTTCATAAATAAACACACATGTATTGTTTGGCACTCATAGAAGTAGAAGAGAGAAGTACACAATAGAGGACACACTAGATAACATAACAGTTGAAAACTATAGTCACTGACTGGGATTCGAACCTGTCGTCTCCAAATGACGATGGCGCCTCACTGCAGGAACAAGTGTTGTACTTCACCGCATGACCATCTAGACACCCCCCCCCCCCCAAAAAAAAAAGAAAGAAGGTGTCTTACTTAGCCAGGTCTATCATCCACATAAACCTACAACTATGAAATATAGACAGAATTCATATATAACCATTTAATTAGCACCATAGGTTTCATAATTTTTTATTACACCAGTAACAAACACACAAATGCGTGGACTGTAATGCAGTGTCCAGTATATTAACTTTAGTAGTTTTAGTAGGGAGTCCAGTCAAGTATAAGAACTAATGTATATTTAAGCTTTGATCTGCTGAGAGAAAAAAACACAGTAGTCTAAAACAAAATTACTCCAAACTTTTACTGCAATAATCAAAATGTTGATTTTCCTCAGGGGCGAACTATTCTATCCCATGATTGTGTTTTCTGGTGTGGAGACTTCAACTACCGCATAGACCTCTCCAATGAAGAAGTAAAAAACTTAGTTACCAGTGAGAATTGGGGAGCCCTACAAGAGATGGACCAACTGAATATTCATAGAGCACAAAATACGGTAAGAATGATTTTTCTGTTTTCATTTGTAATAAAACAGTTTTATTTTACTTTCACAGAGTTGAAATAAACACAGATTAGGTACTTGATGGTTAGTACAATGGACTAAAAGGCAAGAGAAACTTTTATCACAGTAGGACATTTGTGAATGCTAAAAGAAAAAATTCCTGGAAGCCTTGGAGATGTGGTTTTATAGAAGAATGCTGAAAATTAATTGGACAGACAAAAAGAGCAATCAGGACATTTTAACCCTTTACAGGGCAGACTTTTGTCTGTTTTGTAGCCCTGAACGGGCAAGAAGAATTTTGAGGTTCGGTAAGATTTCGTGTTACTTTAGTAAAATCATCACATAAAAGGTGTTAGTCAACCGATTTTACTTAAATAAAAAACAAAATGAAGTAAAAAGCATGCAGAATATTTTACTCACGTGAATGTTCTGGTAATCCACACATGAACATAAATATTTACAAAATACAACATATTGTTTGTGATTGTCAGTCATTTATACTGCAATTTACAAACACATTTTCAGAATCAGAATCACTTTCTTTAAAGTCTGACTCACGACTGCTAACGCAAAGTAATGCTGATCACTGATATCTAGCTCTGATTCAGTCAAGTTTGTGCACTTAAATGTCACTTAAATTGAACCCAGCAAAATCTCCACTATCACTTGAAGAATCGTCGAAATCCATTTTGAAAAACTAAGCATAAAAAACCCCAAAAACTATTTAAAAAATCTGTTCAAATTCACAGTTCACGCTTGCAAATGGCGGCCACGTTGTCAGTCTATCGGTGAAATCGAAAGTAGACAATTGGAAATCTCTGAAAGCCACGAGATTGCGTTTTTACAATGCTAGTAGTAGCTCGGATGCATTCAGACGGTTTGCCAGTTCCGGGGTAAAGACACATTTGGACAATTTGCCCGGTAAAGGGTTAAGGGAAGCTGAGTTGCAAAGACAACTTATCACTGACATCACAAAGGGGCAGTCATCGTTTTTTGGCCACATTATGAGAAGACAAAAACTGGAACATTGTGACAACAGGAAAGATATGTGGAAAGAGAGAAGAAGACAGCGTGAGAAGATTCTTGAGAGTCTTGTGTCATGGCACGGAAGGGAGTCAACACACAAATTGATCCATGATGCTGGAGATCGTAATTTGTGGAAAGTCATATTCACCCACGCTCATGGAAAGGACTAAACAAATATCAGTGAACCAAGAGGTTAGGAAAAGATGCTGGCGCTGGATAGGACACGCACTGAAAAATCCAGAGGATAATATAACTAGACACTCTTGTTGGAATTTGTTCTTACACTAATTATAAAAGCTCTCTGACTCTCATTACATCTGAATAGGCTGGAAGTTGTTTCTATACACACACAGATGCTAATTATAAAAGCTTCATGACTTCCATTACATTTGAATAGGCACAGGTCCGCATGGCCGAATGGATAAGAACGTGAGTTATTAAACATCCGGTGTGCTGATGCCGAGGTAAGCGGTTCATCCCCTACACCGGACAGCTGGACTAAAATGTTGACCTGTTGTCCTTCACATGGGGACGTTAATTACAAGTACCTCTAAAGTTGGAGTGGGTTCGCTTGATGGCAAGGGACACTGTTAGTCAATCAATCAATCAGGTGCCGTCTTCACAGTGAAGGTTGGCTGGAATTGATCTCCAACACTGTCTGTCTCTTGCATTGACTGTACATTCTGTCAGGCTGATGTTCTTCCATCTCTTGATGTTATTTCCCCCACTTGTATCGTTGTCTACTGCTTGCTCGCTTGCCCTCAACCTTGCCTTCCAGTCTGGTTTTTATTAGAGTATCATGTCTTTTAACGTGGCCAAAATATTTCACTTGCCTCCTCTTTATTTCTTTCATCAACTCTCTCTTCATTCCCAGTTTTTCTAGAACCTCTGCATTTGATTGTTTTTGTTTCCATGAAATCCGACATATTCGTCTGTATATCCACATCTCTAGGGCTTCTGTGCGACTTTCTAGTTGCTTGTTCCAACGTCCAGGTTTCCTCGCCATACAGTAGCGTTGAATATACGTAGCATTTGACAATTCTCATTTTTAATGCGTTATTAATCTCTCTAGATGTTAATACTGATTTCATGCCGTTGAAAGCATTTTTTGGCCATTCCTATTCTCTTTTAAATTTCTATTTCACTTCTGCCATCATCTGTTATATGTCCAAGATAGGAGAAAATTGTTACTTGTAGTATCTTCCAGTTTACTGTGATGTTCATTGATGACCTTTCCTTTTCACTGCTAATTATCATAGTTTTTTTTGGATGCTAATATCTAAGCCACATTCTGCACTGTGCCTGTTTACTTGTTCCCCTAGTTCTTGTAACTCTTGCTCACTTTCTGCTAGTAACACGGTATCGTCAGCATACCTAAGATTGTTTATGATTCTTCCATTGATGTTAAGTCCAGTCATTTCAACTTGTTTAAAAATTCTTTCTGTGTATAGGTTGAACTATTAACACTGTTAACACAGTTAATAGCAAACCCACACGCAATATTCAGTCAATCACTACTATAAATAATGTGTTTGGACTACGCTTGAGTTCAATGCAAGCGAGCGAATCATCTGTACTGACCTCTAACCAACATGTGCAGATACATTTATTTGTTTACAATAATCCACTCGTATATATTTAAACACTGTGTCTCTTGGTATAGTCAGATGTGACAGAGCTACCGTATGACAATAACAGTAGATGGTACTTACTACCTGCTTTCTGTTAGCACTGAATGTTAGCGCGTACCAAACCTGACACCCCACATTGTGCCAACGGCTTTGGGTGGGGGAAAAGAGGGGGTCGAAATTGGGAGGGTACAAGCTTTATCTTAATGTGAGTAAATTCAACATAAAGACTAAATGTCAGGACAGGGTAGACCAGGCCCTAAGCCTTGGTTGGCAACTGGTGTAGGATAGAAGCTCAAACAGATGGACAGTTAGAGCATTGCTTTGCTGATCTGGCAGCTTCTGCATCTTGTCATCTTCCAGACATAATGGTGTTAACTTTCCTCTAGAACAAACTTGGCAGGCTTAGAGAGGGATTATACTGTATGGGCAACACATGGTCTCTGCAAGTCAACTCAGGTTTTGTGCTATAGAGAGATATAACTCCATCCCTATCCTTACCGCCATGTGTTGTGGTATTATGCCATTTATTTGATAGCACAATGTAACAACTATAGTCTGTCAAGATGGCAAGATGTCAGGAAAGGAATGGAGTGTCTCCTTGTGAATTAAAAAAAACTTAGTTTTCTAAATGTCATTGATTTAATTTCAGACATTTCAAGGTTTCAGTGAAGGCCCTTTGAACTTTGCCCCAACCTACAAATATGACACCTTCAGTGATGACTATGACACAAGTGATAAAGGTCGCACACCTGCCTGGACAGACAGAGTGTTGTGGAAGGTGAAGACCATCAAAGATCCAGATAGTAAGATTCTGAAATATATAATAGTTGTATGTAATCTAGATAGTAAGATGTTGATACATGTCATAGTTCTGTTTAATCCAGTTACTAAGATGTTGATACATGCCATAGTTCTGTTTAATACAGTTACTAAGATGTTGATACATGCCATAGTTCTGTTTAATCCAGTTACTAAGATGTTGATACTTGCCATAGTTCTGTTTAATACAGTTACTAAGATGTTGATACATGCCATAGTTCTGTTTAATCCAGTTACTAAGATGTTGATACTTGCCATAGTTCTGTTTAATCCAGTTACTAAGATGTTGATACATGCCATAGTTCTGTTTAATCCAGTTACTAAGATGTTGATAAATGCCATAGTTCTGTTTAATCCAGTTACTAAGATGTTGATACATGTCATAGTTCTGTTTAATCCAGTTACTAAGATGTTGATACATGCCATAGTTCTGTTTAATCCAGTTACTAAGATGTTGATACATGCCATAGTTCTGTTTAATCCAGTTACTAAGATGTTGATACATGCCATAGTTCTGTTTAATCCAGTTACTAAGATGTTGATACATGCCATAGTTCTGTTTAATCCAGTTACTAAGATGTTGATAAATGCCATAGTTCTGTTTAATCCAGTTACTAAGATGTTGATACATGCCATAGTTCTGTTTAATCCAGTTACTAAGATGTTGATACATGCCATAGTTCTGTTTAATCCAGTTACTAAGATGTTGATACATGCCATAGTTCTGTTTAATCCATTTACTAAGATGTTGATACATGCCATAGTTCTGTTTAATCCAGTTACTAAGATGTTGATACATGCCATAGTTCAGTTTAATCCAGTTACTAAGATGTTGATACATGCCATAGTTCTGTTTAATCCAGTTACTAAGATGTTGATAAATGCCATAGTTCTGTTTAATCCAGTTACTAAGATGTTGATACATGTCATAGTTCTGTTTAATCCAGTTACTAAGATGTTGATACTTGCCATAGTTCTGTTTAATCCAGTTACTAAGATGTTGATACATGCCATAGTTACTAAGATGTTGAAATTTATACCAGGGAACATCTTGTAAGTATAAGTGGCCAACACGATACTGCCCACATCACTTATGGAATGCTAATTGGTCTATAAAAATATGGCACTAGTACTATATGACCAAAACGCATCAAGGCATGTAAAAAGAGTCCTTTACTTACTTGGTTACTTACAGCTCTCATGGAACAGTTAGTTGCATATCCTTTACGATGTAGCAATCAACCCCAGCTTGAGTTGGCTATTCGTGATTCCTGGGCAAGTTTGCCATTGCTTTCTGAACGACCGGCACCCATACCATTTCGCAAAAAATCAACGCAAGGCGGTCTGCTGCCAAATTGCCCACAGCTGTGTTTTGAACGCGGGTATGTGGGCTTACGAACTGGGTCGGTAACCCCTACGCCACGGAAAGCAGAAGTCAAATTCATACCTACAAGGACAATTACAAGGACTAGGCAATAAACAGCCCACATGTAAATAGCTGATAAGATTGCTTCTTGGATGCTATACACCCGGTAGAAGAACATTGAGGATGTAATTAAGATATAAAGGCTTACTTTTTATGCATTAGAATGGAGGTCACCATGGCCAAATGGATAAGAGCGCTTGTTCTTAAACTTCCATAGTACTGAAGCCGAGGTAGCAGGTTCAACTCCTACACTGGTCTGTTTGACTAAAATGTTGACTTCTCGTCCTTGACTTGGGGATTTAAATTACAAGTACCTCTGAAGTCGGAGTGAAATCGCTTGATGGTGAGGAACACTAGTAAAATGGAAAGTTAATCCGCACGCAAAAATCAGTCCTGTGCACTAGAGGTTGTAGCACTAGAGGTTGTAGCACTAGAGGTTGTAGCACTAGAGGTTGTAGCACTAGAGGTTGTAGCACTAGAGGTTGTAGCACTAGAGGTTGTAGCACTAGAGGTTGTAGCACTAGAGGTTGTAGCACTAGAGGTTGTAGCACATGTATGGACTACGCTTGAGTTAAAAGTGAGCAAATGCAAAGTACAAGGAAATGAGCGGGCTGACAAGCTCGCAGGTGAGGCTACTGTGGAGGGCAGACGCGCCATGGACCAGGCCGACATTCTGAATGCTCTACGAGAAGTAAGACTTTTGCGAGAACCAAGTGATGACTGTGAATCTACAACAATGGCCAGACTGCGAGAGCAGCAAATTAAAAGAGGGGTGGCCAAACAAGAACACTACGCAGGAAGCCAAAGAAGATTTATAAACCAACACAGAACTGGCGTCGTTAGCCGCTACACGTTGCGGGATTTGCTGAGTAGGGGATCCGAGCACTTATGGACTGAATGGTTCGATGTGCAACGAGGATGATCTGTCGACTAACTAACTAACTAACTAACTAAATGCAAAAAAAAAATAGAATGACACTTTTTATGCAAATGAGATGTTATTTTTACAGTTCATACAAGAGTAAACAACTCAGATCAACTGGACTCTGTAACTATAGAAACAACAGTTACATTGCAAATAGCTTGAATCAGAAATGGTGTAGAGCAATGATTGTTTTCCAGAATGTCACTGCACTAACTTTATCGTATATTTTCTTACACAGCTGAAGAAGAGTTTAGTCATGGGAAGGTCAAGTTGCTAATGTATACTAGAGCAGAGTTACGGACATCAGACCACAGGTACATCATTCTGTCTGTTTCTTGTTTGTTGTGTGTAGTTTTGTGAGAAAGTAATGTGAACATCAGAGATTTATTTATAAATTCCACTTTTCTGAGTTCATACCTTGAAGAGGTAAAGAGGCTTGTCTCAGTGGACGTCAAAAGTTATGCTATAGGTAGCACAATGTTAGATAGGATCTCCAAAACATCAGAAAGATGGACAGGGATTAGACCAACCGAGACACAAACGTAACCTTATATGTGTCAAGAAGGAAAACTATGTGTGAAAACAAGTCATGCATCATGATGGTAGTGATGGTGTTCACCTGGAGGATTTGTGGCTGTGTTTATCTGAGATCTCAGCGTTGATTTCCATTTGCAGTTCTACACAGTGTTTCATCATCTACTACACAGTGTATCATCATCATATACTACATAGTGTGTCATCATCATCATCTCATCTTGCCCCTCTTGTACCTTGCGGTTTTAAGGTTAAGCATAAATAGCTGGATAGTGCCCATTTATGGCTTTCATATACACAGTGTATCATCATATACTACATAGTCTATCATCATCATGTACTACATAGTATATCAAAAACAGGCAAGAACACGGACCTAATGATGAAGGGAAGTCAATAAGTAAGTCACAAATGGCTGTAGAAAAATAACTAAATATGATAACAACTTGAAACCAGTTTATTTTTATACATACATTGTCCCTTTATTTCTCAACACAATTTTCATCCACATTTATGCACTTATCCCATCGTTTTATCAGTCCTCCCAAACCGGCTGCATAGAACTGCGTGCTCCATTTTCTAAACCACGCTTTCACTTCACATTCAACTTCGGCATCATTCGCGAAAAGTCTCCCGCCAAGGTGCGTTTTCAGTGAACCAAAACGGTGGAAATCGCTAGGGGCTAAGTCAGGGCTGTAAGGTGGATGTTCCAGAACTTCCCATCTTAGTTGGTTAATTTTCTCCTGAGTTAATCGAGCCATATGTGGTCTGGCATTGTCATGAAGAAACAACACTCCTCTAGTCAGCAGTCCTGGACGTTTTCTTCGAATTGCATCATGAAGCATCGATAGAACTTCACAGTACGATTCAGAAGTCACATTGTCACCTTTCTTGTTGAAATTGGTTTAAAGCACTCCTTGACAATCCCAGAACACTGTCAGCATAACCTTCCCTGCTGATGGCGTAACCTTGAATTTTTGGACACAAGGCGAAGAAGGATGTTTCCATTGCATTGAAGCACGCTATGCACCGCTTTACAGGACAAATATTTGTCAGCATAAACAAGAAGCATTTCCTTATAAATGTCCTTTGTAGGCAGTCCTTTTGCCCCCCCCCCCCCTCCAAAAAAAAACAAAAAAAAAAAACAACACCCAACAGCACGTTACTCTTTGGTTGTACACTCTGTAAGTACAGTCGCCATTTTGTTTATGCGCTGCGCATGCACATGAGACACTCAGCGCCATCTGATGAATGGGAATAAAAAGTTCAATGTTGCTGTCATCTAATGACACCTGTAGAAGACACCAACTACATTTACCTGCCATGCCACATAACTGTGTGACTTACTTATTGACTCGCTCTCGTACAACTCTGGTGATTCAAAACATGACTGCCCACGTTTATTGACATGACACATTATGATGATGATGAAGGCTTATTGCCAATATGTGCTGTTATTTTGTAACTAATTTTGTAAAACTGCCCTACACTTAATGTATTTTGGTTGTTTATGTTTTCATAGCTTTTCTGTAGTCTAACCGTTGCATTTATAAAATTGATCCAAAGCACCAGGAGTTGAGATCTGTGGGAGATTCATGAATGCCTGCACTATTTGGCAATGCACATTATGATAATGAAAGTATAAAATATATTTGGATATGTTTAATTTGCAGACCTGTGGTTGCACTGTTTGACGTGGAAACCTTGGTGACGATTGAGGACAAGAGAAACGCAACTTTGAGCAAGGTTATTAGCGAACAAGGTCCACCAGATGGCACTGTTGTCATTTCCACAGTAACAGGAGAGGAGTTGTCAGATGAGGCTGTCGAAGAAATTGTGACAAAATTTAGAGAAGTCGGCGATATTGTGATTGTCAGGTACAATTTATTTTATTATTAAATCTTAACAATTTAATTCTCAGAAGTAGTTACGCCACCTGCCTCACGCTGCGAAGCTTGTGAATTCGATTCCAGGCTATAACATTTGATTCACGAGTGCAATTTTCTCACAGACTCCTGAGGGGTCATCGCTGGAGTTACGGAGTTCGTGTTGTATGCGATGCTTTCGGCAGGCCGATCTGTGGAAAGAGACAGAGCTAAATTGGATAAAACTTGGTGCAATGAAGTCAATCCTCTTACCTTTCAAAACCTTTTAAATTTAACCCTCATTAATTCATTACTAAGCATCTGTATGTGTTAGTCGAGTTACCAGGGCAATCATAGTATCTGATGTTCAGTCTGTATTGTGTAAAGGAATCATGGTAGCCTAGTGGTTACCTGCCAAGACAATGGTTTGAGTTCAATCCCCAGCAGAGGCAGGATTATTTTTGCCTCCCAGTATGGCTCTGAGGTCACCCCAGCCTTATAAAAATTTTCAGAATTGTCTGGAAAGGAAAGATGTTATAGAAGGGGACTGGCCACCGCACCTCATATGACATGAACTAGAATATGTGAAGATCTAAGGTAATCCCAAAGGTAATATCCACTGTGGGACTACCTTTACCTCTATTGGGTACAGTTAAAAATGGATAGTTGTGTCTTGAGTGGATATGTGGATACTAGACACAGACATTTCTCTCTTACAAATACTGAATGGATATACTGTTGGGGTCATTTTGGAGCAGTGAGTGAGCAAGTCTGTTGATTTCAAGAATGAGAATAGTTGAAACATTCACGATGAACAAGGCAGATATTCTGAAAACTATCAATGAACACTCACAATGAACAAGGCAGATATTCTGAAGACTATCAATGAACACTATTGATGGACAAGGCAGATATTCTGAAGACTGTCAATGAACACTCATGATGGACAAGGCAGACATTATGAAGACTATCTGTGAGCACTGACAATGGACAAGGCAGACATTCTGAAGACCATCAATGAACACTCATGATGGACAAGGCAGACATTCTGAAGACTATCGATGAACACTCATGACGAACAAGGCAGACATTCTGAAAGACTGTTTATGAACAAATGCTAGTTGAAGATACAACAACAGTTGAAACAACATATTTAAAGATGTGTGAGTCTGGATTAAGTTCACAATCAGCATGCTACTGAAGCAATCTGCATCTACATCTTTAAACATTTCCTGAGGGAGACGAAACACCTGTGGATTTGTCTGTAGTGCTACAATGTCGATTCTTCAAACCAAGAAACTGTGTGTTGGAACTATGCTTCCATTCAAACACTTATATGAGGAATAGGTGGCCAAGGGATTAGATGGATGCAGTAATCAAAACAACCCTTTTGTTGTTGTTTGAACTCAAACATACTCCACACACACTACTTCTAGTAGTGCTGGGCTTAATTTTGCGTGCGGATTAGCTTTCCCTAATAACAGGCACACTCACAATGTTCTTGATTTATTAACTGGTAGAAAAGTTCAGCTCTTGTTAACTAATTTTATATAGAGCCATGGTGGTATAGTAGCTAGTGCACTTGCTTCCCAAGACAGTGGTCCGGTTTAAATTCCCAGCAGAGGCAGGATTATTTTTTTCTGACGAGGATGGCTCTGAGGTTGACACAACCTCACAGAAATGGGCACCAGACAATTTTCAGAATTTTCCAGGAATTTTCTTGAAAGGAAAGATGATGAGGATGGGATCTGGCACCCTGCCTCATATGCCATCATCATCATCAAGTGCCGTGCCGGCTGGCGTAGGCGTTCATGGCTCTCCATAGATCTCTGTCTTTGGTTTTCTGGATCAACTCTGCTGCTGATATTCCTCCATGCCACCGTCTCAATCCATCCAGCATCACTTCTCTTGGTCTACCTCTGCCTCTCTTCCCCTCGATCTTTCCAGTTGTTACGATGTTCTCCAATGCCTCTCTTCTCATCACATGACCGAGGAAAGCTGTTTGTCTCTGTCTTATTGTTGTATATAATGTTCTAGTTTCATTAGCATGTTTCAGGCAGTCGTTGTTAGTTACTCTGGCAGTCCAAGGAATTCGCAACATTCGTCTCAGGAACCACATCTCTGTTGCTTCTAATTTCTTCTTAATTTGTTCATTTACATTCCAAGATTCACTGCCATACAGCAAAACTGGTTCTACATAGCATTTCAGCACTCTCTTTCTTACATTCAGTGATAGTGACTTATTGCATAAGATACTCTTCATTTTCTGAAATGCGGCTTTTGCCTGCCCTATTCTGCTCCTAATCTCTGTTGTACATCTTCCATCTGATGTTATAAATGCCCCTAGGTATCTAAAATTATCAACTTGGTTAAGGATTTTCCCTTCTATTTCTATGTCACATTTTGGTGTCACCATTTTCTTTGATATTACCATTGTTACTGTTTTCTTGATATTCAAGGAGAGTCCTTTCCTTGCACTCTCTGTTACTACAACGTCTAATAATTGTTGTAGGTCTGTTGAATTATCCGCCACCAATACTGTGTCATCTGCATAGCGTATATTATTTATATTATAACCTCCAACTAGTATTCCTGGCATCTCTTTAATCTCTCTCATTATTACTTCGCTATACAGGGAGAAAAGATCTGGTGACAAGACACACCCTTGTCGTACTCCTAGCTTTATCTGTTCGTAACTACCCTCTTTATTTCCCATTTTAATTGCTGCTACTTGGTTCCAGTAAATATTCTTTATTATTCTTAAATCTTTTCCATCAGTGTTGATATCTTCCAACATTTTAATCAGTTCATCATGTTTTACTTTATCAAATGCCTTAGTATAATCTATGAAGCACAAATATATGTCTCTCTGTTTCTCTATTGACCTTTCTATTAGTGTCCGCAATGTATAAATTGCATTGTTTGTGCCCTTTCCTTCCACAAATCCATACTGTTCTTCACTAATTTCCATTTTTATTTTATTTTTGGTTCTTCTCATTATGATTCTGAGTAGAAGCTTAGTGATATGGTTTATAAGGTTAATTATACGAAAATCTTCACAATCAATTGCTCCTGGTCTTTTTGGTATAGCTATAAATACAGATTTCAGCATATCACTGGGTAAATATCCACTGCTGTAAATATCATTCAACATTTTGGTTAATATATCTACTCCAAATTCTCCCAATACTTCTAATTCTTCTATTGTGATTTCATCTGGCCCAGCTGTTTTTCCTTTCTTCATACGTTTCATAGCGTCAGCGACTTCTTCTTTCAGAATAGGTGGACCTTCTAAGTTACTATCTTCTGTTAATTCTGCCCTTTCTCCTTCATATAATTCTCTTATATACTCATTCCACCTCTTCATTATAGCATCTTCCTCTAATATTATCTTTCCTGTTTTTGATTTCAAACACCCCGTATTTATTCTTATTTTTCTTCCTGTAAGCTCACTGATTTGTCTGTGCATATTTTTTGTATCTTTAATGGAATTTAATTCAATTTTTTTGCATTGCTCGTTTAACCAACTTTCTTTAGCCTTCCCACATTTATCTTTTATTTCTTTATTTATCTTAGCGTATTCTTCTTCATATGCCATAACCTGGAATATATGAAGACCTAAGTCTTCACTGTTGCAGTATCTGCTATGGGATTATCTTATATACCAGGGACAAAATATGGTTGCTCATGTGTTACTGTTGCCCATTAGAACAGCAAAAGGTAGTAACAGTGTGGTCTGCCATGCAAGAGATGACTAAGACGGGTTGGTATGAGATTGGCTACTTAATCCTGTAGAAAGCTGAGATTGGCTACCTCATCCTATAGAAAGCTGTCATTGCTAGAAAGCTGAGATTGGCTACCTCATCCTGTAGAAAGCTGAGATTGGCTACATTATCCTGTAGAAAGCTGAGATTGGCTACCTCATCCTATAGAAAGCTGAGATTGGTAGAAAGCTGAGATTGGCTACCTCATCCTGTAGAAAGCTGAGATTGGCTACATAATCCTGTAGAAAGCTGAGATTGGCTACCTCATCCTGTAGAAAGCTGAGATTGGCTACCTCATCCTGTATAAAGGTGAGATTTTCTATCTCATCCTTAGAAAGTTGAGATTGGCTACCTCATTCTGTGGAAATCTGAGATTGGCTACCTCATCCTGTAGAAAGGTGAGATTGGCTACCTCATCCTGTATAAAGGTGAGATTTTCTATCTCATCCTTAGAAAGTTGAGATTGGCTACCTCATTCTGTAGAAATCTGAGATTGGCTACCTCATCCTGTAAAAAGGTGAGATTAGCTACTTCATCCTGTAGAAAGGTGAGATCAGCTACTTCGTCCTTAAAAAAAGTGAGATTAGCTACTTCATCCTGTAAAAATCTGAGATTGGCTACCCCATCCTGTAGAATGTTGAGATTGGCTACCCCAACCTGCTGGCTACCCCATCCTGTAGAATGTTGAGATTGGCTACCCCATCCTGTAGAAAGTTGATATTGGCTACCTCATCCTGTAGAAAGCTGAGATTGGCATAGCACATGCAGACTGGCCTAGGTTGGTCATGTTCCCTCCATGGGCTTTAGGTGTTTCTACGACAACAGGCTCAAGCCCAATTCCCACAAGGACCTGTATATTGATATACTATTAGCAGTGTAAACAAAATGGTGATTATGTCTCCTACAGGTTTGTTGGCTCTGATATGTGGGTCCTCTTTCAGTATGGCCAGTTTGCACTTGAGGCTTTACAGTTTGATCAGCAGCAAGTAAGTGATTGATTTATAGTGCAGCATTATTCATATTTGTGTATATATAGGATCATATACATATTTAGGAGCAGAGGTAAATAGCATATTATCCCTAGATCAGGAAATCAACATCAGGATTGGTAAGGCAGCAACAACAATGAACAGGTTAACAAAATGATTGATACAGGCATTGATAATGCACATTGGGAGTAAGTCACCGCCAAATGTGTTGCACGGAGGGCAAATATCAGAAATTTAATAAAGACAAAGGAGAACATGATTGCAGATAGATCACACACTGAGGGCGTGAGACATAAGATGGTGCGTGATGGTGAAAATGACCATGTGTTCCATGCATTCATTGTGGATGAACATTTACAGCGCAAATTGGTCTGATCAGTCACATTTGCTACCGCCATGGGTTGTAGTTATTATGTCTTTTTGAAGCACAATGCAACAAACTATCGTTTGTCAAGACGGCAAGGTGCCAGTGATCAGTGAATATATATATTTTTTTATTACCCGAAGCCAATTTAAAAGAGATACGTATAAATACACAACATCCACTAGCAGCAAGTATGATTCTGGTGACGACAATGGATATCAAAAACGGGAACACAGAGTAATCAGAGTTGATTGTTCAGAAATTGAGGCAATAATCAATTTGTTATGTTGTCCAGTTTGTAAAAATGATAGTCTTATTTTGAAAACTGACAGCAAGAAAGCCAAGGGATTAGCTGTGTATGCAGAGGTTTACTGCTCTTGTTGTGAAGAAGTAGTGTGTGGAAGATACCTATCTGAAAAAAGTAATGGATCTTTTGCTGTCAACAGCCAGTCAGTATATTCAGCATTAGTTTGTGGGATGGGTGCAACAACATTTAATAATTTTGTGATGTCGGTTCCTAAATCAATCAATCAATCAATCAATCATTTAATAATTTTTGTGAAAATATGAACCTGCAAGGTATTCATCACAAAACATTTCACAGCAAAGCGAATAAACTATATTCAAAGATAGAAGATCTGGAGGACACTGTTTTTTCTCAAACCGTAAAGTATGTTCGACAGGCTCATGCACAACAGTCAGGCATAACTCTACATGACAATGATGTGCTAGATATTAGTGTCAGCTTTGATGGCACTTGGCTGACTAGAGGCCACACATCCCACATTGGAGTTGGGTGTGCAGTGGATGTTCTTACAGGAGTTTGCATAGATGCCCATGTTATGTCCACATATTGCCAGGTGTGTGAAACCACTGGTAAGACACTTTCCAGGGACAAACCAGATGAATTTGCAGCATGGAAGGCAGAACATCTTCTAAACTGTGACAACAATTTCAAAGGATCTGCTGGAATGATGGAGGTGAAGGCTGCAAGGGTGCTGTGACGACGGTCTGTGGCCCGTCATAAACTTCGCTACACGTCAATACTTTCTGATGGTGACATCAAAACATTTGCGGAACTTACCAAGATCAAACCATATGGGGATGACATTCAGATAGACAAAGAGGAGTGTATCAACCATGTCAGTAAACGCCTTGGAACAGCACTGCGCAAATTAAACTAAACTACTTAGTAGATGTGTGTCAGGACAAACTCAGAATTCAAATGAGTGTTTAAACAGCTTGATATGGGCTCGATGCACTAAAGACAACTTTGCCTCTCGCAAGCGCGTTCAGTTTGCAGTTGTAACTGCAGCAAGAGAGTTCAACTTTCGAGCTGCTGCTGCCCAAGACACTGCCCAGTTTTATGGACCTTCTACAGGCCTGCATATGCAGAGACTAGGAACATTTAGGATGCAGAAGCAAGTAAGAAATAGTCTGAAGTACAAGAAGGACAAACAAACTAAAAGACGCGACTCTGTACGAGCGGCCAAACTGAAGAGACAAGGTGAGCTGCATGCTCTGGAGGGAGGTCCTGCATATTCAGCAGGACAATTTTAACACTCAAGGTTCAGTTTTACACTTTTTTTCTCCGTAAAAGAGTGCATTAGTAATAAAAGACAAAAAAATAATTAGTTTTTCCCCGTTTTCTCATTTCGCCAGTTTTTTATACATAAGTACAATTGTTTTAAAAACTATTCGTTAGATTTCACTCAAACTTTGCAGAGATATTCTTTATTATATCACTTACATTGTGAGTAGATTAATCTTGAAAATTACATTTTAGTTTTTGTGCTACACTAAAAAAAACAAAAAAATGTCATGAAAAATGTCATTACCGTTTTCACATTTTGAAAAAAAAAACTGCAAAGAGATATCATTAAAAGTTTCTACTCAATTTGTAAAGGGTCTATTTATTTACACATAAAACAAAGAATTTAGCCTGTACATTAAAAAATAAATGTTTTAGAGGTACATTAAGAAATTCAAGATGGCCACTGTTTATCTTGGTTTCCATAGCAATCGTTAAGTGCAAAGTCAATTTGACAATATTGTATCGATCAGCAGTCTTTAATATCAAACCCTATCCCATAAAAGAACATAGAAATGAAGTATTATGGAATTAAATTTTTTAAGGTTAGCATTGCCTTAACTAACAACAACAATATATGCATTATAAATGCAATTGTGATACACATAAATATTTACCCTCTAATATATATATATATATATATATTTTTTTTTTCCGCGTTTCCATCCTTTTTCAGTATTTTGTGGTCAACATCAGCATCTTTCAGCTATATGTTGATTCCTAGGCTAGATTACGCTCATGAGCACGCCATGACTTTCTGAGCGACCGGCTCCATACTCTCATAAGTCACTGGCGTGACTCGAACCGCTTCCAATTCTCGTGCGCTCACGTCAACCACGAGAGTATTTGGGGTTACAGAGAAAGCTGCTAACCCTTCGGCCAGGAAGACCGGCATATATATATATATATATATATATATATATATATATATATATATATATATATATATATATATATATATATATATATATATATATATATATATATATAACTAT
The DNA here is from genome assembly GCA_963921405.1 of Cepaea hortensis. NCBI lineage: Eukaryota > Metazoa > Mollusca > Gastropoda > Stylommatophora > Helicidae > Cepaea > Cepaea hortensis. The sequence continues at coordinate 204,514,459 of OY992876.1, forward strand.
CGAGTTTATACGTCATCTCGACACCGCAAGGTACAAGAGGAACATGATTTTTTTTTTTTTCCCCACGTTTCCATCCTGTTTCAGGATATTGCGGTCAACACCAGCATCTTTCAGCGTATGTTGATTCCTAGGCTAGATTACGCTCATCAGCACGCCACGACTTTCTGAGCGACCGGCTCCATACTCTCATAAGTCACTTTTGCGATTCGAACCACTGCTAATTCTCGTCGCATCACGTGACGAGAGTATTCAGGGTTAGCGGAGAAAGCTGCTAACCCCTCGGCCATGGAGCCGGCAAGAGGAACATGTTGAGATGAAATATATATATATATATACACACACACACAATTGAATATATATATACAGGCACATTTACCATCAGACTGTGATGCACATAAATATTTAACCTCTAATTATCTGCTATACTGGCACATTTACTACCTAGCTATGTGATATATAGATATTTGTATCCCATAACTATGTGAATAGTCATCTTTACCCTGTAATATACAGACATCATTGCCCCTTAAAAATGTGATACACAGATACTTTTGCTCTTTAACAATGTGATATGCAGATAATTTTGGCCCTTAACGATGTGATATGCAGATAACTTTTCCCCTTAACAATGTGATATGCAGATACTTTACCCTGTATCTTTATGATGTACATACACATTTACCCTCTAGGTACATAATAGACAATGTTTTCTTCGTGGTATGTGATATATTAATACACCTTTGCCTTTAAAGTATGTGATACACACACACACACACATATAAATATAAAACACCACCTTCAAATTATGATATACAGATACCATTCTCCTGTAACTACATGGTATACACTTTTGTAACAGTTTGCTGGAACCACAATTAGAGTGAAACTAAAAACAACAGAATGGAGAAATGAAATAGAAAAAGAGTTAAACTTATGCTCCAGCTCGTCTGGGGCTCTGTACAACCAGTTCTCCAACTCCCTGCTCGGAGATGACTTCAGCGTACCATCTATGGAGTTTGATATGGAAGAAGGTATATTGTTGTATTGTTCTCCTGTCTTTATTCTCCTCAATGTGGTTGTTATCATATGAGAAATAATTTCATGCTTTGTCTCCAGCTGGGTTCACTGAGGTCAAGAGACCATGACTGGGTGTCACTGGCCATGATCATGATGTAACCTTTCCACAAACTGGATGCCAAGTTTAGCCAACATTTCAAAGATCACCATGCTTCTCCTCATATGTGGCCTTTCTATAAACTAGATGTCCAGTCTGGCCAATATTTCAAGGATAGCATGCTTCTCCTGATAGTGTGGCTTTTCCACAGACTAGATGTCCATCTGGCCAACATTTCAAAGATCACCTGTTTCTCTGCAGATGTGAAGTTTCAGTATTGGTCTTGCACATCCTACTAGCTTCTGTGTTTGGAGAGGGGAAGGAAAGCTCTACATTGCAGTCCCCCATGGAGATGATATTTTAGTACTGGGTTTGAAGGAAAGTTTCTGCAGGCATATCCATTGTCATACTTGTGATTTTAGACCTGTAGGCTTCATTCTGCTTAGGAACGTCCTTCCCATCTGAGAAACCCCTAACCAGATTTCTCTCCACCATGCACAGAACCATTGGTGTACAATATTGCATCATCTCTGCCTGCATTTTCATCTATCAGCTATTGGACCTCCAATTCTGCCAGCCCATTACAACACTCTACACTCTCTGCCCAAAGTGATAATGATCTGGTGAAAACTGTTCTTGCTACGTCCTTTAAAGGATATGCAACTAACTTTGAGATCATTCAAGTTACCATTCAATGGCTGTCTATCATCATTGGTAACTCGCATGCAGGCTCTGCCTGTGCCAGTGCAAGTCTAGACTTTACTGCTATAAGCCCAAGCATATATCTCTTTGTTCTGATGGTGTATCTCGTCGTACAACCCACAACAATTCACATTTCTTCATTCTGAATCTGCTTCAGAAGACCTAAAAAACACACAGAGAAGAGAATTAGAGTCGGGGATGAATGAAATAGGGAGAACATGGAGGGAGCTATGAGAGTCAGCAAAAGGTAAGACCATTCCCCAATAGGGGTTGAAGGGCAACTGCAGAAGAAGTTAACTACTCTGGGCATTCCAGTGACATTCTTAGAAAGGATGCTAGTTTGCTGTAGCTGTAGTTGGTTTTCCCTGGCATCTGAAAGTTTCATTGATGAAGTGTACACTTGCTCCTATTCTTACGTTGTAAAATATTCTTACAGATGATGGTGATGAAACAGCAGACTTAGAGGTTGAGAATGTTCTTCAGACAAACTCAGCTGCCCTTCCTACTTCAGGGGCCAATTCAGGTATGCTGTAAGAAGTCTTGTAACATTTACATTGCTTTATTGATGACCAGGATTTTCCTAGTTAGATTCAGATTGTAAAAAACACCATGCTTGCTGTAAAAAATTCTTAAATTGGTTTTATCATATTACAAACTGTTTCCAAAATAAAAAGAAGGAAAGTACCAACATTCTACAAGATCTATAAAAAAAAACAACCTATTGAAGCACCCAGTGAGGATCAAACTCACGACCCCTGGTTTACAAGACCAGTGCTTCATCCACTGAGCTATGGAGGCTATGCCTCGTGCTCCAAAGGTTGTGGATTTGATTCCGGGCTACATCTTTTGGTTCACGAGTGCATTTTTCTCGGAGGCTCTCGGGGGTCATCGCTGGAGCTACAGAGTCTGTGCTTTGTGCGGTGCTTTCAGCAGGCCGCCCTGTGGAAAGAGACAGAGCCATACGGGATAAAATCCAGTGCAATGAAGTCAACCCTCTCGACTTTTAATAATCCTTTATTTTTTATTCTACAAGATCTGAACATCGTAGGAAACGGGCTCATTAACGGCATCATGACTGGGAAACCAGAATACCCTGGCCATATTAAACATCACAGCTGTTTGGAGGAAACGGTGATGGAAGCCATGGTTTCTGGGGGTTGAGGTGAAGGCATTGGTTGACCAGCTTCAAGATGGACACAAGACATTGAAGACTTCTTGGGAAATAAGATGCATGAGGCAGGGGAACTTGAAAAGGATGGAAAATCTTATTGACCGGCTGTGATGAGAGTGACATGCTGCAAGGCAGCCACTACATGATGATGAAGAAGTCAAACAAATTATAATCATCATCATCAAGTGCCGTGCCGGCTGGTGTAGGCGTTCATTGCTCTCCACAGATCTCGGTCTTTGGTGTTCTGGATCAACTCTGCTGATGATATTCCTCCATGCCACAGTCTCAATCCGTCCAGCATAATTTCTCTTGGTCTGCCTCTGCCTCTCTTCCCCTCGATCTTTCCAGTTGTCACGATGTTCTCCAATGCCTCTCTTCTCATCACATGACCAAAGAAAGCTGTTTGTCTCTTTCTTATTGTTGTATATAGTGTTCTAGTTTCATTAGCCTCTTTGAGGCAATCGTTGTTAGTTCCTCTGGCAGTCCAAGGAATTCGCAACATTCGTCTTAAAAACCACATCTCTGTTGCTTCTAAGTTCTTCCTAATTTGTTCATTTACATTCCAAGATTCACTGCCATACAGCAAAACTGGTTCTATATAACATTTTAGCACTATCTTTCTTACATTCATTGATAGCGACTTATTGCATAAGATACTCTTCATTTTCTGAAATGCGGCTTTTGCCTGCCCTATTCTGGTCTTAGCTGAGGCGGTTCGACCCCCGCTCGTGACTTGCGGGATACTGAGCCGGCCGCTCAGAAAGCAATGGCAAACTACTGAGCGTAATCTTGCCAAGAGATCAACATACAGCTGAACGATGCTGGTGTTGACAGCTAAGTCCTGTAAAGGATATGCTAAAAAAAAAAAAAAAAAAAAAAAAAAACTTCTGCTCTTAATCTCTGTTGTACATCTTCCATCCGATGTTATAAGTGCCCCTAGGTATTTAAAATTATCCACTTGGTTGAGAATTTCCCCTTCTATTTCTATGTCACATTTTGATGTCCCCATTTTCTTTGATATCACCGTTGTTACTGTTTTCTTGATATTCAAGGAGAGTCCTTTCTGTGCACTCTCTGATACTACAATGTCCAATAATTGTTGTAGGTCTTTTGCATTATCCGCCACCAATACTGTGTCATCTGCATAGCGTGTATTGTTTATATTATATCCTCCGATTAGTATTCCTGGCTTCTCTTTGACCTCTCTCATTATTACTTCGCTATATAGGGAGAAGAGATCGGGTGACAAGACACACCCCTGTCGTACTCCTAGCTTTATCTGTTCGTAACTACCCTCTTTATTTCCCATTTTAATTGCTGCTACTTGGTTCCAGTATATATTCTATATAATTCTTAAATCTTTCCCATCAATGTTGATATCTTGCAACATTTTAATCAGCTCATCATCAAATTATAATAGCTATGTGTTATTTTTTAACAGAAGTGATGTCACTACATTCTGGACACGGCCGTAGGTGCTGTCTGTCTCCCTCAGTTTGTCACACTATGATAGGTATTCATGTCTACTATAGCTATCCATTTGTACCCTCCTGTATCATTGACCATGGGTTAGATAATATAGCGACTTTGACAAGTAATTGCTGAGCTGTTGATCCATCCTATAAGTTATTGATAATCTACAGCCAGCATTTTAAACTAGCTCGTAGAAAACTGCAACACCAATAAAGAGTGAACTTGATAATAAGAATAAGGACGTGGCTCCAGTAAAAGTTTAACACTGTTTTTAATGTGGTGTCACAGATTAAACAATATAATATAGTGTCCTAGATATTGGTACCAATCCACAATTAATTACGTTTATACCTGCATCATTATTCACCTTGCCACCTATCCTATTTCTATTCTACTATCCTGTGCTCCTTGCAGTTGCGTTTCTTGATAGATTCATTTAGTTCCATAGTTGCTTTCCAACAATTGCCTCCGGTTATTATCCACTCGAAGCTCAAATACACTTGCTTGCATCATCCAAATATCCAATTCGGTTCCTCAATCGGAAAAACACATGTAACCTTGAAGATGGCACCACAGCGTCTGTTTCTTTGTTGTCCTGTGACGTCTCTTGTATCCCTTAGCTTCGTTGGTTCACTATCCACTTTAGTGCATCCTTAGGAAAAATCCCGTTATCCTCTTTCTGTATTTTGTGTTGGCGTGCTCGCTATCTGGCAGTAATGACTGTGAGCCATCAGAAAGCAGTAGTTACTGCCTCGAAATCCATCCATGTACTAGATGTTGTGATGGCATAAGCTACGCTCTGTTATTCTACATTTCGACCCACACTCTGGCCATAAACCCCCATTGTGAGTATTTCTTACACATCATTGATCATCAATGTAAATAATCATCATAATCATTGGCATGAGCATTTCCTACACATCACTGATCATCGTTGCTGAATTTCTTCTTGTGTTTGCCCTCCACACCACTGTCTGCACTGTCTGTTCTAGGCTATTAACATGATTGCCGTCTTGCATATCTGGCCCACTATATACTCTTTCATTCCCATGGAGTATACTCTCTGGCATGGCTACTTGCCCAATTGTAGACTCTGCTTTTGCCATCTATGACACCCGTCTCTATAATTGAGCACTTTCATATCATACAGGTTTTTATGAAGATTCCATCCATCCATCATGTGTCATGCCGATAAGTGTGGGCGATCATGTTTTGCGATCTCACTCGATTACCAGAGTTGTGGATCAGCTCCGTGTTCCTGTCTCGACCATGCCACATGGCCAAGCCATCCAGGTATTTACTTCTTGGTTTTCCCCTTGGTCTCCTCCCTTCGATCTTGCCAGTCGTCACCAAGTACTCCAATTCATTTCTTCTCATAACATGCCCAAATAATTTTGACTGTCTACATCTCAACCTTTAAGAGTTAACAGCAGTGCATAAAGAATTATAATATTTACAGTGTCAAAATTAAGACAAGACATATTCAGTCTCAAATGGTTACTTCTGCAGTTTCAAAACTAAGGCACAAATATTCACTCTCAAATGATTACTTGTGCAGTTTCAAAACTAAGGCACAAATATTCACTCTCAAATGATTACTTATGCAGTTTCAAAACTAAGACACAACTATTCACTCTCAAATGGTTACTCATGCAGTGTTAAAACTAAGGCACAATTATTTACTCTCAAATGGTTACTCATGCTGTGTCAAAACTAAGGCACACATATTCACTTTCAATTGGTTACCCATTGAGAACATCATCAGGGAGTTTATGAGATGTGTGCACTAGTTTCTGAAATCATGCTAAAACCAAAACTGCAAGCATTTGTTACTCTTCTCCATGTTCACGAGGTGCTGGTCACGTCCACAGCCTTCTGTCTCACATATTGCCAATACTTTTTGATGCAAATATTCCTCAATGCCATGTTGCCAGACTGTCCAGCATCTTCTCTCTTTGTCTCCTCTAGCTTATCATTCTCTGCGAGCTATCCATGGTCACAACCTACTTCACTTTCCCCTTTCAAGGACATACAACAAACTTTAATATCTATTGTAAAGAATATTATTGTCTAAAAAGGTCACAGCAGTCCTGCCTTACAAGGAGAGATTCCTGGTGGGCCTCCCATAAACCCACCTCGCCCTGCTCGACTCCCTTCTCAGCTTGCAGGACCACAGCCCAGCGCTGCATCCTCCAGTGGGGGATGGGATACTCAAGTAGTGAGAGAGACCACACCACAGCTCAGAGCTTCTCCTGTACCAGAGGTTAGTTTTGGTAGAATGAAAATCTGTATGGCGTATGTATGTATACATCTGTATGTGCACACCTGTCTTTCTTTGATTGTCTGAGTCTATGTGCTTGTAAGTGTATGTGAATAAATGTCATCATAATTTTTGTTTTCCACTCGCTTTGAACTCAAGCGTAGTCCATACACGTGCTACTACCTCTAGTGCACTGGACTGATTTGTGCGTATGGATTACCTTTCCCTATTATCAGTGTCCCTCACCGTCGGGTGAACCTACTTCGACTTCTCAGATACTTGTAATTTACGCCCCCAGGTCAAGGACTAGAAGTCAATGTTTTAGTCCAACTGACCTGTGTAGGGGTTGAACCCGCTACCTCAGTTTCAGCACACCAGATGTTTAAGAGCAAGAGCTCTTATCTTTTTGGCATACTGACCCTATCATCACCATTTAGCACTTAGAACCATTTGCTGAAGGAATTATTCCATTTGCTGAAGGAATTAGTGCATTTGCCAAAGGAATTCTTGCATTTGCTGAAGGAATTAGTGTATTTGCTGAAGGAATTAGTGCATTTAAATGCCATGCCAACCAGATACCCTTGTGTGGAAGTGCATTTGTTCTTTCAGTGAAGTACTGTCGTTATTTGGAGGCTGCAGGTTTGAATCCCTTTCCTTCAAGAGGTGGAACCATTCACCTATAGGTAGTAGTATAGATAAAGATGAGGAAACAAAGACATTACAATAAGAATACAAAAATCAAGAGGAACTTTCACAGTACTAAACAGTTTGTGGATGTGAAAAGACATTAAACTTAATAGTGAACTTAGAATGTTTAGTTTAGTTGTTGGATCATCATCACGGCACATGAGTGTAACCCATATGTGCTCTGTTCTACTCTTAACTCTAGCCTGAGTCAGAACAATCTCAGCTCAGTGCACAAACTCTGTAGCACCGGCAAGGATCCTGAAATACTTTGGGTAGATTTTTAACTCAAAATTTTGCCCTGGCAGCACCATTAGGCTACTCTTTTTCGATTTCCAACTGCCAAGGGATTTTTTACGTGCGCAACAATACACATGAGCGCCCGATCTCACTACCCAGAGACCAGGGGAAATTTTGTTACTAGAAGTCCGTCCACATGAAAAAATCCCGGCCCTCACCGGGGCTTGAACCCGGAGCCTCCAGCACTTGAGGCAGACACCATACCTCAAGACCACTCAGCCGCCTTAGTGAACTTAGAATATTAAACTCTGACATTAAATCAGTACTGTTGTATGGATCATAAACATAGAAAACAACTAAATCTGATACTAATAAACAACAAACATTGATTAACTGGTGCCTGCACAGAATAGAGATAAAATGGTATTATTTATTTGTTTGTTTCTTAGTTGTTTTTGTTGTTCTCTTGCTTTGAATTTCAGCATAGTCATTACAAGTGCTTCTGCTTCTACTGCCATGGACTGATTTTTGAGTGTGGATTAGCTTTCCCTATTACCAGTGTCCTTCCCCATCAGGTGAACCCATTGCAACTTCTGAGGTACTTGTAATTTATGTCCCCAAGTCAAGGACAAGAAGTCAACATTTCAGTCCAGCTGACCGGTGTTGGGTTTGAACCTGCTACCTTAGCACACTGGATGTTTAAGAATGAGCACTCTTATCCATTTGGCTATGTTGAGCTCCACTAAAATGGTATGACAGAATCACGAATGGGGAGTTTAGGGAGAGAATGAACAGATTCTAGCCAATCAAGATGTGAGGACAGGTTCTGGCTAGTACTGTCACTGTCATTTACTGCCAATATAGTACCTTGCGGTGTATGGCAGAGGGGTCTTTGAGCCAGAGGAATAAAGGCCGCCTGGCTAGTGCAGTCGCCGCGAACTGTGCAGGTTAGGATTTTCTTTTTGCCCCCGACAGAAAAAAATCCGACACCTTACCGAGGGATCGAACCCGGGCCTCCCGAATGAGAGTCCGGCGTTCTAGCCTCTCAGCCAGCCGCTCCTCCTGGCTAGTACATGCAGTGAAAAAAAACCTGATGATAAGACTATGGTTCCAAATTTTGCTGTTATGTAGCTGGGGGTGGGGTTGGGGTGAGCACCCAACCTTGCATAAATACCCCAATGGCTCTTGCATTCATCACCTCTGCAGTAAAAGTCCAACTCCTGGCCTTCTTGTGGTGAAACTGTTGTAACTAACAGGAGAAGGGGCAGCGGCGAGTCACTGGCGCCGAGAAATAACCAGAAAGCTCTAGATGTGTATGCACGTACACGCATGTGCAGACACATGTGTGCGTGCCTACACACCTAAACTTGAGTAAGACCACAGTCTGCTTTAGTAAAGGAAAGGTGCTGAAGACGGAGGCAATCAGCCAGGAGGCACACCACAGAAATCATTATGCCATGCAATCACGCCATGAAATATGTCGACTACTGCTAAATGTTATGGTGCTCACTCTGCTTTGGACAACCAGGCAGGTACAGTGCCGGGCCCTATGTCTCAAAAGGGTCCAACCACAACCACTGGAGGTCCTTCTCAGATGTCCTGTGGAGCCAGGGGACCTGAGAATAGAGCGTCTGGCCATACCAAACAAAGACTAAAAATAATGCACTGGAATGCAGAGGGAGTCAGCAACAAAAAAAAACATAAAACTAGAAAACATCTTGGACCAAAAAAAAGTAAGCGTATGTTGCTTGCAAGAAACTCACCTCAACGAAAATATGCCTTCAAAATCAGAGGCTACCAGTGTTACCGATCTGACCGAAAGAACAGGCGAAAGGGTGGGATACTGACCCTTGTAAAAAAATAACATCACTGCTTCCCAAATTGAAGTTTACATGGAAGAGGCTGAGTATCAGACACTTAAACTTAAGACAGGTAATACAGACCTACATCTGATCAATTACTACTGTCCAAGTGACCGCCCACAGGCACTGGACACACTACCATTTAAAGAAAAAAAATGATTGTGTGTGGCGACTTCAACAACCACTCGCAGAGCTGGGGCTATGATCACATGGACCAGAGAGGAGAGAGACTGGAAGACTGGCAGGATGAGAACAGATTCATCTTGATTAACAAGCCATCCGACCTACATACTTTCTACTCGAGATCATGGTACACTACAACTACTCCTCACCTGGCTTTTCATTCACCAGACCTGGAGTGGAACATTACACAAATTGTTGGGAAACAACTTGGTGGCAGTGACCATTGGTCAGTCTTTCTAACTGTAGAAAATGAGCTTGTAAGTGAAAGCAGCACCCTCTCCAGGTGGAACTTCAAGAAAGTAGACTGGGCAATGTACAAGCAATGCACCAGCATTCTGGTTAGAAACCTGAACTCTGAGAAAGACATAAATAAAGTAGTTGAAGAGTTTTGGAAATGCATACTACAGGCAGCATGAGAAACAGTACCAAAAGGAGCCCGTAAACATTATAATCCCTACTAGAATAGTGAACTTCAGCAATTGCATAATGATGTGAAAGTGTGTAGAAAGCAAGCAGAGGCCAAACCCAGCCAAGATCACCACAATAAATACCAGCATGCAAAAGCCAAATTTCAAAGGACCATGCTGCAGGCTAGACAGAAAAGCTGGCAGGAGAAAACAGTCATTGAACTTTGAAAGAGACACAAGGAAGTTGTGGAAACTAATAAAACAACTTAACGACGAGGACACAGGGAGAAACTCAAAAATTACACTACATAAAGATGGAAACATCTTAACAGGAAAGCAAGCAGCTGACCATTTTGCAAACTTATTCGCACATGATAACAATATCAAAATTAGTCCAGAGAAACAAGAGATTCGAGAGAAATGGCAACATAAGGAAAGTGACGCACAAAGCACAAACTCCGTAGCTCCAGCGATTATTCACTAATGAACTGAAGGACGTAGCCCAGAATCAAACCCACAGTCTTCAGAGCCAGAGTCAAACGGCTTGACCACTTCGACATGGAGACGCCTCTGCTGTGTGTTATTTTATGTTGTTTACATTTCCACAGCTTTAACACAGTTCCAATAATTTTATTTCAGAACAAGCAACCACCTGCCAGACCTAACGCTCCCCCAGCCAAGCCTCCTCCGCCTCAGAGACCACCTGGTGGTCCACCCAAACCATCCCCGACACATTCTCAGAGTGGACTTGCCCAGCCTACTGCTTCAGGTGAAGTCATGTTTTTAGACCACATTTATGACCTGATAGGGTAGTAAATATTAATGAACTAATCCATTTTTGTATGTTGGTTTAGTGGTGAGGATATCATGCTGACAAAGGCATGTGTGTAGAAGAATGAAAAGAACAAGAAGAAGAAGAAGAAGAAGAAGAAGAAGAAGAAGAAGAAGAAAAAAAAGAAGAAATAACAAAGACATATACTCCAAAATATTTTATGTACATTGTGAAATGTTTCCTGTGACACTTTTCACTTCTGGAACTTCCTCTCTAAACTGATGTCAACAATTTTCACAGCAAATAATTTTTACTGAGAAAGTGTAAGACTATGAAAAGACTATCATGATTAGCTGTGCCATTTTTGTATACCACAAATAAAAAAAGTAAATCATATGTTAGATGTCACTAAAAATGCCTCATAATTACATTAAAATTACACATCCCTGTGCAAAATTCCAAAATTTCTGTCAAATAGTTGAGTAATAGCATTTTAAATAGTTGCAAGAGTTTCTAAATGAATGATAGTTGAAGACACAATAATCTTTAAACCTCAAATCCTGAAACAACCAAATAAATTAATTTGATTATTGACTTTAGGCGCCTGGTGTGCCTTGCCAGGTCGAGAATACCTGATCATTTGGAGCCACACCGACTGATGGATGTCGGTCGTGGCAATTGGGCAAGTTTTGAGCTACAACCTACAATGGGTGACATTGTGATATTCTAGTATGATAATTGGTCGAATCCAGCGTGAGTCGTGTGGTCAGTGGTTACACCCGTCTCACACGCCAGTGATCCGGAGTTCGATCCCAGGTCCAGTCAGGAATATGCACTGCTGATGAGCTAAATGAGAGCGAACCTCGAGTTTAGTGCTTCCAATCTGACGTGGACAAGGTTTAAGGTTCGTGCCGGAATATGATCAGTGTTGCCAATAGTGGGTTGTGCCCAATCTTTACATCTTATGACAGTCTTACAATATCTTTGCTGACCTTATGGGTGGTGGTAATACATGGACAACATTAACCATTACAATTTTCCTGTCACCTTGGATCTATGCATTGCATACTTTGAGAAACATTGATCTGGTACCTCACATCTCTTTTGTTGTATCTGCCACAGGAAAAAACTCTTATCAGTGCAGTTTTAACAAGAAGTTAGTTAGCTGGTTAATTAGTTGTTTGGTTAGTCAGTTAGTTAGTCAACAGGTTATTCTCACTGCTCATCAAACTACTGGCACCTTGCTGTCTTGACAGATGATAGTTAGTTGCATTGTACCTTAAAAAAGGCATATCTCTCCATAGCACAAAGCCTGGGCTGAATTGTAGAGACCATGTGTTGCCCAGCAGCATGATCCTTCTCTCGGCCTACCTAGTTTACTCCAGAGGAAAGGTAACATCAATACACCTGGAACAAGGCAAGTTGCAGAAGCTGCCGGATCAGCAAAACAATGCTCTAACTGTTCGCCTGTCAGAGCTTCGATCCTAAACTAGTTGCCAACGAAAGCTTAGGTCTTGGTCTGCCCTGCCATGACATTTAGTCTTTAGATTGCATTTCCTCGCCCTAGGGTAAGGCTTGTACCCTCCACCGCCCAAAGCCATTTGCACAATTCAGTCCATAAATGCTTGAACCCACTCCTCACCAGTTCTGTGTTGATTGACTGTTCTAGTTTTAATGAGAAAATCTACAAAACATTTTACAGGTGCTCCCAGCAAGCCGGCACCACCCAGAATAAGGCAACCTCTGAGGCCAGCCCCTTCAGATAAGTCTAAAGCCAAGAAGTCTCAAAAGGTGATTTGTTTACATTAGCAACATGTCCAAAAAGAGGCTCAGTTAAAACAAATATGTGTCTGACATGTGACAATAAGAAGGATACAAAGTATGATGGTTTGTGATGCCTAAAGCAACCAAAACAAAATTCCAAATGGTTCTGCTTGCTGTGTTATGCTACATGGAAATTGATAGGGACACGAAAGTTGAGAGGTGAAAGGCACATGTAAGGTGAAAGGTGCGTGAAAAGTGAAGAAAAAGGTGAAAAGGGTAAAAGGTGAAAAGCACAGGGAAGGTGAACGATGAAAGGCATATAAAAAGTGAAAAGCATGTGAAAGGTGAAAGGCACATGAAAGGTGTTTGGAAAGTGAAAGAAATGGGAACGATGAAGGGGAAAGGCATGTGGAAGATGTAAGACTCTTGGAAGCAGAAAAATAACAGAGAGTGAAAGACACCTGAAAGGTGAAAGGCACATGGAAGACAGAAGGCACAGAAAGGTGAAAGGTGAAGGGCACATATAAGGTGAAAGACATGTGAAAGATGAACAACACATGAAAATTAAAAAGGTACAAAGAAACATGGAAAACAAAAGGCACATGAGAAAAAAGATAAAATGATGTACTGAGTGAGTGACTGAGTCAGTTTGTGAGTGAATAACTGACTGACTGAGTGAGTGATTGAGTGAAACTGTTATATTTTAAGAATGCTTATTAAGTTCATGGCTCACTAAACACAGTTTGTGAACTATATCAATAATTGGTATTATGTGAATATCTAATTAGGCAATGCTGATAATGTCATAGCGCAGGCGGATGAGAGTTTGATGTCTGCAACCGTCGTTCGTTAAGAGAAGGAAAGACCGGCCACCTATTCCTCCGTGCATTTAGGCATAAAAATGTGATGGTCCGCTCATTTTACAGACTTGTTTTGCCGCCCAGCTATTGAGTTAAATGCATGGAGCGACATTGTGAGCTGTGAATTTTGCGTGGAGTACTTTTATATCTGTCCATGGTTGTTTTTATTATTGTGAACAGCATGTTCAGAAAAATGGTGGCCGGCCGGTTGCTGAACTAACTGTGTTTGCCTTATGCAGTAATGTGTGGCTGCTGGTTTTCTAGTGACTGCCGCTTCCATCAATGATGAACTATATTTTCCGTATCAGATTTTTGTGTTGGCATTCTGACAGCGGCCTTATGCATCATAGTATGCTTGTATAGGCTGTTGGTTTGTCGAGACTCCTGTTTGTTCTACCTTTTCCTGGGGCAGCCAGGAGCATTTTGTGTGATATTCACTGGTACAAGGACGGAGCATTATGGGGACGACCCTTTGCCATGAAGTTGGAACCGCGACTAACTACCTAACTCTACAGACCCATTGCAGGCTAATGTTTTGTGACCTTATTTTGACAACTAAATGTGTAGTACACAGTATTGTAACATAACAAATCCATTCACTTTCAGATTTTGACAACTAAATGTGTAGTACACAGTATTGTAACATAACAAATCCATTCACTTTCAGATTGGTCAGATTGGCTTACCAACTAATGTTACGCATCATGGTCATGCATCCAGCATAGAGGAAGCCCAGGTTCTCATTCAGAAACTCTTGAGCACGGAAAGTGAACAGAAATCTTCTAGCATGCCTCTTCCTACTCCTTTAATGCCCTCAAAATCGGAGACCAACTTGAGTGCTGGTAAGAGTTTGTTATTCATGAACTTTGTGTGTCTGGAAGTCAGGAACTGTGCAATATTTACATAGATAACATTCATTGATTTTTTTATTTTTATAGATGTGTTCAGTTTGTATTTCAGACTGTTTCTAGATTGTTAATATATTTTTTACTCAGTCTTAGCCACATTGAGGTCCAATTTGGTTATGCACACGTCCTAGTGGGTATTCAAAAAGATAACGATGGATTTTTTATATTTGTGTAGATTTGTTCAATTATTATTTCAGACTTTTTCTAGATTGTTAATATACTTTGTGCTGTCCAAGCCACAGTGAGGTCCTATTTGGGTTATGTATGTCTCCTGGTGAGTATGATCTGCAGGAACTTTCATATTATAAATCTAAACTCGCAACATCTAGAACACATAAACTCCACAACATTGTGGCTGTACATTCTGTCAGATTGCTGTTCATCCATCTCTTGATGTTATCTTCCCACTTGTATCGTCTACCTCTTGCTCACTTGCCTTCAACCTTTCCCTCCAGTATGGTTTTTATAAGCGTGTTTATGTCTTTTAACGTGAATGAAATATTTCCCTTGTCTCCTTTTTATTTCTTTCGTCAACTCACTTTTTATTCCCAGTTTTTCTAGAACCTCTGTATTTGATTGCTTTTGTTTCCACGAAATACAACATATTCTTAAGTATATCTACATCTCTAGAGCCTCTATTTGACTTTCTAATTGCTTGTTCAATGTCCAGGCTTCCGCACAAAATGGTAGTGATGAATATATATAACATTTGATAATTCTCACTTTTAATGCGTTATTAATCTCTTAAAACAGATTTTATGAATTTAAAAGCATTTTTGGCCGTTCCTATTTTCTTTTTGATTTATGTTTCATTTCTGCCATCATCTGTTATTATATGTCTAAGAAAGGAGAAACTTGTTACTTGTTCTAGTATCTTCCTGTTTACTGTGATGTGCATTATGACCTCTCCTTTCTACTGCTAATTATCATAGTTTTCATTTTTTGGATGTCAGTATCTAAGCCACATTCTGCACTTCACTTATTTACTTGTTCCATTAGTTTTTGTAATTCTTGCTCGCTTTTCTACTAGTAGTAACACTGTATCAGCAGCATACCTAAGATTGTTTATAATTCTTCCATTGATGTTAAGTCCAGGCCGTTTGATTCGTTGCAGACTTTTATTCTACCCTTCAATACACTTGTACATTTATTTAGGCAACCCTCGATACCATACATGCTTGGAAACTAAAATAGGCAACAATGAAACACAGATTTTCTGTAAAGAAACAAGGTAGCAGGAACATTTTGTGAATTAAAACGCATAAATATGAATACAATTATATAGGGAATATGCCTGAAAAAAAAATGACATCATGAACCATGAAAGACAATACAAAGCTTTTACTTAATCTCAGAAGCTCAAAAGGCTACCAGGACATCTTCTACTGCTGCCCTTCATTGCTCAGCATGTAGGCACTCAACTAACTCATGCCAAACTGTCCTATCTTTTGCTGTCTCCTGCAGCTCCCGCCATGTCCTCCCATATTATTTATCTCTTCCTGTATTTCTCTTCTCCAAGTGTTTTAGGCCCCCTCTATTCCAGTTTCCCTGTAGGTTCCATAGAATGTTCTAGTTATACTATAGTCATGTTTTCTCAATGTGTATCCTGTCCAGCACCAACATCTCTTCCTTCCTCATCTCTTGATTCTATCAAAACCTGCTGCAGCAAACATTTTAAGAAGTGCCCCAAAAAAACAGATTAGTAAGAAAAATTCCATCCCCAACTTGTATGAGAAATCTACAGGTAATGTTCAGGCAGAAACTGGTAATGAGATGTGAAGAGATCATACCAGCGCCATGGACAGGCTGCACAGACTTGGACAGTTCAATTGGAAATGTTCCCAGAAAAACCTCAAAAATATGAACAGAGCCAGAACAATGAGCTTCATTACTTCTTGAGTTTTTAGTTCCAGTAGACTGGGTTGAGCCAAGAGCACTATGCGGGGGACCAAAGAAAAATAGCCAACCAACACAGAACTCATGTCCTCAACTGCACATGCTCAGGGAGATACTGAGGAGGGATCTGAGCACTTCTGGACTGAATGGTTCAATATGCAGTGAGGATATTGTGACAACTAACTTCTTATGCTCAAGATTCAGTATCCTAGTAGAGATTAGACACATTTGTTCACAGTCAAGGCTGAAAAGGTAGGTAGCAGCAGAATATTCATTGTACACTTCAGTGATAGCACAAAGACTCTTTATTTTGAAGGTAGATAAAAACTTTGCACCAAATTCAAAACAGAGATTCTTTACACCAAAGAAAATAAAAACTGCTGCTCTTGCAGACTGGAAGCCTGTTCTCTAAGCCATCTCATACCCATTTTGTTATGTTGTATAAGACTTAACAATTAAAATAGCGGGGTTCATACAACAACAGCAATAATGAGAATTGGTTAGTTAGCTCTTTGTTTAATTTGATTACACATATTAAGATTAAATTTGTCAAATAATTTGAATGGTAATGTTATCTAATCTATATTAACAGCAGATTAAACATGTTCTTTAAAATTTATTTCAGTAGCTGGTAGTCACCTAGCACCAAAGACCATGCCCAGAAGTCAAACGTCTCAAGAAATTGGGGATAATACTCAACCTCTGCAGTCACAGCCAGTTCCAAGACAGCGTAGTGTGGACAACGTAAACAATGGCAATACTGTCACAGGAACTGTGCCAACAGGCAACACTAGTGACACCACAATACCATCTGCCAGACCACGACCTACACCAAGACGAGATGTGCAGAGCTGTATTGTAAATGACGATAGTCTTTCAAACACTGTCAATTCACTTAACCTTCATTCTCCATCGCACAGACCAGTCAGTGTACAGCTAAGTTCCAGCACATCAAATGCTGTTGCATCTCGAACAGCACCTCCTGTGCCAGGAACAAGACCTGCTCCACCACCAGTTGGATTGAAGCATCTCCCAGCAGGTCCTGCAGCAGCAGCCGCCCCTACTCCTCCTGCACGTCCATCTAGACCCTCTGAAAAAGCTGTGCAGAAACCCTCGGATCCATTTGATACACTTGCTACCTCTTCAAGGTCCCAATCGGGTTCTCATTTATTAGACAGAGAAAATAGTGTAACAGGGGAAGTACATACAGATCCAGACCCATTTGACACTGAGTTTGCTAAATTTCCACCACCTTCATTTCATCCACAGCTAGCATCCACAGGCGTATCCGATCCATTTGATACAACCTACATATCCAGTATCAGAGAAGCACCTGCGACTTCAGACCAGACCAGTGAGAGATCCATAGCTGATCCATTTAATACAAATTTTATAGCTCAAAACTTGTCTTTTGCTAGTGCAACAAGCAATGATCTTGACCAGTCTGCATCTTTTGAAGAAAGCCCATTTATGGCTCCTGACATGAGCCCACCCCCATTACCTTCCAGCATGGGAGCTCCCAGATTTACACCCACACCACACTTGACATGCCCGCTTGAAGATCCTCCTCCACCTCCAACGGTAAATCCATCTGGTCTACCTGTTCCTAACAGAGCTGGTGGAGTTCCACCACCAGTACCCAGACGGCCAGTTTAAAAAAAAACAAAACAAACTACCATCTTTGATATTCTTTCCAGAATGATACAAACTGTGAGATTAGAATAAAATTGCTGTCACCATCTTCTTTTACTGGCTTTTCTTTTTAAGTTACTTAAGTAGAGTTAACATTAATTTCGCACAATTTGAATAGACATGTTGAGTATTGTTGTTTGTTTTTTCTTCATCTTTTTGCACAGTTCAATTGCCTAAGGAACTGTCTGCTGATATGTAGTGTACTTCAGAAACATTTCATTATGTCAGTTTTGTTTTGGAGTGTGTTATTAATGCATTACCATAATCTGATCATTGATGCATACTGCATAATACTTTGTGTTTTAATAACATTATATGTTTATTATTATTTAGCAATCTAATAAAATATTACATTTGCTGTTATTTATTTATGTAATAAAATATTACATTTGCTCTTATTTAGGTATGTAATAAAATATTACATTTGCTGTTATTTATTTATGTAATAAAATATTACATTTGGTCTTATTTAGGTATGTAATAAAATATTACATTTATTCTTATTCTTCCTCTCCTCAACGTCTTCCTGCTGTTCTTCTTATTTTGACTTCTTGTTCAGCTTGTTCCCCAAACACCCTCAGAGATCAGCATGAATGCTGTCAGTTCCAACTGAAGTCCTTCAGGCTGTCCTACATGATGCTGATGTCAGCCATATGTGTTCTCCTGGCTATAAATAGCTCAAGTCTGCATTGGATAGCCAGATGTCACATAACCACATTTCATAAGTGGTAGTTTTCTTTTTATTGAAGAGCTTATATGTCAGTCTGATATGACTAGTCCAAAGTTTGACAGTGATAACTTGATCTTATCTGCATAGATGATGGTGTAGATAAATTGTTAGATGATAGGATGTGCTGTAATACATCCAATTCTGTTTCTCTCTCTCTCTCTTTCCCCTTCACCCTCTGTCTGCCCCCCTCCCTGCAAATTATTGCAATTATATATGTGCTTTTGTTAAAAATTAACATCTCCTGAAGCAGGAACCTGCTATGGTTCTGTGATGTGATAAGGCCATCACATTTTGTAGGCCATTCTACAACCATGGTCAGACTGCGAGAACAGCAAATTAAAAGAGGCGTGGCCAAACAAGAACACTACGCAGGAAGCCAAAGAAGATTGATAAATCAACACAGAACTGGTGTCGTTAGCCGCTGCACGCTATGGGATTTGCTGAGGAGGGGACCTGAGCACTTATGGACTGAATGGTTCGATGTGCAGTGAGGATTATCTGTCGACAAACTAACTAACTAACAAATATTTTGTAGGCCTGAATACACAGAGGAATAGGTGGCCAGTCTTTTTCTGTGTTGGCCATGATGAGTGCAGGCGTCAAACTCTCGTCCAATCGCTTGCATGGCATTGTCAGCTCCCTATGAACCACATTAATGCATCCTGCCATAAGTCCTTGGGGACTTATGTACTGATTTTCTGTACTGATTTTGTGTGGAATGGCTCACCTCACTTCAGAGGTTACAGATTGTGAGAATTGTATGGATTTTTTGCACTGACCATACAGGAGTGTGGGGGAATAAACAGGCTGATAGGCTGGCAGGGAATACACCTCTTGGTGGTAGATTACCTATGGACAAGGAGAGGTGGTCGTGTGCTTGTGGGACCAGGTGGAGAAGGTGGGGCAGCAGATTGAGAACCAGTATAGGAAAGAATGAAATTGCGGGGGAATGGCAGAGTTTCTGGAAGAATCTCAAAACTGAGAGGAAAGACCAGGAGAACTTTCAATCGGATAGCTGTGGGAACGATTAGTAGTTTGACTCTTTGGCAGTTGAATGAGGGGACGGAGCACATATGGGAATGTCTTGACTGCAGTGATGTTGGTTCTTAGCTGAATTCAACTCAGTTCCCCCATATGTGTTTTTCTGTAGGTGAATTATTGTTTGCATTGTCCTTGACAGTGTTGTCAAGGCTGAAACATTGAGTACATACTGCATCTCTTTGTTGCGTGTTATATTGCTTTGGTATTTTATTTATATGTAATATTTTACATTCGTCTTTGTATATCCTTAATTAAATAAACAGTGTTGCAGTATCAGAGGAGTGAAAGGCAATTGCGTTTGTGAGTCGTAGTTAGGAGTTAGAGTGTGATCTTTTTCAGGAGAATTTCAGCAGTTTGTTATATTTTACGTTGTGTAAGCACTATTGCGCTGTACATGCAGACAAGGTAGAAGGTATTTAACATCTGTCATCTGTTACCTACTGCCTATATTACCTTGCGGTGTAGAACAGGGGGATCTTGAGCCTGAGGAATTAAGGCTGCCTGGCTAGTGCAGTCGCCGTAAACTGTGAAGGTTAGGGTTTTCTTTCTTCCCCCAACAGAAAAAATCCACACCTTACTGAGGATTTGAACCCAGGTTTCCCAAAGGGCAACTCCACATTCTAGCCATTTGACCAACTGCTTCTCAATTGACATCACAACAGAGAATAATTCTTTAGTAGTGCTAATAGATCAGCACATACACTTGTATTGTTGACAGATCTCGATCTCTGACAATTAGAGGGTCAGAAAGCTATATTACTGAAGCACTTCTAAAAAGTAAAATCTTTTTATAGCTCTGTGGTGAAAGGGTTATGAATGCAAATCGCAGTACCACCTACTGCTTTTTAAAAATGCTGGGGTTGACTGACATACTGAAGGGGATATGCAACAAACTTATCTATGATAATTAGATTATGAGCTAGCTCACTTCGATATGTGTTCTAGTTGGGGTTAGCAATTCATGGTATTGATAAATGTTTTGTTTTAATCTTTAATTTTGGTGTGTAATTGCTATACATGCTCTAGCTTTATTTGATGTATAATTGCTCTGTATGTTTCAGCATTGTTATGATAGACAAATGTCCTGTATAATCTAGTAATATTTGAGAGATAAATGTCCCAGGCATTCTAGCATTATTTCATAGACACATGACCTGGATATTCAAGCACTGTTTGTTATACAAATATACTAGATATTCCAGCATTGTTTAGTGTTTAAATGTCCCAAAACTCTAGCACAGTTTAGTAAGCACATGCCAGAGATATTCCAGCATTGTTTTATATAAAAATGTCTAGGATATTCCAGCATTGTTTAAAATGCAAATGTCTGAGATATTCCAGCATTGTTTATTGTACAAATGTCCAGGAAACTCTAGCACAGTTTAGTTAACATATGCCAGAGATATTCCAGCATTGTTTTATATACAAATGTCTTGGATATATCAGCTCTGTTTGATAGACGTATGTCATAGATATTCTAGCACTGTTTGATAGACATATATCATAGATATTCCAACACTGTTTGATATACAGATGTTCCGGATGTTCTATTATTGTTTTGGCATGTAAGTGTCCTGAATAGCCTTAATTTTATTGTGCTAGGATGATTGAAAGATTAACAAATTAACTCGAATCAACGTCTTTGCATTCAGGATAGACTCATATGTGTTACAATCACATGTGTTGTATTCAGGATACACTCATATGTGTTATATTCAGGATACCCTCATGTGTGTACACATATTCTTGATGTTCTATCATTGTTTTGATATGTGAGCGTCCTGAATAGCCAAATGTTATTATGCTAAGATGATTGATTAATTAACTAATTAGCTCGATTCTTCTTCTTCTGCGTTCATCCGGATTTTTTTTTCCGGATGTGACTGCGTTGTGCCTGTTTACAGCAGAGCTGCGTTCTTGCGCTGTTAGGCCGACACATCTGTCTTCTGCGGGCATTTGTTGACCGGGTTAACCTTCCCAGGAGCTCGATTCAATGTCTTTGCATTCAGGATACACTCATTTGTGTTGTGGCCCCTTCTGCAATGTTGGAGTGTTGGGTTTCTGATTGCTGCTATACCATTCTGGTTATGAATATGCCTATGCTGTCCCTGTCTGTGATCAAGTCTGCTACTGCCAAAAGCGATGTCAGAAGTCTCATGTTGATTCCTCCATGTCAACTTGTATCAGCCTGTCATGTGGGAAGCATATTGTTTGTCTTGTCCAGCATCAATTCTGCTACATTTATTTGTCCTGTCCATCCTCAGTGCTGCTACAATAGTTTGTCTTGTCTGACCTCAGTGCCGCAATATTTATTTTGCTCGTCCATTCTCAGTGCTGCTAAAATTAGTTTTCTTATACATTGTCAGTGATACTAAAATTATTTGTCTTGTCTATCTTTAATGCTACTACAGTTATTTGTCTTGTTCATAATCAATGCTGCTACAATTTTTGTCTTGTCCATCTTTGGTGCTACAGTTATTTGTCTTGTTCATCCTCAGTTGCTACTATCGATCTTTGTCTTATTCATCCTTAGCGGTGCTACAATTATTTGTATTACCATACTCATCTTTGCCACCATTATTTGTCTATAGTTTGTTTTTCTTATCCATTCTCAGTGCTGCCACAATTGTTTGTCTTATCCATACTTAGTACTGCTTCTCTTGTTTTTCATGTCCATCCTCAATACTGCAATAATTATTTGTCTTATCCATACTCAATGTTGCTACAATTATTAGTTTTATCCATACTCATCTTTGCCACAATTATTTGTCTTATCCATACTCAGCATTGCTACAATTATTTGTCTTGTCCATCCTCAATGCTATAGTTATTTTTTTTTATCCATCCTCAGCACTGCAACAATTATTTGTCTTATCCATACTCAGCGCTGCAAAAATTATTTCTCTTATCCATACTCAGTGTTGTTATAATTATTTGTCTTATCCATTCTCAGTGTTGCAACAATTATTTGTCTTATCCATACTCAGCGCTAAAACAATTTGTCTTATCCGTACTCAGTGTCGCTACAATTATTTGTCTCCTCCATCCTCAGTGTTGCAACAATTGTTTGTCTTATACATATTCAGTGCTGCAACAATTATTTGTCTTATCCATCCTCAGTGCCGCTACAATTGTTCGTCTTATCCATATTCAGTGCTGCAACAATTATTTGTCTTATCCATATTCAGTGCTGCAACAATTATTTGTCTTATCCATATTCAGTGTTGCTACAATTATTTGTCTTATCCATCCTCAGTGCTGCAACAATTATTTGCCTTATCCATATTCAGTGTTGCTACAATTATTTGTCTTATCCATCCTCAATGCTGCTACAATTATTTATCTTATCCATCCTCAGTGCTGCCACACTTGTTTGTCTTGTCCATCCTCAGCGCGGCTACAATTGTTCTTATTCATCCTCAGTCCTGCTACAATTATTTGTCTTGTTCATTATTAGAGTTGCTGCATTTGGTCCGAAGGCCCACATTTCTAAAAAAAATGTTTAATATGTAAAATTGTAGAATAATTTGCTTATCTGGCATGTGTGTGTCCTGCCATTATTTGATATGAAAGTACTCAGTAATTCAGCATATCCTTCGATTAGTTGAATTCTATTTGCTCAGAAAATCCAGAGATTATTTCATATTACATGCTTTGGACACTCTGAGTCTTGTATTTTTCAGTTCAATCGATATCTTAGCATTATTTAATATTTAAATGCTACATCTGTATATTTTGTGTGTTGTGTATGATTTTCATATTTACAACATAAATACATTGGTAGTGAAAACAATACATCTCAGATTGATTTAACTGGGAACAAATATTTAAATAATTCATTTAACACCATCACACTTTTCTTTTTGATGTAATTAATTTTTGAAGGGGAAACCATCACATCAGTTTCCCTAGAAAATGTTTAAATTTTCAAAAAAATATGTTTATGGGTCCGGTGATCATGGGTCAAATTCGCATGGAGGCAGATTTTAAAAAGTGACCTTGGTTGCCAGTTCGACAGCCCAAAATGGGTCTCAGGAAATGTCTTGAGAAGTAAAGGCAGCAAAGAGAATATTGACTACATCAGCCTCAATGCTTGGATAATGGGTCCTTTACTTTTTGTTATGTTTGTGGGCAGTCATAGAGAAATATTTATTGTGGAATGGCATTTTCAACACTTTATTCCAGTCTTCAGACTATACAGTCTAAACGTGATATGACTCAGTTTGGTGCGTCAACAGCAGCCTCTTTCAGCTTGATTTTCAGAATGTTCTGTAAATTCAAAACAATGTTTTCCTGTAGTGAATTTGAATAACGAAGACACAAACAATAGATTGCAAGATTTATTGCCTGACATATTTTGCTGCATCACATCAGGCACATACTGTAGAAATCACATAACCCTGTGAATATGTGTATATTTCAGCTTGAAGGATTGATCTAATCACTTTAGTTTATTTTGTGTGAGTTCTGCAGTATGTACCTGACGAGATGCAGTGAAATATGCCAGGCCTTAAATCGTGCAATCTGTTGTTTGTGTCTTCAGTATTCAAAGTACTGTAAATTGTCTGAGAAGGAAAGGCAATGAGGAAGAGAACTGGCCACTAACATTATGCCATGGTCTGAAATATGTGAAGGTGTAATAATTCTTCCTTTACTCTGAAGATTGTTTTAAATTCATGTCTTATCTAAAGGTTCAAAGCCTGGCATAAAGGATATTATTTACACCGCTCACAGTTCCAGGGAATGTCTTGGAAAGTGAAGGTGGCTGGCATGATACCGATGACTCCTCCCACTAAGAGCTGATTGGTTTATAAAAATATTGGTCTAGCACCCAAAGCCATCTATAGAACCAATCATTTCTAAGCACAATATAGTCTGCACAGTTCAGCTGTGGTGGTGGTGTGCTTAGTTCTATTGTCTACCATATTACATTGGGTCCCCGGCTTCAGTTCTCATTGGATGGAGGGTAGAAGTGGTGTGCCTCTAGGGCCGACCTTGAGTCGTAACATCATCATCATGTGCCATGCCGGTAAGCGTGGGTGGTCATGTTTTGTCATCGCACATGATCACCAGAGTTGTGGATCAGCTCTGTGTTCTTGTCTCAACCATATCATGCTATTTACTTCAGCCGACAGATAGTTGTAGGTTAAGGTCTCCAATTTCATGACGGTAGTCAGAGAATCTCTTTCTTTTGGGAGACAATGGCTATGGTCATTGACCAGTATGGTCACTGCTAAAAAGGAAAGCAATGGCAAACTACCTTCTCTACATTTGCCTAGATAATAATATTTTGTCAATTCATAGTGTCATAAAATGGCTAGCCGGCAATTTTTCTGGGAGAGGAAATTCAGCATAATACAGGCCATTCTGTCCATTTCATGCCATATCTCCAAATCTTCACTTGCCTGGTGGGCTTCCTTTGTTCTTTCTTTTATTCGCACTGTGTTTGTTCTGTTAGACAGTAGCTCTGTATTTCATACAAACAGACTGTTAAAAGATAATACCAGAACTTTAGATGAAAATAATTAAGGTGAACATTTGCACAACGTAAAAACTTCAACATGGAATTAGTAAGGAGCAGGCTGAAAACCCTGCTTCCCGGGCTAAATTTCAATATAAACTCATTTACAAAAGAGTATTTATAGAGAATATGTGTATACACACATCTGGATCCTGACCTGTATTCTACAGAGTTTGTGCACTGTGGTGAGATACTTCTTCACGTGTGATCTATAAGCAGAGACTGAAACACTTCTGGCAGTATCCACATGCAGTGGTGATCCTGTACCAAACATTATTAAGACTTGCAATTATCAAAGCTGTATCCAGTGCCACTCATCGGCAACAGTGGAAGAAAGGGATGATACACTTTAAAAATACTGATAGTTTGTATGAAACATCCAGTGTAGTATTTACATCCAATGTTTCATGGCAAAAGGGGAAGATGGTGATCATACTTTTTTTAAATACTGAAAGTTTGTATGAAACATCCAGTGTAGAATTTACATCCATATCTCATATGAAAACATTAGTTGCAAAGAATACCCAGTTAGGACAGCTAACTACATACACACTGATCTGCAGCTTTGTGCCCAGTGTAGTTGTATTGTCTTGAACCAATAATTGCAAATATTACCCCTGTATGCTTGCTGCCACTTTATTGTATTGTCCTCTTGTAGATAGCTAGTAAAAAATGTACATTTGTTTCCCATTGCTGCTGTCATGTTGTAAGTATTTGAAGTATTTCCAAGCAGCTTCCTTGATTTATTATTACATAAAAATGCTTTTTGTAATTTGAACCTCTGCTGGTATCAATGAGCCTGCACAAGGTTATATATAATGTCTACATTTGCAAGATGTTTTTTCCAAAGTGAATTATTACAGATGTGTGTAACTAGTTATTGATACTGATAAGGGATGGTTGAGTTATTTGAATATCAATTATTGATACATGGAAATGTAATGCTTCAGAATGGCCAAAACTATTGTCCGTCAGAGGTTAAATTTAGAAATATAGCTTACCATATATTTACAGTCGGCTTCCATAGTCAGAATAGCTTTTTGGACTTCTGCTGCAGCATATTTTGTAACATTAGGAGTGACGACACTGTTATTGATGCCTGGGAAAGGTACTGCAGATAAAAATTGCCTGCTGGCATGGTGTCGTGGAGGTCATCGAGGCTATTTTAAAAATTGACCTTGGCTCCCAGGTCATGTCGGACTAATATGGGTACTTAAAAATGCCTTGGGAATTAAAGATAACAGGCACAATAATAACCACATCACCCTCAAGTGCCAATTTGTCAATAAAAATACAGGGCCAGCACCATACACTCGGTATGCCTCTTGGCAAGGAAAAGTGGCCATTACTGACTTTACTGCTGCAGGAAAAGGGACACTGGGAGGTTTTAACTTTTAGAGATCAGTGTTAAGTACATCCAGCATTCATACAAGGGGACTTCAAATGAAAACCTTACATGTTGTTATTTTGGGATGAATATATTCTTAAAAAGTACAAAACAAATGTATCATGTTTCAATGTAGTCACCACTGCTTTCAATGCAAGTCCTCCAGCGCCAATAAAGTACTTGGATTCCTGTAGAAAGAAATGATCTAGGTCCGTGTGTAACCACTTATGCACCACCTGCTGTACCTCTTCATAGAAGTCACGCTGTCTTGAAATTTCCTACTCCACTCATACACTTGCTGGACTGACAGGCATGCATCACCATACTGGACCTTCATTCATCTATGATTTCTATAGGTTTCACCCTTTCACTAATCAAAAAACCCATAACAGAACACTGCCCCTCTATGGTGCATATAAAAAGTGGGGCAGCCATCTTTAAATTGTCCTTATGACATCACCGTGTTTGCCTGCACAGTGATGTCACATGCTTAGCCCTCTTGACATTCTTAACAACAATATTGACAGGCTACAAGACAATTGCATGGTTATTGTAATTTCAATCACACTTTTAAGGTTTTCATTTGAAGCCCACTCACATTAAACTGGCTAAAACAATGCATCTTATGAAAGAACTACACCATGATATTTCCCAGAACTCTTAACAGGACAAAGAATAGATTAAAAATTACACCATGTGCAAGCTTTTGTAATAATACGATGTTTGTCTGTTATTTGCATCCGGAAACTTCCATGATATAGTTACCATTCCATGTTGTTGTCAGGAGATGTTGATTGTCATTTTTCTGGCATTATGTTTTTATGGTGTTAGTAATTTGAAGATGAATATGTTGTCTTGAGATAGTCTGCTAAATATTCCATTGTACAGTGACATTTGTTTGTATATGATATTTGTTATAAATATTTTAGTGTTAGTATGCATTTTGGAATGACTACAACAATTACCAATGAACTCATCATCATCATCATGTGCCATGCTGATAAACGTGGGTGGTCATGTTTTGTCATCTTACGCAATCACCAGAGTTGAGGGTCAGCTCCATGTTCTTTCCGAGCCATGTCATGTGGTCAAGCCATCCAGATATTTACTTCCGTACATTCCCCTTGTTCTCTCTTCCCCCCCCCCCCCCCCCCCCCAAATCTTGCCAGTTGTCATTAAGTTCTCTAGTTTACTTCTTCTCATAACGTGTCAAAAAAAATGTTGACTGTCTATGTTTAATTTCTCTAATCAGTTTACAGTTTTTATCTGTTTCTTGTAAGACCTGCACATTGGTTTTTCTGTCTGTCCATGGATTCTTTGCATTTTTCTCAGAAACCACATTTCCACAGCCATTAGATGTTTTTCAGTTTGTCTGTTTATTGTCCATCCCTCACATCCATACAAAATTACAGGTTCTGTGTAGCACTTCAACACTCTTGTTCTCGTTGCAATTGACATTTTTTTTTATTGGTAAGTATGTTTTCCATCTTGCAAAAGGCTGCCTGCGACATGACGATTCTTGTTCTAATCTCTTCAAGACATCTCCCATCAGATGTTATGACTGTTCCAAAATAATTGTACCGATTCACTTGTTTAAGAATATCGTCATTTACTTGTATATTACATTGTGGTATTTCATTCTTCCTAGTGACAACCATAATCTCTGTCTTCTTACAATTTAATTCCAACCCTTGTTGTTCACTGTGTGCAACAACCACATCTACTAAATGTTGCTGATCCTGTTCATTGTCTGCAATCAATACTGGGTCATATGTAAATCTAATGCTATTGACCATTGAACTATAAACATTCATTAACTGGTGCCTGCACTGAATAGGCCTAAAACAGTAGAGGGGCTGAGTGGTTTCGAGGTATGGTGTCGGTCTCAAGTGCTGGAGGTCCCAGGTTCAAGTCCCGGTGAGGGCCGGGATTTTTTCACGTGGACTTCTAGTAACAAAATTTGCCCTGGTCTCTGGGTAGTGAGATCGGACACCTGTGTGTATTGTTGCGCACGTAAAAAATCCCTTGGCAGTTGGAAATTGAAAAAGAGTAGCCTAACTGCTGCTAGGGCAAAATTTTGAGTTAAAAATCTACCCAAAGTATTTCAGGATCCTCGCCAGTGCTATAAAGTTCGTGCACTGAGCTGAGATTCTCTGGATTCAGGCTTGAGGTAGGAGTAGAATGGAGCACTTAAGGGTTACACCCATGTGCTGTGATGTTGATCTGTCAACTAAACTAAACTAAACTAAAACAGTACAGCAAAATGACAAATGGGGAACTTATGGAGAAAACTAAACAAATTCCAGTGAATACCGAGGTGAGGACACATAGAGAAAA
This sequence comes from Cepaea hortensis, assembly GCA_963921405.1. Lineage (NCBI taxonomy): Eukaryota > Metazoa > Mollusca > Gastropoda > Stylommatophora > Helicidae > Cepaea > Cepaea hortensis. The sequence continues at coordinate 204,543,463 of OY992876.1, forward strand.
CCTGTTAATAGTAAAACTAGAAATTCCTTTGTCTGGAACTGACGGAACAAATGAAATAGAGGGCGAACTAGAATTACAGACAGAAATAATAATATGAGGAGGACATGGAATGAGTTGCTAGAAGATAGGAGGTAGGCGCCAACCACCACAATGGTGGACACATGATATTAAAAACAATGTGGACATGAAAATGCATGAGGCAGGGGAACTGGTGAAGATGTAGAGCCTTGTCAGCGGACTGTGATGAGAGCAGCATTCTGCAAAGATTTGCAGCCTGATGATATATTTATAACATTAGTGTATTATGTTCATCACCGTTTTTCATTATTTATTTAGTCATATTAAAACAAAATACACATTGATGGAGGTCATGGTAGTGGGTTCACTTCCTACACCAATAAGTTGAACTTAAACATTGACTTCTCATTCAGAAAGCAATGGCAAACTACTGAATGTAAAATTGTCTTGAAAATCAACCTCCGTTTGATCGCAACATCCTGCAGAGGACGTACATGTTTTTTCACATTGATACCTGGCAGTGCAATACTCTTTTTTCATGCGCCTTTTTGTTTTTATGTTTGCTATTGAAACTATAAAGTATTACAATTACTGTAGTGATTTTAAGTTATTATTGACTTTATATTGACACCATCTTGATGCCTGATCTTTCAATAAGATATATTGCATTTGTAGAGATAATACATGTGCAAGTTTTTAAATACTTTGAATTAATTTAATGGTAAGTTTTGGTAACCTTTTTTATGAGTGATATTTGCTTTTGTTATGTCAACATATGCTATTACCATTAATAATCTGACTAAATTGTGCTGGCACAGCCATTTTTAACCACCTGTATACATGTTTCTCGAATCTGTATCGGGGCAGATTTAAAAAAAAAAACATGGACCTGATCTCCCGGTTCTCTCCGCCTTATAATGGGTACCAAGAAATGTCTTAGAAAGTAAAGGCGGCCGGCGAGATACAGACCACATCAGCCAGGACATGACGATTGGTTGATACAAGTATGGGTCTAGCACCATATGCCCAATGCATGTTAAAGGGGTCTTTACTGAAGCAGGTTTCACTCAGTGCACAAGCAGATGCACAACTCTGGACAGACAAATTACATTTATGGGAAAAAAAGAAAAGGGGGATGCATAAAATAGCCTTCTGTGGGAATTTACTGGGCAACAGAGGCACGGGGAGATGTAAACAGACATCATAAACAGCCAGGCAACAAACAGTAATATAAACAGCCAGGCAACAAACAGTAATATAAACAGCCAGGCAACAAACAGTGATATAAACAACAACAAATTCATCACAATGTCAACTGACAGAGAGGTTTGAAGATTGTCAATGTCTGCAGCAAACCATTGCCAGTGCCTGCCCCAAACCATTGAAAGCTATTGCCAGTGCCCGCCCCAAACCATTTAAAACTATTGTCAGTGTCTGCTGCAAACCATTTAAAACTATTGTCAGTGTCTGCTGCAAACCATTTAAAACTATTGTCAGTGTCTGCTGCAAACCATTTAAAACTATTGTCAATGTCTGCTTCAAGCCATTGAAAACTATTGTCAGTGTCTGCTCCAAACCATTGAATACTATTATCAGTGTCTGCTGCAAACCATTAAAAACTATTGTCAATGTCTGCTCCAAACCTTTGAAAAACAATGTCAATGTCTGCCACAAAATATTGTCAGTGTCTGCTCTAAACCATTGTCAGTGTCTGCTCCAAACCATTGAAAACCATTGTCAGTATCTGCTTCAAACCATTGCCAATGTCTGCTCTGAACCTTGATCAAAAAGAATATATCACCTTAGTGCGCTGTTTTACATGACCTGTGTGGTACCAGCCAAGTATGTTTCAATTAGTAAGTTTGACAATAGTTAGTCAGTTCAATCAAGACATTTACAATTCATCTTTCACTGTCTCTTTCTCTTGTATAATAATGATGGCACCATTTTCCATTTAACAATCATCTCAAGCGGTTGCTTTGTGTGTGTTAGTCATACCCTTCTAGTAGCATTGCCAGACAACTCTTATTTGCTCTCATTATGTTACAACAGACATCTAATGTGGCTTTACTAAACTAGAGAACTTGGTGACAGCTGGCAAGATTTAGGGGAAAATAACAAGAGGAAGACAGAGAAGTAAATATATGGATGGATTGACCACATGGCATGGTCAAGACAAAAATACAAAGCTGACCCATGACTCTGGTCAACATGTGAGGTAGTGAGATAGGGAAACATGACTGCCCACACTTATCGGCATGGCACATGATGGTGCTGATGAATGAGGCTTCATCAATGTGGTTTCTTTAGAAGATATTTTTGGTGTGTGTTTAGAACTGAGCAATTCTTGCCAGAATCCATATACATTTGTCATGAGTACAGTACCATCTAGTGCTATCTACATACATCTGTCATGAGTACAGTATCATCTAGTGCTATCTACATACATCTGTCATGAGTACGGCACATGAAGTACTGTCTACATACATTTGTCATGAGTACAGTACCATCAACGACTGTGAAGCTAATGTGTTTTAAACATATCCACTTCTTTATCATTCTAGTCTAACAGTAGCTATTTGTAATGGTGTCAATGGTTATAGATACACTTACAATTTCTAGCTGTAGATTGTTAGCGGATGTCAGGTTTCTTGTTAGATGTTAATGCTAGTAAATTTCATGTAACCAAATTTGACTTGTGTATTTTATTTGTTTGTTTAGTTCAACTAGGGTGAAACAATTGTGTTTTTGTGTTTGTTATAAGTTTGTTTCCTACATGGTAGCTCTTTCAGCCACTGCTAGGAATATTTTACCAGGTAATATCACGAAGATTAGTCAAGCTCTTGTTAAGATATGCTTGAATTACCGTATGACATTAGACGGTACTACATGCTTTCTGTTAGCATTGAATGTTGGGCGGCACTCACCAAACCCGACATCAACTTTGTGCCAATGGCTTCAGGTGAAGGAATGCAATTGGGAGGGTTCAAGCCTTATCCTGGTGCAAGGAAATGTAGCCTAAAGACTAAATGTCATAACAGGGCAGATCAGACCTAAGCCTTGGTTGGCAACTGGTCTAGGATCGAATCTCTTAGCGGACAGTTAGAGCTTAGCTTTGCTGATATGACAGCTTCTGCAGCTTGTCTAGTTCCAGGTGGATTGATGTTACCTTTCCTCTGGAGTAAACTAAACAGGCCAAGAGAGGGATCATGCTGCATTGGCAACACATGGTCTCTTCATCCAGCTCAGGCTTTGTACAATGGAGAGGTTATCATGCCTTTTTTTTTAAAAAGCACAATGTAACAACCACCTGTCAATACCACAAGGTGCCAGTATAACATCATGAAGATATAGATTTGTTCTGGAGTCTCTCTGGCATGTGTAAAACATTTTCTCAGGCACCCTAGTTAATGAGTTTTGCTTTCATAGGATTGCACATGAACATTCCATCCATCCATCATGTGCCATGCCGATAAGCGTGGGCGGTCATGTTCTGCCATCTCACTCGATCACCAGAGTCGTGGATCAGCTCCATGTTTCTGTCTTGACCATGCAATGTGGCCAGGCCATCCAGGTATTTACTTCTCGGTCTTCCCCTTGGTCTCTTCCCTTCAATCTTGCCAGTTGTCACCAAGTTCTCCAATTCATTTCTTCTCATAACATGCCCCAAACATTTTGACTGTCTACGTCTTATGTCTCTAATCAGTTTACGATCTTCATTTGTTTCTTGAAAGACGTGTTCACTGGTTTTTCTGTCTGTCCATGGTATTCTTTGCATTTTCCTCAGAAACCTTATTTTCACAGCCATCAGATGTTTTTTCAGCTTGACTGCTCATTGTCCATGCTTCACATTTATACAAAAGCACAGGTTCTATCTAGCACTTCAACACTCTTTTTCTCATTTCAATTGATATCTTTCTATTGGTCAGTATGTGTTTCATCTTGCAAAAGGCTACTTTTGCAATGGCAATTCTTGTTCTAATCTCTTCAAGGCATCTCCCATCAGATGTTATGACTGAACATTGCTGCCAGGGATCACATGGATGTTGCTCGGGATCACATGACTGTCTCTAGGGATCGCCTTGCTGTTATGAGGCTCGCGTGGGTGTTGCCACATCTCATCTGGGTGTTGATGGGTTCTTTGATTACAGCGCTCATACATATAATTATTCTGTGGTATCTTGAATCTTCTATGAGCGCTGGATGCAGAATCCCTGACCTATTTGCGACGGCGATGATGGTGCTTGCATATTCTATATCTGTTGCTGCTGTGATCACACTTCTGCCTGGTGATGCTATAATCTTCTCACTGTGGCTGGTTTCTGTTGTTATCTTAAATGCTGTTTAACTCTATCGCTCTGCACAGTTCACAATAGTTAACTAATTCGAACACTCAACACATCTCGAATAACAGAACGCTGTTCAGTTTTCACTCTATATTGACTCCAAGCATTAGACAAGTCACATTATCAATTTCACAACATATCTATCACAATGCTTAAGAGCCAACACAATAACTATACCTCTAACTAACAATGCAGGGGCTCATTATTTGGCCACTCTATGGAAACGAAAGAACCAGGTCCAGCTCTGACCATCGTTCCACGCAGACTGATTGCCAAGAGGACACACTGTCCCCTCGCTTCCGATTCGCAGTGCCGTTCTCATGACAGGCATGAACCTGTGAACTCCCCGAGCTTCCCGCTGAATTGCGTGAAGCTCTATCTTCTATCAGTTCACTATTCCATGACCCAACCTAGGATCATGGCAATTACCTACTGTTTAAACAGACTCTTCATGAGCTGAAACACGATGCCCTTAGTCTGGCTCACCTAGGGGATCGTCTGCTGTTTAAAATTTTTTGTTTTTAAAATGTTTTTTGTTAACAAAATATAAGGGCTTCCAGTTTCCCAGAGGCCAGAGCCACCCCACGTCCCTGTGTATCATTCGGATGACTGCCTCTGCTGGTGGTCCTGGCAAGAAAAGGCCGAGAAATGACAAGGGATCATCTTGTCCTGCACATGCCAGTTTGCTTCACTTCTCTATAATATTAGGCTTTCCGTTATTAGACTGCACTTACAGTGTCCAGTCAGATACAGATTGAGAATTTTCATGGGTTTAATGACTCTCCAAAGCTGGTGGTGCAGTTGTGAGGTTTCACTGCGATTGCACTACAATGGGAATAATACGTGCAAGCCAGTCACTGAGTATTGATCAGACAGTTCATAAATCAAATGAGTGTTCTACTTCTGTTATCAAACAATGTATCTGTCCTCTCTCGCGGCACATCTAAACCAGAGATAGCAGCTGCCTTTAACAACCGTTCACACAAAAATTAGTTGCATATCCTTTAGAGGACGTCGCAGTCAAACCCTGCATTTTTCGGCTGTTTGTAATTTCTTGGCAAATTTTTTGTGTTTGTTTGTTCTGTGCTGACGAAGGCTTTAACAGCAACGTCCATTTTGGTACTTGTAATCTTGTTCTAGTAAAGCTCACAATATACTTCTCATTGTTTGGTGATTCATTCATTGCCTTTTTAAGCTTTACTGCAGTTCCCTTATTCTTATTAACCATTGCCCATTCCCTTGAACTGCTACTATATGTTTCAAGTTTTGTCTTTGTAGTCTGCCAGGTTTTTGTGGATTTTTACAGTCCATTTTGCGTGTGTTGTGTGCTCAGTAGTAGGATGCATTCAACCAAACAAGGATACAGATACGTAACCTTAATATTTTCATATAGTGTTTTTCGTGTAGTTGTATGTTTGTGTTTGTTTGTTCTGTGTTGACGAAGGCTTTAGCCGCAACGTCCATTTTGTTTCTCGTAATCGTGTTCTAGTAAAGCTCACAATCTACTTCTCGTTTTTTTTGTGTGTGATTCATTCATTTACTTCTGTATCAGCAATGTGGCGAAGGAGTTATGAACACAGTTCGTAATTCTACATGCCACGTTTGAAACACAGCTGCCAGCGATTAGGAAGCAGATCATCTTGCTGATGTTTATACAATGGCATAAGTGCCGGTCATTCAGAAGACAATGGCAAACTACTGAACGTAAACTTACCGAGAAATTACAAACATTTGAAAAATGATGGGATTGACTGCGACGTCCTCTAAAGTATATGCAACTAATTCTTGTATGAACAATTGTAAACGGCAGCTAAGTATCTCTGGTTTAGATGTGTCGCGAGAGAGGACGGATCGCAAAGCATCAGGTTTAGAACGTTAGCTCCATCTGGACATTGGACTGAAGCCTGTTGACATTCAAAAGTCTGCATCGTATTTACCTTTTATGTTGCATGAACTCCACAGAGGGTGAATACACATTTTGGAACGGCAATGTTGTTAAAAACTTCAGTCATTGAAAATACGCTCTCTCTCTCTCTCTCTCTCTCTCTCTCTCTATATATATATATATATATATATATATATATATATATATATATATATATATACACATATACTTTAAAAAAAAAAAGGCAACATTTTTGGTGTTACTTTTATAAAAGATATTCGCTGATTGGACATCAGTCAACTTATCGACTGTGTCCATCTGGCCATTAACTTCTTGTGGTTACGTGAATTGTACTCATCTCATGATTCGTGAGGTCATGAAAGAGGTCAAGGTCAAAACAACATTTTTGAGATAACTCGTGACGGGTTCATGATAATCCCGTGAAACTTACAGAACATAAAACTCTCTGACCATATTCTTGAATGCCCTTAAAAGATTGACGCTCCTCGAATAAATTCAGTTGAAAATTCAATGCACAAGTATGGCTCATCTCACTGCAGTACAACGACTCATCATCATTGGACGTTTGCTGGCTGGAGAGTCACAAAGTGTAGTAGCCAGAGAAGTTAATGTGGTTAGAAGCACCATTAGTCGCCTTTGGAGGCGATTTCAAGAAACTGGCTCAGTGGCAGATCGGCCGCGCAGTGGAAGACATAGAATCACGACTGCTGCCAAAGACCGCTTCATACGGCTGCGTCACCTTAGGAATCCATTTGCATCTGCGTCCTCCACAGTCCAGTCAATGCCAGGAGCTCGTCAAATTTCAGCTCAAACGGTCAAGAACCGGCTGCACGACGCTGGTCTTTGGGCTAGAAGGCCCACCAGAGGTCTTGTTCTTTCGGACCGGCATCGCCAAAATCGACTGCAGTGGGCGAATCAGCATCGTCATTGGAGCATTGATACAAGTTTGCAATTGAAACTGCAATAATGTTGCGTGTCTGTCTTTGAACAATATATATACACACACACGTGCGCGCGTGTGTGTGTATGGGTGTGTGTGTGTGTGTGTGTGTGTGTGTGTGTGTGTGTGTGAATTCAATCCCCCTCTCTCCTTCAAACCCCCCCCCCCTCTCTCTCTCTCTCTCTCTTTAAGTTGTACCATCATCATCATCATCATCATCATCATCATCATCATCATCATCATCATCATCATCATCATCAAGTACCCTATCAACTGGCATTGGCGATCATGCTTCTCTACATCTGGTGATCCTCAACAGAATGTTGAATGTCAAGTCGCATGCCGACACTTTTACGTGCCACGACAGAAAGATGTCAAGAATATTCTCTCGCTGTCTTTCTCTCTCGTTAAGTGAATCCCTCCGCGTGCCACACCTTGTGTCAGTGTTTCTCTTCGCATAATGTGGCAACAAATAACGACGACTGCCTCTTTCTGATGTTTAGTTATTTGCATAAAAACCACAAGACCATTCATCAATGAATGCAACACATAGTTTATATTTCCGTAAATATAAAATAATACTTACTTCATGGCAAGATTTTACTATATGTATTTTAAAAATAGTGACATAATAAAATAATATAAACAGCAGGTTACAGCAGACGTTGTAATGTTTTACATTAACAAGACAAAACATGATACAATTTGGAAAGAAATATCTCAACGGAAAATCATTCCACCTGTGACTGTTGCTAAATCCAATCCCGTGTAGCCTTGATAAACAGGTCCAGAAATCTAGATCAAGGTCTCTATTCATGTACTACTCGGACACATCTAGAGTATGTACCGTCCTGGGGCCTGGTTTATACGCCTGTGTGTGGAGGAATACATACACTTATGTACTGGGTATGCAAGAATCAAATAAAATACAATGTTGTATTCACTAGTACCTGCTCCGTGGCGAAGAAGTTACGGACGCGGTTCGTGATCCCGCATACCCGTGTTCGAAACACAGTTGCGCGCTATTTGGCAGCAGACCGCGTTGCATTGGTTTTTACACAATGGTATGGGTGCCGGTGGGTCAGAAAGCATTGACAAACTTTTTTTTTTTTTTTTTTTTTTTTTTTAGCATATCCTTTACAGGACTTAGCTGTCAACACCAGCATCTTTCAGCTGTATGTTGATCTCTTGGCAAGATTACGCTCAGTAGTTTGCCATTGCTTTCTGAGCGGCCGGCTCAGTATCCCGCAAGTCACGAGCGGGGGTCGAACCTCCTCAGCTCTCGCTCCGCAACGAGACTCTGCGTGATAAACGGGATTACAGAGAGAAAGTGTTATAACCCCACAGCCAGAGAGACCGGCATTGACAAACTACTGAACGTAAACTTCCCAAGACATCACTACAGCAAACAATGATGGTGTTGACTGCAATGTCCTGTAAAGGATATGCAACTAACTTAACTGTATTCACAAGTATATCGCTTCTCCTTCGAGCTGAATAAAAGTTAGTCCTTTTACAGTTAATTAGTTGCATATTCTGTACAGGAAGTATGTTTTAGCTGTTTGTGATTTTTTGGCAAGTTTACGTCCAGTAGTTTGTCAGTGATTTCTGAACGACCGGCACTCATCCCATTGAATGAATACCAACGCAAGGCGGTCTACTGCCAAATCGCCCACAGCTGTGACCTGAACGTGGTATGCCAGATTACAAATTACGTTCATAACCTCTTCGGCACAGAGCATCTACAGTTGTACAGTTAACCCCAGTATTTATTGTCTGTTTATGACGTAACAGGCAACGTTAGTTCAGTAGTTGGCCATTGTATTCTGAACTCCTCATACAATAGAAATCAACGCGAAGAGGGAGGAGGTTGCCGTGGCTGAACGGATACGAGCGCTCTCTCTTAAACTTCCGATGTGCTGATGCGGAGGTAGCTGGCTCAACCCCTACACGGGACAGTTGGACAAAAATGTTAGCTTTTCGTCCTTGACTTGGGGACGTAAATTGCAAGTACCTCAGAAGTCGGAAGGGGTTCGTCTGAAGGCAAGGGACACTGGTAACAGGGAAAGGTAATCCACACGCTAAAATCAGTCAAATGTATAGACTACGCTTGAGTTCAAAGCCAGCTAACGAAAAACAAAAGAGGGAATCGGTCTGCTTCCACATGGACTCCATATGTCGGTAAATTATGAAACACCATAGCGCTGGTTCAGCTTGCATAAGTTAGTTAGTTAGTCTTTCCTCTTGAGCCTAAGGCGGCGCATAGGGCAGAAGTCATGGGTCTCCATGTCTGGCGGTTCGCTGCTACCTGTTGTAGATCTTGGATGTTCACTTGGCCGTTGAATGAGCCTTCTCTGATGATGGTTCTACGCAGGGTCTCTCTTGGTCTTCCCCGTTTTCTTTTCCCTACTGGTTACCATAAGAGGGCTTGGTTGGGGAGTTTTTTTCTTCTTCTTTCGTTCGCTTGAAATATGTCTATATCTGCAATGTCGTCTCTTGCATGAATTGAACTGTTTTTTTCAGTTCACACAGTGGTCCATAGAGTTTATCTTCCACCGTCGTCTCTCTAGGCCAGAAGGTTTGCCTAGATATGTTATATTTTGGGCAGTCTTGGAGTATGTGCTCTGCTGTCTGCGACGCCAATCCACATGTGCACATGGCTGTTTCACCAATCTTGAATTTTGTATACATGTGGTTGCGTAATCTATTGTGTCCTGTTCTGAGGCGCAGAATAATGACTTGTTCTGGTCTGTCCATAATGTGGTAGTCATCTTGAGCAGGTTTTGGTGGCTTTCTGACTGATTTGATCATTCTTTTCTTTTGGTGGTATGTAACGGGCACATCAGGCTGTTCCTCTTTGGCTCCTTCCTTAGCCAATTGATCAGCTCTGTCGTTTCCGGGTACTCCACAGTGGGATGGTATCCACTGTATGGTGACTTTATGCTGACTGCTAAGTTCAGAAAGTAGTGTCCTTAGTACTGGCAATTTCCCAGAGAGGAGCGCCTCGAGTACTGATTTTGCATCTGTTAGTAGCACCACAGGTTGTGTACCATTGCTGTTATTTAGTAATTTCTCTGTTGCTATCTTGATTGCCTCAATTTCGGCATCATAGTTATGGCAGTACTTTCCTGTCGGTACTCTGGCTGTGTCCCTAGTATTATTTGGGTATTCTATGTACACTCCCGCTCCTCCATTTCGAACAGCATTTTGTGCTGACCCATCTGTGTAGACTCGGATCCAGAGGTCCTGTGGGTATTCTTCATCAAGGAAGCTGAGAGTGGCTGTTCTGCGCTGCACAGGTTGGGGAGTCTTGTCTTGTCCATTCTGAGTACATGGCCGGTGTAGTTCCAACGGCGTTTTCTTATAAAATTGGATAACATATCTTGCTTAGTCTCTCGCCTTATTTGCGTATTGATTCTGAAATCTGTCCAGTGGAGGTTTAGAATTCTTCTAAGACATTTGTTCTCAAAATTGTCTAATTTTTTTTTTTTTTTTTTAAATCTAAGGCTACCGTTGATTTCCAACTCTCACATTACCTGAGAATAGCTTGAATAAGATGGGCTAAAAAATTGCCCGAGAGTCGTGGCAGTGTAATGTTTAGACGCTCGCTTCACGGCGCGATGTTCCTGAGTTCGGATTCACATTGGGGCGGGTTTGAAAGTTGACCTGGGCTCCCAGATCGACACTCTAAAATGAGTTCCAGGAAATGTAAAATTGTCTAATAGTCTAGTAAATCACACAGAAAACAGTAACAATGGTGATATCAAAGAATAAGTTGACACCAAAATGTGAAATAGAAATAGAAGAGAAAATTCTTAAACATGAGGCTAGTTTTAAATATCTAAGGACATTTTTAACATCAGATGGAAGGTGCACAACAGAAATTGAGAACAGAATAGGGAAGCAAAAGCTGCATATCAGAAAATGAAAAGTATCTTATGCAATATCACTGAATGTAAGAAAGAGAGTGCTGAAATGCTATATACAACCTGTTTTGGTGTATGGCAAGGAATCTTGGAATGTAAATGAACAAAGTATGAAGAACATGGAAGCAGCAGAGATGTGGTCCTTGAGACGAATGTTGCAATCCATTGGACTACCAGAATAAATAACAACGATTGCCTGAAAGAGGCTAATGAAACTAGAACATTATATACGCCCATAAGAAAAAGATAAACAGCTTTATTTGGTCATGTTATGATAAGAAAGGCATTGGAGAACATCGTGATGACTGGACAAATCAAAGGGAAGAGAGGCAGAGGCCGACCAAGAAAAATGATTCTGGATGGATTGAGACAGTGGCTTGGAGGAATATCATCAACAGAGTTGAACCAGAACACCAAAGACTGAGATATGTGGCGAGAAACGAACGCCTACGCCATCTGGCAAGGCATTTGATGATGATGATGATGAATTAACAAATAGCAATAATGCTGGGGTTGAATGTAACGTCCTGTAAATGAGCATGAACTAACTTTAATACATACGTTGTAATCTGTCAACGGAGCATGTTCCTAATGTAATCTCGGAACTACTACACTTGCCTCAGTTAACTCTCGTTGGCAATTAATTGCGACTACTTGGCCAGCATGCCGCCCTCCCTGGCCGAGAGGTTTAACGACTTTCTCCGTAATCCCGTTTATCCACGTAGGGTCTCGCAGCGCGCGAGAATTGGTAGCGGTTCTCGCTGTGTTGGTGACGTAGGGATAAGTGAACCGGCCGCTCAGAAAGCAATGGCAAACTACTGAGCGTAATCTTGCAAAGAAATCAACAACAGCGGTAAAATGTTGGTGTTGACAGCGATGACCTGTAAAGGATATGCGAGAAAAAAAACTTGGCCAGCATGGCGAAACGGCAGACATAGTTGAGACATTGGAGAAGTGATTGTTTCCGGAAGCGGTTTGCGAGTGCATTTATCCCACGGTTGAACTTGTAGGACCCGGTGTCGTCGCCCAGTTACAGAGTTGAGTGCATGGTTCGACACCGTGAGCCATGAAGTATTTTGGGAATGCTTTCTGGCTGTGACCACTTTTGCTGTAATGTGCATATTCACAAAATGGCGAACGGCTAGCTGCCGGAATTCCGGCGACTGCCTTATGACCTAATGCGTGTGCGTGCTGCTGAGGTTTGCCCAAACTGCTGTTTTCTCCGAAGGACAGCTTGTTTCCTTCACGAGTTCACACATGACAAGGATTGAGCATTTCGTCAGGGTGAAACATAAATGGCGCAATTATGGGACGATCAGTTGCTGTGATATAAAGTTGGAACCTTACGACTGCGACAATGAAACACAAACTGCAGGCAAATATAGCACGATCGATGATTTATGCATGTAACTAAATATGCCAGAAACGTACTCACCAATGTTAATATTACCCGAGTTTTCACCTGAAAAATATGAAAGTAATAGTGTCAGTTTCCGATAGATACTGAATGACACAAACAAGCGCACATGCACGCACGCACGCACGCACGCACGCACGCACGCACGCACACACACACACACATACAGAGTAGAAAGAGATACAAGCTTGGCCAAATGTGTCTCATCTCATCTCGTCATGTTCCTCTTGTATCTTGCGGTGTCGAGGTGAAGTATAAAAAGCAGGAGAGTGCCCACTTATTTGCTTCATGTATTGATATTCCCATTGACTCTGTTATTCCCTGCGCTCATCGTTTACGTGGTCGGGCTCTTCCTCTGCTTCTCTCTGGTCTGTACATCATTGCTTGTTGTGGTGTACTGTTAGTTGGTAACCTACTTGCATGGCCAAACCATTTGACTTGCTGCCTTCTAATAAAATCTAGTGCAGCTGTAACCCTCACTTTAGTCCTGATTTCTTCATTTCTGATCTTATCTCTTCTTGATACATTGAGTACTCTTCTCAGGAATCTCATTTCTTTTGTTGTGGTCTTTTTCTCTCTCTTTTTCTGTCATTGTCCAGGTTTGGCATTGGTAACATAGAGTTGGTAGGAAGATTGTGTTGTAAAGTGCTTTCTTAGTAGTTATTGATACATGTTTGTTCTTTAGTATTGGAGCCATTTGTCCAATGCATTGGTTTGCCTTATTGCATCTATTTTCAATCTCGTCTTCTGATTTGCCATTTGATGACATTATACTTCTTAGGTACTTGAAACTCTTTACTTGTTTCAAGGGATGTTAGTTTAGGTGAATTGTTGTTGTTTGTTCTTCTTTAGTTATAGTCATTACCTCTGTTTTACTTGTGCTAATTTTCATGTTATGTTCCCTATACATTTCGTTTAGACTATTCATGTGGTCTTGTAATTCAGCTTCTGATTTTGCTATTAGTGCTTGGTCGTTCGCAAACAGGAGTTCTCTAATGGTTAGATTTTTAGACGGTTCTTCTTCTGTGTTCTCGTCATGCGGTGTTCTTGTGGTCTCTGTTTGGCTGGTTTCTTTACATATGTTGTCTATATATGTTATGAACAAGAGAAGGGACCTTGTCGTAATCGTGATCTTATGGTGAAGGGTTCTGAGTGTCCTCCAGTTGCTGTTACTACGCATTCACTTTTGGTGTATAGGCTTCTACATAGGTTTGTTAGATGTGTACTCACTCCATATTATTTAAGGATTTCCCACAGCTTGTGTCTATCTACTCTATCAAATGCCTTTTCTTGGTCGACAAAGACTAAGTATAGTGTTTCATTGAATTTGATTGATTTTTCTATAAGTTGTCTGAGAGCAAAAATGGCATCTGTGCACCCGTTGTTTTCGTAAATCCAAGATATGTTTCGCTTAGCTGGGGTTCTATAGTAGTTCGTAATCTTTTCTCAAGAATTTTTCAAAATGTATGATCCAAGAGAGAAATTCCTGTATTGTGTGCAGTCTCTTTTGCTGCCTTTGTTTTTCCAAAATTGGGATAATTATGGCGTTTCCCCAGTCTCGCGGTGTCTGCTATTCTACCCAAACATGGTTGAATAGTCTACGAGGCCATGCTGCTCCTACTTCTCTTGCTGCTTTAATTAGTTCATTTGATATTTAATCTTGTCCTGGTGATTTTTTCAATGGGGCTAATCTGACCGCTTCTATAATTTCTTCTTTCAGTATGTCTGGTTCTAGTTCTTCGGTGACATCTGTGTCAGTTTCTTGAGTTCCTGTGACATCTGATGAGATGTTGAGAAGTTGTTCGAAGTACTGTTTCCATCTTATTAGGATTTGTTTTTGTTCACTTATTGGTTCTTCATTTTCGCTGTTAATTATTTCAGTTGGGTCAATGGTTCTCCTCTGGTTCTTATTGCACTTATCTTTTTGTAGAAGATTCTAGTTGCCTCCTTGTAGTGTTTATTTAGGGTTTCTCCATCCTCCTCCGAGTCTTTTTGATTTTCTCTCTTTATTATTCTATTCACATGTCTTCTCGCTATTCTATATTATATATAATCGCACTCCTGTTTGCTCTTCGACCACTTTTTATATGTTTCCTTTTTTGTCATTTACAGCTTTTTTACTTCTGCATTCCACCAACTCGTTATTTTCTTTATCCATGTTTTGCGTGTTTTTGTGGTTCTACATGTTGTTTTTGCAGTAGTTAAAATGCTTGATTTTAACATCTCCCATTCTTCTTCCACTGTCTTTCTTTCTATAGGTAGTTTTACAAAGATTTCAGTTTGTTCTTTCTCATAATTTTCCCTCACTGCCTCGTCTTTGAGGTCTTTTAAGTTTACCGATTCGCATAGCATGTATTTTCCTGGTCTTTGCTTTCTTCTACTGATGATTCTTATTGTGGCAATGACTGCTTTGTGGTCTGTGTTTATACTTAAGTTGGGCACTGCCCTTGCATCTAATATATTTCTCTTTCTATTATTTCTTGTTAATATAAAATCAATTTGGCTTTTAGTATCTCATTGGCACCTTTCCGTCTTGACAGACGATAGTTTGGTACATTGTGCTTCAAAAAGGCTTAATAACTACGATCCATGGCGGTGGCGAGTGTGGCTGGTAAGGCAAATCCTTGCTGCAAATGTTTGCCCACAGTAGGTGCATGTGAAAACATGGTCATTTCCACCATTTTGCACCATCTTACTTCTCTCACGCTCTGTGTGTGCTTTATCTGCAATCATTTTCTCCTTTGTCTTTATTCCATTTCTGATAGTTGCCCTCCATGCAACATGTTCAGCGGCGACTTTCTCCCAATGTGCATTATCAATGCCTGTATCAATCATGTCCCGCTTACACACATCTTTGTATCGTAGTAGAGGCCGACCCTGAGATCTCCTATTCGTCTGTAATTCACCAAAAAAGATGTCCTTTGGTATTCTACCATCATCCATCCTCCTAACGTGTCCTATCCATCTAAGTCTACGAAGAGTGAGCATGGAATACACCGTCACACAACCTGATCTTTCCAATACTTCAGTATTTGTGATTTTGTCTTGCCACTTAATACCAAGTATTCTTGGCAGACACCGCATATGAAAGCTGTTTAAACGTTTCTCTTGGCGTGAGTAAGTTGTCCAGGTTTCACTGCCATTAAGAAGAGTTCTAAGGACACAGGCTTGGTAGACGAGGACTTTTGTTTTGGCAGTAAGCTTCCTGTTCTCCCAGACTCTTTTTGCTAACATGTTCATTGTTGTTGCTGCCTTGCCAATCCTGATGTTGATTTCCTGATCGAGGGATAATTTGCTATTTACCTCTGATCCTATGGATGGTAAAATGGTCTACTATCTCCAGTTCGGCGTCGTCAATAAAGATTGATGGTACACCATGTGCACATTGTGACATAATCTGTGTCTTCTTTTTGTTAATTGTTAAACCAAATTCAGAACAAGCATTGGAGAATGCAGATAGTAGCTGTTGTAATTCTTCCTCAGAGTGGGTCGTATTCGCAGCATCATCCGCAAAAAGCAACTCTCTGATTAGTACCCTCCTAATTTTGGTCTTGGCCTTCAATCTCTGAGCATTATAGAGGCCACCATCTGAGCGTGAGGGAATGTATATACCGTCATCCTGATCACGAAAGGCATATTTCAGTAGAAGTGAAAAGTATATCCCAAAGAGGGTGGGGACTAGTACACAACCTTGCTTAACTCCACTCTTGATTTCAAACTTTTCTGAAGTTGAGCCATCAAACTTGATTATACCCTTCATGCCTGTGTGGAACGATTCCACAATGGACAGAAGAGTTGGTGGGCAGCCAATCTTCTTTAGTGCTTTGAACAGACCCTCACGACTGACCAAATAGAATGCCTTTGTGAGGTCGATGAAGGCAATAAACAGTGGCTGATTTTGTTCCCGGCATTTTTCTTGCATCTGTCGCAATGAGAATATCATATCAATGGTAGACCGGTTCTGACGGAAGCCGCACTGTGATTCGGGGTAGACTTGATCTCCCAGGACTTGAAGTCTGCGCAGGACAATTTGTCCATCAAGAATGATGATGACCATTCATTTCATCCAGTGGGGTTGAAGGTGTGGAGCCGTGGGTTCTAAGATGGCTGATAAGGCCTATTTTGGCTCGAAATGTTCTTTGACAATGTGGGCAAAGAATGCTTGACGTCTCTGAAGGAGGATTTCCTGCAGTGGTTTTTCTGTCCTGCCTTTTCTTCACAGCTCTTGCAGTCCTGGTTGCCTCACATATGACTGCACCTTTGCGCAATGATGCACGCCACGAATTTCGGTCTCTGGCTGAAGCCTCCCAGGTGTCATGATGAATTCCAAAAGCATTCAGTGAAATTTTCAGAGTGTCTTTAAAACGTTTCCTCTGGCCACCTTGGGAGCGTTTACCACAACGCAGTTCGCTGTAGAAAATTCGTTTAGGGAGCCTGTGATCTGGCATGCGGGTCAAGTGACCAGCCCAGCGAATCTGATTCTTCATCAGTAGAGTGTGGATACTGGGCATGGATGCTCTTTCTAGGACTTCAGTGTCTGGAATCTTGTCTTGCCATTTAATCTTCAGTAGCTTCCTTAGGCAGACTGTGTGGAAGTGGTTTAATTTCCTAGCGTGTCGCTGATAAACAGTCCAGGTTTCACAAGCATATAGCAGTGTGGATAATACAACTGCTTTGTAGACTTTTAGCTTTGTTTGCAGGCTTATTCCAGTTCTGTCCCATACATTCTTGTACAGTCTGCCAAAGGCTGCACTGGCCTT
Source organism: Cepaea hortensis (assembly GCA_963921405.1). NCBI lineage: Eukaryota > Metazoa > Mollusca > Gastropoda > Stylommatophora > Helicidae > Cepaea > Cepaea hortensis. The sequence goes on from OY992876.1 coordinate 204,560,776, forward strand.
GGAGATTCTTGCATTCACTTCGTCATCGATTGTGGCAGCTTGTGACACAGTGCTGCCAAGATAGGTGAATTTGTCCACAACACTTAGTCTATGATCATTCACTTTGATATTCGGCACAGTGTGATTATTCCCTGGAGCTGGCTGGTACATAACTACAGTCTTCTCCAAGTTGATATTGAGCCCAAAGTTGGCACAGGCATGTGAGAAAGCTGAAACATTATGTTGCATGTCCGCCTCTGAGTTGGCGTATAGAGCGCAATCATCAGCAAACAGGAGCTCTCTGACGGTGCCGCTGTCAATTTTGGTTTTAGCTTTCAGCCTTCTGAGATTGAATAACTTTCCATCCATACGGTAGTTGATGTCTATTCCAATGTCGTTCTCGAAGGCATTCATCAACATGGCTGAAAACATGAGGCTGAACAGTGTTGGTGCCAGGACACATCCTTGCTTCACTCCATTGGTTACAGGAAAGGGTTCAGACAGTTCACCAGTTTCCTGTACTCTTGCCTGCATGCCGTCATGAAATAGCCGCACTATTTGGACAAACTTTCGTGGACAGCCATATTTTGCCATAATCTTCCACAGTCCTTCTCTGCTGACTGTATCAAAAGCCTTGGTAAGGTCAATGAAAGTGGAGAACATTTCGCAGTTCTGTTCCTGACATTTCTCTTGCAGCTGCCTTGCAGCGAAAATCATGTCAACAGTTCCACGTTCTTTTCTGAAGCCTCATTGACTCTCAGGAAGAAGACCTTGATCGAGATGGGCTGTGAGGCGATTGAGAAGAATTCTGGCGAGTATCTTCCCTGCAATTGAAAGCAAGGAGATGCCTCGGTGGTTGTCACAGGATTGGCGGTTTCCTTTACGTTTGTAAAGGTGGACTATTGACGCGTCCTTAAAATCTTGTGGCATGGTCTCGTTCATCCATATGTTTGTGAAGACTTGGTGAAGCTGCTCTGTTAGGACCGGCCCACCTGCCTTGTATATCTCTGCTGGGATGGAGTCAGGACCAGGTGCCTTGCCGCTGGAGAGTTGCTGGATGGCTTTGTTTATTTCTACTATGGTTGGCAGGTCACCAAGTGTCTCATTGGTGGGAACTTGAGGAAGGCAGTTGATGGTTTCATCATCGAAGAAGGAAGTTGCATTTAAGATTTTGCTGAAATGCTCTGCCCAGCGTTGGAGGATTTCTTTCTTATCGGTGACCAATGTTCCCCCGTCTGCACTGAGGAGGGGAACTATGCCTGGTGATGAAGGACCATAGACCGCTTTCAGTGAGTCGTAGAAGTTTTTCATATCATGTCTGTCAGCAAAGCCCTGAATTTCATCAGCTTTGCTGCTCAGCCAGGAGTCCCGCATGTGCCGAAGTTTCTGCTGCACTACTCTCTGAATGTTCTTGAAAGCATCTATTTTTGATGTTGACTTTGGGTCATTCAAATGTGCCTTGGGGAGAAGATGTTTCTCGGCCAGCAATTGGTTGATGTCTTCGGAATTTTCATCAAACCAGTCTTTATGCTTTCGGGGGGCTGGACCCAGGATTTCCATAGCAGTGTTGTAAATTGTGTCCTTTAGGGCTCTCCATTCTGTTTCTGTATCCTGTTTAGCTTCAGCATTGGGCTTGAGGCGGTCTTCCAGCATATTTTCAAACGACTGCTGCATTTTCTTGCTGTTTAGGCGGGTGACATTTAGCTTTGTTTGCATTTTCGCCCCTTGAGGACGCCGTGGTGGCCTGATGTGGATGTTCATTTTCGAGACAATGAGACGATGGTCTGTCCAACATTCGGCACCACACATGGATTTTGTCACTCGAACGTCTTGTCTGTCACTCCTCCTGACGACGACATAGTCAATGAGGTGCCAGTGTTTCGAGCGAGGGTGCATCCACGATGTCCTATTTCTCATGGGGAGACGGAAAATTGTGTTCGTAATCACGAGATCATGTTCGGCACATGTCTGAAGGAGGCGGAGTCCAATGCTGTTACAATTTCCGACTCCATGCTTTCCAATAATGCCACTCCAAGAGATGGTGTCCGTGCCTACTCTGGCATTGAAATCCCCAAGGAGTATAAGTTTGTCTCCTTTGGGAACAGATGTTAATACACTGTGCAGGTCCTCATAGAACTTGTTCTTGACATCATCTTCGTTGGTCATAGTTGGTGCGTAGACACTCACAATGGTTGCGTGCTTCCTTCCATTCAGCAGAGGCAACTTCATGGTCATGAGCCTGTCGTTTATAGCCTTTGGAAATCCAGCTAATTTGCCGACTTAATGGCAAATCCCACACCGGATTGGCGTCTTTCCTCGCTTTTCCTTCCACTCCAGAAAAATGTGTAGCCGGCACCAATTTCACAGATTTGGCCTTCTTCTGCAAGTCGTGTCTCGCTCAAGGCTGCAATGTCGATGTTGTACCTGCCCAGCTCTCTCCCAATCAGTGCTGTTCGTCTCTCTGGACCCGACGCGCCGTCTCTGTCAAGTAGGGTGCGTACATTCCAAGTTCCAATTGTTAAGGGAATATGGTGTACTCTTTTAGCTTTGCTTGTTTTATCTTTCTTTGTATGTCGACCGCAGTTAAGGGTACCCACCAGCCGCGGCAAGCTGGTTAGGTAGTGATGAAGCAGACAATGTTTAGGGCACCTTTTCTAGCCCCTTCCTCATGCTATGGAGGTGAGCAGTGTGTTCCTATATAGGGCTGCTCAGTCGCTCAGGGGGCTGCCGAATCCCACTGCTGCTCCGGTCAGTAGAAGACGACCATATGGCCTGAGCCGCCTGTGTGCAGGTCTGCGACTACGGCTGCCAGCGTACCCACGCCTGCCGCTTTGCCGCTCGCCCATCGCCACAGGGCTTGAAGGTGATATGTGACGTTGGATGAAGAATGACTTGCGCGATGACTTGGATTAAAGTGAGGAAGAGTTGCGCAATTCGTCGACCTCACTCTCTCGCCTGAGTCCATCTGAGTCCAGTGGCAAGACAAGTCGAGACGATTGGAGACGAATACAGGTGCAGTGGATGACCAGGGCGCTCTACGTGCCTTGCCGTGCTCATTACGTTCCACAACGCTTTGCAGGTAAACGCCGTCTTGCCCGTTGAATCAGGAATGATTTCTTCCGCGCAGTCTGCCGAATCCTGTCTTCACATGCTGGGTAGGCATACCCTAGTTTACCTCTTGGTTTGACACCAAATCGGATACCCATGCCTGTTTTAGCCAGCCTCTCACAGCTGTTCCCCGGGGGGTGGCCGCTGTCGCATGCTGACAGCTACTAGGAGCCACAGGCACGAGCTGGGTGTCAGACTTGGACCAGTGGGGGATGGGTCCTGAAAGGACATGAGAGCCATCCTTACCAAAGGTGCTACCAATGCCTGACACCCCGTACCCTCCTTTCCCAACAATACACAGAAGTGAGATACCCCTATAGTTGTTACAGTCGCTCCGATCTCCCTTGTTCTTGTACAGCGTTATGATGTTTGAATCTTTGAAATCCTGTGGGACTTGTCCTTCTCGGCAGCAGAGCTCTATTAGCTCGTGGATCTGTAGAGCGAGTGTGTCTTGCCCACTCCTGATTACCTCTATTGGAATCCCATCCTTACCTGGAGCCTTGCCAGATGCAAGCTCATTTATAGCACACTTAACTTCTGTTATAGTGGGAAGTGTGTCCAGGTGGTCAAGAGTTGGTAGGGCCTCTATGGCGTTGAGGGCATCATCCGCTAACTTGGTCTCACTTGAGTAAAGCTCTAAATAGTGCTCGGCCCATCTATCCATCTGCTGTTTCTTATCAGTGATGATTTCTCCAGTCAAGGTTTTCAGCGGTGCGCTTCTTTTGATCATTGGACCACAGGCTTTCTTTATCCCTTCATACATGCTTCTGGTGTTTCCCTTATCACTTGCGATTTGAATGGACTCACATAACTTGATCCAATAGTCATTCGCACACTGCCTGGCAGCCTTTTGTACATCCTTCCTCGCTTGCTTCAGAACGTCATGGATGTCTTCGTAGAATTCCTCACATTCTTGTTCATTATTGTTTGTATTACATGGTGCATATATTTGTTCAGATGTTGTAATTGTTCTTTTAACCTCACTGTTATGATTCTTTCTGATATATATATATGGATGTCTTCGTAGAATTCCTCACATTCTTGTTCAAGATATATATATATATATATATATATATATGTGTTGTTTCTATTATTACTCTTGCTAGCTGTGGTTTAATGACTATTTCCACACCGTGTCTTGACTTTTCTTGCTGTTCCACTCCAGAGTAGACAAACGTGTAACTGTGTTGGATCTCCTTGCATCCTTCCCCCTTTATTCTGGTGTCCGCTATTCCCATCAGTCCAATTATCCTCTCTTCAATTGTTTCTTCTTCTTTACTATTAAAACCGCAGAAGTTCATTGTGCCTATTTTGTGAATAGCTGATCTATCTCGTAGTCCATTAACATTGCCGGGTCTATATCCATTTGGGTCAGTCCGTTTATACGTCTTAGCTTTTCTATGAGCAGTATGAAGATCCCCTGCTGGCTTGCTAGGCCAGTCGCAGGTTTAGGACAAAAATCTGACCATAGGGAGTCCATTTCCTATGGCGAGCCATAGCCCCGTTAGCCCATGACCTCGCGGTCATGGTTTCCCAGTCTACACCACGTGGAGGTGGGGTTGACTTGTGTAGTCTGCGGGTTACCGACAGGCTATTAATTTTCACTTTTCACCCTTCCTGGGAGAGGCTAACTGATCGTAACCCTGCTGGCTTCAGAGCCAGGCGCAGTCCACACCTTGTAGACCAGGCCAAATGTGTGTGGTTCGGTTATGATGGAGTAACAGGCTACAGTTCTAGGGTGCACGGGAAAACACTCTCTATTAACCGGAACTGTTCCCCTATAAGAATATCTTGGATACAGAAAAGAACAAATGCATCCACACGACAAGAGTTGAATATTGAAGAAGATTGGCTACTAAAGACGATAAAACAAAGACAATTGAAATATTTTGGTCACTTAAAACGTCATGAAAGTTTGGAGAGAACATCATGGAGGGGTATATGCCCAGAAAGAGAGGAAGAGGAAGACCATAGAGAAGATGGGTGCAGGATGTGGCAGATGATCTCCAGATGGGTGTATCGGACGCGGGACTTCTTGCCTATGACAGAGTGGTTTACCAGACGGTTGTTATGAGAGCAAAGTTCTGCAAAGGCCATGCTACTGAATGAATGAATGAATGAATGAATGAATGAATGAATGAATGAATGAATGAATGAATGTTCCCCAGTGATTTCTCAGAGCGATGGAGAAGACAGAACACAGAGTTATGATGAAATTCCTGATGTTACAGTGAAAAACACATACAAAAATACACAGGAAGATGAAAATATAGTTAGTTGCATATCCATTACAGGACATTGCAATCAACCTCAGCATGTATTGGCTGTGTGTGATTTACTAGGCAATATTTGTTTCATAGTTTGTCACTGGGTTTAGAGAGCAACAGAAGAAAGAAGAAGAAGGAGTTTGATTTTGTTTTCTGAACGGCCGACGCCTCACACCATGGAAGTCAACTCAAAATCGTCTGCTTCCAAATCGCCCGAGGTTGATATCGAACCCTCGACTCGTTGTGTCAGGGAATTATGAAACTAGGCGTTTAACTATTTCCTAAGCCACCGACACAGGTTTTTTCACATGCGTCGATTACAACAAACACTGGATGTAGGCAGTCTAAATGTGACCGCTCAAATATTGCTGACCTGCCAAAATGTGGGACCTTTGGACCAGCGTGCTCGCCATTGTACCACAGCAGCTCAACACGCGTGTATAATATAGCCCGGGGATCGGCGACCTTTCTGTAGCGTTGTGTCTAAGTAATGTTGCCAAGTTACTCAGTGTGTCAAACTAGGTCCATCATGGTGTGGCCAAGTAATGTTGCCAAGTTACTCTTCGTGCCATCCAAGGTCCACCATGTTGTACCCAAATAATGTTGCAAAGTTACTCAGCGTACCAACCTAGGTTCACCATGGTGTGTTCAAATAATGTTGCAAAGTTACTCAGCGTGCCAACCTAGGTTCACCATGGTGTGTTCAAATAATGTTGCAAAGTTACTCAGCGTGCCAACCAAGGTTCACCATGTAGTTTTTTTTTTTTTTTTTTTTTAGCATATCCTTTACAGGACTTAGCTGTCAACACCAGCATCTTTCAGCTGTATGTTGATCTCTTGGCAAGATTACGCTCAGTAGTTTGCCATTGCTTTCTGAGCGGCCGGCTCAGTATCCCGCAAGTCACGAGCGGGGGTCGAACCACCTCAGCTCTCGCTCCGCTACGAGACTCTGCGTGATAAACGGGATTACAGAGAGAAAGTGTTGTAACCCCACAGCCAGAGAGACCGGCTCACCATGTAGTATCCACGTAATATTGAGAAGTTACTCAGCGTGTCAACCTAGCTCCACCATGTCGTGCCAAAGTAATGTTGCAAAGTTACGCAGCGTGCCATTCTAAGTCCATCGTGGTGTGTCCAAGTAATGTTGCAAAGTCACACAGAGTGCCAATAAAAGTCCACCATGGTCTAATCCATATTCGTTTGTCCACGTTTTGAATCCAGTGCATATCAAGTTGATGACATTTTAATGAGTTTACAAGCACCACAGTACTTAATATCAACTCCACCTTTTGTGCTATAGTCAACGAACTGTATGGGTACAACATCTTGTGGAATATGGGACAGCCGAGAGACCTATATCTATACCTAGCTGGCTGGCTGGCTGGCTGGCTGGCTGTGCGTGATTGCTTGTATTTCTGTCTGTATTCGTGTGTTGAGCTGTCTCCCTGGCCCAGAAGTTAAAGTCTTTCTCCGTAATCCCGTATATTTCCGTAAGTAATGTAACCTGCACGAGAAATCGGTAGCGGTTCTCGCCGCGTTGGTAACTTAGGGATATGTGAGCCGGTCGCTCAGAACGCAGTGGCAAACTACTGAGCGTAATCTTGCCTAGTACATCAACAGCAGCTGAAAAATGCTGATGTTGACCGCAACGTTCTGTAAGAGATATGAAAAAAAACAACAACAACATATAGTTAGTGTTGGGGGGTGGTCGGTAGAGCGGGGAAGGATAGGACGGAATCAGAACTTCGTCAGCGTCAGTCATTGCTCATTTTGCACCAGATCGCACATTCTTTCCCCAAGTGTCTAACAACTTTCGTTTTGAAGGGATGTAAACAGAGGAAAATAAAATTAGTAGAACTGCACAGCTGTGAAAGTGTAAACAGTATATAATACAGAACACAATTACGGAAAACATAGGATGTTGCGGCGACTAGCCTTCATCAACAACATGGGAAAGACAGTACAGTGACTACATTAAAGCATAATAACAGAATGAGAAGAAAGGAAAGATGGGAAAAAGTGAGAACAATGAAAAGAAAATGGAAAAAATAAAAGCGATGTTCTACTTATCTCTGAATCCCATTTTGTATATGTTGTGTTTTGTGTATTTATTTGTATGCTGGTCTGTGTGGCTCCTAGTAGCTTTCAGCATGAGACAGCGTCCACACCCGGGCAACAGCCATGACAGGCTGGCTAAACCAAGCGTGGGTAGCCGATTTGGTGACAAACTGATCGGTGAATTAAGATATGCCTACCCAGCATGTGAAGACAAGATTCCGCAGACTGCGCGGAAGAAATAATTCCTGATTCAACGAGCAAGACGGCGTTTAATGCATAGCGTTGTGGAACGTAATGAGCACGGCAAGGTACGTAGAGCGCCCTGGTAATCCACTGCACCTGTATTCGTCTCCAGTCGTCTTGACTTGTCTTGGACTCAGATGGACTCAGGCGAGAGAGTGAGGTCATCGAATTGCGCAACTCTTCCTCACTTTAATCCAATTCATCGCGCAAGTCATTCTTCATCCTTGTATGCTGGTAAAGGTGCATTTCTTCGGGTTAGTTTATATTGCACAAAGAGGAGGCACTTGAAAAGAACTATAACTGTACTTAATTAAAAATTCCCTTGTATCAGATCATATAACGGGACGTGCAACTGAAAATTATTCCACATGCCACTCATGTTGGCTGGAATGCATCTTGTGGTGTAGAAGTTAAAGTACTCCATGTGTGTATGGCTGGATTACATCTTGTGGTGTAGAAGGTTAAAGTACTCCATGTGTGTATGACTGGATTACGTCTTGTGGTGTAGAAGGTTAAAGTACTCCATGTGTGTATGACTGGATTACATCTTGTGGTGTAGAAGGTTAAAGTACTCCATGTGTGTATGACTGGATTACATCTTGTGGTGTAGAAGGTTAAAGTACTCCATGTGTGTATGGCTGGATTACATCTTGTGGTGTAGAAGGTTAAAGTACTCCATGTGTGTATGGCTGGATTACATCTTGTGGTGTAGAAAGTTAAAGTACTCCATGTGTGTATGACTGGATTACATCTTGTGGTGTAGAAAGTTAAAGTACTCCATGTGTGTATGGCTGGAATGCATCTTGTGGTGTAGAAGGTTAAAGTACTCCATGTGTGTATGGCTGGAATGCATCTTGTGGTGTAGAAGGTTAAAGTACTCCATGTGTGTATGGCTGGATTACATCTTGTGGTGTTGAAGGTTAAAGTACTCCATGTGTGTGTAGCATGATGGAACAGAATTCCCCATTCCCAGTCCGACACATTTCATAAGGATACTTTAAGTCTTAACGGGGACCATCCCAAATATAAGGGCTATTATTAGATCGTATGTTCTAGAACGAGTTGGGGGAGGGCAGAGGTATGCGCTTGTTTTCATTGGCTAATAGGTAATGAGCCCACGCTATTCCTGGGCCATATTTTAAAATCTAATTAGTAGAAGCGGGGATTCCACCGAGAGCGGTCGCTAGTGTGATGTGATGACCCAACAATGCCCTTAAAGATTCAATAATATATTGTTCTCTGGACAGCAGGTACCACTTTAAAACATACTTTAATGTTGTAGTTGTGCCTAGTGAACGAAAGAGAAGAATATAAGAGTATTTTGTGAATAAAATGTGAAAGTGGAAAACCTAACTTCTGTGCGCCAGTATTCTGAACACTGCTTCTGCAAACCTGTCACGTCTTTCACGCTGTATACTCCAAGTGCATATCAATCCCTTGTTGTGACTGGTTGCGTATGCTTGATGAATGTATGGCACACTCATGCAGATTCGCAAACCCAAACCCCTTGTGCATTCTTCATGCCTAGGATGACTTATTCTTAAATCCAACTGTACCTTTGCTCTCGCGAGTTAACATATGGCAGTTTGGATTGGAATGAGTGATGTAAACATGTACAAGTTCCTTGGTAAAAAGCTGAGAATGATGGAGTGAGTGAGTTGGTGATTTAATAAATAGCCTCTCACATCTAGTGGAAGGAAAGATGCTTCAATATCCATATGTAAACAGGTTGTGTGTGGCACGCCAGAATTGCTAAATCCATGTGATGCCTGGTGGATATATGCTCAAGAGAATTAATACAATTTCTCTTTGAAGTATCACACTGTTACCTCTACTGTTGGATGGTTCATATAAACTAGTTCCCAAGAGAACCATAGGTGTGTGAACCTGTGTCTTAGTTGGCTGAATATAATGTATGGCTCATGCAAATTTACAAGGACTAAACATGTTTTTCCCATATGTGCTTGGTGCATATATGAACCATTGCTATGCAATTGAGTTTCTGTTACCGACTGTAGTAGACATGAACATTACTCAGTGGGGAAACAGCACATGATGATGATGAAGATGATGTACCTGTGAGCCAGGTCTGTCTGAGAGAGGGGGTGAGGTCTGGCATTGCTGAGTAAGTGTATATGGAATAGGACATTCATGCACCAAGATCACAGCCATAGGAATGGATGTCTGGTCTGCTAATTGGGTAAATGCCATTAGTTAATCCATATTGCATATTGCAGTTGTAAATGCCTATTTTCCATTTCCCTTCACAATGCCTGTCCCATGTTGCTATGTCACAATGATTGCTGTACTGTGTCTGGTCCTCCTTGTACCCAGATCTACTGTGGTTCAAACATGGTGGAACTTAGACCACATAAATGCTTGTAATTGTGTTAAGCTACCCTGTCTCAGCATATGGTCTTGTGATTACCACAGTACATCACAGTGAAATACACTGCATCATCAAACAAGGAGAGGTGTGTTTGGACCACACCCATCCTTTTCCTCCCCATCTCCATCTGTGTATGCTAATGTATGATAACATCATCTTTTAACAAATGTAAAGAGATGTTGTGCCATTTTGTATATTGACAGAGAACAGGAGGATGGAGGAGAGGCTTCCATATATCATCTGGGACAACTAAACAGAAGTCCTAGATCCAGATGTGACTCCCTATCAAAATGTGGGAATATCAAGAAGAGTTTTCTCTCAGCTCGACAGCTGAATGCATAAATGGGAGCATGACACAATCTGAAGCACTACCAATGTGGTGAACTGGATAGTGATCTTGAGTCAGTCAGGGATCAACTGAGACTAACATCAAATCTTGTTCTATGAACTACATTCATGGAGAACTGTGGGGTAACTTGGAGTGTTTGTTTATCTAAGACAAAACTTAGAAAATATCCAGCCGGATGATCACACAGTGATTCTTGAAGAATGTGATTGAACAGTAGGGAAGTTGATCTGGCTAAGTGAGTAGCTGCAATGTATGGGACATTCTGTATGTCATTATTGAAGTACCCAGTGACAGCCTTCACTAACAGCCTGATCAACCGTGAGATGCAGTACCATATCATACTAAATCTTGTCTTCAAGAGGAATGAATCTGCCATGAAGCTTATTCTGGGGAAGCTGCTAACTGGAGCTAGTCCAACATCCATGCTGATGATAAAAGGATTCAACAGACCCAGAACAGTAGTTTCTTCCTTGAGTTGCCCATGGATAGGATTTCCTAAATTCCCAAGAGACAGGAAATGATGATAGTTACCGATACTGTATCGGGATGGTGTAGTTAGATATTGGAGAGGAGGAAGAGAAGAATTTATTATTTGGTGGTGGAGTAATGGGGAGGTGGTGTATCATGTTTATCCTCATGCATGTGGGACATATTTTATGCATTTTCAATGTATGTATTGAGGTGTTGACATGCCAGCAGATGGGCAATGGTCATCACTATACTCACCATCAGCTCAATAAATTGTGTATTTAATGAATCAGTTTTAAGTACATGTCTTAAGAGAATGTCTTGTACAGTTGCTGTCAAGTTTTGTCTCTGATGACTGTCTTAGGTACTGTGGTTGGTTATACATATTGTGAAAAGTCCTGTATAGATGTTGTAAAGTATCTCATGATGTATGTCCGGTACAATTGTGGTGTAAACAATTCTATGTAAATGTATGTCCCACTTTTGTCAAGAACCTGTCATGTAGATATCTTGTCCAACAGATGTAATGTACAGTTATTGTTGAGTTTGCCTACAAATAATTGAGTTCTACAATCCCAAAGAAATGGGACAACCTGATATAGGTCACACTGACAAAATAAATAAGGTAGATCTAAATGTGACGGACGAATAGCACACTGGCAACATTATAATGAGGGAGATGGATCCTCAGTTGTACAGAGGCGAAGAGTCCAGATCTCCCTTGGGTCTTAGGGGAAACCTTTTTCTTCTTATATAAATTTCTGTGTGGATACATAGTAGTCTCACAGTGGGGGTTTGAGCCAAAAGGAAAAGTGGTTCTCCAAAAAGGCTATTGCGGGAATGATTAGCTCATTTGAGTGACCTCTAGACAAAACGTGCTAAATCATATCCTTTTTCTTGTATATTTATTATTCAAGAAATATCTCCAGAGAACACTACTAACTAGGTCCTCTGTCAATCATCTAACATGTCACAGTGTGTATGGCTGGATTACATCTTATGGTGTAGAAGGTTAAAGTACTCCATGTGTGTATGACTGGATTACATCTTGTGGTGTAGAAGGTTAAAGTACTCCATGTGTGTATGACTGGATTACATCTTGTGGTGTAGAAGGTTAAAGTACTCCATGTGTGTATGACTGGATTACATCTTGTGGTGTAGAAGGTTAAAGTACTCCATGTGTGTATGACTGGATGACATCTTGTGGTGTAGAAGGTTAAAGTACTCCATGTGTGTATGACTGGATGACATCTTGTGGTGTAGAAGGTTAAAGTACTCCATGTGTGTATGACTGGATGACATCTTGTGGTGTAGAAGGTTAAAGTACTCCATGTGTGTATGACTGGATTACATCTTGTGGTGTAGAAGGTTAAAGTATTCCATGTGTGTATGACTGGATTACATCTTGTGGTGTAGAAGGTTAAAGTACTCCATGTGTGTATGACTGGATTACATCTTGTGGTGTAGAAGGTTAAAGTACTCCATGTGTGTATGACTGGATTACATCTTGTGGTGTAGAAGGTTAAAGTACTCCATGTGTGTATGGCTGGATGACATCTTGTGGTGTAGAAGGTTAAAGTACTCCATGTGTGTATGACTGGATGACATCTTGTGGTGTAGAAGGTTAAAGTACTCCATGTGTGTATGACTGGATTACATCTTGTGGTGTAGAAGGTTAAAGTACTCCATGTGTGTATGACTGGATTACATCTTGTGGTGTAGAAGGTTAAAGTATTCCATGTGTGTATGACTGGATTACATCTTGTGGTGTAGAAGGTTAAAGTACTCCATGTGTGTATGACTGGATTACATCTTGTGGTGTAGAAGGTTAAAGTACTCCATGTGTGTATGACTGGATTACATCTTGTGGTGTAGAAGGTTAAAGTACTCCATGTGTGTATGACTGGATTACATCTTGTGGTGTAGAAGGTTAAAGAACTCCATGTGTGTATGACTGGATTACATCTTGTGGTGTAGAAGGTTAAAGTATTCCATGTGTGTATGGCTGGATGACATCTTGTGGTGTAGAAGGTTAAAGTACTCAATGTGTGTATGACTGGATTACATCTTGTGGTGTAGAAGGTTAAAGTACTCCATGTGTGTATGGCTGGATTACATCTTGTGGTGTAGAAGGTTAAAGTATTCCATGTGTGTATGACTGGATTACATCTTGTGGTGTAGAAGGTTAAAGTACTCCATGTGTGTATGGCTGGATGACATCTTGTGGTGTAGAAGGTTAAAGAACTCCATGTGTGTATGACTGGATTACATCTTGTGGTGTAGAAGGTTAAAGTACTCCATGTGTGTATGGCTGGATGACATCTTGTGGTGTAGAAGGTTAAAGTACTCCATGTGTGTATGGCTGTAATGCATCTTGTGGTGTAGAAGGTTAAAGTACTCAATGTGTGTATGACTGGATTACATCTTGTGGTGTAGAAGGTTAAAGAACTCCATGTGTGTATGACTGGATTACATCTTGTGGTGTAGAAGGTTAAAGTACTCCATGTGTGTATGACTGGATTACATCTTGTGGTGTAGAAGGTTAAAGTACTCCATGTGTGTATGACTGGATTACATCTTGTGGTGTAGAAGGTTAAAGTATTCCATGTGTGTATGGTTGGATGACATCTTGTGGTGTAGAAGGTTAAAGTACTCAATGTGTGTATGACTGGATTACATCTTGTGGTGTAGAAGGTTAAAGTACTCCATGTGTGTATGACTGGATTACATCTTGTGGTGTAGAAGGTTAAAGTACTCCATGTGTGTATGGCTGGAATGCATCTTGTGGTGTAGAAGGTTAAAGAACTCCATGTGTGTATGACTGGATTACATCTTGTGGTGTAGAAGGTTAAAGTATTCCATGTGTGTATGGCTGGATGACATCTTGTGGTGTAGAAGGTTAAAGTACTCCATGTGTGTATGACTGGATTACATCTTGTGGTGTAGAAGGTTAAAGTACTCTATGTGTGTATGGCTGTAATGCATCTTGTGGTGTAGAAGGTTAAAGTACTCCATGTGTGTGTGGCTGGAGTGCATCTTGTGGTGTAGAAGGTTAAAGTACTCCATGTGTGTATGACTGGATTACATCTTGTGGTGTAGAAGGTTAAAGTACTCTATGTGTGTATGACTGGATTACATCTTGTGGTGTAGAAGGTTAAAGTACTGCATGTGTGTATGACTGGATTACATCTTGTGGTGTAGAAGGTTAAAGTACTCTATGTGTGTATGGCTGTAATGCATCTTGTGGTGTAGAAGGTTAAAGTACTCCATGTGTGTATGGCTGGATTACATCTTGTGGTGTAGAAGGTTAAAGTACTCTATGTGTGTATGGCTGTAATGCATCTTGTGGTGTAGAAGGTTAAAGTACTCCATGTGTGTATGACTGGATTACATCTTGTGGTGTAGAAGGTTAAAGTACTCTATGTGTGTATGACTGGATTACATCTTGTGGTGTAGAAGGTTAAAGTACTCTATGTGTGTATGGCTGTAATGCATCTTGTGGTGTAGAAGGTTAAAGTACTCCATGTGTGTATGACTGGATTACATCTTGTGGTGTAGAAGGTTAAAGTACTCTATGTGTGTATGGCTGTAATGCATCTTGTGGTGTAGAAGGTTAAAGTACTCCATGTGTGTATGACTGGATTACATCTTGTGGTGTAGAAGGTTAAAGTACTGCATGTGTGTATGGCTGGATTACATCTTGTGGTGTAGAAGGTTAAAGTACTCTATGTGTGTATGGCTGTAATGCATCTTGTGGTGTAGAAGGTTAAAGTACTCTATGTGTGTATGACTGGATTACATCTTGTGGTGTAGAAGGTTAAAGTACTCTATGTGTGTATGGCTGTAATGCATCTTGTGGTGTAGAAGGTTAAAGTACTGCATGTGTGTATGACTGGATTACATCTTGTGGTGTAGAAGGTTAAAGTACTCTATGTGTGTATGGCTGTAATGCATCTTGTGGTGTAGAAGGTTAAAGTACTCCATGTGTGTATGACTGGATTACATCTTGTGGTGTAGAAGGTTAAAGTACTGCATGTGTGTATGACTGGATTACATCTTGTGGTGTAGAAGGTTAAAGTACTGCATGTGTGTATGACTGGATTACATCTTGTGGTGTAGAAGGTTAAAGTACTGCATGTGTGTATGACTGGATTACATCTTGTGGTGTAGAAGGTTAAAGTACTCTATGTGTGTATGGCTGTAATGCATCTTGTGGTGTAAAAGGTTAAAGTACTCCATGTGTGTGTGGCTGGAGTGCATCTTGTGGTGTTGATGGTTAAAGTATTCAATGTGTGTATGGCTGGAATGCATCTTGTGGTGTATAAGTTTAAAGTACAGACACTTATGATGACAGATGTACATGCTCATACCGGTCCAGACACTTGGTAAAAGGCACTCAGCTGAGGGATTTGGCTGAACGTCTCTAAATCAAATCCTCCGGATGTGAGGGTTTGGTCGCTACCCACCTCCTGATCTTGGAGGTTTGATTTTAAGCCGCCAGCATCTGCAGCCTACCTTGTTCCAGAAATACTGGTTATCGTTTCCTCTGAAGAAAACAAGGCAAGGCCCAGAGGGGGATCATGCTGCATGGGCAACACACGTTCATTGATTTAATGCCTAGGCATTGTGCTTTGGAATTCTAGCTCTAGTTCCAATTCACATACTTTCGTCTGCAAAAATGGCAAGGTGCCACTCACTTACTTACAGCATGTGTGTTTGGCTGGAATGCATATTGTGGTGTAGAAGGTTAAAGTACAGCATGTGTGTTTGATTGGAATTCATGTTGTGGTGTAGAAGGTTAAAGTTCAGCGTCCGTGTTTAACTGGAATACAAATTGTGGTTTGAATTTCAAAGATACGGTCAGCAACACACAAACCACTGTAGTAAATTGATGATACATTTTTGTCTTCTCAATTTTTGAACAGAACTAGAATAATTGTAAACTTAATTTTACACAACTTACTCAACATATACGTGTGTATATGAACTGTAATATAATAATTGTTTCGTTTAATAACGTAAATATTGAGGTGGTACTCACCTTTTGCATAATTTCCACTAAATCCCTCTGAAAAACGATTTAAAAAAAACTCGTCAGAGGAAAGGGTAAATACAAACTTTTATAAACAACACTAAGGCATCACTTTCATCACATAATCGTAAACGTCTTTAGGCTTTAGCTTGATGAAACTAATAATTAGTTTCCCCCGAACCAACTCCAGGATGGGCAGAGGACAAGTTCATTCCATTTTGATTACTAGATGAATAAGCACAACAGAGAACATGTACGGCTAGGGTGGTGAATAAACATAACACAGAACATAAATGGCGAGGATGGTGAATTGATACAGCACAGAACATAAACGGCTAGAATGGTGAAATAACATAGCACAGAGCATAAACGGCGAGGATTTTGAATTGACACAGCACAGAACATAAACGGCGAGGTGGTAAATTGACATAGCACTGAATATAAACGGAGAGGATGTTGATTTAAAAGAGTACAGAGAATAAACGGTGAGGATGGTGAATTGACATAGCATAGAACATAAACGGCGAGGATAGTGAATTAACATATCACAACATAAACGGCGACGATGGCGAATTAACATATCACAGAACATAAACGGCGAGGATGGCGAATTAACATATCACAGAACATAAACGGCACGGAGGTTGAATTAACAGAGCACAGAACATTAACGGCGAGGAGGTTGAATTAACAGAGCACAGAACATTAACTGCGAGGAGGTTGAATTAACAGAGCACAGAACATTAACGGCGAGGAGGTTGAATTAACAGAGCACAGAACATTAACGGCGAGGAGGTTGAATTAACAGAGCACAGAACATTAAAGGCGAGGAGGTTGAATTAACAGAGCACAGAACATTAACGGCGAGGATGGTGAATTAACAGAGCACAGAACATAAACGGAGAGGATGGTGAAATACCACAGCTGACACCATAAACGACGACAGAATAATTCTATGAATCCAATTTTCAGCTTAAAATGCAGAGTGTATAATTGTTCTGTTACAAATAACAGTACCACTAGCCTCTTGAAATTGTGATACTTTATATTGCGGTTTGTTTATCTCATTTAAGCCATTCTCCTTTTAGCTTCCGGCGTGGTGATGCCGAGGTAGCAGGTTCAACCCCTACACTGGTCAGGTGGACTGTAAATTATAAGTACATAAGAAGTAATGGGGAAAGCTAATCCACACTGGTAACAGGGAAAGCTAATACAGACTGGTAATAGGTAAAGCTAATACAGACTGGTAATAGGGAAAGCTAATTGATTGATTTAATTGCATGTCCTACACATGACTTAGCAATCAACCCCAGCATTTTGGCTGTTCGTGATTCCTGGGCAAGTTTTACATTCAGTAGTCTGAGAGTAGAGATAGTAGAGAAGTTTCAGTAGAGAAAGCTAATGCATACTGATAATAGGGAAAGCTAATACAGACTGGTAATAGGGAAATCTCAGTTCAGTCCAGTGCACCTGAGGTATTAGCACGTGTATGGGCTACACTTGAGTTCATAGGGAGCTTAAGAAAACTGCTACTGAAATTCCATTATTTCATGCAGATATTGCAACAAAACATGTTCAGTAACATTGCATTACTCTCCAGTGTATAGACATTTATGGATGGCTTAATCATACGTTGTTTATATAATTTAAAGTACTTACCCACGTATACTGCAATGAAAGAAAGGACAAAAGTAGAATGTAAGCGCATAAAATGTTATAATCAGAGAGATAAGGCCATTCAAAGGTCGACAAGCACAATAATAAATGGAAAAGTGTCTCTAACATTGAAGTAAATATCCATATAGATGTACAGAAGTATCGACACACATGCAGACAAACAGTACAAAAGTACAGATAGAGAAGACAGAAAGACAGACAGACGCCCTTGATCTGTCCTGTTGTCACGATGCTCTCCAATGCTTCTTCTCAAAACATGACCAAAGAAAAATGTTTGTCTCTATCTTATAATGTCCTAGTTCCGTTTGCCTCTTTATGCAATCGTTGTTAGCGACTCTGGCAGTCCAAGGAATTCATTCACAATATTCGTTTCAGGAACCACATCTCTGTTGCTTCCAAGTTCTTCTTAATATGTTCATTTACATTCCAAGATTCACTGACGTACGACAAAACAGGTTCTATGTAACATTTCAGCATACTTGCCCCGCCACATTCACACTTGTAAATAATGGCTCCGTATATACGGTCATGATGACTTATCCTCTTACACACTGTTCAGGTGATCCTAAAGGGCCCTGATCACATATACCTTTTCGTGCACCAATACCTTATCAAGCGCTGTAAACCCAGTCGATCTGTCCGACTGCTCGTTTCCCACCACACCAGCATGTCCTGGGCGAAAAGATCCAACGGTTACTCCAGATCATTGATCTTTAAACTTAAGTATGCCACTCTGCAAGGAGCATACCTGTGTACACCCTTCTCGGCATCCTCTGTGAGTCCGTTACTATGACGACATGTGTGTACTGTTTGTCCCTCAGCCAGCCCAACGCAGCAGAGACCTCCTCCACCTCCATTCCCACATTATTGTGGTATTATATGCCAGGTTCTGCATATGAAAACACAATACAGATGAAAAGCTGTTCGAGCTTTTCCATCCATCCATCATGTGCTATGTCGATGAGCGTGGGCGGTCATGTTCTGTCATCTCACTCGATCACCAGAAGTCGTCGATCAGCTCTGTTCCTGTCTCGACCATGCCACGTGGCAAAGCCATCCAGGTATTTACTTCTCAGTCTTCCCCTTGGTCTCTTCCCTTCGATCTTGTCAGTCGTCACAAAGTTCTCCAAGTCATTTCTTTTCATAACATGCTCAACAATTTTTGATTGTCTATGTCTAATGACGCTTATCAGTTTACGATCTTATTTGTTTTTTGAAGGACTTGTTCAATGGTTTTTCTGTCTGTCCAAGGAATTCGTTGCATGCTCCTCAGAAACCACATTTCCACAGCCTTCAGCTGTTTTTCAACTTGACTGCTCATTGTCCACACTTCACATCCATACAAAAGTATAGGTTCTATGTAGCAATTCAACACTCTTTTTCTCGTTTCAATTGATATCGTTTTATTGGCCAGTATGTTTTTCATCTTGCAAAAGGCTACCTTCGCAATGGCAATTCTGGTTTTACTCTTCAAGGCATCTCCCATCAGATGTTATGACTGTGCCGAGATAACTGTATCGATTCACTTGCTTAAGAATATGCCCATTTAGTCGTATATAACATTATGGTATTTCCTTCTTCCCAGTGACGACCATAATCTGTGTCTTCTTAATATTCAGTTGTAACCCTAGTTGTTCACTGTGTGCAACAACCGCATCTACTAAATTTTGCAGGTTCTGTTCATTGTCTGCAATCAAGATTGTATCACAGTGGTTCCCAAGCTTTTCAAGCAGAGGGCCATATCTACTATTTTCGGTAGTTTAGCGGGTCACAACTTTATAAAATTATAAAAGTCATTCTTACCTTTCTTAACTTTCGTCAACAAAATTCTAAAACTTTAAAGGCAGTCAGTGTCAGTACTACACCGTAGTCATTTTTTTGGGGGTTTAAAATCAAGTTCATTTAACAATACATTTTTAATCAGTTTCAAAAATCGCTATTAATGTAATTAATTTACAATTGTAACCGTTCTTCATAACCGGTTACTTAAGTTAAGATGCCAGTTTATCAATGTCTGGACACAAATATGTCGTGCCCAAAGTCATACGCGCAGCTAGGTTACTGTCGGCGAGTGTGGAACGTTGCTTGTTTTTTTTTTTTTTTTGCGGAAAATGACTGCTCGCATCTTAAGTCGAAACAAAACGACAAATGTATCTCTAGGCGAATGAACGCAAGAGTTCAAATTGTTTTACTGACAATAGTCGCCAGAATGAAATCGTATGATCAGCTGAAGGTTGCGAAATGAACAGGCGCATTCGATAATATCTGAACATAACAACCACGAGCAGAGTAAATTATCGTACGCTGACGGGGCACTCCGAGTGCATTTGTTTGAAATTATTGAAATATGTTATATTAAATAACGAGGACTCGCGTGCCACTTACTAACGGCTGGCGGGCCACAAGTGGCCCGCGGGCCGTGGTTTGGGAATCTCTGTTGTATCATCTGCATATCTAATGTTATTGATGTATCGTTCCCCAATGTTGATTCCTTCCATATTTTCTAAATTTCTAAAAATATTTTCACTGTACAGGGAAAAAAAGATCTGGAGGCATTACACATCCCTGTCTCACACCTCTTTTAATAGGCTGTTATTGACCTACATCGTTATCAATTCTGATGGCAGCTTGTTGTTTCCAATATATGTTTTTAAATCTTTTCCATCAATTTGTAAATCTTCAAGCATCCTTATCATGTCGACGTGTCTCACTTTATCGAAAGCCTTTATGTAGTCAATAAAGCAAAGATATAGATCTTTGTTTACTTCTCACGCTCCCCCAAACATGTCATTCCTCCTTATATCCTACATGAGTACAAAAGTTAATTGCATATCCTTTACAGAACGTCACAGTCAACCCAGCATGTTTTGGCTGTGTGTAATTTCTTGGAAAGTTTACGTTTAGTAGTTTGCTACTGCTTTCTGAACGACCGGCATTCATACCATTATATGAGAAACCAACGAATGGCGATCTGCTTCCAAATCGCCCGCAGCTGTGTTTCGAACTCGGTATGCAGGATTGTGAATTGCACTCGTAGCTCCTTCGCCACAGAGTACAAAAGCGCATTTAAAAGACGACAAGGAGGGCAATCATAACAGACCAGAAAAAAGTAATAACATAGTCTAACTCTTTTTTTTTTTAAGGTACACTCACCATGCGTTGCATTGCCTGTGTTAGAAATGGAAAATCATGCTTAGTTTTTGTGGAAAATATAATTATCAAGGCAACAAAGAAAATGTGTGTTTATGATCAACGTTAGCTTTCAAACATTTACTTCTGATTGCGTGTTTTAAATAGAAACAATCTTTAGTAGATATACGAATACACCTTGGTAATGTGCTTCTGATAATTTAATAACCTGAAAGGTATCATTAAAATCAATCAATCAATCAATCAATCAATCAATCAATCAATCAATCAATCAATCAACCAATCAATCAATCAATCAATCACTCAATCAATCACTCAATCAATCAATCAATCAATCAATCTACCAATCAATCTTGGCTAACTATAATGGATCTCCAGAACATATTGTATTGGCTACGAACGTCATTACTTTCTTCTTCTATATAAATACACCTTGCCGTGTGGCGTTGGTGATGATGTTTGTCCACTGCCCTCTGTCTCTTGTGCTGCCAATCATTTCAGATTTGTTCCAA